>CM057455.1:1201515500-1202154000 GCA_016271365.2 Neoceratodus forsteri | reverse complement strand
CATCGATGTCTGTTTCCAGGGATCTACTCATACAGGAGATCTGTAGGACTGCTACGTGGAGGTCAGCACACACCTTTATTTCCCACCATCGCATCGACCTTGAGTCACATAGGGATGCATGTTTTAGGACCTCTGTTCTCCAGTCTCTGTTCGCCACCTAGGGGGGCATGCCATGCCCCCTCTTCCCTGAGCACTGCTAGGAGTCTGCCAGAGTGTGGATAAGTGAACCATATCCATGTCCTTAGTAGAATAGGTTACTTACCTTTAACCGTAGGTCTTCTTCGGTGGTATCTCAGGCATCAGGTTACACTGTAGGAACTTCACCGTCAGTGAATGGAAATCCACACAGAAGATTTTCAGCAGTACAACTGGGGCCGTCGACGTCAGCCGTCACCCACTCTGTATAGGTGTGAGAGGCCCTGCTCCCTCCTCAGTTCTTTCCTGCCATCGACCTGGTCAACATGGGTCTCAACGGAAGCTAAGACGCAGTTTTTTTGTCTTTTCATTGCTTTAATTTTCAGAATCTCTTCTTGTAGAGATCCTTTTTTGGTTTTAAATTTTTTGACATTTCGGACCTTTTCCTTGACTGGACCTGTGAGCGTAAGAAAGCTTTCTAGGGACATGGATATGTTGTTCATCCACACTCATAGGCAGGTATCCTTGCAGCTTTAAATCTTGCCGGAAGGTCTTCAAGCTTGCTCCTCCCACCCACCCGGGTGGTATAACTCTCGGCTCCGCCCCATGGCGTAGATCTTCCTTACCGCTTGGAAGCTCAGGTTCCTCCTTAGCAGCTCTGCGTTTGAGACTAGTTCCTATTTCTCCGTTTGCGGATTTAAAAATAAATTTTGCGAAAAAGACTTCCAGTCTTGATCCCTCATGGCTGCGATGGACAAATCGACTCAGTTTGGAGATGCCCATGCGGCTGAAGATGTCTCGACGGATCCACACTCACGTGTGTCTGCTTAGGCCTTGAGCACGACCCGCGGGCTGCGACCTGTGCTCATCTTTCTCGGCCCTCGTCCTCGAAGACCGTGCTGCCCGATTGCAACTGGGCGTCCGAAGCGTTTTCCACGGTGAAGTCAAGGAGGCCCGGTTGGCGGTGTCAGCGGGGCGGGCTTGGCCGGATCAGCTCGGCGGATGGTCCCCTCGAGAGGAGGCGCGGGCACGTATCTTTCCTCGACGCGGCATTTATCCCGCTCTCTGGGCTCTTCTTACCGGCTTCCTTTAAGGAGCTTTGTCTGTCCCTCTCCACTAAAGGAGAAGGGCCTACGTCTGGGACCTTATTCTCGGTCCAAAAGAGGGACAGGGTAGAATCCCCGTCGGCGCTCTTGGGGAGGCGGGAAGGTCCCTCTCCCGGGTCGTGTGACCCGTCGGCTTGATCGACACGCTTGACCACTGGCCTCACGGTGTCCCGTCAGGTCAGTTGACGAGACTCCCACCGATGAAGTCGAGATTTTCTCGACCCGTTAGACAGGCTGTCGCCTTTAGCGCGAGATTCCCTCTCCCGGTTCCCCGGGAGAGTTGAGATCCGTGGGCTCGCCTGTGCCTCCGGTTCCGGAGCCCTCGGATGGACCATCCGAGCCGAAGGGAGTGCCGGTTCCGGCCGACACCTCCCCACACCGACCTCGGAAATTCCGGGACTCTCGGTCTCGGTCTCGGACCTCTTCGCGGTCCAGCCGATCCCACCGTCATAGGCGGTCTCGGTCTCGGCACCGCGGTAAGCGGCGTCGCCGCTCGTCCCTCCTCGGCGAGGAGGCTTCAGCGTAAATTAAGTCGGCAGTACGAGGACTTATGTTGCAACAGCTCCTCCTGGCGGGAGTAAGCCGACCCGTCGCCTTCCCTGGCCATTAAGTGGCTGTCACGGAGGCGGCCGACACACCTCTGGCTTATCGAGGAGCCTATACCCAGGCGGTTGTTCGGCCAAAACCAGCTGCTCCACGATTCCGGTGGAACCTCCGCCTCCACAGCCACCAATTGGGGCTCCGACCAAGGATTCTCGGTCGGCTAAGGGTCTACCCTATCGGCTGTCAGTTACCCTCACTCCCGATCGACCTCGGCAGGTGAAGGGTGGCTCAGGCCAGAGGCAGCTCTTGAGGACTCTTCCGAGTCGAAGATGATTTCTCCTTTTCTCCAGCGACTGGACTTGGAGTCTTCAGGAAGGTCAGTCAATGGGCGATAGCCGTCGTCCTTCCTAGGACTGCTTGCTCATCTCGGAGTCCACGGGATGGAGCTCGAACCCGTTCCAAGCGGGCCAGGTATCCCCTCACGGAGATTCTGGACCGAGGGGATTCTCCGACGGAGGCCTTTCCGGTGGCCGAGGCCATAGTGGGTCCGGCACTGGAGCTTTGGCAGCACCCTGCTTCCTGCCCTGCAATGGCCAGGAAGTATGCGGTCCCTACCGGTTCCTTGTCCGGTTTTTCGGAACACCTCTCTGCTGAGGGGTTGGTTACCGACAGCGTTTTCGGTAGCGGCCGGCTAGCGCCAGGGATGTGGACAAACCTCCTGACAAGGTCCAAGAATTGGACTATGTCGGGCGAAAGAGTCTAGCTCGTCCTCTCGGCCTTCGTCAGGCCAGTTCGGCCGTCCTCATGGCACATTTTCTCATGCCCTGTTGGGCTCCCTGGATGAGGTCATCCCTCATCTTCCCGCGATCTGCAGACTACGGTTAAGCAGGTGCGGGACCAGGGCAGAGCAGTGGCCAAACAGCAGCTCAGACTGCTTTGGATATAGGGGACTCGTGTGCCAGATCGGTGGCGGCCGCGGTGGCTATCGCGCGGGCTTGGCTGAGGATATCCACCTCGCCCGGATACCCAGCACAAGTTGGCGGATGTTCCCTTTTGGGGACTGACCTCTTCGGCCCTGGGGTGGAAGGTCACCTGCAGAGGATCGAGAAGTCCAATGCTACCTTGGACTCTGTCTCTTCCGCTCAGAAGGACAAAGGCCGCAAACCACAGCCTAAGCCCTTTCGTCCTTCTGTGCCCCCGGCGCGCCCGGCCCAGCAACGTCAGGGCCAGCAGGCTCGGCCTTGGCATCCCAAACCCAAGCCGCCGGCTTCCTCTAACAGGAGGCAGGGAGGAAAAGGCCCAGGAGGTCCCTCGGCCGGTCCCTCCTCCAAGCCTGCCCAGTGACGGGCTGAGGGGTGTCGCCCCCATTCCCGTCACCTTACCCCTGGGTCCCCCCGTGGGGGGACGGCTCCGGCACTTCCGTTCCGCCTGGTCCACTGCTACCACGGACAGGTGGGTCTTGGAGGTGGTGGGAAGAGGCCTGCCTCTGGAATTCGAGCAGGCACCACCCTTCAGAGCCGTCGCCCCTCGGGGGGCTTCGGGATCCCCAGCCTCACTGGCGGCTCGTCGAGCCGACGCCTCTCCTCCTCCAGAAGGAGGTGATAAGAGGTGGTGGACCCTCCTTCAGACCCAGGGTTTGTGTCCAGGTATTTCCTGGTTCGAAGCAGACGGGGGCTGGCGCCCCATTCTAACCTAAACAAGTTCCTAAGGTCTCGAACCTTCAGGATGGTCACTCTGGCTCAGATAATACCATCCTTGGAGCGGCGTGTGGTTCTGCTCTCTGGACTTGCAGGGCCGTTTTTTCACGTCCCTATCCGTCCGTCTCACCAGAGATTCCTCCGCTTCAGGCGGAAGGATCCCTCTTGAGTTCAAGCCATGCCCTTGGCTTGTCTCCAGCTCCCAGGGTCTTCACCAAATGCATGGCAGTGGTGACAGCATTCCTAAGGCCCGAGGTCGGGTGTACCCTTACCTGGGCGACTGGCTGATAGCAGCTCCCTCCAGGAAGGGGCGGGTGGTCCAGAGATCTGGCCCTCCAGGTCTGCTCTCAACTGGGCCTCCTTATCAGCGAGGCCAAGTCGGAACTCGAGCGAAACAGGTGATTCTATTCATCGGGCGCAGCTCGACTGTCTTGAGCCAAGGCGGCTCCGGCGGACAGGGCCGAGGTTCTTTCCTCCTTTGCCCGATCATTTCTGGTTGGGCAATTGCCCCTCCGGGACTTCCTCGCCTCCTGGGTCTCATGGCGGCCTGCACCAGCGTGGTCCGTTGGGCCGCTGGAACATCGTCCCCTTCAGTGAGGACTGGCCAGCCAGTGGTCTGGCAGCTGCGATCCTTTGGACCAGCTTGTAGCCGGTGACACAGGGATGTTGGCAGCTCTCCAGTGGTGGACCGTTCCAGATCATTTGCAGGAGGGCATCCCGTTAAATCCGCCCGAGCCGGCGGTCTCTCTGTCGACCGATGCCTCTCTGATGGGTTGGGGTGCCCATCTGGGGAACACCGGGCTCATGGCCTCTGGTCCCTGAGGGGTCGATGCCACATCAACCTGCTGGAGCTCTGGGCGGTCCGCCTAGCTCTCACCGCCTTTGCTCCGTTCCTCCGGGTCAAGTGGTCCGAGTCAGGCGGACAATACCACGACCATGTACTATCTAAACCGCCAGGGCGGGGCCAGCTCCATGCTTCTATGCAAGGCTCTCGCATTTGGTCACTATGCATCGGCCTAGGCGGATCTCCTAGCCATTCACGTGGCAGGGCCTCCAACACCCTGGCCGATGCCCTGGGCGGATAGGGGCTGCATCCCGCAGTGGTCTCTCTACCGGAGGTAGTACAGCATCGTTCTCCCATTGGGGCACACCTCAGGTGGACCTGTTTGCCTCAGGAGAGCGAAGCTGAGTCTGTTCCATGCCCGCCCCCTCAGCAGGGCTCGCTGCAGGGATGCCTTCTCGAGGCAGTGGACCCCGGGCCTCTTTACCTTTCCCCATTTCCCTTGATCCACAAGGTGCTTCTCAAGGCGAGGAGGGACAAGGCGCAGGTGATTCTGATAGCCCCAGACTGGCCTGCCAGTTCTGGTACCCAGATCTCCTCAGTCTCAGCTCCAGGACTCCGGGCAGCTTCCAGCTCGCCCGGACCTGCTCTCAGTCAATCAGGGAAGGTGTTCCATCCGGACCTTCAATCCCTGCACCTGACGGCCTGGTTCCTGGCGGCTAGAGTTCCAGGCCTTGGGTCTTTCCGCGAGGTCCTCAATGTAGTTGGGCGTCCGTAAGTCGACCAGAAAATGCTATGCCTTCAAATGGAAAGGTTTTCCATTTGGTGTCAGAACAAGGGCTTGGACCCTTCCTCCTGTTCCTTGGCAAGCATCTTGGACTATTTATGGTCCCTTTCTAGTCAAGGGCTTAGGTCGGCGACCCTAAGGGTGCACCTGGCAGCCATCTCTGCTTACAGGCGGCGGGCGGGAAGCAGTCGATGCATGAGGAGAAGGTGGTCTGGCGCTTTTCAAGGCCATGATCACATTTCCCCTCCAGTCGGGAACCCCCACCTCCGTGGGATCTACTGCTGGTACTGGCAAAGCTCATGGGCAAGCCATTCGAACCTATGCACAGGTGTGCTCTCTCTCACCTGTCGTGAAAGACGCCTTCTTGGTGGCTATCACGTCAGCCAGAAGGATGGGAGAGCTCCAGGCGCTTTCCATCGAGTCTCCTTCCTGGTCTTCCACAGGGACAAGGTTGTCCTCTGCCCCCACCGAGAATTCCTTCCGAAGGTGGTGTCGGAGTTTCACCTTAACCAGGTGTTGACTCTGCCGGTGTTCTACCCCAATCACACCTCGGAGGCGAATATAGGCTCCATACTCTGGATCCTAGAAGGCTCGCAGCTTATTATAAGGGAGCGCCTGGCTGGAAATGGGGAGGGTTCGCCAGCTGTTTGTCACCTACGCTGAAGCCGCATCTGGCAGACCTGCAGCCAAGCGGACGATAAGCAGGTGGGTAACCTCCTGCATAGATCTCTGCTATAAGTTGGCGGGCATGGAGGCCTCCCAGAGGATAAGAGCTCATTCTACCCACCATACTGCTGCAGCGGTGGCTGCTTCCAGGCCGGCCCTATCCAGGAAATCTGCAGGGCTGCTACCGAAGTCAGCAAACACCTTCATTACCATTACCACATCGACCTTGAGTCACGCCGGGATGCTGGTTTTGGGGCCTCGGTTCTCAGTCTCTCTTTCCCAAGTAAGTATTGGGGGTGCGTCTTGCCTTCCTCCTCCCGGAGAACTGCTAGGAGTCTGCCAATGAGTGTGGATGAACAACATATCCATGTCCCTAGAAATACAGGTTACTCACCTGTAACAGGAGTTCTAGGAATGGTATATGTTCACATCCTACATTTCTCGACCTCCCGGCTTGACACAAGCCCTGAGCTTCCAGCGGGCAGATCTGGCGTCATGGGGGCGGGCCGAGAGTTATACCACCCGGGTGGGTGGGAGGAGCAAGCTTGAAGACCTTCCGGCAAGATTTAAAGCGGCAAGGATACCTGCCTATGAGTGTGGATGAACAACATATACCATTCCTAGAACTCCTGTTACAGGTGAGTAACCTGTATTTTTGACTCCTGTCTCCTAGCGCAGAAGAGAGCTCTTCAGTCTCCCAGCTTGGTGCAGTCCTCGATGGGGACCCTCTGTGGGTTTCTCCTCCTCCTTTTTGCCAGCCCAGTGTTCGAGCTCGCAGACTATCAGGTCCGGGACCAGCCCTCAGTGATTCACTTCTCAGTTGCCTGCATCTGGGTCCACCTTCCCCAGCATCTCTGGACCCCTGAAGGCTCCTTATTTCAGGGGTTGTATCCTTGTCGATGGTTCCAGGTTTGACGAGGTTCGCTGCCAGGGTCTTTGCCCTTCCAGACACATACTGATAGCACGGTCGCCTACTTTGCAGGTGGCAGGTACCAGCCGCTCTGGTCCACCCTCTCCCAGTGTTCCCATTCATAGGGCCTCTTCTCCGGGGGGGGGGTCCCTCGTCATTCGTCATTGGCCCCAGCCTCGACGAGGGTCACTGTCCAGGTCTTTGCCGCTCCAGACCCATACTGACAGCACTGCCGCTGGTTTGCCAGGTGGCAAGTCATCCAACCTTAGATCAGCGACCCCTTCCCATCAATGACGGGTTAATAGACAACTGCCTTTCAGTTCCAGCTTCAGCCTTTCGAGGCCTCCAGCCCATCGATGGGGTTGCTCTCTACTCTGTTGTCTTTGCCTCATCCGTTGATCCGTCGACTGATACTTGGCTTTTTTGTTTGCCCATCGACGGGCTTGTGCTCTGTGCCAGTGTGCCCTCGTCGATGCCTCTTCCATCAACGATGTCCCTTCTGTCGACGGAACCTTGGCTGTCTTGCATGTCGACAGGTTTGTGCTCGGTGTCATCAGGCCTCTGGTGATGCCCTTCCCGCCAACAGACCCTTGGGTCTTTTCCGTTGACAGATCCTTGGCTAGCTAGCATGTCAACAGGTCTACACTTCGCCATTGTGCCTTTGATGATGCCTCCTTCATCGACGATGTCTTTGCCATTGATGACATCTTGGCTTTTTGGACAGGTTTTTGCCTGTGCCATCATGCCGTCGGCAGTGCCTTACCGCACCACAGCTCGCCATTGTCGGTCCTGCTGCCAACCCTTCTGTCATTGACAGCACTTTTTAGACCATCTTAGACCTTTAGGTCATATTCAGCCTGAGGTAGTATCATGATACACATAGGTGAACGGGCTGGACTGTTGCCTGTGCCATGTCTGGTGGCACGTGGAAGCGGGAGTAGCTTTCGTGCCTTCTCAGCCAAAGGTCTTGGCTATCACCTCTCCAAAGCCGTTTTTGAGACATGGCAGCACCATTACTAGGGATGAGGCCATAAGCTTGTGCCTACATAGGCACTCCTGGCATCCAGTTTTGTAACCGATGGGCAGCAAAACTCTCTTAAGGGCACCTCTCTTAAGGCACCTGGCTGTTCGGCTCTGATGTCCAGGTTATCATGGATGATCTGCAGGTCTCTGGCAGAGCCCTCCATTTGGTCCTCTTCCTCGATCATACCCAACTGAGGGAGCACTGGAGCAGTGGATGAGCACCCTAGAGGGGTTGGATCAGCCCCTATGGCTTGCTCCACCCCGTCTGGACTCCTTGCTGGGCCCCACCCTCCTCTGGTCTTTGACCTGAAGGTGGTGGTCTGAGTTTGGTTCTTCCTGCAGTGGAGAACCATAACCTCGGATGCTTGGATTCTGCAGATCATAGAAAAGGGTCTCACTTTGGAACTCACTGAGCAGCCTCCAGACTCAACACCTCCACCCTCCAACTGTCCTCCGGCTCACTTGTCTGTTCCCAGGGAGGAAGAGCAGTTTCTTCTGTGCAAGCAAGCCATTGTACCAGTGCCCAGGCACCAGAGAAACAGGGGGTTTATTCCTGTTTTTATTTCCTGGTCCCCAAAAAGACTAGAGATCTGAGGCCCACTTTAGATCTGAAGGACCTCAGCTTGTTTGTTTGTCCAGTACAAAAAATTCCAGATGGAAACTTTGCCTGACTGAATGCCCCTCCTTAAGATGAGGGGTGGCTTGGTCCACTGGACATGCAGGATGCTTACCTGCACATCTTGGTCTTCCATCTACACGGGAATTTTCTCCATCTTGCCTTCCAGGGCAAGCATTACCAGCTGTCCGTGCTGCCGTTTGGCTTATCCTATGCACCGCGAGTCCTTACCAAGTGCTTGGCAGTGGTCGCAGTAGCTCGCGGAAGAGAGGAACAGTTTGTCTTCCTTATCGGGACGATTGGCCCCTAAAGTCCCTGTCCAGGGAACAGTTTTGCTGTCTCTGGTGCAAACTCTTCAGCTCTTCCACACTCTTGCCAGAGTATATCTCAGATTGCTGGGCCTGATGGCAGCTGCCATACCCACCGTTCCGCTGGCCAGGCTCCCTATGCGTACCTCCAGTGGACACTATGGGCACAATAGGACAGCATATGGGCATTAGACCAACCAGTCTTGATCTCTTCCCCAGCACACAAGGTACTGCAGGGGTGGATGGGACCCCTTGAATCTGTTTCAAGGCGTCCTTTTCCAGATCTCTCCCCCGTATCCGATCCTAACCACAGAAGCATCAGGTCTGGCCTGGGGAGCACACCTGGGCACCTTCCAAACCCAGGGTTCCTGGCCCCAAGGGGAGGCCTCCCTGCATATCAATATCCTGGAGATCAGAGCAGTGCTCTGTGCCATGCAGGCTTTTCAGGAACACATTTGCTCCAGGTCAGCTACTGGTGCAGTCTGAGAATCTAAGTGTAGTGTACTACATCAACAAGCAAGGGGGGACTCACTCATACGCCCTTTGCCAGGAGGCGATGAGAGTATGGTACTGGGCGCTCAATCACAGTCTGACCCTCTCTGCAGCCCACATACAAGGCGCCCTGAACACTCTGGCAGACATTCTCAGCAGGACTCAGTCCAGCATGCACGAATGATAGCTTCTCGCATCCATTGCAGAAGACTTGTTTGATGGTTGCGGTCATCCTGAGTAGGACCCTTTTGCATCCCCACTCAGTGCAGACCTGCCCAATTTCTGCTCATCAAATCTAGGGCGGGAGGTTTCTTTATGCATTCCCTCCATTTCCTCTGATCCAGAGGGTGCTTATCAAGCTACAGATGGAAGGGGCCCGCATGATTCTAGTGGCGCTATTCTGGCCTCATATATACAACTCAAAAAAAGCTGCCCCATGGCTAGGTGTGCTTTTGGAATAGAAAACTCACTGCAACACTCAAAATCCAGCACTACCCACCACACAAAAGATCAAAACAAACAATGTTGTAAATCAAAGCAGTTTAATTTGGCAAAAAGTGCAAACCTCACAAGTGAAAATGCACAGACCAGGAGACAACACTAGACTTCTACCGGTTTAGCCAAAGCTTCATCAGGAAGTGTCCCACAGGTGTACACAATTAATTTAAACCCCAGATTTAAAGGTGCAGTACCTTAATTTTGATTGGATAAACCCACATTTAAAAAAACAATTCCTAAACTTTCATACACTCGATTGTGATAATGTGGAAGATATCAAGACACCAAAAGTGATTAAAACCTCACAGTGAGAGGACCTAAACGGCCTCTAATATCCTTACTAAGGACAAAGCATTTTATATGATCCAAAACAACAATTCATATATATAAACAATGATCTCCACATGAAATGGCA
This sequence comes from Neoceratodus forsteri, assembly GCA_016271365.2. Classification (NCBI taxonomy): domain Eukaryota; kingdom Metazoa; phylum Chordata; order Ceratodontiformes; family Ceratodontidae; genus Neoceratodus; species Neoceratodus forsteri. The sequence goes on along the minus strand of CM057455.1, from coordinate 1,202,144,023 downwards.
AATTTTAGAAATACACAAACTAATCATAAAGAAAAAATGTATATACAAAGCCATTACTGGAAAAAGGGGGGGGGGTAGGAGAAGGAAAGAGAAAAGGAAAAGATGGAGGGAAAAGGGTGGGGGATGAAAAAAAGATGGAAAAAGTTAATGTAGTTAATGTGTATTGCACAATCAAACTGGCCATATGACCTATGAACAAGTGTGTTTTTTTTTTTGTTTTTTTTTTTTATAAATATACACCTCAATACTCCACTCATTTTCTAGTAGTAAATAGGAATGAGAGATAAAAACAATAGTAAGGCTCTATCGTGCCACCATAAATAGAAAAAATGGAAGCACTTAAACTATGTCCTGCCAAAGATCATAGAAATATTTCATATTGCCAAGACATATGCATAGAGATACTACTCTTCATGTTCTATATTAATGTACAGAACCACTACACACCACAATATGTAGTTCCACTTTGTGCAAGGTAAACTATCAAAAAAAGTTTCTGTTCAAAACAACCTAAAGTACATACATGTACTTGGTCATGGATAAAAATAATATACATGCAGGCTTTTATTTCTCCGTCCAAAACATCCAAGATTGATTCCATTTTTTCAGTAGATTGACAGTGAGATCAGTGCCATCATTGAGACCCTGGTGTTTCAAGGCGCCTAGTATATAAATCCAGAATGTTTTTTTTTTTTTTGCCAAAGTGGAACCAACATTTCCACCCCTTGGTCCAATGAAGGCGTGATCAATACCACAGAAGGTAAAGCTGTGGACCTGTCCGTCTCTGTGTAATAAAGAGTGCACACTTAAGGTACTCTTTCTTTCCCCTAACCTAACTGAGCTCAGATGTTCACAAATCCTTGTTTTGAGTGGACTGCTAGTTTTCCCCTACATAAAAGGAGCCACAACAGCAAATGGCAAGATAGATCACATTATGTGTGCTGCAATTTATAAAATGTCTAATCTGAGAGGTGGATCAAAATTAAGGTACTGCACCTTTAAATCTGGGATTTAAATTGATTGAATGTACATCTGTGGGACACTTCCTGATGAACCTTCGGCAAAACCGGTAGAAGTCTAGTGGGGTCATGCATGTTGTCTCCTGGTCTGTGCATTTGCACTTGTAAGATTTACACTTTTTGCCAGACTAAACTGCTTTGATTTACATCATTGTCTGTTTTGGTCTTCTGTGTGGTGGCTAGTACTGGATTTTGAGTGTTGCAGTCCATTCTGGCCTCACCAGATATGGTATCCCCTCATTCGGCAGAGGAACCTCCAGTCCCTCTTCCACTCTGCAGGAATCTGCTGTCCCAGGATCAGGGGACGCTAGTCCATCCCAACCTCAGATCCCTCCTGCATGCCTGGCTCCTGAGAATACAGCCATCACCAGGTTTGGGGTCTCTGACAGGGTGGCAGACGTCCTTGTGGCCGACTGGAAGCCTTGCACTCAAGACTGTTATGCCTTGAAGTGGAAGCAGTTTGCCATATGGGCTGCCAAACATGTCTTAGACCCTTTCACCTGTTATTGTATCTTGGACTGCCTGATCTCGCTGACTGACTCAGGCCCCAGTATTCTTCCCTCAAGGTCCACCTTTCGGCTATTTCTGCATTTCATGAATCCATGGGTGACTGCACAATTGCTCAGCTGAATGTCTCCCATACTTTCTTAGGGGCATCCTGCATTTGAAACCCCAAGCCATTCCACTGTCCCGGCTTGGGGCTTGGATTCTAATTTCAAAATGTTGACCATGTCTCCTTTTGAGCCAGTCGCAACTTGCTGTTTGCACTTTCTTTTCTTGGAAAGCTCCGTTTTTAGTTGCAGATTACTTCTGCTCGACTAATTTCAGAGTCTTGTGCCCTCTGGTGCGAGGAACCTTATTGATTTTTCATAAAGACAGGATGTCTTTGCATTTATATCCTAGTTTCTCCCTAAGGTGGTTTCAGCACTCTTATCAATCTATCCGCCTTCTTGTTTATTTTCCTCAGCGTGCCACTCCAGGGGAAGCAACACTCCTTATGTTAGATGTGTGTAGAGCTTGGAAGCCCTACTGGCTTAGGACTAAGGCGTCCAGAAAGTCAAAGCAATTGTTTGTCTCCTTCACCCCAGGTAGAGAGGGCATTTCGGTTTCTAAACAGTGTTCATCCAAGTGGTTGGCAAATTGAATTGTGCCCTGCTATAATAAATACGACAAAGAATTGCCGGGTTGTTAAAGCTCATTCCACCAGAGGCATGGCTACCTTGGTGGCTTGTTTCAAAGGGGGACTCAGCCATTAACATTTGTGCAGCAGCCACCTGGAGTAGAGTCCATACTTAAGCCAAGCATTACAGTGTTAGGGCTGATGACTCCAAAGAACATCCCCGACGCCTGTTGGTGTGTGCAGGGTGGGGGTGGGATGTTAGGGTTGGAAAACTAATGCCACATTTCCCTACTTTTGTCACTTTAACCCTAACTAGAGCATTAACAAAGTTTTTTGCAATGTATTTCCTTACTTTTTGAGATAGTATATTCGTATCCTTATTTACCTGTGGAAACGCAAGGCCCTCTGAGCCCTGTGCTCCCATCCCTCTATAGATGCATATATGTATGTAGCTGTGGAAGCACAGGGCCGTCTGGACCTGTGCTTCCACTTCTAACTCCAGGTATTTTTCTATATTCCTAACTCTCTGTAGTCAGCCTCCTAAGCAGAGTTGCCCGGAGAAAATGGAACTATATGCAAATAATAGAACTATCATTGTCTCGTGACACACATTCAAACTGCTGCCCTTGTCTACTGCAACGTTCCATCAATGTATCTGGATTTCTTTCTCCGCCTGACAAGTCAAGACACCCAGGAGACTTCCCATATCAGTCGTTCCTTGTGGTTCTTCACTGAATATGTTGTTTCTTATATTATTGTTCTTACTGCTGTAGTTTCTCTTTATTACCTTAACGTTACTTTAATTAGCATTATTTAATGTTGTTTTGATTTATTTTCTCGGTTCCTCACGGTTCGGTGTAACCGTTGGGGAACCGGGTCTTAGCACCCTTTGCGGAACCTTTGTTTACTAATTCTACTATTTAGTTTAACTATTCTACGTTGTTTAAGTTTAAATAATTGTTGTATTTGAAATCGCTAATCCGGTTTCTGTGAACCGCTGAACCGGTTCTGGTTCTTGGTTCATTTTCGGAACTTTCATCGGTTCCTGAACTGACCGAAAAAAAAAAAAAGTGAAATCTTTATTGCGGTTCTTGTTTTTCTTCGGTTTATGATGCCAGAAAAACCTGAGGAAAAAGGCTGGACCCCCAAGGTTTTGAAAACTGTCTTAAGTGTGGGGACGTTTTTGCAAAAGCAGACAAGCACGATTTATATGTGGTCTGCCTGGGAAATTATCATTTTTCTGCATATTGTGATATCTGCAAATCATTCCCACAGGAAACAGTAGAAAAGAGACTTGAAAGACTACAAAAAAGATTGGAGAAGGGTATTATGGGTTCTGACCAATCCACACCCTCTAAGTCTGCTGGTGAAACCGCTGTCTCTTCTTTAAGCACCCCGATAAGGGTGAAACAGGTACTGTAAAAAGGATGGGTGATCTGGCTGACTCTCTGGTTCCTTCTAAGAAAACCAAAAAGACAAAGCATGTTGATACCCTGGCTGATAAACCAAAAGGGGTTTCATCTATGCCTTACAGCCTGCCATCATCTGAGGAGATTGCCCAGGCCATGAAGGTCATATAGGCTTTGCAGGGTTTAATACGTACTCCAACCCTTCCAGCACCAGTTCAAACCCCAGTTGCCCCTTCCTCTGAAACAAACCCATCTCAGGATATGATGGAGTTTGAGGAGTATGATTTACCTGAAATGGATGAAGGTGAACCTGTTGAACCAGAGATCTCACCAGAGCAGGCGTTTGGTTCTCCCCCAGACCAGAGGATTTTTCCTCTCATTTTTCCTTTGTAAGGAAATTATTGGATGCCCTTGACCTGGCTACCACAGAGGTCACAGAAGATGAAGAAGAGGCTGAATATATGGAGATGATGGGGTTAACACCCACAAAGAAAATTCTTCTACCTATAAACAAGTTCTTTAAAAAAGACTTGTTTAAAATCCTGCAGACTCCAAATTCTGTTCCACCTCTAGACAAGAAGACAGATAAGTACCACCAACTGGACAGACAAGGGGCTGAATTCCTCTTTTTCTCACCCTGATCATCAGGGCATAGTGCAGCAAGCAGCCTGTGAGAAGGCAAGAGTTCCCTTAGCTTCTCACCCACCTGAGAAGGACTCTCACAAAATAGACAGCATGTCAAAAAAGGGTTATTTAGCTGCTTCACTGGGAATGAGGCAGGCTAACTACCAAGCTTATTCAGCACAGTACCAAAAATCACTGTGACAGTCCGTATTGGCCATGGCAGAGAATACCCCTTCACCTCTCTCTGATGATTTGGCAGAAACAGCAAGGTTTGGACTGGAAGCAGCCAAGTACCAATTTCAGATGGCAGCAGTTGCCAGTGACAATGCTGCCAGATGGATGGCCCCTACCATAGCCCTTAGAAGGCTGGCATGGCTCAGGGCTACAAATTTAACACAGGATACCCAGGCCAAGACTGTGTATTACCCTGTAGAGGATCATTCATTATTCAGTCAACAGACTGAAGCATATATGAAAAAGGTGGATGAATATAAAGCCACCTATAAGAGTAATTCCTCAAAAAGAGAGGCCTTCTTCTCCTATAGGCCATATGGAAGGGGAGGCAGAGGAAGGACTGCTTATAGTAGGCTTTTTTATCAGGCACAGGCTGTCCCACAGTATCAACAATACCTATAGCAGACTGGGTATATCAGGGCCAGAGGTAGGAGGAGAGGTTCCCAAACTACCTAAGCTCAGCCCCAGGCAAAACATAACCCCTGACTTAATGGTCAAGGCCGCCTCCCCTCTACCAGTAGGGGGCTGACTGGCTCACTATTTCCAGACTTGGCATTCCATCACCACAGACAAGTGGGTCCTGGAGGTAGCGAGTCAGGGGTTGTCCCTGAGCTTCAGATATTTCCCCCCTTGAAAATAGGGCCATTCAAACCAGCTTCCCTCATAGAGAAAAAACTCCTGGAGAAGGAGGTTCAAAGCTTACTCCAGCTAAAAGCAGCGGAGTGTGTCCCGATCATCAGAAAGGAAGAGGTTTCTATTCAAGATGCTTCCTCACCAAAAAGAAAAATGGGGAGTGATATTTGAACAGGTATCTAATAAAACCAAAGTTCAGAATGGTCACACTGGCAATGATCTTGCCAGTTATTTGGCAGGGAGATTGGCACGCATCTCTAGATCTAAAAGTTGCCTACTGTCACATCCCTATAAGAGAATCTCACAGGATGTACCTCAGATTCTGACTTCCATCAGGACACTACCAATTCTCAGCTCTACCTTTCGGTCTCACTTCAGCACCCAGGGTGTTTACAAAGTGTCTGTCAGTGGTAGTGGCATACCTAAGAAGGTTAGGTATATCAGTCTTCCCTTATCTTGATGACTGGCTAGTGGTGGGAAGTTCACCACAGCAGGTACAAGATCACCTAAAGGTAACATTAAACCTGTTACAGTCTCTAGGATTCGTGGTAAATCAGGAAAAATCTGTTCTCACTCCAGTACAAGTTCTGCATTTCATAGAAGCAGAACTGAATACAATACAGGGAAGTTTTCCCTCCCTCAGGACAGGGTGCAAAGCATTCTGCAGTTAGCTGCCTCATTCAAGCTGAATGAGCCGCTACCAGCAAGACAGTTTCTGCAACTTCTGGCACATAAGAAAAGACAAACTGACAAAACCAGTTCCAGTAACAAGTACCCTGCTTCAAGCCCTTCAGTGGTGGAAGGAAGCAGACAACCTCAGGGAAGGGGTAACTTTCCGAAGGGAAACCCCATCAACCATCCGTACAACCGACGCCTCTCTGTTAGGGTAGGGTGCTCACTTACGGAATCACACCACTCATGGAACCTGATCCATCACAGAGTCACTCCTCCATATAAATTTGCTGGAACTAAGGGCAGTGTTTTTAGCCTTGAAAACATTCGCCTGTTTGGTACAAGGGAAAGTGGTGCAAGTCAGGACAGAAAACACCACAACAATGTATTATGTAAACAAGCAAGGGAGAACAGGGACAGACCCCTGTGCACAGAGGCTATGAAAGTCTGGAGTCTGGTTTACTCACTAAAGGCCTCATTACAGGCCATTCACATACCAGGAAAGGACAGTACCCTGGCAGATACCCTGAGCAGGATCAACCAGGCACATCATGAGTGGTCCATCAACAAGCAGGTGCTGGACTCAGTGTTCAGGAGATGGTGCACTCCAGAGGTGGATCTCTTTGCATCACAAGAAAACCACCTTTTGCCCCTCTTTTGTTGCAGACTCCCAGCCAGGGGAACAATCCCAGTAGATGATCTGGCTCTGTACTGGTCAGGGAAAAGTCTGTATGCTTTTCCTCCCTTCCCTCTCATCTTCAGAGTCCTGATCAAACTCGTATCACAACTTGCATCAATGATTCTGATAGCACCAGACTGGTCCAGGCAGCCATGGTACCCTCTACTGCTTTCTATGTTGGTAGCCAATCCAGTACATTTACCCAGAAGGCACAACCTGTTGACCTCCCACTGGGGGGGGAAAATCTTGTATCCAAATCTCAGGACTCTCAGACTCAAAGCATGGCTCTTGAGGACCTAGAATATGCAAACTTAAATCCTTCCCAAACTGTTCTGGATATCCTGAAAGGATATAGAAAACCTTCAACTAAGAAAACCTATCCATCAGAGTAGAAAAGGTTCTCTATTTGGTGTAATTCCAAGGAGATTTCTCCCATTTTAATAGAGATCCCAACTGTCCTGGAATACCTCACATACCTCCACTCTCGGGGCTGAAATATACATCCCTGAAAGTTCATCTGGCATCAGTCTCTGCCTACATTTCGGCTGGGAGAGGTATCTCCATGGCATCCAATCCCATTTTCAAAAAGTTCTTTAAAGGTTTGTGCCACTTGCACCCACCTATTACGGAACCATTTCCTCTATGGGGCCTGCACATATACATTGCTCAGCTCTTGAAACCTCCTTTTGAGCCTGTGTCCTCTGCACATTTAAAATATGTTACCTGGAAAACTGTGTTTCTGGTTGCAGTTACTTCAGCCAGAAGAATAAGTGAACTCACAAGCCTTATGTGTGGAGAAGAACTATCTTTCCTTCCATAACAACAAGGTGGTGCTGAGAACAAATGGGAGATTTCTTCCCAAGGTGGTTTCCGATTTTCACTTAAACCAATCCATTACTTTGCCAGTTTTCTCACTAAACATACTAATTCAGGTGAGTGTAGACTACATTGTCTGGATGTCAAAAGGGCATTAAGTTACTATATTACCCATATCAGGGACCATAGGCATGACGAGCAACAACTGATCTTATCTGTGTCAGTCTTCACCATTCATCACCTTTGGGTATATGGCCGGAGGTCATGACCCCGCGGGGGCTCTTTTTTTTTTGTTTGTTTTTTAGGCGGAGCCGACGTACCATCGAGGCCAATGCATTGCATTGCGCTCGTGGGTTCACCATTAGGCGCTGTCAACTCCACCTGCCTGCCAGTTCTTCGTCTCCCGCCATCGAGGTCGCCTCGTGGGAAGCTCTAGAGAACTTCAGGCCTACCACCTGTGCAGTTACAGTTAGTTTTTTGACTCCATCGACTATTCGTCCGTGCTGCAGTCCGTCGGCTACTTTCCTGCTGGTTCTAGTTGCCTTACTCAACATCGCTTGGTAAGACCTTTCCAATTATATTTATTCTTGGCGACGTTGAGTCTGTTTTTGGTGTTTTTTTCCTCGTAGGTCGTGTCTGGGTCGGAGGACAAGAAGACTTTGAAGACGGGACAGCCCCCCATGTGACAGTGCCCTTGCAGCCATAAATTTTCTGTCACTGACCAGCATGACCGTTGCCTTGCGTGTCTTGGCCCACTTCACGACATGGATTCGTGTGACGCCTGTTTCTCCAGTGACTGCCGGGTCATCGAGCAACGCGCGTGGAAAGTGTGGCGAGCTTGCCCCGACTTTCGGGGGTCGGGCGATCACTCGTCGGGCCAAGCCGTGTACTCTTGGCCTTTCCTTTGGGTCCCCTCTCGGTTCTATATGGACCGAGGAGGAGGAAGAGGGAGCCTCGGCTTCTAGTAGCCTGGCCGTCGCTGTGGCTCCTTCTGCAGTGCAGGAAACCCGTCTTGCTCCTTTCGGGGGGAGGGCGGGTAGCGCCGCCAAGGCAATCGCCCCTTCGGGGGTGAAGGCTCCCGCGGTGTCAGACCTGCGATTCGCAAGGCCTGGGTCGGCGCTGTCATCGACGCCGTTGGTCGGTGCTGTTTCAGGCCTCGGCGCCGTGGGCCCTGACTGAGACGTCAGCGCCTTTTTGTCGCTCGACACCGTGGCTGCTGTCGGCACCATTCATGGCGTCAATGGTGCTAGCGGCACCATGGGAGTCTCTACGACACCGTCTTTGTCCTCTTCGAGGTTGAGCATGGCGCCATGTCCGGCTTGGGACACGGCACCGTGGGGGCTTCGGAATCCACTGTCTGCGCCACCCCTGCACTTAGCGCTATGGAGCCAGGCGGCCCCATCCACGGCACCGATGGCACAGTCGCAGCTGTTGTCGGCGCCATCCCTACCCTCAGTGGCGCTTTCGGCGCCATGGGGCCGGATAGCACCGTGACTGGTTCTGACTCCGGGGCTGCTATTTGGGCCAGGGCCATGTCCTCCGCAGATAAAGCTCGCGATGCTGTGGGGGCATTGGCACTGGCTCGGGCGTGGTCTCGGCTTCTGGCACCCCAGTTGGCAAGGATGGCAGCGGGCGTCCTACGGTCTGGCACAGGGCCTTGGCCTCTACCTCTTCGGAGGCGGAGGTGGACTCTGAGTCAGACGAGCAGTCTGACTCCTTGGAGTTGACTGTTGGGGTGGGCAGCCCTGTAGTGTCCTCGACAAGCCGGAGTCAGCCCCCTTCTGAGATGCGGTCAGTGGCTGCTGAGACTGGGGTCAGGGGTGCTGACCAGCAGGCAGTGGTGCAGGTCGCCATTGCTCTGCAGCCCGGTCTTGTTGGGTTCACTGACCCCTCAGCAGTGGTACCCCCGCCTGTGGTGTGCCCGGATCGCCCAACTTTGGGGCCGATCAAAGCACCTACGGGAGGGGAGGGTACTGTGCCCTGGGTAGCTCCTTCGGGTGCTGGCCAGGGCTGTCAGCTACCTAGGCTGGCCCTCTCAAGGAGGAGGGCTCTCTCAGATTCAGAGGGGTCGAAAGGCATGGGGTCTGCACGGCGACCTTTTTCTGGGGCCCACCCGGGCTCTGGGAGAAGCCGTAGTGCGGATCGCCGCTCTTCCTCCTCCATCTCTTTGAGAGAGCCCCATTCTTTTGAGGTAAGGGACCGTCCTTCTGGACCTGTACTGTCCTGGCCGCCTCACACGGGGGATTCTTCTGGGCGCAGCCAAGGCAGTACCAAAATGGTTGTTCAGCTGTCGGCTGTGGAGTCTTCCGGAGCACCTTCTTCTTTGGGTGCTCTTGGTCCGCTCCCTAGCCCAGGCAGAGGTCAGCCGACTTCTCTTCTCGACTCTGTCCCTATCCCTCTGCCACATTCTCCTACACTCCTAGGCATCCTTGGTCCTAGCGGGCCTCTCTCCTGGGAGCAGTTCAGGACTGTGGCTGCTTGGTTCTCAGCTTACGTCAGGGCCGTGGACAGTCAGGTTTTTCAACCTCCCCCCGAGCAGCCACCCTCTGAGCAGTCGGTGCCCTCCAACTCTTCTGTCCACATCTGTGCAGCTGCTGACCTCACTGAGTATCAGCGTTTCCTCGTGAAGATGTTGGAGGACTTGCACCTCACCTCTTCCACTTTAAGCAATCCAGAGCACTCAGTGCATGCCTTTCTAGGCGATTTCAGTAAGGCCACCCTTGTGGTGCCCCCCTGGCCTGCTCCCTTTCAGGAGGTGTCGTTCTGTTCCTGGCAGAGGCCCTTCTCCGGAGTTCCTGCCTCTAGGGATTTCTGCCAACGGTATTGCACCCCCCCCCTCCCGAGTCTCCAGGTTCCATGCCTCTTCCTCAGTCCAGATTGATGCAGTTGGACACTCCCGATGGGCTTCGCGCCTTTCACCGTGACCGGTCCCCAGATCAAGACTCCTCGGATTTTGACTTCTGGGGTAGGAGGGCTTTCTACTAGGCACAGTTGTTGCTTTCTATTTCTGCACATCAGGACCACTATGCAGCCTATGACAGGTTCTTGTGGTCCAGGCTAGGTCAGCTCCTAGCCTCATTGCCTGACACAGAGCAAATCAGACAAGCCACTGCACTCTCTGTGCGTGGCCTGGAGTTAGCTAGGCACCAAGCGAGGGCATCCTAGGATGCCAACGAGGTAGCTACCAGGGTTGTAGGGACAGTGATCTGCACTAGGCGGACGGCATGGCTGCGTCTTTCCCAGTTGTCACCCTTGGCCCAGCATAGGGTGATTAACTCCGCTCGCCAGAGAGCCTTCTCTTCTCCTGTAGAGCGAGACGGCATTTGTCGGGGCAACTTCCTTCCCCCCTCCGGGGGAGGGTCCCTGTCTCACTCTCCCCACTCTCGGGCCTCTCTAGGCCCTGAAGGTTCTCCCTCTTAGTGTGTCACCCACTGAGAGCTAAGGGACTCTGTCCCTTAGGATTAAAAGGAAACCCCCTTCGAGGGGGCTCGGCACTCACCCAAAGGTGATTATGATCTTTCTGTGTATCTTCACCATTCATCACAGTCCCACCCTCCATCACCCTGGGGCCTCAGTCTCTGGGTCCCCCTCCCTCTCTGTGCCTAGCCTCGCCCCCCCTCCTTTCTTTGTCAGGAGTTGGGTTAACAGGGGCGCATAGGGGGATAATGTTCTGGGGAGAGTGGTCAGCATGGGGGGGCAGTCCTTCTCCAATGTGTTAGCTCCACCCCTGTGGGTTGGGAGTTGGCAGTTGCCCTCCATTCTCTCCTCCTCCTTGTTCCCGTTCATCTTATTTTACTTGTCCTTTGGACTATCCTTTGTTATCGAAAAAAACAAACAAACAAAAAAAAAACTCTATTTCCTTTTCACCAAAAATCTTTCTTTGAGAGGGTGATAATTCTCGGCCCCGTCCTTCTTCCAGAATAGCCGATTTTGCTCAAATGGAGTTTTGCCAGCCATTCTGTGCCTTGAATTCTGGCAAGAAGCCTTTTGCTACTCCTTGCAGTTCCTATACAGTCTGGAGACAGACCAGGGTCTGGGATGTGTTCAACCTTCTCCCCTCTCATCCTACTTCCTAAATTCTTTTTCCCACCCTACGTCCCTCTTCTATTTCCAGAGATTGGGGCCCCTCCCAGTCCCTTTAGCTTCCGACTTCGTCTTCTGTCCTCTCAGTCGTTATTTCTCCTTTTAGTTTATATATCTTTTCCTTTTTCTGTCCCTTGGACTTCCTTGTCCCACCCTCCACTCCCTTCCTCTTACCTCTCCAGCGACTCAGAACTGTCAGGCAGGTGGAGTCCACAGCGCCTAACGGCCAACCCACGAGCGCCACACAATGCGTCGGCCTCGAGGGCGGCGTCGATGGTGCGTTGGCTCCGCCTACCCCCAAAAAAAGCTCCTGCAGGGTCATAACCTCCGGCCATATACCCAAAGGTGATGAATGGTGAAGATGCACAGAAAGATCATAATTACGGTAGGTACGTAATTTTCATTTTCTCGTCTATGGGGATGTAGGTAAGGGCACCCCAGCTTCTAAGAAGTCAGTCTCTTGCTCGATAGTCCAATGCATTCAGTTTTGCTATTCAAAAGTTGACAAGGAACCCCCAGCAAGGTTGAGGTCTCATTCAGCTAGGGGCACAGCCGCTACCTGGAGGTCAGTATACACTTTTACTAATCACTACAGTTTGGGAACACAGTCCAGAAGTGATGCCAGATTTGGCACAGCAGTCCTGCAGAGCCTCTTTCCTAGGTAGGTTCTCTGCCCACCTCCAGAGGTACTGCTTTTAAGTCTGCAGAGAGTTAGGAATATAGAAGAATACCTGGGGTTAGAAGAAAAAAGTGCTCACCTTAGTAATCTTGTTTCTTCCAATGTATTCTTCTTTATTCATAACTCTCCCACCCTGTCTCCCCTTCCAGAACCAGAGTTTCTGTACTCCTGATCGAGTTTTTTCTAATGGAAAGTCCCAAAGACTGGCATATATGTTTTTAACCCTAGTGGGAAATATTTAATTCCCTTCTTTTTCCAGGTGATTCTGGAATTCGGGGGGTTTAGGATTATAATAATACTACTAAGGATGTTTCATGCTGTCATGGACGGCTTAAGTTGTGTTACATTAGATAAGTATATTTAGATAAGTCTTACTATAGGTTGCCTTGTAGGCTCCTTAGAAATCTGATACATTGATGGAACATTACAGCAGATAATGGCAGCAGTTTGAATATGTGACATGAGCCAATGATAGTTCTATCATTTGCATATAGTTCCATTTTCTCCGGGCAGCTCTGCTTAGGAGACTGACTGCAGAGAGTTATGAATATAGAAGAACACCTTGGAAGAAACAAGATTACTAAGCCGAGTAATTTTTTCTTATACGACAACAGTGACCAAATTGTAAGCATGGTCATCTTATTATTTATTTATTTAGTTTTTATTGACCGGGTAAGTGCTCTAGACAAATCCTGCCTATTTTCAGGCACGAACTGGGGAAGGGGGATACAGATGAATGCCAAGTGACCTTGAACCAGATTAAGCTGTTGGTATTTTTGAGGGAAATTTGGCCAGGACACCAGGGAAATTCCCCTACTCTTTTCGATAAGTGCCATGGGATCTTTAACATCCACCTGAACTACCACCAATCCAGGCAGATGGGATCTCAGTTTAACGTCTCATCCGAAAGACGGCACCTCAGAAGTGCAGCACCCCTCTCATGCTGCACTACAGTGTCAGTACTGGGACATTAACCCAAGTGCCAGATGTGGAAACTGAACCCACAGCCCTCTGATCTCCCGGCCTCAGAGACGAGTGTGCTACCTACTGAACCACTGACACACAACACTGATCTTATTACCCTACCTCATATACCTGGTACAGAAATTTTCAAATCCCTGCCAAAATGTAACTCTGCGCAACTACAACGCCATTCCACGCCACAGGTGTGAAAATGTATTTTGGCCAGGATTTGAAAAATGACAGCTGTGACATACATGAGGTGGGGTAACAAGAAGGTTGTGTTGAAAATCCGAGGTGAAAATATTTAAAATTTCCAAAGTTACAAACGTGCGTAGCGAAATTGCAACAAATGGTCATAACTTCACCATTTTTGCATATTTTGACCCCAAATTTTCAACATAGCCTTCTTATGACTCCCCTTCATGAACAAGGGCAGGAAAAATGTTCAGATCCCTCCCAAAAGGTGAATTCGCCAAGCGACTACAAAATCACCTTTCAGGCGGGAGTTGCATAGTGACACATACTGTTCATAAGGTGGGGTCCCCAAAAGGCCATGTTGAACATTTGGGGTCAAAATGTTAAAAAATGGCTAAGCTATGCATAAAAGTTGAAACCCCCATTGAAATACATTGAATTGCATTTACCTTAGTTTCTCATATTACAGTCGCTGGTTCAGCAGCAAGACATGTCTTCAATCGGATAGTAGCTCTCGAACCTGGGACCTGTTCAGGTGAGTGAGGGTGTGCTGGGGGGTGTGGGGTGGTAGGTGTTGAGTGGGGGGGTGGCTAATTGGCAAGGGCCAATTTTCTTTTTTTACAGGTTTTTGGGAGAAAAACATCAGGGGACCGTTTTCTTCATTTCAGGGTTGTGCCTGAAATGGGAGGGTGGGGAGTACCAATAGACACCAGGGAATATATACTGCTAATGGGGACAGCAATCGGCAGGTGGGGGATACCACTAGACACCAGGAAAATCTGGAACGGTGATTGGGTGGGTGGTGCCACTAGACACCAGGAAAATATATGAATGGGGGACAGCGATTGGCAGGTGGGGTGGTGCCACTAGACACCAGGGCAGCATCATACATTGCCAGGGACGGCAGTGGAGTGTTGGGGGGTGCCACCAAACACCAGGGAAACAGTGGCTCACAGCTCACACTGCAACTGGCAGCACAAGTTCAGCTATGGCTGCAGAAGTCAATAAATTCCCACTGTTCTCATACAGAGAGCACAGGGGAAGCGCTTCTCTCGCTAAGCTGGGCACCTAGGCTTTGGGTGCCCAGGTAACATATTTCTGGCCAATATGTTAATAAACAAACATCAGAATCTAGCTAAACGGGTCCCATTTAGCCAGGTTCTGATGTTTGTTTTTTACAATCCCAGTATTTTTATGTATTTTCTACATTTGTTAATTCATGGAAGAAATCAACAAGATGGTGGTTGGCATGGCACAAAAAATGTTTGGTGCCCTGCCAAACAAGTCGTGCGAAATCAAAAACGTGAATTTGCGGCATCAGATTTTTACTTTTGCCGCAGAACGTTCTCTCTAAAACCCTACTGCGCAGATCGGAAACCACTACATTTTAAAGCCTTATAACTCGTGAACCCTTTAATATTTTTTTCACCAGACCTGTCAAATGCACTACCTTAGGACATGACACATGTTCCCTGCATGTTTAGGATAAAAAGTCCATTCCATGTAGGCTATAGCGGAGAGTAAAAATACTCCATGTTAAGTATAGGAAAAAAAGTTAAGCATTACAAAAAATTACTCATGCGAATCTCAGAAACCGCGCAAGCTGCTGTCACAAACATTTCCATATGTCAAGACCTTGCCTGCTAGACAACACATACAAAATTGCAGCTGATTTCGTCAAACGGAGCCAAAGATATTATTGTGAAAAGTTAGGGGTTTAACATTGAACAGGCTACTCAACCCAAACTGTATCTAATATGTATATAAAATTCTCTGTCTAAACATATGCATTACAGATTTTAGATTTGTATGATCATACAGCCATAAAATATCATATCATAGTAGTAGTAGTAGTAGTAGTAGTAGTAGTAGTAACATAGTAAAATGCCAGCAGAATAGGCCCAGTGGTCTTTTGAGTCTGCTCGATTTTCAGCACCCGCACTGAGTCGATTTTGGTGCCCCCCCCCCCACCTTGGGTTATACTGTTCCCAGTCCCAGATGTCCCACCTGTATTGGACCTGGTCAGATTTACCCTCCCCTTGTAGCTGTCCCATCCCCTCTTAAACCCATCCACAGTCTCCACCTCTACCTGCTCCCTGGGCAGCGCATTCCATGACTCCACCACCCTTGCAGTGAAATAACACCTCCTTCTCTTTCCTCTGAGCCTGCTCTCTTCCAGCTTACACCTGAGACCTCTCGTTGCCCCACCCTCCTTCCTTTGGAGCACCCTAACTGGGCCTCCCTTATTGATCCCTTTCATGTGCTTAAAGACCTCTATCATGTCCCCCCATCCCTCCTTTCCTCCAGGGTGTACATGTCAAGCTCCTTGAAGCAGAAAGGCCAAGAAATTACTCACAAATGTTCATGAGAGAGTGAGTATTTTACTATTTATTCCGGTACAGTTTTGTCAGAAGGTTTCAAAGATGTAAAGAGCTTGACTCACTGATATTTCAGTGATTTCCCTTCTGGTGTCACTGCTACCACCCAGAGGGGCCTGCTGTGGTGGTAGTGGTAGTGGTGGTGGTAAACTGTAGGATGGTGCAGTATAGTCATTATGCAAGATGGTGCTGTGAAGGTATACAGTTGTGCTGGTGGCTGTGATAGTTGAGATTAAAAAAAAAAAAATGTTTAAAAATGTAACACCCCTTTTACTGTTGGACACAGTTTTTCCATAAATTTTTTTCCTTTTTTTACTTTTTATTTATAATTTTATGACATTTAAGTGTACACATACACTGAGTAAAGCCATTCAGCATACATATGTCAGATTTTGGTGGTAAGCAGATTTATAAGACTTTGCTACATTCGGTACAAGATATTTTTTTAATTTTTTTTATTTAGTTGTTTATCCAGGTATAGCACACTAAGCTGAAAGCTTTTTTACAGGAGCGACCTGGGAGCACAAGGAGGTTAAGTGACTTGCTCAGGGTCACACAGTATGCAAGTGGAAGCTGTGGGATTCAAACCCAGGTCTGGTCTGCTGGATGTCACCAGATTTGCAGCTCAGAGCCTTAGACCACTGCACTATGCTGCCTCCCATATGAGGGTCTAGCCTATATATTTAACAATATGCTCTCAACTGCAACACTTAAAGCAAAACTGCCAATGCTTTATCTTAAATCTGCTCAAATGTATACATTTTAAGATCCAAACTCTGGCCGAAGAGGCCTGTTCATTTATGATCCATAATATAAAAAACTCCACATACTTTCTCAGTATAGCCTCTTTGACATCCCATTGCATGCAAAACCATGAGAGGCACTTGGATTAGGATTCAAACAATTAACATCTATTAATAATATATCATAAACCTGTTGCCAGAAATGCAGGGTTGTAAGTCCCTTAAATCTGTCCCACTGACTCGTGGAGTAAAAACGGGGAAAATATTTCTAATCAGAGAACGGCCAAGAAGAAAAAAGTGTATAGTATCCTTCTCATCCAAAACAAACGGTAGGAATAAACTTAATTTCTGTCCCTCTGATCACTGTTCCAGTGGATGGTTAAAAGATATCACACAAGTACGGTATTCAGTTAATTCCACACTTAGAGCCTGCATAAAAAACATAATCCTATTAAACAAAAAAACGTTTCTGTGACTTTTGGCACTCCAGGCTCTCCCCTCTCCATGTATTTTGCACCCTGGATGGTGCTTTGATTGAGGATGTATCCTCTTTTAAGTACCTTGGAGTTTGGCTTGGCTGTTATCTTGATTTTGCAGTTCACATTGATGCCATTCATCGGAAGCTTCACCCCAAACTTGGAGCTCTGTACAGGAACAAAATGTGTATCCCGCTTCCTGCCCACCATGAGATTGTGTTAAAGATGATTCTCCCTATGTTTGATTATGGTGATATGGTCTATAGTGGTGCACCCAAATCCTCCCTTGCCAGACTGGTCCCCCTCTTTCACTTGTTCTTTCGTTTTGCTCTAGACTGCCCCCCTTGTGCCCACCATTGTTCTCTCTATTCTGCCCTTTCTCTCCCTTCTCTTGATACTAGGTGCCTTTCCCATTGTGTTTCTTTTATTTCTAAATTCTGGTTTGGTGCTACTCCTTCCTGCCTCACATCCCTGTTATCCACTCCCATTGATTCCAGCTACCCTCTTCGCAGTAGTACTTCACATTCCCTTCTTGTTCCTTGTAGAATAACTACTGCTGGTCAGTCTGCTTTCTCTTATCGTCTCCCTAAGTTCTGGTGTCCTCTCTTCCCCTGTCTGTTCACTCTGCTTCCTCCCTAAAGTCTCTTCTTCGTGACTTTTGTTCTCCCTCTTGCAACTGTCTTTGACCCTCTTACTTTAATCTAACCTTGTCCCCCCCATTAGCTTACTATGTTCTATTATTCTGTTCCTTATTTGAATTGTACTCTCTCCACATAGACTCAGTTTCATACCTGATAAGTACATCATTTTTAACTGCTGATCTTGCTTCTGTTTTATTGATATTGTTTATGACCTTCCATTTCCCTTTCCCCCAGGATGGATCTGGAGACGAGCTGTTTATCAGCTCAGAATGTCTTTCCTGGTGAAATTTTTTGAAATAAATAAAGGTGGTTGATTTGCTCATGTTTCGTGTAGGCGATGCTTCATTCCACAATTTAACTATGTTTTAGTGCACTGCCATTTCAGCGTATCTGTTTTGGGAATGGGAACTCCTCGAATAACATACCTATGGTAATTTTTCTCATTTACAAAATTTAAGTTTCCCTGTATTAGCCTGTTTTTTTACGTTATAGCATAGTGATAACCATTGCTTTTTATGACGCAGTCCAAGGCTATCCCATTTTAATTTTTTAAACATAAGGCAGCGGTGAATAATATAAGAGCATTGGAGGACGGATCCTCCCAATCGACTCTATGTTAAATTCAGTTTCTCAAGGGATTTTTGATTTGCACATCTATGCACTAAATTTCTATATTCCAAAACGGGTCACATTAATTGGGTGATGATTGTATGCCACATTTTTTAGGTGGTTAAGAAGTCTGATCTCCTCATTGCTACTATTCTTGGTTTTACCTTTTTGATTACAGTGTTTATGTGAGTGTCCGATGATGGAGTTGTCTAAGACAACTCCCAGATATGTATACTAATTAGTTACAGTTAATTTGAGACCATCTGTGGAGAAGATCCCCATGTCAGGTACACTTTTTGGTTACTTTCAAATTGTTTGTAATAAAAAGCCATAACTTGTGTCTGTTTTGGACTAAGGACTAATCTAGACTCATTAAACCGGTTTTATAATACTGTGGAATCTGTAGTTTTGCAGTCTTTCATAGTTTGGTGGTTTTTCTCTGTAGCTGATTTGACAATATCATCTGTGTAAAGTCCGGCGGTATACCGCAAACTCAACTGACTATCGGGGTAGTAAAGGCATGCTCAGTGTCTGTTCTCTTGCTATATGGGTACCCAGTCCACTTAGCCTCCCAGTTAACCTCCCCCCCTCAAACTGGAACTCTTAATTCCACGGACAGTAATCTGCTTAATGTTCTACAGTTTAATATGGTGATAGGGGAGAAAAGCCTTTGGTTTCAGAGCCTCAAAAATTTGCCATCTCCTTACTGCCTCACATTCAGACTACAAAATCCTGTGTTACCTTCAAATCAGTACTTAAGGGACATTGTTCTGTGAACAGTGCCAGTACCTGTCATTGATACTATGTATACGTCATATGCCCTATGCTTTGTTTTTATTGTGTTCCATAATACTGTTACTTCTTCTCTTGAGTCACTGTTCTAAAAGGGACTCTGTTCCAGTTAGCACACCTGTCAGCAAAATAAAGTACCTGCATTTCTTTTCCTTCCAGGGTTGGAAAAAAGAGAGAATTTTAGCTGAATATCCTGATGGCAAAATAATAATGGTCCTTCCAGGCGATCCAAAATATGCACTAAGAAAGGTAAACTTCAAGATCGCACACTCAGGAAGTTTTGTGAGTTTGTATAGACCATAACAGTCGGAGTGGGGAGGAGGGAGTTTTGAACGGACCTCTAAAAAAGTAATGACTATCACTCAATCTTTGATCACCCGTATATGGCGGGGGACGGTTCTTTATAATGTGGGACACTGTCCTACATTTTTGTTTTTATCTTACTCTCTGTTTTGGCCCCCTCAACTTCTCTGATGTCCAGTGTACTGTGGCACCACCCAGTGGTACTCTTAACTCTCCAAAGTGCCATACTTCCTCCATGCACCATAGTTTTGCCCCCCAGGCAGGCACTGTAGCAGGGAAATTAACCTGGGATACGCTGATGCTTCGTCAGGAAGCATGCTCCTCAGTGAGCGGGGCCCAGCCCTGGATGTACCAGGGTCTTTTGTCCATGGGGATCAGGGCCTTTATTCCTTGTTTGTCCTGGACCCCCTCAGAACTCTGCATTCATGGACATCAAGGGGCATGCATATGTTGAGCTCAGTGACATCCTAGCATCAGAGGAGTCCTGCCCTCCTGTTGGCCCTCCAGTCACACTGCTACCTGTAGTCACCCAGGTGTCTGTATTGTGGTGGAGGACGGTGCCCTCCCTCCCCAGAGAAGGAGAGCACTCTGGGATGCTCAGTCTTTTTCCTCCCGAATAGCTCATGATGACCCAGTCTTGACCCCAAACCCAGATCGCCAGTGCCGCAAGCCATAGCCCTACCACTGCACAAACAGGCAGTACTGGCACTGTCCTTTATATGCAGGAATGCTGTCCTTAATACAGGCACTCTGTATATCCTTTGTAATGTGGTGACACTGACCTTCATAATATGGGGACACTGACCTTCAGAATGCGGGGACACAGTCCTTCACCATGTGGGACACTGCCCTTCAGAATGTGGATTCTGTCCTTCAGAATGGGGGAATGCTGTCCTTCATAATCTGTTGACGCTGTTCTTCATAATTTGGGGGTGCTGTCCTTCAAAATGTGGGGATGCCATCCTTCATAATTTGGGTGTACTGTCCTTCAGAATGTGGGGGCAATGTCCTTCATAATGGGGGTAACCGTCCATCATGGGGACACTGTCCTTCTTAATGTGGGGACACCGTCCTCCATAATGTGGGGACACTGTCTGTCCTTCATAATGTGGAGACTTTGTCCTTCATACCAAGGCATCCATTAGTTTTGGAAACCTGATTAGAAGTCTTTGCTATTCAGCATAGTTTTGATTAGCAGCCAGCCAGGTTTGAGTTGCAGTTTCACTAAATGGTTATTTCTGTCTGTAAGATAGAGTCCAGAAGAGTGCAACTGTGGGGAAAAGTATCAGATTTCAAGACCAAATTCTGTACTTTTTACCACATTTGCAAGAGAATAATACCACAATTTGTAAATTTTTACTTAGTGCAGCAAATGAGCTGATTAGTAATGTCTGCTAATCAAGGCTGTACTTGATTAGCAAATAGTGTTTTTTGGGTAGCAAATTGCTATGCAAATCTGCTTATTTTATGCCTTGCATACTGTGGAACAGTGACCGTCAAGTTTAGGGACACTGTTCTTCAGAATGCAGGAACACTGTCCTTCAGGATGTTGATACACTATTCTTCAGAATGTTGATAACACTGCCCTTCAGAATGTTAATACACTGTCCTTCATAGTAGGGGGACACTGCCCATTATGTGGGACACTGTCCTTCACAGTGTTGAGAAGCAGACCTTCACAGTGTGGGGAAGCAGACCTTCACACTGTGGTGGAGCAGACCTTCATTCACATTGTCGGGACTCTTTCTTTCACAATGTGGGGACACCGTGTTTCATTATGTGGGGAGACTGACCTTCTCAATATGGGGATACTGTCCTTCATAATGTAAGAACGCTGCCCTTCAGAATGCAGGTGCACTGTCCTTCAGAATGCAGGTGCACTGTCCTTCAGAATGTGGGACACTGTCCTTCATATTGCTGGGACACTGCCCTTCACACTGTGGGACACTGACCTTCATTCACAGAATTGGGGCACTGACCTTCATTCACAGTGTTGGGATTCTGTCCTTCACAATGTGGGAACACCATGCTTCATAATGTGGTGAGACTGACATTCTCAATGTGGGGACACTTTCTGTATCGCTCCACATTGTCAGTTTAGAATAATTATGTATAAATAATGTGCTCCTCTGATGGGGTAATGGTACAATACATCTCAAAGCTGTGACCTCAGCTTAGAACCCCAAGGACATGAGGATTCTGGGTATGCAGTTGCTCAGTTTCAGCTGTACCACTGAAGGGGTAGGATGCACAGAGCAGAACTCTCCAGAAGATTTGTACCACTGTTTGTTGTTATTGTTTCAGGGTTGTGCAATTGTTGGGCAGATTGGCGCTTCCTGGTAATAGGGAGCACCCCAAAATGTATTTATTGTTCTAGGATCGTAGATATGTTATTCATCCACACTTTCTGGTATGTCCCTTTCCCCTTTAAATCTGGCTGGAAAGTCTTCAAGCTGGCTCCTCCCACCCACCCGGGTGATAAATACCTTGGCTCCACCCCATGATGTCAGATCTTCCTTTCCGCTGGAAGATTCAGGTTCCCTCGTGTTACTTCAGCAATTTGTAGGCCCTGGATTCTCAACGATGGTTTTCACCGCAAACGCTTTCTCTAAAACTCATTAGAGTTTACGATTCTGATCCGAGTGCATTGGACATGGAG
Organism: Neoceratodus forsteri; assembly: GCA_016271365.2. NCBI lineage: Eukaryota > Metazoa > Chordata > Ceratodontiformes > Ceratodontidae > Neoceratodus > Neoceratodus forsteri. The sequence goes on along the minus strand of CM057455.1, from coordinate 1,202,122,296 downwards.
GATAAATCGTAAATCGTCCCCCAGATTTTGCTGGGGTCCCTGCGGACAGAAAATGTCGCGCACTGATCCCCATCTCTCGTGTATCTACTGCTTGGGTGTCGTACATGACACCACCTCTTGCACCATCTGTCTGGCTTTCCATCCCAACGTCCTGGATGACGCAGTAACACCTAAAATTGGGAGACAGACTTTGCAATCACGGTGAAATCCCGAAGGAAGCAAGGTGGGTATTTTCTGCCGCCGCGGGATCCGCCGAGCAGCTCGATCAGATTGCTGCTTTTGAAGGGGAAGCTGCTCAAACTTCAGCCAGCCGAAGTTTTTTCATGCCTCTTAACCTTGGCTCTACCTTCACTGGGGTCCTTTCGGGAGCTGTGCCAGTCTCTCCCCACCAAGGGTGCGGCGCCCTTGGGCTCACACTCCTTCCACCTTAGGAAAAGGGACAAGGACCCCAAGTCATCTTCATGCTGAAGGGGACGTTCCTGGGACTGAGAGAGGTCCGACTCTCAGGAACTTGCGGTCCCAACCTCGGTCAAGATCGCTTCCTCGGCTGCCAGCTTCTCGGACCTTCCATCAGGCCAAGACTGAGGAAACGGCTGAACCGGCTAAGATTTCTCTCGACCCAATTGAGCCTTTGTCGCAGACTCCAGTTGATGACTCCTTGGAAGGACCCCTTAGGTCGAAAAACCAAAGAAAGGTCACAAGCACTCCAGGAAGACGCATCGCCACCGGTCCTCATCCTCCTTGGATGAGGAGAGACTTTGTCGGAAGCTCCGTCAACGTTATGAGGATCTCATGTGGCAATAGCTGATTCTGACCAGTCAAAAGCCGGCTTCGCCGGCAACACCGGCCATTACTTGGCCCCAGCCTCTCATGCCGATGCCGACCCCTCCGGAACCAAAGGCCTCGGTTCCTCCACCAGTAGGGCCAGCATGCATTCCAGCTCGGCCTGCTTCGGTCTCCCCACCGATTTTGGTGGAACCACCACCTAAGCAGCCTCAGGAAGGGGCTCTCTCGAAAGAGGACAGGAGAGACACCGGCCTCCCCCGTCATCTGTCCATTACTGTTGTCCCTGATCGCCCTCAGCGTATCGAGGGAAACATAGGCAGGAGACCTTTATATCCCGACTCTTCAGACTCTGATGCCACTGGTCTGCACTCGCATCTGGGGAATGACGAGTCATCAGTGGCAGGCTTGGAGGAAGGTCCTTCCTCTTTTCAGGGCATCCTCCGCCTGATTTCCGAATCGACCAGAATGCCCTTGGAGCCTATCCAAAAGAAGGCGGAATACCCCCTCACGGATATCCTCAAGAGGGGGATACCCCGATGGAGGCCTTTCCAGTGGCGGAAGCCATTGTTGACCCGGCCCTTGAGCTATGGCAGCGCCCTGCCTCCTGCCCAGCTCCGTCTGCCCACATGGCCTGCAAGTATATTGTACCCACGGGGTCCCTGGCGGGTTTCACAGAGCATCCCTCGGCCGAGAGCCTTGTGACTGCTTCTGTGTTTAGACGCACGGGTAGCTCAGCTGACACTGACCGCCCTCCGGACAAAGAGTCCAAGAATATGGACCATTCTGCCGGGAAGGTTTATGCGGCCTCATCCTTGAGCCTTCGTCAGGCCAGCTCGGCTGTGATCATGGCACACTTCTCTCATGTCCTCTTGGGGTCACTAGATGAAGTCCTCCCTCATCTCCCAGCGGACATGCAGACCACAGTGAAGCAGGTCCATGACCAGGGCTGTGCTGTTGCGAAACAGCAGCTCCAGACAACCCTGGACATTGGAGATTCCTATGCCCGCTCCTTAGCAGCTGCAGTGGCCACTCGCCACCGGGCCTCGCTGAGGTTCTCCTCCTTTCCGGCGGATACTCAGCACAGATTAGCTGACGTACCCTTCCTTGGCACCGACCTCTCGGTCCGGGAGTGTCAGGTCACCTCCAGCGAATAGAGCAGTCCAGTGCCACCTTGGATGCTACCTCTGCAAAGGGTTCTTCGGGCAAGAACCAGCAGAAGCGCAAGAAGAAGCCCTTTTGGCACTCTTCCCCTGTGGTTAGGCAGCCCTCCTATCAAGGAGGCCAGCAGCAACACAGCAACAGCAGGCTCAGGCTTGGCGCCCCAGGCCCAAGCAGGGTCCTCAACAGCCCCGTAAAGGAGGCCGAGGTGCCGGTCCAGGAGCCTCCTCCTCCTCCTCTAAACCTGCTCAATGACAGGTCAGGGGTTGCCACCACTACACCTGTCATGCCAGCTCTGGGCCCTCCCATGGGGGGCCGGCTCCATCACTTTCTTTCCGCCTGGTCCTGTATCACTTCAGACAGGTGGGTTCTGGAAGTGGTCGGCCAGGGTCTGCCTCTAGAATTCGAGCAGTACCCTCCAAGCTGAGCCCGTGCCCCTCGGGAGGAAAGGATGTCTGCTCGCACTCAGTCGGCCCTTCGGGACGACATTGCTTAGCTCCTCCACAAGGAGGCGGTAGCTCCGGTGCCAGATCCTCCTACAGACCCAGGCTTCGTGTCTAGGTACTTCCTGGTGCCCAAGCGGACGGGGGGTTGGTGCCCCATCCTAGATCTCCACGACCTGAATCAATATCTCAGGTCTCGCACCTTCCGGATGGTAACTCTGAACCAGATCATACCAACTCTGGAGCGAAACATGTGGTTCTGTTCACTGGATCTGCAGGATGTGTTCTTTCACGTTCCAGTCTGTCCGTCCCACCAGTGGTTCCTCCGCTTCAGGGTCGAAGGGACCCTGTACGAGTTCTGAGCCATGCCATCCGGCCTGTCATCGGCCCCTCAGGTCTTCACCAAGTGCATTGCAATGGTGGCAGTCCATCTTCGGTGTCGAGGAGTTAGGATATACCCCTATCTCGAGGACTGGCTCCTGACGGGTTGCTCCCTTCAGGAGGTGGAGAAGTCCAGGGATCTCATTACACTGCCTACAGTGCTTGCATGAGAGCTACTTAACAGCAGATGTTCTATTTTCATTGCAGTTTTCAAGGATATGAGTCTGGTGCCCAGGTAAGTAACACTTGTATTTTATGCTTACCCGGGCGGGGGCTGTGTCAGATAAGCTAGGTGGGGTAGTGCTAGTAGCAGTCTTCATTCCCCCCTCCCATATTCTAAAATAGTGCCTGCAGTGTGATGGTGTTAAAAATTGAAGCCAAATAACAGCGTTGGCATCTGCTGTGTGATGGCTTTAAAACTGAGGGGGGAAAAAAATCACAGTATCTGCAGTGTGTTGGTGTTAAGTTTGAGAGAAAGGTTTGTGGAGATCTTACTTCGAGGAGACTCTTGCAGTAGGCAACACAGTTAGGACTAAGCCGCCAGGTGCCAGGATGACACAGAACATTTCTAGCTAGCAGTCTACAACGGGGGACCACCCCCGATGTCTGCACGTCAAGTCCGCGACTGGTATAAGAGGGTCAGTCCCCGCCAGCCTCGGATCTTATGTGTATCAGTCTTCACCATTCATCTTCCCTGACCCATGGGAGTTTTGGATGGGGGTAGACGACGCATCATCGTGCAGCCTCGTGGCAACCCACGAAGTGTCACAGTGCATCGGCTCGAGGGTGGCGCCGATGGTGTGTCGGCTCCGCCCATCCAGAAGAAAAAAAGAAGCTCCCGCGGGGTCATGACCTCAGGCCAATAACCCAAAGGTGATGAATGGTGAAGATACAAAGAAAGATCGTAATTACGGTAGGTACGAAATTTTCATTTCTTTTCCCACCTTCGACCTGGGCTCGTCGGACCTTGCAGATCATTCCTTCAGTCAAATATCATTTTCTTTATTATTTCTCAACCGTTTGTAGTTTGCTCTTCAACTCCATGTCGTCCCCTACTTCTTCTGCGGATTTCCACAGGTCGAAGTGTGCCTGCGGCAAGTAGCTCCCTAAGAAAGATGGCCACACCATGTGCGTCATTTGTTTAGGCCCGGACCACGATACCAAAGCCTGCCATGCGGGCCAGAAATTCAACCAGGTTACGTGCAGAAGATCCAGAGGGTTCTGGAGATGCATCTCCTCCAGCAAAGATTGGCCGCCTCGGAAAAGAAGCTGCAGACTCTGGCCACAGCGGGGTCTTCTGTGGAGAAGAAACACAAAAATCATCGAGACCAGGAACGGTCCACTCCTGAACCATGGTCACCTTCAGGGTCCGTGGCAGATACCAGGTCTTTCCCCCACAGTGGAGTCGACCTCTGCTCCCATATCAGCCCTCCTTCCCTCCTGGCTACCTGTGGACAATCCTCTCACCGTTCTTTCCATGATCAGCAGTGCTTCTGCAGGTTCAGAGTCTTCTGTCCCACCGCTCCTGTTGCTCAGGGCAATCCTTTACCTAGACCCTGAGCCAGGTGGCCAGGCTGATTCTTTGGGTGATGCTTCGGCTGACACCATCCATCTGGCCTCGGCGTGTTCGCCGGACCCCAGCCTGAGGTCCTACAACGGTCTTTTGGGAGCAGCGCCTGCTGTCGCCCACTCCCTCTGGGCCACAGCCTGCATCCGAGGAGGGCCCCCTTATGGTGCCTTCGGTTTCTCAGCCGCCACCAGGGGTCTCTACTCCGAGTCCTTCCCAACAGGTGCCGGCAGGACCCTCCTCTGCCGGTCCCCCGTCTACGGACCTGGCATTGGGCGGCCCCCTGTCAGATCCTGTGGGTCCTCCTTCTCTGGGTTGGGAGCCCTCGACCACCTTGCCTCCGGACACCTCCTTGGTTCACCAGGAGTCGGTTCCTACCTTGGATCCCCTGGAGACTTTGCCCGGTCAGCAACTACCACCAGTCCTGACTTCGGACCGCACCTCGGACCCCCCCAGTCCGTGCCTCTTGGGTGTATGGCAGGTCTTTCGGGACCAGCGTCAGGCCCTGTTTACGGCCTCGTGATGCATCATCCGGTGCTGGGTTATTCCTTCCACCCAATGCTCCTCTGCCAGATGTCAGCAGACTACAGTGCTCTCCTTACGGCATGGTGGACATCTGTCGAATGGCAGGGCCCTACCCAGCAGGTGCTGGCCCCAGCCTCTTCCCCAGTGAGGGACTTCCCTTCGTCCAACACAGAAGCTCCCCCTCAAGCGATGGAGCACCGGTTGGGTGCAGGGACAGTCACGAGCTCTGGCCTGTTGCTGCTTCCGCACTGCGCTTCGGACTCTGAGGGATCATTGCATGTGGTCTGATTCCCTCAAATGCCTGATTTTCCCCCCAATTTGCCCCCTGGGAACATGTGGATCAGGGACACTCCTAAGTCCCCTCCAGAAGACCCCTCTTTCCTGGCTATGATGAAGTCAATCTAGGTGGTTCAGGGGTGGCGTACTGAGGCTGAGGAGCAGGAACCTTAAAGGCGCCACCTGGTGCAGCATCTGCGCCTTCCGGAAGTAGAGTCGGTGGTCATTCCCCCTTTAGTGGTACCGCACAACGACATATCTTCCACAGTATGACAATAGCCGGCATCAGTCCTGGCTGTTCCAAGGAAGGCCGACAGGCTATATCATGCTCCCGACAGCAGGCCTCATTTTGACTCCCACCCCAAGGCTGACCCATCAGTATTGTTGGGCATTCAGACGGAGAGTGGGGAGACCAGAAATCGGGGTGACTTCCTTCCAGATAGGGAGTCCAAACATTTGGACTTCTTGGGATGCAGGGTCTACACCTCTTCGACCCTGGCCTTGCAGGCCCAGAACTGTCTTGCACACATGGTGGTACACCAGCAGTCTGTCTTAGGGCAAGCAGGAGACCTGCTTAAATCCCTACCAGAGTCTTCAGCTCGGCCTCAGCCAGAGCATCTCTTAGGTTCTGTCTCTAATATGAGCTTTCACGCCCTCCGTGCCTCATATGAGACGATGGACACTGCCGCCTGCTTCACAGGCTTCTGCCGTTTGCATCAGACACCATGCTTGGCTTATCCCATCCGATTTTACCCCAGCGGTACAGGCTTCCATTTTAGATGCCCTCTTCCGGGGCCCTTCATTGTTCAGGGAGGACGTGCAGGAGTTGCTATTCACCCTGCAAGAGTCTGGAACAGTCCTTCGCACTGGTCCCCATAGCCAGTGGGGCTGGTCGAACCTGCCTCCTGCCAGCCTGGGCAGCGGCCCCAGCACCCTAGATATCGGGATAAACGCTAGGCCTCTTCGATCCCGGCTACCTTTGCCATCAAGGCCCACATGCCGGAGGCGCTGTCAGTGCCTACCACCTCCTCTTAAATCCCTGTAACCTCCCCAATCAGGTTCAGGGTCCGGGGGGAATGGGTTGGAAGGCAAAGATTCCTCTCTTCTCTTTGCTCTTTTCAGCTCCTGTTTTCCATTGTTTATGCCCTACAAGGGTTGTCTCATTGGTGGGGCATTGGCCCAGGTTCCGCCTTGCGAGTGGGTAGTCCGGGCTCCCCTTAGTTAAGGTAAGGGACTGGCCTCCTTGCTGGACAGACCCCTCTACCCTCGGGACTCCAGGGGGAGGGAGGTGGAGGCCTTTGCTTTTCTGCTTCATAAAGCCTTTTGTCTTTGTGCTCCTTTTTCTTCCCAGTCACCATCTCATTTAGGGTTTCCCCTCCCTTCTTACCAGAAGCAAGAGGTATCTTCAAACACCATGAAGTTTTGCTGTATTCAGACATAATGCAGTTAGACCCAGCACTTGAACTGCCCCAGAGAGGAAAGAGTTAACTCTGTGCAGAAGCATAGAACGTTGAGCTCAAGCTCGGTTTTCAAACCTCTGTCTGTGGTACTTCCCAGTGTAACCGTCAGATTCTTTTCTCTGCCTAACAGTGAAATCGCTCCGGAGATTTTCTCTGCTCGGTTCGGTAAAAGTAAAGCATTCGGTTTAAACCGCATTTTTTTTTTTTTCTCGGATTTCCAGCCTCTGTCTACGGTACAGGTAGTGTATAGATAGGGACTGTGTATTATTATTTTTGTGAAAAAGTGGAAATTGTTCTTTTCCTCGGTTTCTTTCCGGTCGGTCCGGTTTGGAACCGACCTTGTTACATTCTGTTTAATTTTAACTTTATTTCTGGGATTAGAGTGGTGTTCCGTTACCAATCGGTTTCAAAAGAACCGGACCTTTTGCCGGTTCTTTTACAAAGCCCGTGACATGGTTTGTAACCGATCAGTTATTGTATTACCTGGCTTGAAAGCTGCAATAGGGTAATTTATTAGGTTGGCCATGTCTGAGAAACCCAAGAAGAAAACCGGTCCCACTGGGTTTCAACACTGTACTGAGTGTGGGGAGGCCTTTGCTAAGGCTGACCCCCACCTCATATGTGTTTATTGTCTGGGGTTTGACCACCTCAGGTCAGACTGCCAAATCTGTAAAAACTTTCCTAAATCCACTCTAGACAAAAGACTGAGTAGGCTGAAGGAAAGGGAGGCCGAGACGTCCGTAGATCCAGATGGCCAGCCCGGTTTGGTTGCGGCCGAACCTGAGGAAGTTCCTGCTGACCTAGACGATACCTCCTCAGGCAAAAGGAGAGCCGACCCCGAGGCGTCGGTTCCGTCAAAAAAGAGTCTGCCGGTTTGGATCCTGTATCGCACTCTCCAACCGCGAATGAAATAGCCAAAGCGATTAGCATTGTTCAGTCGCTTAGACCGGTTCCGTCCGAACCGGTACTGCCGGTTAGGCAGTCGGTTCGGTTGGATCCGTCTCCTCCAGATTATGATCCAGACGTTTGTTATGAGGAGTGGGAGGGAAACGAAGACTATCCGATGATGACGATGACCAGGGGGGTCTGGATGTGCCCGTTGAACCGGACGTCTCCCCAGACAGGTCCTCAAGTGTCTATCCTCCCAGGCTCTCTGAGTCCCCTTCACATTTTTTGTTCTACAAAAAGGTGCCAGAAACCCTGCAGCTTCCTTTGTTTGAAGCTGCAGAGGAGGATGAAGAGCCTGATTTTGTGGAAATGATGGACATCCCAGAGTCCAAAAGGCTGTCTGTCCTTCTTCATAAATCCTTGGGGAAACAGACACACAAAATGTTACAAACTTCTAATTCACTACCTCCTGTGGATAAGAGAATGGACAGGAGGTATTTGTTATCAGGCTCAGCTGTGGAGTTCCTTTATTCACATTGCAGCCATGTTGGGGTAGTGCAGGCTGCAGCCTCTGACAGGGCTAACATTCCTTTGGCTTCACACCCCCCAGATAAGGACTCCAGGAAAGTGGATGCCATGGCTAAAAAACAGTATTTGGCATCCTCTTTGGGACTCAGGCAGGCTACTTCTATGGCCTACACAGCCAGGTACCAGAAATCCAGATGGGATACGGTTCTGGAACCGGCTAAACAGGCCTCTCCCCAGCTAGCCAAGGAGCTGGAGGAGGTGGCTGCTGATGGAATTCAGGCATCCAAAGTGCAAATTTCATGCTGCTGTGGACTCCAGTGATGTGGCATCTAGAGTCATGGCTACATCTGTGTCTCTCAGAAGACATGCTTGGCTCAGATGTACTAGCCTTTCACAGGATACCCAGACTAAGGCCATGGATTTTCCTGTAGTAGGTAACTCTCTGTTTGGGGAGCAGACAGGCTTACATGAAGAAAATGGATGAATACAGGACCACGTACAGGAGTGCACAGGCCAAGGAAAGGCAAGCCAGTCTGCACAAGCAGCAGTCTAGGGGCAGGGGCAGGCCCTTTCAAAGGCCTTTTACTAAGCTTCAGGCCCTCCCTTCCCACAAGGGGTTCTTCAGAGGGAGGGCGGGGGGGGAATGAGCCTACACAAGAGACCTCTAGCATAATGAGATCATTACTGTATAGTGAGTAAGAGCTGGCAGATGCCGGAAGAGTGAAGCATTGTAGGGGGAGTTTGGACAAGAGCTTTGTATACCCAGGTTAGGATATGAGTGAGGCGTCTAGTTGACAGTGAAGTCCAGCCCAAATAAGAGTAGAGTTGGCAATGATGGGTGCATCTGTGGGCATTTGAAATGAACCGAATTGCTCTGTGATAAGAGTGTGTCCAATTAGTGTAGCAAGGATTCTGAGCACCGACCCCAGAATGTGTCCACATAGTCAAGGAGTGACATGAAGGCAGTCTGGACTAGGTGCATTCTAGCTTCAGCTGGGAGTAGGGACTTATTCCTGATGAAGAACCCAAATGCGCTGCCACAGTTTCTTTGCAAGCATAGTAATGTGGACAGAAAAGGATAGATGTTGGTCTAGTTCACACCCAAGATGTTTTCAAGTTTTTAACAACCTCAAGGTTGTCATCGGGGAGGTTCTTTATGGGGTGTAGGGTAGATAGTGCACTAGTTACAGAGGTGAGGTTATTCGAGTGGAAAGTACATAATAACTTGTTTTCTTCTGGTTTAGTAGCAGTTTTGATTGGACCAGGCTGAGTTGGAGGAGGTCAAATTCAGATTGTAACACAGTTTGCACTTCAGTTACTGAATGTCTGGAGATGTATATCACAGTATCATTTGCGAACATATAAACTTTTGCTTTGTTGACATTGTTTCCAATATTGTTGCCATAAAGCATGTGTAACCCCCTTACAAATGGGGTTTCCTGAAAAGTCTTCCTTGAGCTTGCCTAAATGCTCACTGTCAAGCTGGTGTTCTGCATTTTAGCAGTTTAAATGTATTGCCAGAGAGTGCCTGTATAGCCTCTGTGTACTGTCTCTTTAAGAGCTGCCTGGATTGCAGTCATAATTAATCTGAGAGGGAGCTCTGTTAGAAGATGTACTTGTTTGCTGATCATTTTTAGAGTAGTAATAATATTGCAGTTTGTTCTAACCTGCCTTCTTTGCAGCATGGACAGTTCTGTTTGTTTCCATCATCTTGGTCCTGGACTGCAGAATGGCCCAATCAGTACATTTGGGACTCTAAAATGGAGCCTGCCTACAGGGGCTTGTTGGGGCCAAAACTTGCAGGAATTGTAGTTTTGGGCTTTTGGTGCCTAAAATAACCTGGAGGGGGAGCCCTTGTTGTGACTGACAGACAGATCAGCCAGCCAAACCTTTTGGATCTTGGGGAAAGTCCCACAATGCTTGCAGTTTGTTAGATCCGAGTTGGGAAGTGAAGAAGTAACAGCTCGAGATAGTTCGAGCAGCAGTTCCTAGTGGATTCGCACGGGAGAACTGTGGAAAGGCCTGAGTTTGGCCTGCATGCCTGCCTGCTGTTCCTGAGAGGGAATTTGTGGTTTGTTTGTTTTTTCAGACTGAATCCAAATTTGGAGAGCGAATTAAGCCACTGAATTGTGACCAGGCTTTAACCTGAAGAAGACAGAAGATTTGCTGAATGCGATTGACCTGTCAGGACTTCCAGCTACCTCTGAACTCCCAGATTGTGCAGAGACCCTGTAATTGCGACCGGAGAGCCATTTGCCTGGTACGGTGGAATCTCCTTACATATGAATGTTCTGTGTGCGTATAGTGGCTCATGATTTGGTTCCCCACTGTGTGTCTGAACTGTGTTTTGCTTGCTGGAGGCTGTATGCAGCTCCACGGACTGAATCCGTATCCATTTCCATTTGCCTGGGCCCTGCTACATTGGCCCAGCCAGAATACCTGCTACGCAGAGAAAGTCATCGACAAGAGACCAGCCTGGGGATCAGCCCCCTGCTCAACGCCTTGAACAGCAACGACGCCTCGGTGATTCGTGTGGGCCCTGCTTCTCCGGGCACTCCAGCTCAACAGCCTGCAGTCTTGATTTCGTCCTGCCTGTGTCCAGTATTGGGTATCGTGAGTAAACATCAGGGTAGCTCCCTGCAACAACAGCTAAATCTAAAAGTGTTGTCATCTGATTGTCTTGTTGCCTTTTCTTTCACGAACTGAACCCACTGGCTCCGGATTACAAATAGTGTGTGTTGTGCATGTTGCTTTCTTCCATCACAGCGCCCCAACCAGCTGCAACATTCCTGGCTAGCCCACCGTTTTCCTACTTGGGTACCCAGAGTGTGTGACTGTGTAGGGACTCTGAACTGCATGCATAACTGACTGATTAAAATAGCTTTTAAGCAAATCAACCTGATTACGCCCCTCCCTTGTTCAAGTCCCCTGAATAAATCAGATTTAACTTTGTTTGCATTTAACCTGACTGTGGCTCCAGTTTGTGCCACGAGTATTGTACTGTTGTTATTTGCTGTGCTTAACTTTGTTTTACAGGGGGTCCCCAGGGTCAAGCTAGAGGAACCAGCCCTGGTGGTAAGTGTAAACAGTGTGGGTAATTGCCTGGTGAATAAGGGTCATTGTGAAAGTGGTTATTGTATATTGTTCAGGCCACTAGAAGGGAAAGAGGAAAGTTAGTGTCCCAGAGGGCTGTGCCCAGGTTAGCTTGAATACTAACCCTGACCTCCGGGTGGAGGCACCCGTTTCATTACCCCGGCCTCTTAACCTGCTACTAGCCAAGCAGGCAGGGGTAGTAGCCCTTAAGGAACTCCCCTCGTGACTGGAAGGAGTGGAGATAGGAATCCATCTGCTTTCACCTGCTGGAGTCTGTTCGCCAAGTAACTGTGGAGCCAGAGTAGTGCAGTGCCAGAGATGCCATGGTTGTTTAGGGTGTGAAGTAGTAAAGCATGGTCGACGGTGTCGAATGCTTTACTGAGGTCCAAGAAGACTGCTCCTGTTACTTGCTTTTTGTCCATGGAGAGTAGCCAGTCATTGGTGACAGATGCCAGAGCTGAGGTGGTACTGTGGGCCGGTCTGAATCCCGACTGGGCAGAGTTTATTAAGTTGTTTTTATTGAGGTATTCCCTTAACTGTGCATTTACTAATTTCTCAAGGAGTTTTCAGAGAAGGGGCAAAATAGAAATGGGGCAGTAGTTATTTAGGTCCATAGGGTCACCTGATTTGAACAGGGGGAGGGCCTTTGCTATCTTCCATGCCTCAGGGACAGTACAGGAGCTGATGGATAGGTTAAAAAGGTGTAGTATGGGGGCTACGAGGTACTAGACACCAGCTTTCATGAAATACGGTCCTATGCCATGACCTCCTGCACCTTTACTTACATCTAGGTGGAGCAGTAGGTCCTCCATTTCTTTGAACTGAAACAGAGAGAAGGAGAAATTGAGTTTGAGGGGCATTGGGGAGGTTCTAGTTGAGCTGGAGTTGAGAGTAGCAGCAGCTTTGGAGGAGTCAAATGCCATGTCCACGGTAGAGAAATGGTCATTGAAGCAAGTTAGGATGTTGGGCTTACTTGAGAAGGAGTACCCTTAAACAAAACCTTGCTAGGTAGTGAGGGAGGCACTTTGTTACCTTCAGCTGTTTTAATGATCTTCCAGAATTTGGCAGAGTCAAAGGCAGCGTCAAAGGCAGAAAGAAAGTAATTAGCTTTTGCAGTCCTGGCTTTCTTAGTGCAGTTGTTTCGGCAAGCTCTGAAAGCTGCCCAGTCAACAGGTAGTTTGGATCGCCTGGCTGTTGCCCATAGTCACTCCCTCAGGTTTAATGCTGCTTTTAGTTCAGGAGTAAACCATGGGCAAGAGAGCTTCCGGACTCTACATTTAATCATAGAGGCATGTCTGTTGATAATACTGCTTAGTGTGTTATTAAAGAAGGATGCTGCGGTGTTTATGTCCGAGGCCAGGTAGAATTGTGTCCAGTTTATGTTCCTGAGGTCTGACAGGTAGTGGACTAGATTGAACTTGCGGAAGCTTCTTTTCCAGGTGAACTTTGGTGATGACTTGGGTGGTGGGTGCCCTCTAATGCATGCCACTGCACAGTGATCACTAACATTGTTATGAAACACTGCTGAATGGGAGAATTTGTGTGGTCTATTTGTGAGGATTACAGCGACCAGGGAGCCTTGAGAGGGGGATTTGGTATTTGGTCATGTGATTTCAGGAATCAGTTGCGTGAAGCCAGCTTCGTCGCAGAACTGTTTGAGTTTTAGGCAGTTGTTGCAGGTTTTTTAGCCAATCCAGGTTTTAGGTCGCCAAGTATAATCATTTGTTTTTGTCTTGCATCAGACATAGTGCATAGGTAATTCAGGATCTCTAGGCCCCCAGAGGGCGGCCGGTAACAACCTATTACAGTTAAGGTTTCTATGGACGATAAAGTCAGATTAAGCATTAAGGCTTTGAATTCACCTGGTGCACTGGTTTGGGTGATATTGAAAGCTGAGAACTTGTCTTTTATGTGTATTACTACACCACCACCCCTGGTTTGTTGTTCGCTGCAGAAAAGATTAAAGGATGGGAAGGGAACGCAGAGTCGGGTAGATTTTTTTCAGCCATGTTTTAATCAGAACCAGGATATCCGGATCTGCACGGGAGATCCATTTTTGAACAAGGTCTAGCTTTTTTAGAAGGCTGCACACATTAATGTGCAGGCACATCAGCCCTTTAGTAGTTGTAAATGCAGAATGTGAGGGGATAGTCTGTGATGGGACAGGGTTTAGCGCTACATTCCCTGCGCATATTAGAAGTAAACATACGTAGAAACATAGAATTTGATGGCAGATAAGGACCGCTTTGCCCACCTGGTCTGCCCATTTCCCTACTTAATGGATAAGCTGCAGAAGTAGTAGAATTATGGTTATAAACCATCTGTACAGCATAATAAATTTGAATGAATATGAGTGCCTGCATTGGGGCTTTTAGAGGGATGATTGTGCTGCGTGGTAAGTCTGGTGGTGGGGATGCAGGGCGTAGAAGAGCAGTGAAGCCCGGGAGGGTCGAGGGTAAGAGGCTGTAAGACGTGTGGCTAGGAGTAGCGTGTCTCGATCCCAGGGGGGATGGGGTGGGGCCGCTGGGTGGTACCCTGTTTTGATTGTATAGGGGTCAAGTTTAGGACTGGGGGGTGGAGGATCTAGGTTCTGTGGCTGGGCAGCAGGTGAACGAGAAAAAAGCACATAGGAGGATAAGCCCTGCTGTGGGAAACGTTGGGGGTGAACATGTTGCAGAATTTGAAGTGCAGTGAAAGGGGTGCAGTAAACAAGGATATGTCCCTGGTGTGGCATGGGACACAGAGTGAGAAGGTTCAGTGTCTAAGTTGTAATTGCGGCAGAAGACTTGTGCTGTTTTTTCTTCTAAGATGTTTTGTCCCTCTCGATCCCCTCTCCAGCTGTTGTCATTCAGCTTGTGAGTCTCGTGATTTCTCAAGCACTCTTTCAGGCTGGAGCCATCTCCCCCACCTTCCCAGCCCCGTTCTGGGCAATATTGATTTATTTATTTTGTTGGCTGTGTTTTAGTTTCTCATTAATTTGTAGTTTATTGGACTGAGGATCATTGTTTATTTTGTTGGCTCTATTTTAGTTCCTCTCCCCCATCTTCAGTGCCGTCTGGAGGCAGTTTAGCAGTGGGCAGTTTGTCAGTGGCTTGCACCATTGAACTGTTTTCCCCGCTGCATGACTGGCCCCTTTTGTTTGGCGTGCTGCATTCTGCTCTTCAGCAGGGAAGAATGCTCGGGCTGATCCATGCGGGTGATCGTGCAGCTGTAGTTTGTTGTGTGCCCCCTGACGTCCCTGCTGTCAGTCACAAGATTTCTCCACATACGGGCAGTGTAGTGGACTGCCTTAATGTAGGAAGCTGTCGCCAGTCACACTCCAGGAGGGAGTACGGGTTTTTGTTTTTCTCAGAAAAGAGCATGTCATCTTTAGAACTGGAGCCTCTGAAACAGAGCTTGAAGTGTGTTGCTGGCCGTCGCAGTGTAGTAAGCTCTCACACATCACGCTCCAGAAGGGAGTGCTGGGTTTTCTCTAATAAAGGGGCTTGTTGTACATAAAATTGGAGCCTCTAAAGCAGCACTTGAAGCGCATTGCTAGATACTGCTTTTCAGTGCAGTTAGCTTGGATCAGGCGGCAGTAACGAGGGGAGAAGTTGTGAAGTGTGGCAGGAAGCTCTTTTTACCACTAAGGAGTGGTGTTATGACCCACCATATTGCAGTGCTTTCCATCATGGGTGTTGGTACACTTAAGGGTCGGGGACTCCATAGCATACATATCTCAGGACGCCCCCAAGATTTAGTGAGGTAGTCAAGAGTGGGAGATGGTACCTGCTGCAGGGCAGCATTGCAAGGTACAGAGTTTTTTCCTTTTTGTCTGTTGTTGCACCTAAGGACAAGTGGCACCATGGCAAATCCTAGCATTTTCATGTAAATAATGTAAGACCTTCAGCAGGACAATGAGAACCTTTTCACTCAGATTATACTGTCCTTACTGGTTGATACAATCTAACATGCCTATTTTGGTTCCTCCCAGCCGAACCACCTATCTGGGTATGATGGGGTGCACCTGTGGTACCGTTTGGCAGTGGAAAGACTGAGTTTCATGAATCCTTGTTGCCTGTTTTATAGGAGAAACCGTATGCTGATGATCCGCAGAACAGGCCTCAGACCGTACCTGCGAAGACACCCAAACTCAAGTGGCCCCTCTGGTCGGGGGGGGGGGCATACAGGCATGTCCAGGTGTCCCAGAGCAGTGTATCCCTGCTCATCCAGATTTGCAGGCAGTCTCGGTCCTTGATAACAGGAAGGTCAAGAGCTGGTAGGGGAGTCCTGGAGAGAACCTTGACCCAGTGGACCGGATCAGGCAAATGGGGGGTGGAATGTCCCTCTAAGGAGGAGGGGAATTGGATGAAGCACAAAGAGAAAAGTTCCGAGCCTTCCCTCCTTTTGTTTGCTGCAAGTAGTTGCCTTAGCTTATTCTGGTCACTGGTAGGGAATTGAAGCTCCAGGAGGTTCAAAGCATAGAGACCCATATTGTCCACTTCAGGCTTAAGGACTGTTGTTACTCATTGGGAGAAAATTTAATAAAGTTGGAGATTCTCTAGTACCGCAGGACAGGATGCTGTGAAAGCGTGCCTTCTTGCCTTATGCAAACAAGATATGATTGACAGATAAGCCTTTATCTTGCTTGGCATTAACCTGCAAATGGTGTACATCTGTTGCCTTTATTTATTTGAATATTCGGAAACAACCTTTGAGTAAGAACTCTTTTTTTTTTTTTTTTTTTTTATCTCATCCCTATTTTAAGCGCCCTGCTGCGGCACCTACCGGCGGGGGCTTCTGGCCCTGCCCGCGGGGAGAGCAGCAGGCTCACTAGCATGATTTGGGGGGGGTCCAGCACAGCCGTGACGGATCCACTGGAGGGCTCCGCCATCCCTTACCAGCCGGATCAAGGCCACTCCCCACCCCCACCCCCAGCTCAATTCCACGACAGTCCTCCCCGCACTGCAGGGCGTGACCATCAAGCTGCTCAGTCACGCCCAGCCCTTTTCCACTTTTCTACCCAATGGGAGCACGGATATGCAGTGACTTCCATGCACAACTGTGCAGATGTCTGCCATGCTCCCTCCCCTTAGACATGTGCGCGTCTTGCAGTGCCACCGGGCATCCCCAGGGACTGCTAGACCGCGACGTGAATCCCACCCTATTCCTCTGGACTTGGAGATCTGACTTCGGATGCTCAATCCCAGTCCTCCCCTGCCCACCCCCGACGGCCTGGGGTTGTTCCCGAACCCGGGTCGCCAGCGAAGAGCGAGGTGTGGTGTCTAGCGCCTCAACCCTCAGCGCCACCAGGCCGGGCTGAGTAAGGACTCTTTTACAAAGGTTCCACGTCAGAAACACAAAACATACAATACAGATGTGATTTTTTTTACAATAAATAAGATTACAAGCATGTCGTTTCTTCAGGAACACGAGTCTTACAGTGGGATGCCAAAGTTCAAAATGTAGAAGATTCAAGCAACAACATTAAAAGCCTACAGCATGTAATTCATGTGGTACAGCCCCAGGAGTGCCTTGTCAGATTATAGCATTGAGTTCAAAATGTAGAAGGAATCAGGCAAGAACATGAGACGACTACAGCACAGAGTTCAAGTAGTGCAGTCCCGGGAGGACCTTGTCAGATAATAGCACTGAGAGAGAGGAATGGACAAATCTTAAATAGAAGAGGGTAACAGGAGTGGGCAACAGAAGGGTTGGGGTGGCAATGTACTGTTGTACGGGAGGGTACAGATATAGAAATACCTCAGCCAAGGATATAGCAGTGTCCGGAGGGAGGGGGATTGGGCGAAGGGGCAGAGACAGTTATGGGGAGGTGGGGGGCACAGGAAGAGAGAGGGGAGGAGAGAGAGAGAGAGAAGAGGGAAATGGAGGGGTGAGAGAGGGAGGAGGGGAGAAAGAAGAGAGAGAGGAAAGAGTGGTATAACGTGCGGGAGAGGGCATGAGAGAGAGGGAAAGAGAGAGGGTGAGTGCAGTAGAGAGAGAGGGAGAGAGAGAGAGCAAGAGAGAGTGAAAATAATAAATGTAATGTAATGGAAGTGGATTGGAGATGGAGGGGTAGCACCAGGAGAGAGGGTCAGTGAGTCGGGGGAGTGGACTGGGTTTAATGCCATGGAGATGTCCCAGAGTACAGTGAGCAGGTGTACTTGAAGGGTACACCTGCTCACCTTTTTTTCCTGGGTAGTGACCTTAAGTGGGTGCATTTCACCAGAGCCAGAGAGGATGAATGGTTTCGCAGCTCAGGTCAAGGGCCTACTCCTTTTGGCAAATCAGCTCAACAAACAAATATCGTCTGCAGTGGAGAGTGGGACTCGCAATGAAAGGCAGCAATTCATACAAAAACATTGGGCACTCACCACCTCTGTTGAAAAATAAAACGCTGACTCCAAAGTAGTGTTAAAAAGTACTGTTGGTGGCTCTTTTATTTTGTGTTAAATACACAAAATTAAAAAACAGCTGTTTTTTGTCTTTGTGGATTTAACACAAAATAAAAGAAACACTAACAGCACTTTTGTAATGCTACTTTAGAGTCAGTGTTCCTTTTGGGGAATGTAGCTGTGGATAGTTTGGGGACATTGACTTTTTAATCCTCTTTTAGATGGCCATGCAGGGATGTGGCTTCATTTCTGAAATACAGACCACGTGTAAAAAAAAAAAAAAATACTCAAAATAATTGGTTCAATATGTATGTCCGTTATCAACAAATTGCTTTTTGGCCAAAACTGGATAGCATTTGGGTAGCCATCCAGCACTAGGACAGATTCTTATCAGTACCTAAGGAGCAGCCTTAGCCCAGCCCAGGATCAAGGGGGCTGGGAGGATGGCTCATGGGGGGAAGGAAGGTGATTTCGACCACTGCAGGTTATCTGCAATCTGAGAAACGGAGGTGCTTGCATAGTAAGGCCGCCCTTCCTTCCAGCCGTAAGGGGGTGCAGACCAGCAGAGGCAGCACCTTGTAATAGAGGTCCGTAAATACATATTTCTGACCTGTCTTTCCCTTGATGGAAGGATGTGGAATTCTTTTCCAGAAATAAAGCCCAGATAAGTATCCAAGATGGAGGCAATTCTTCCACATCCTCCTTAAAAGGAGAGATTGTTTATCCACTTGTTTGACTAGCTGTTTAAGTTGGGACTGTGGTGTCCAGCTGTTTAGAGGATCTCTATGCCCACAGTCTGTTTTTCCACCTGTCACATCAAAAATACTAAAGGCTTTTACCATTTAGGGGTTAATTCCTCTGTCCTTAGTTTGTCAACCGCTTCAGTAACATGGGCAGATGCGACTGTTTGGGGGTTAGGGCTTTAGTCGCCTGGAGACGACATCTGCATAGTCCACAGGGGAGCCATATTACCCTTCCTGCCATCACAGGGCCTCATCACCTGACAGCGGTGTCAGCCGGGCAGTCAGTTGGTCCCACCAGCAGTCTGTTCCACCTCTGCATCTGATATTCATAGAAATGAAATTGATACCGGGGAGAAAGAAGAAGAGAAAAAAATGCATGAAACCACTTCAGAAACATGATGGTGCCAGTATGGTCTTCCAGACTCCAATCCAGTGTCCAGGCTGATGTTGAGGTCACTTTCGAGGTAAGAGAATATCAGATTGGTCAGGGGGATCCAGCAGTGCTTTCTTGGAGTGAGCATGGCCAGTTAATTGAGGTTGGAGGCATGTCTGGTCCCAGTCCTGGTTAAGGAAGTGGAAAGCCCTCAGAGGTTTTCAAGTAAGTGTTTTTGACATCGGCAGTGTATTTAGCCTGGACACTCATCTCAGGACTGAGTTTGGTTGCAGGCGGCGAAGGTAAGCCCTGCCACATGATGTCGCGATATCCTTCAGCTCCAATCAAGAAAGCTACAAACATACTCCCAGAAGCGACTAGGTCCTTCAGTGGGCAGATAGTAGTTCCACTGGCGGGGTGACCAGGGGTGTTTCCTTGTCTCGGAGATGTTCGACTTGTTGTTCAGAAGGTCCACTCGTGAAGGGAAAATGCTTTGATGTTGAGTATTTTTAGTCAGTTTTCGGTGCTTGCCAGTGCAAGTGGGATTTGTTTTTGTCACTGGAGGAGGCAGTTGACTGTGCATTTCTGTTTTTTCCGCTTCCACTGTTACCCTGGGGGCTTCAAGAAATCCAGTAAGAAGTCTCTTACAGCATCTGCGTGACCAAGAAGGCCAGGAGGGTGTTCAGATAGGTTCAACCTCACTCCGCTGAGGGGGCGTCCATGGTAGAGAGACAGCAGAAGAGGTGGACCTCACCTTAATTACTTCTAAGAAGGCATCCCCACTGCAGCTTTTGGCAGTGTATGGCTTACTGCTCGACATGGATTAGAGCTCAGGGTTCTAGGTCCATCAGAGCCAGGATCCACAGTTTTTTGGAGTTTGCAAGCAAAAGTGAACAAGGTCAAGCAATGAGCACCCTACAAGGCAGGTGTCTGCTCTCGGTCTGAATTTGGGGACAGCCATGGAAACCTCCTAAGGTTCATCATGGGTGTCATCAGTATTCTCAGCAGTCGGTGGAGCTGTCCATCAGTCAGCTCCTGTTTTCTCCAGGGGCTTGAATTTAGTGTTACATCCCCATCCATCGCGTCTGTTGCACATTCAGTCTTATGAGGTGTACTTCCAGTTCAGATTTGTCAGCTAGGAGGTTTGGTGAGCTCCAGCTTTTGGTTCACACAGGTGGCTCTACTTTATAATGCATAGGCTATAGTAAATCCCAGGGTTGTTCCACCCTTTTGCTCTCAAGGTCTCCTCAAACTTACTTATGAATCAGAAAGTTTGGGACCAGTCAGCTTGCCCGGAGCCATCGACTCCAAAGAAGCCAGAATACCATGATCTGGGAGTGCGCAGGGCAGTCTGGAATGCACCCATTGTTTTTTTTATCAGTGCATGATCCACAAGGGCATCTTCCTGCATCTGCAGCAGTCTGAAAGGAAGTTTGATGTTGGAATGTGGCAATGGCACTGTGACGTTCATTAGTTCATGCACAAAGTACTGCCAACTGGATGTTCAGGGCTGTGTGAGTGCAGTTTTCAAGCACAGAGTGTGCCAGAAAATGGCAAACAGTGAATGCTTGTGGTTACCCTTACAAGGCATACAGGGGACAGTGTTCTCCCTCTCTCTATTGACGGTGGGGTACTGCTTTTTAGAACCCATACGTAATTATTACCCAGTGACAATGTTGAGTGATACAGAAAGGAGAAATTCCTTCATACATAACGTATTTTCCTTTTCTCTTAGCTCCAGTGCTGTCAGTGGGGCCTCTCCCTGGAGCGTGCAGCTCATATTTTTATGTATGTGCTTTTGCTTTTCAGACAAAATGGTTATACAGTTGAGCAGGCAGTGGGATTCATCGGTTTCCCATGGATATTGCAATATAAACACCACTATTTGGCATGCTAGGTCAATAGGTTTGCTGGTGGTGGTGTGTTACACAGAGATTGGGAAATTTATCTAGGTTAGTATGCACTTGTACTGAAGTAATTTGAAGGCTTTTTCCCCGCTAATAAAATGTTATATGTTACAGTAATAATAGAGGATCTTACTTTGAGAGTCCGCTCTTGCAGCAGGTAACACATATATGACTGTAGGCGGCAGGACACCATGGAAAACTTCTAGCTAGCAGTCTGTAGTGGGGCCCGCCCCCGACACTTATGGTATAAAGGGTAGGTGGTCCCCAGCGTGCCCCAGTTCTTTTCCCACCGTCGACTCACGCTCATCGGCTCCACAGATTGCCTCTCGCTAGTTCCACCGCCATATTTGCGGTATGGCTTTGTCGAATATTCTTTATTTTCTCGTTTATAGTTCCGCTTTTCAGTGACTGTATTCTGCATGTCATCTTCCCTGATGCCTTCTTCTAAGGGGCACCCATCCAAGTGTGCCTGTGGGAAACAGATCCCATCCAAAGACGGCCATTTTGTCTGTCTGCTGTGCCTGGGCCGAGACCACGACACCCAGAATTGACCGCACTGCCAAAAGTTTAACAGCCGGACATAGATCCGACGCGAGAAGACACTCCAGGCCTATCTCACTGAGCAACACTTGACCGCCATGGAGCGGGACTCCTCTTCTGAAAAAGGCTCTTCCCACCATAAAAAATCTACAGGGAAACACAAAGATAAGAGGAGAGAAAAAGAGAAGCTCCCTTCAAGATTGAGGTCCTCAGGCTCCCACTCTGCTTCCAGGGGCAGTTCAGATTCCGCCTCACAGACCACCCATTCTCCTTCCAGGCTCACTGTGGTCAGGCCCCCTGCCCTGGTTTGGGCATTGGGCACGAAGGACAAGGGATCCAGGTCTGCAGGCCTTACTCTCCAGCCTTTAAAAGTCAGGCCGTCGGACCTTCTGTCAGGCCGCTCTGACACCAGTAAGAGTTTGTCAGTACCTTCAAACAACATTAAGTCTTGCTATGTTCTGACATATGCAGGTATCCCCAGCACTTGAACTGCCCCAGAGAGGAAAGAGTTAACTCTATGCAGGAAGCATAGAACGTTGGGCTCGAGCTCGGTTTCAAACCTCTGTCTGCAGTACTTGAAAGTGTAACCGTCAGATTCTTTACTCCGCCTAACTGTTAAGTCGCTCCGGAGATTGCTCCTTTGTTACGATCGGTTTGGTTAAGAATCCGTCGGTTTAATCACTGATTTGTCGTTATTTTCGGCTTCAGATCCCTGTCTGCGGTACAGTAAGTGTTGTAGGTAGTGGACTGTAGGGTTAGAATTATTATATTTCTGTGAAAATTGTAAAAACCTGTGAATTGGTCCGGTTCGGAACCGATTGTTTTAGGGTTTCTTATTTCTTTCTGGTTAGTGTGAGGTACCGGTTCTTATCAGTTTCAAAAAAATGTGATTTTACATGTTTTTTTCCATGACCCGTAACACAGTTGGTAACCGATAGGAGGGTGTTACCTAGCTAATAAGCTGTAAAGGGTAAGTGTTGTAGCCTGGCCATGTCTGAGAAACCCAAGGAAAAAAACGGGCCCACTGGGTTTCATCACTGTGGTGATGTGTGGGGATGCCTTTGCCAAGGCAGACCCTCACACCTTTTGTGTTTATTGTCTGTGGTTTGACCACCTCGATTCAGACTGCCAAATTTGTAAACATTTCCCAAAGGCCACCCTAGAAAAGAGGTTGGGTAGGCTCAGCGAAAAGGAGGCCGAGAAGTCCGCTAATCCGGATGGCCAGCCCTGTTTGGTTCCTACCGAACCTGAGGGAGTGCCCACTGACCTGGGCGATACTCCCTCGGGCAAGAGGAGATCCGACCCTGAGGGGTCAGTTCTATCGAAACGCAAAAGGAAATAGTCCGTTTTGGATCCCAGAACCGCATAATCCAACCACCCGAAGGAAAGAAATAGCCAGGCGTGGAAGTATTGTGGAATGCAGCTCCATCGATTTGGCGCCTCTCAGGCGCTCGGATTGATCGGTTCCCCCAGTTCCAGAATATGTTCTGGGTGAATTT
Organism: Neoceratodus forsteri; assembly: GCA_016271365.2. NCBI lineage: Eukaryota > Metazoa > Chordata > Ceratodontiformes > Ceratodontidae > Neoceratodus > Neoceratodus forsteri. The sequence continues at coordinate 1,202,099,755 of CM057455.1, read as the reverse complement.
TATGAACTGGAGGGGGAGGAAGAACAAGACGATGGTGGTGAAGGTCTGGATGAGCCCATTGAACCGGACATCTCTCCAGACAGGCCTTCCAATTTTTCCCCTCCCAGGCTTTCTGAGTCCCCATCCCACTATTTGTTCTACAAGAAAGTGGCTGATACCCTCCAGCTCCCCTTGATTGAAGCTGTCGAGGAACAAGAGGAGCCTGATTTTGTGGAAATGATGAACATCCCAGAGTCCAAGAGATTGTCTATTCCCCTCCATAAATCCTTTGGGAAACAGAGACAGAAAATTCTTTAAACTCCAAATTCTTTACCTCCTGTACATAAAAGAACGGACAGGAGGTATATGCTTTCAGGCTCGGGTACAGAGTGCTTGTTCCACCAATGCAGCCATGTAGGGGTAATGCAGGCCGCGGCCTGTGACAAGGCTAACATACCCTTGACTTCACACCCCACAGATAAAGACTCTAGGAAGGTGGATGCTATGGCCAAAAAAACAGTAATTAGCATCCTCCTTGGGACTCAGGCAGGCTAATTATATGGCCTACACAGCCAGATACCAGAAGTCTAGATGGGATACTGTTCTGGAGCTGACTAAACAGGCCCCCCCAAGCTAGCCGAGGAGGTGGCTGCTGATGGGATTGAGGCATCCAAAATGCAATTCCATGCTGCTGTGGACTCGAATGATGTGGCATCACGAGTCATGGCTACATCTGTGTCTCTTAGGAGGTTTGCTTGGCTCATATGTACTAGCCTCTCACAGGACACCCAGGCTAATGCCATGGATTTCCCTGTGGTGGGTATTTCTCTGTTTGGGGAGCAGACAGAGAATTACATGAAGAAAATGGACAAGTATTGGACCACCTACAGGAGTGCACAGGCCAAGGAAATGCAGGCAACTCCTTGGAGGCAGCAGTCTAGGGGCAGGGCAAGCCTTTTCACAGGCCTTTCTATCAAGTGCAGGCCTCCTCTTCCTTTCCACAGAGGGAGAGGTAGGAGGGAGGTGAGCAGGGCTGCATCCTCCTCTCAGTCCAAGGCTCCTGCAAAGCAGACACCCTGATGTGTCAGCCCTGGTCGACTCCCCAGTCCAAGTAGGAGGCAGGCTGGCATACTACTTCCAGACCTGGAAGTCTGTTACCTCAGATAAGTGGGTCCTGGAGGTATTAAGTCAGGGATTGGCTCTCAGTTTTGCAAGGTTCCCAAAATTGAGGGCCAAATTCTTTCCACCTGCAAACCTTTCCGAGACCACTGCTTTAGAAGCAGAGGTTTCCTCTCTGCTAACCTTCAGGACTGTAGAGAGAGTTCCTACTCAGCACAGGGACAAAGGTCTGTATTCCAGATATTTCCTTACCCCAAAAAAGACAGGGGAGTGGCAGCCCATCCTAGACCCAAGATATTTAAACAAGCACATCTTAAAACCAGAATTCAAAATGGTGACTCTGGGAGTAATTCTTCCCTCTATAAGGCCAGGGGATTGGCTAGCTTCCCTGGACCTCAAGGATGCCTACTTTCATATCAAAATCAGGTGCTCCCACAGAAAGTACCTCAGGTTCGAGTTGCCTTCAGGCCATTATCAGTTCAGGGCAATGCCCTTAGGCCTAACATCAGCTCCAAGGGTGTTCACAAAGTGCCTAGCAGCAGCAGTAGTAGTGGCCTCCTTTGGGAGACAGAGGCTCTCCATATTCCCATACCTGAACGACTGGCTCATTGTGGGTCAGTCTCCAGACCAAGTCAGGTCAGGCCTACAAGCTACCCAACAGCTGCTCACTTCTCTAGGTTTTTTTCTCAATCTGCCAAAGTCAGTTCTCAAACCAGTGCAACTCCTTACCTTCATAGGGGTAGAGTTGGATACTGTGCAGGCAAAGGCTCTTCTCCCCTTGGCAAGGGTGAAGGTCCTTACAGATCTTGCTTCTTCTTTCCGCCTTCTGGTGTCTCGACCAGCAAGACATTTTCTTCAGCTCCTGCGCCACATGGCAGCTTCCACTGTGGTGGTACAGGGAGCCAGATTTCAAATGAGGGACATTCAGTTCCACCTGAGGTCCTTTTGGTCCCAGAAAAAAGATCCTTTAACCAAATTGATTCCAGTGACTCAGACTCTGGTCCAAGCTCTCCAGTGGTGTCTGGATCAGGACAATCTCAGACAAGGAGTCCCATTCATCAGTCAGATTCATTCAGTGGTACTAACCATAGATAACTCCTTCCTGGGTTGGGGAGCCCACCTGGGAGCCCTTACAGCACAAGGCGTTTTGTCTCCTCAGGAGTCTTTACTCCATATCAACCTTCTGGAACTCAGGGCAGTATTCCTGGCCCTCCAAGCCTTCTTGGACTCAGTGAGGAACAAAGTGGTTCAGGTCAGGGCAGACACCACCACCAACATGTGGTACATCAACAAGCAGGGAGGCACTCTGTCTACGGCCTTGTGCACGGAAGCCATGACATTATGGTCCCTGGCTTATGCCCTACAAGCATCACTGGTTGCAGTCCATCTACCAGGGAAGGACAATGTGCTAGCAGATACCCTGAGCAGAATATCTCGGGGCCACCACGAATGGGCCCTAGATCCTATCATACTGAAAGTAATTTTCTCCAGGTGGGGCACTCCAGAGATAGATCTCTTTGCAGCCCCAGACAATCATCAACTTCCTGTCTTCTGTGGCAGGCCTCCAGTCCTGGGCACAGTTCCCCTGGATGCTCTGGTTCTAGATTTGGGGGCAAATTCCTTTATGCCTTCCCTCCGTTTCTCCTGTTATTCAGGGTCCTGGTCAAGATCAGGTCGCAACCATGCAGGGTGATCCTGATTGCTCCAGACTGGGCCAGACAGCCTTGGTATCCTCTGTTGTTGTTCCTAGCAGTCCATCTTCCCCTGTCTCTCCCTAAGAGGCACAATCTGCTAACCTCCTCTCAGGGAAGAATCTGATACCCCAACCTTCAGTCTCTCAACCTCAAGGCTTGGTTCTTGAAGAGTCAGAGTATGCAGGTCTGCACCTGTCTCAGGTGGTGCTGGATATTCTCAAGGCCTCTCGAAAACTTGCCACCAGAAAAGAGATTCAGCATTTGGTGTTCCAGTAAGGATATTTTACCGGATACTGCTGATCTGGCTACAGTTCTGGATTACATGGTTCATCTTAATGGTCTAGGCCTCAGGCCAGCCACTTTAAAAGTTCATTTAGCAGCTGTATCTGCATTCCTGTCAGCAGGGAAGGCTTCTTCCCTGGCATCTCACCCTGTCTTCTTTAAGTTCTGTAAAGGATTGGTTCATACCAACCCTCCCTTTAGGGGGACCCTACCCCTGCTTGGGATCTTAATGTTTGCATTGCTCAGCTCATGCAATCCCCTGTCGAGCCTCTGGCTTCAGCCGAACTCAAGTATTTGACCTGGAAAACTGTGTTCCTGGTAGCTATCACTTCTGCCAGGCTTATTAGTGAATTGCAAGCCCCGTCAGTGGAGCCAGATTTTATCTCATTCCATAGAGAGGAGGTGGTCCTTAGAACCAATAGGAGGTTCTTAACTGAAGTGATCTCAGATTTTCATCTGAACCAGTCCATGTCTCTTCCTGTTTTTCACTGATCATTCTTCTTCAGGAGAAAGAAGATTACATAGTTTGGATGTTAAGAGGGCACTTAGCTACTACATTGAGCATACTAAGGCACATAGGAATGAATGTCTCCAATTGTTTCTCACATATGGTGATGTGGGGAAAGGTAAGCCTGCTACTAAGAGAACTATTGCTAGGTGGATTGTCTATTGTATACAGTTCTGTTATGACAAGCTAGGCAAAACACTTCCCTCAGGCCTGAGGGCTCATTCGACTAGAGGTACAGTTGCTTCCCTGGCTGCTGCCAGGGATATACCTTTACTAGAGATATGCAAAGCAGCCACCTGGAAAACTGTCCATACTTTCCCCAAGCATTACTCTCTGGATATCCAGGCTAGGAGTGATGCTAGGTTTGGAACAGCAGTACTGCAGAGCCTATTCCCAAAATAGGTTTGGTAACCCCCTCCATGGCGGTACTGCTTGGTAGTCTGCATATGTCAGAATACAGCAAGATTTCATTTTGTTTGAAGAAAAAATTACTCACCTTAGTAATTGTGTTTCTTCTAATGGAGTCTTGCTGTATTCTGACTTCCCTCCCTGCCTCCCCTCTCAGAACCTGTTTTTGGGAAGTGGGCTGGCAGGTACAGTGTTACACCTCAGAGGTGTATTTGGCACCCCTCCTTTGTAGAAGGGGTCGGGTTATTGTTATGTTGTCTTAATAGTTATATGTTGATTCACTACCTGGTTATTTATCTTGGGTTCTCGACTTGAGTCTTTTGGGGAACCCAATCTGTTGCCTGTTGGCTTATGTTCCTTTATAATTTCCACTATAGAAGTATAGTTAGTTAGTAATAGCTCGTAGGAATCTGACAGTTATACTTTGAAGTGCTGCAGACAGAGGCTTGAAACCGAGCTCGAGCTCAACATTCTATGCTTCCTCATAGAGTTAACTCTTTCCTCTCCGGGGCAGTTCAAGTGCTGGGGCTAACTGCATATGTCAGAATATATCAGAATACAGCAAGACTCCATTAGAAGAAACACAATTACTAAGGTGAGTAATTTTTTCTTCCTGGTTGGCCTCTGTCTCTGGTGCAGACTCCCAGGATAGGCATAAGACCTTGGGGCACTCCGGGAGATTGGCTTCTCAGCCCCCCAGGCACTCCAAGCCATTGATGGTTAAACAGAAACTGTTGTTTGACGAACGTACATCGTCTAAGCGCATGTCGGACCAGTACCAACGTCAGCCTACTGACGACCAGCCCAGACGTCAGCCTACCAACGTCACTACCTCGGCTGCCCAAACACTGGCTCTGCCGATACAGGCACCCCCATCCCCGGCTTCACCCCCGCAATTGGTGGACGACAGGTCGAGCATCAGCCCTGCGGAGGACAGAGAGGCGTCAGACACCCAGCAGATGCCAGATAGTGGCGCCGAGTCATCTAATGCTGCTCCGAGGTCACCTTCAACCCACCCACTGTTGCCAGACCATGGCACTACACCAGACACAGGCACTGGACCGGCATATGGCTGAACCACGGATTCAGATCCCAAACTGAATCTGTCACAGGTCAAGGACCTTTTCGACTACTTGGGGGAGAACACCCACACTGATCTACTCCCACCTAAGCCACAAATAGTGGTGACTACCACTCTGGATGCTGGGGCTCCCTCCAAGGCTCCTACCCCACCTCCGGTTTCTGCCAAGGTCCCTACTCCTCCTCCTCCTCCTCCTCCTCCAGGTAAGGACACTGGCAAAGAGCTCCCTCCCCTTTCCAATAAAAATAAGGGGAAGGCTCCTTGCAGAAGGCATCACAGGTCACGATCACGGAGCTCGAGTTCATCCAGTTCTCCTGATCATCATAGACACAAGAAGAGATGCCACCAGTCCCATTCCTCTTCTTCCATGGACTCTTATGAGTCCTCGGACACTTCCTACTTGGATTCCTCTGTTGAAGACTTATCTCCTCTGGATCCGAGGGACACACCGAAATCCCCACCTGATGACCCCTCTTTCATGGAGGTCATGAGACACATTCAGTTGAATATGGGGTGGGAAATGGAGGACTTGGACCCAGAGAGGCTCTGCCTGGCAAAATATTTATGCCAGAAGGACCCTAAGCTGGTGATTATACCACCATTAGTGGACACGTTCGCGGATGTCAGAAAGGCAGCTTGGAAGCGCCCCCACATGTCTGCCGCTATCCCAAAGAAGGCAGACCGCCTCTATAGGGCTCCCAAGGAACAGACTTTCTTGGTGGAACACCCACTATCTGACTCGGTGGTGATCTCGGCAGCTCATGACAGATCCCAGAGGCCGTAACACCTCAGCACACAACTCCCAGACAAAGAATCCAAGCAATTGGACTCCATGGGGCATAAAATATATTCATCAGCCGTTTGCAGCATTCAGAGCTTGAACTTCTTAACACACATGGTTCAGTTCTAGAACGCTCTCTGGGAACAAGGGATGGACATCGTTAAAGACATCCCTGCGTGTCCGCAGAAGGCAAAATTAGTTAAACTTTTGCAGACCGGTTCAGACATGGGTACTCATGTTCTTTAGTCTGTATATGACTCAGCGGACATGGCTGCAAGGGCAGCTGCAACAGGAGTATGCTTGCACAGACACTCCTGGCTCTGGGTCTCGGGATTTGTGCAGGATGTGCAGTTCAGTCTGCTAGATGCACCCTTTCAAGGTTCAGTCCTCTTCGGAGATGACACAGAAAGGATCATAACCAGACTAAAGGACTCCGGCAAAGTTGTTCAGACAGTGCAGCCTATGTACCACCCGAAACAACAGCCATTTCGTAAACCTCATTTTAGAAGCCATTGAGGACAACAACCACAACCTTGCTTTCAGCACCAGCAGCCTCAGCGAGGAGGTTATAGCTGCAGAAGCGCCCTCAGAGGTTGTGCAGGTCCCGCCTCTTACTTGGCCAAGTCGGGCCAAGCCGCCCCCTCAAATCTACAGCCTGACTCCCTGTTGGACCCACTACCTCCCGTGACCCTGGAAGGGGAGGTGGTCAGAGGCCACTTTACGCTGAAGCTTGGTGGAGGATAACCTCCGATCAGTGGGTACATCAACTTGTAGACAACGGACACTCAATAGAGTTCATCCAGTTTCCACCAGACAGGCCACCCCCCCATCCCGTTATTCACAGGTGCATGCGGGACTGATTCAAGTGGAAATCCAAGCCCTACTGCCCAACAACACCGTAGAACCAGTTCCCCCAGCACAGAGGGGCACAGGTTTCTACTTGCACTTCTTTCTAGTGCCGAAAAAGATGGGCGACCTATGACCCATTCTGGACCTCAGTGAACTCAACCAGTTTGTAGAGTACAAGAGGTTTCGGATGGTCACACTCCAGGGCCTGCTTCCCATGATAAATCAAGGGGACTGGCTAGCATCACTGGGCATGCAGGATGCCTACCTCCACATCCTAGTGTCAAAGCCCCACAGGAAGTTTCTCAGATTCCTCTTGCAGGGAAGGTATTACCAATTCTGGGCACTACCTTTCGGCCTGTCATCGGCACTTAGGGTCTTCACCAAGTGCCTCGCAGTGGTAGCAGCGGCCCTTCGAAGTAAAGAACACTATATCTTCCCTTATTTGGATGATTGGCTCCTGACCGCACAATCCAAAGGGCAACTTCAGAGGTCCATTCAGGACACCTGTTCTCTCCTCGGAGAACTAGGTATCGCTATCAACGTCCCGAAATCCTCCCTGGTACCATCTTAAAACCTACAGTTCATCAGGGCCCTTCTAGATACTACTCGAGGGAGGGCATTTTGCCTCAGGAAAGAGCTCTTTGGCTTCAAGCCTTAGCTCGTCACATCCCTTCTGCCTTAGTGGGTACCATCCAGGACCCTGTTACGACTGCTAGGCCATATGGCAGCATCCATCATCACAGTCCCCCTAGCGAGGCTGCACATGAGGACGATCTAGTGGACATTGCATGTCCAATGGGACCAAAGATGGGATGACTTGGACCAACTAGTCTCCATCACATATCTGATCCGTCAAGAATTCCAATGGTGGATGGCATCCCCTTCCCTACAGGAGGGGATGCCCTTTCAAAAAGCAGTGCCAGACCAAGTCCTGACATCCGACGCATCAGGCACGGGATGTGGAGCACACCTTGGTGTTCACAGGACTCAAGGTTCCTGGTCTGTGAACGAGGAGACCCTCCACATAAATATCCTGGAAATTAGTGCAGTTCTCTATGCCCTGCAGGCCTTGAGCACCGTGCTATGCCCAGGACACCTCCTCGTACAGAAAGACAGTATGTTGGTGGTGTTTTACTTCAACAAACAGGGAGGCACACACTCCTACCTCCTTTGCCGGTAAGCATTGAGGGTGTGGAATTGGGCCATTTCCCACCAACTAAAGATCTCCGCAGTCCACGTCCCAGGGATCCAGAATACTCTGGCCGATGCTCTCAGTCGCACTCTGTCCAGAGCACACGGATGGAGTCTCCTTCAATCTGTCGTAGACAATCTATTCAACAGATGGAGCAAGCCAGAACTGGATCTCTTTGCCTCCCCTATCAACGCAAAACTGCCCAGTTTTTGCTCGCTAGATCCAGGGCCTGGTGTTTTTTGGCAAGACGCGTTGTCCCTCTCCTGGAAGGGGAGATTTCTCTATGCCTTCCCACCCTTTCCACTCCTTCTCAAGTTGCAAGCGGAGGGTGCAGCAGTGATCCTCGTGGCACCACTATGGCCACGACAGATCTGGTTCCCATTGCTGCAACAGTTGTCTGTTGAAACTCTGATTCCCTTGCCATTGAGCACTCATCTGCTCTCCCAGGACAACAAGACTTTAGTTCATCCGAACCTTCAGTCCCTCCACCTACATGGCTCCTGAGGACCTAGCCAGACTCCATTTCAGGGATTCCGACAGGGTCGCTGACGTCCTGGTGACTGCCAGGAAGCCCTCCACCAGAGCGACTTACGCCATGAAGTGGAAACGCTTTTGTCTTTGAGCCATGGCTCATCACCTAGACCCCTTGGCCTGTCCAGTGAACTCGCTTCTCGAGTACTTGTTGTCACTTTTGGACTCAGGACCGGGATATTCCTCCATCACAGTGCATTTAGCAGCCATTTCTGCCTACCATCTTCCTGTCCAAGGCAGAACTGTGGCGCAGATGTAGGTAACCAGCACCTTTCTCAGAGGAATTCTGCACATAAAGCCTCCTATTAGAGACCCTGTCCCTTCTTGGGATTTGTTATTCATTTTGGAGAAGGTGACCTTACCCCCGTTTGAGCCAGCCACGGATTGTGAGCTTCTCTTTCTGCCTTGGAAAGCGTTATTTTTAGTTGCTGTCACTTCGGCTCAAAGGATTTCTGAGCTTCAGGCACTGATATGCAAGGAGCTATATCTGGTGTTTCACAAGGACCGGGTGGCCTTGAGAACCAATCCTAAGTTCTCACCAAAGGTGGTGTCTGAGATGACCTTAAATCGGGACATCCATCTTCCAGTATATTATCCAAATCACTCAAACCAGGGGGAGGCTCTTCTCCATACTTTTGATGTTCACCGTGTTTTGCAGTTCTATTTGTCCAGAACAAAGGACTTGACAGACGTTCTGACCAGTTGTTTGCCTCCCTTGCTCCTAGGACCCAAGGGCTGCCTTTAGCCAAACAGACCCTCTCGAAATGGCTTGTAATTTGCATTTACTTTTGTTACCAAAAGTACGACAATTTACAAACCCTTGCTAATTAACAGTCCCGCAAGGGGAATAACGGCCTCCTTTGCAGCCCTAAGGAATGTGTCTGCAACGAACATATGTGCACCAGCCACATGGCACACAGGTCATACCTTTATCAGACACCACAGTCTGGACATTGCCTCTAGACACAGAGCAGGTTTTGGACTTGCAGTTTTGCAGGGACTTCTCTCATAAGGGAACTTCCCCTTTTACTCTTTCCTTTCCTCCTCCCGAGACTAGATGATGGTCTCCTGTACTGTTTGGGACTCAGTCCTATATGTGTTACCTACTGCAAGAGCTGACTCTAGAAGTAAGATAGTACAGTTGTGTAAGAGCTTACTGTAACAGTAGATCTTCAAGAGAAGCTGTTGCAGCAGGTATGCTTCCCGCCCTCCTTCCCCCTAGAGGTTCTCTCTCCTGCAATCGGCTTTTGTTGCCAACATCCGGATTGCTCTGTGAGGTATTGGCCTTGGTTCTCTGGTGCTGTTCACCTTCCATCCTGATGCCGGAGTCTCCGGCGGGAGAACTAAGAACGCGCTGGGGACTGCCTACCCATTATACCATATGTGATGTCGAGTTGGCCCGGCGTTGAAATGATCCGCTACAGACGCTGCTAGCTAGAAGTTTTTGTGAGGCCTGCCGGCTACAGTCCTATATGTGTTACCTGCTGCAAGAGCTTCTCTCGAAGATCTACTGTTACGTTAAGTTCTTACGTAACTGTACTATCTTTGGGGATATCTCTTGCATTAAACCATTGCTGCCTTGCAGTTCGGGCTGGGCTCTTTGGCCTTCTTGTAACACAGCCTCACTGTTCCACACATAAGCAACACTGAATGGAGCACCCATGCTCTTGTCCCCGCGAGACCAATGCAGTGAGCATGCTTCTTCACCAGAGCTTCCACCGGTTGTTCACTGTACTGCCCCCTGGCATTCTGGCTCTCCCTCCTCTCCTGTGGTTGCGGTGAGCCCTCTGGTACCTTCCCTGGGGCTGGGGCTTTCAACACTACGCACCCACCAAGGCTTTGGGAGAACATACCAGAGAACTCCGCTTAGCACATGGCATCTGGCCACAGTGGAAGTCTGGGATGCACGTCACCTGGGCTGTCTAACAGACACCTCCCTCTTCAGTTGGGGGTGCCCATCTGCAGGGCTGTAGGGGTGGCAGGGCTTTCCAGGTGTACCCTCACCTCCTTATTGGTTCCTTACCTTTTCTAGGGGCCACTGGTGAGTCTGTGGCCTGGGTCCTCTGCTCTTCCTGCCTAGCCGCTGGTCACTGTGTTAGTCTTGGGGCTCACGGTAGTCCTGTCCTCCTCTCCGGGTCCAGGAGGTCTCCCAGGCCATTGCAGGTGCACACCCTGGGACTCTACATCAGTGGGTAAGGCCTCCACCCCCCTCCCCAGTTGTGGGCACCCTCCCATTGAGGTCTGCTTCTGCTCAGCCAGAGTGGCCGTGGTGGGCACTCCCTTTCCCTCTGCTGAGTGGGTAGGGACTGGCAGAACATCCTTCCTGCCCCTCTTTCCAGAGGTCCGCATTTTAGGAGCTGTTGGGCGATGAACCCTGTATGACCCTCGGAACCCTTGGGGTTCCCATATCTATGGGTCAGGGCCGGCCATGTGGAGCGCGAGGCACAGAGGTGCCTCTCATCGCCGGCTCATTCCTGCACCCCCCCTCTGTCCTGTCAGGTGAAGATGATGGGATTACATCTTCCTCCTACTGAGAGCAGTGGCAGGACCTACCAGCCACCGCATGGACCCTGTCTCTCTCTTTGTGCAGGGCTGTGCTCTCGGCTACTGGGAACAGTCCGCAAATCTACTCCTGCTCCCTTCTGTTCACTGTACTAGTGCTTGGGAGGGGGTCTTCCATGCTTCACTGTGGACGAGGACCATAGGACCAGTTTCTCCAGGGTTAGAGGGCCAAGGCCTCCATTCTCATTTTTCTCTGGGCCCCAATCCCTTTGGGGGTCAACTACCATGGACCTTAGACACCAGAACCCCCAATATGCTGAGGATTCTGGTTGGTGCTTCTCCAGGGCCTACGGCCACTTCTGCAACAATGCCAGGGGATTTTCCCCCTCATTAGGCAGGCTGCATATCTAAGTGTAATGGTGGAGGGCTCCCCACAGTCTCTCAGGTTTCTGTTCAATGGGGGGCACTACCAGTTCTGAGTATTGCTCTCTGGCTTGTCTTCTGCACCTAGGGTCTTTACCACTTGTCTGGCAGTGGTAGCAGCTCTCCACAGGGGTGAGGAGCTGCTCGTCCTCTCTTACCTGGATGACTGGTTACCTAAAGCTCAGTCCACCTGCTGCAGACCCTGGGACGTACCAGACTGTTGTTCCAGAACTTGGGAATCCCGATCAGTGTACCCAAGTCAGTCCTGCCCCATGCCAGTGCTCACAGTACATAGAGACTGTACTGGACACAGCTCAGGGTTTTGCGTTCCTCCCGCAGGACAGGTGGACCACCTGATAGCCCAGGCCCACCTGCTTTACAACAGCAGATATGTCACAGGACTTTTGGGCTTGATGGCTGCAGCCATCATCACAGTTCCTTTAGTCAAGCTGCATTTACAGATTCCTTAGTCGACACTTGAGGGTCCAGTGGGATCAGCGCCCTGACAATCTAGAACTGCAAGTTCTGGTCTTCATTCCGGTCATGTAGGTGTTGCTCTGGTGGTTGGAACCCAACAACCTGTTGGAGGGGGTTCCCTTCCTCATTCCTTCCCCTCAGCAGCCCCTCACCACAGATGCTTTGGGGCTGGGCTGGGGATCATATCTAGGGCCCCAGCAGAATCAAGGGATTTGGTCCCCATGGGAGACTGCACTTCATTTCACTGTTCCAGAGATGCAGGCAGTCCTATATGTCTCACTGGCTTTCCAGATGTAGCTCTCCGTGGGCCATGTGCTGGTGCAGATGGACCCGTCCCATGTTCATTACATAAACAACTGGGGACTTGGGACTTTCTTGTATCCTCTGTGTTGGGAAACGATAAGAGTCTGGTGCTGGGCTCTAGAACACGGTCTAGAACTATTGGCCGTCCATGTTCCAAGTGTCCAAAACGTCCTGGCGAACGGGCTTCCCGGTCACAATCTTGGATGCACGAGTGGGAGCTGCTGACCTCAGTTGTAGAAGACCTGCTCAACAGGTGGGGCCTTCCAGAGTTGGACCTTTTGTGTCCCCACTCAGTGCAAAACTGCTGCTTTTCTGCTCGCTCGCTCCAGGGCCTGGAGTTTTCTGGCGAGAAGCATTGTCCATCTCCTTGAAAGGGAGATTCCTCAATATCTTTCCTCCCACCCCTCTAATTCAGAGGGTTCTGATTTAGTCTTCAGATGGAAGGGGCCACTCTGATCCTAGTGACTTCCTTCTGGCCTTGCCAGAGCTGGTTTCCCTTACTACAGCAACTGGTAGTGGAACCCCCTGTACCTCTGCCTCTGTGCCCTGGCTTGCTCTCACAGGAGCTGGACACTCTAAGCCATCCGGACCTCAAGTCTCTTCATCTTCATGCATGGCTCCTGAAGACATGGCCATTGCTAGGTTTTGAGTTTCCCAGAAAGTGGCTGATGTCCTGGTGGCTGCCAGAAAAACCTCCACCAGGGCCACTTCATGAAGTGGAAGCTCTTTGCTCTGTGGTCTGCTTCCCATCACCTGGATCCTTTCACTTTCCCAGTGAATCAGATTCTGGAGTACTTGTGCTTCCTGTTCAGTGCTGGGCTGCAGTATTCTCTTATTAAGGTTCACCTGTCGACCATTTTGGCCTTCCATGTGCCTGTTGATGGCGGCATGATGGCTTAGCTGGATGTGTCCCATACAGTCTTGAGAGGCATCCTACACTTGAAGCCTCCCATCCGCAATCCAGCCCCTCCCTGTGATCTGAATTTTGTGTTAGAGTAGTTCTGGCTCCATTTCAGCCAGCCGTGACTTCCAAGCTACACTTTCTGTCATGTATAGTGTTATTTTTAGATCTTCAAGGAAGGCTCTTCAACAGGCCAACACCAGTAGGACTAAGCTGCCAGGTGCTAGGACTACACGGAAAATTTTCTAGCTAGGGGTCTGCTGTAGGGACTGCCCATCACCGACGCCGGCCTCTGGCGTCAGCCCTATCCTATAAAGGCAAGCAGTCCCTCACACCCTCCTCGCTTTTTTCCCCGTCGTCAACCCACGCATGTCAGACCTTAGCGGATGCCGCAGCTACAGTTGACCGCACTTTATTTTCCTTTTCTTAAGTAAGTCTAACATCGAATTTTCGGTGTTTCAGCTATCGAGTTTGTCTTCTCCACCAGTCTCATTTTCCAACCACTCCATGAAGTGTGCCTGTGGCAAACAAATTCCTAAAAAAGACGGCCACTCTACGTGCATCCTTTGCCTAGGCCCCAGCCACAACACCAAGCCTACCAGATTTGCCAGAAATTCAATATGGCCACTCGGAGAGGTCATCTTAAGATTCTGGAGAACCATCTTAAGCAGAAGCTGGTTGCAATGGAAAAGGAGTTGCAGGCCAGGAGCTCTTCAGCCTCGCCGAAACAGTCCTCTGGGATTTCTTTATCTTCTCAAAACTCCAGTGGGGCCGGCCCAGTGGCGCTGAGGGTTAAGGCACTGGACGCCACACCTCGCATCACACCAGCGACCCAGGTTCGAGGCGAGCTCGGGCACTTGGGGTTGGCGGAGGAGAAAGGCTAGGCGTCTGGCGACAGCTGCCTTCTCTGGGGAGGTGGATCCTTTACACTGTGGCGGTGACCCCTGGCGGAGGCTGGGGCACGTCAGCTACTGGAGTCACTGGGGTGCGATTGGTGGGGGGGCATGGACCTAGCCAGCTTCGGAATGGGTTCTTGGGGGGACTTTGTGAGTGTCGCGCCTACGCCTTGACGCGGGGCACACAGTCAGTACCTCCTAAGGAAAACAGAAAAAGCCCTCAGTCGGGTAGGCGGAGGCCGAGCCGGGTCCCAGTCTACTGCCGCCTGCCCAGCTGATTCGGGGACCTCCAACCCCGCGTGGGGGACAAACTGCAGCAAGATGGAGGACCCCGATCAGTCAGGTAGGACGGGTAGGGACAGGCTTAATTGGCTCTCCCGAAGACACAACTCCGGAGGGGAGGGATAAAATATACATTTAAAAAAAAAAAAAAAAAATCTGGTGGGAAGCATACGCTCTGGGACAAAAACTGGGACTGGGCCCAGTCTGCTTCCCGCTTGCAGTCACCTCACAAACCCTTGACTACGCCTGGGTCATCCTCCCACGAGGGGTTGGCTCCCTCAGCCCCACCAGCCTTTTCCTCTGCTGGGCTGCCAGTGGCACAGCCACCCACTCTCATTGCGATCATGGACGGCGGCACCTCGGGGCAGGGTACTTTGTCTCCTGCCTCCCAGCCGGTGACACTCACTCCCATTTCTTCCACGGGCTCTTGGTTCTTCCGTCGTCACCCCCCCAGCCAAGGCACTGCCTACAGTGGTCCAGAGCTGATGTCAGTCCTACAAGGCAACACCTGCAGCAGGCTACCTTCACTTCTCCTAGCCCGGTGTCACCTCTGCCTTCCCCTGGGAGGTCTTCTTCCCCTCAGGTGCCTGCCTCTCCAGCTCGCTCGGCACCAGCAGATCATTCTCCCGGGCACTCCCAACCGACGCCTGCTGAGCCAGCCTGCGTGCCCAGCACAAACATTGCCTCTTCCTCAGCTTGCGCTGCTGCTGATGCCTGGCACCAGACCCCCAGCTAGCACTGGGTGCTTTTTTGCCAGGGTACCCTACACCAAGCTCTGCGCTGTCATACCACTGCAGCATGCGTCTTAGCTGTACCTACCGGTCTATAATTTCATACCTCCAGTGGACTACAACGCCCTATTCTCTGCGTGGTGGTCCTTTAGTTCAGAGACAGATCCCTGCTCCTCTGGACCCGCCCCTGTCGTCTCCCCAGCATCCCAAGCAGGACCTGCCGCCCCAGGATCTGGGTCAGTCTGGCACCAGTGAACCCCAGATATCGGGGTCCTCTGGATCTCGACCCGACATCAGCTCTGGCTCTCGCCAGGACGAGTGCCTGCCGGCAGAAAGTGACACAGACGAACGGGGATGACTCACATTCCTTGTAGTCTTCCTCCTCACCAGGGGAATCTTCAGAGGATGAAGAGCCCTCCAGGGTGATTCCCAAGTCCCCTCCTGACGATCCATCTTTTATGGATGTCATGCACTAGATCCATCTTTTATGGATGATATGCGCTAATCCAGTTCATTATGGACTGGGAAACAGAGGAGCAGAACCCAGAGAGGCATCGTCTGGCCATTTATATAAGGCAGCGAGATGTCCTCCCGGTGGTGGTGCCACCCCTGATTGACGCCTAAGATTTTGGCACCAGGGCGACTTGGAATCACCCCTCAGCTACACCCCCCCCCCAATTGCCTAAGAAGGCAGACTGTCTTTACCATGCCCCTGCTGGTAAACCCTTCTTAGGGGGGGCCATCCTAAGGCTGATTCAGTGGTCATTAATGTGGCACATGACCGTACTAGAAGGCCCAAGCACCTTAGTGCCCTTTCCCGGGACAGGAAGTCCAGGTAGTTGGACCACCTGGGTAAGCGCATTTTTGCGTCCACTACCCTGGCTATCTGGGCCATTAACAACCTGGCCCATATGGTCCAATATCAGAATGTCCTCTGAGACCAAGCCAGAGATCTTGTGCAGGCTTTACCAGAGGATCCCACCAAGATGCAACTCACCCAGCTCCTTAAGTCGGGCTCCGGTGTTGGCAACCACGTCGTCTGGGCTGCCTACGATGCTGTGGACGGCTCAGGCAGGGGAGCGGCTGCTGGCGTCTACCTCCAGCGCCATTCATGGCCTCGGGTATTCGGCTTTGCCTCAGATGTGCAGTCCAGCATCCTTTCGGGGCTCCATCCTCTTTGGTGGGGATGTTCAGGACATAATCTCCACCCTTCAGGAGTCAGGTCGAACCCTTAGGACTGTTCATTCGCTTTGTCAAACCAAGCCTAGAGGGGGACAGGATTCTTCCTTTCACTGCTGCTCCTGTAAACAATCCCACCAGCCTGCCAAAGGTCAGGACAAGCGCAAGGCAGCATCAGTCCCCACAGCTGATGCTGCCAGAACCCCCAGAGTGCCTACGGCTGCCCTCCCGGCACCCGCCCCCACCTCCTGACTCCTTAGCCGTCCCCTTCCAGCAAGGGTTCTGGAGGAGTCTGTCGGGTGTCGGTTCTCCTTCCACCTCGACAGGTGTTGGGAAATAACCACGGACAACTGGGTGCTTCAGATCATAGAGTAGTCATATTCTAAAATTTCTAGAGTGGCCTCCAGAAAATCCTCCAGTAAACTCTTCATACCCCTCAGCCCCTGGTCAGGGGCTTAACTTCCACTTCTTCCTTGTCCCTGAAAAACTAGGGATATTTGGCCCATCCTGGGTCATCTGAACCTGTACTATTGAGTATAAGCATTTCAGGATGGTCACTCTTCAAGGGTTGTTACCTCTCTTGCACCAGGGGGATTGACTCTGCTGTCTGGATATGCATAATGCCTGCCTACAGGTCCAGCTTGTTCCTGCCCATCATCGCTTCCTCCACGTCCACTTTCAGGAGGCCCATTTTCAATTCCAGGCCCTCCCTTTGACCTTTATTCGGCCCCCAGGGTCTTTACCAAGTGTCTGGCAGTGATGGCAGCTGCTCTGTGGAGGTAGGGCTTCTACTTGTTCCCCTACCTGGACGATTGGCTGCTGGCAGCCTCTTCCAGGGACCCTCTGGTTCAAACCCTGGAATACATCCTTCGTCTCTCTATTTCAGGCTTTGGGAATCACCATCAATCTGCCAAAGTCCTGCCTGTCCCCATGCCAGTGCCTTTAATACATAGGAGCTTTAAAAGTCTTGAGGAGTGGAGCCAGCATCTGGGATGGCACCGCCCTTGAGTGCGACATAGAATGTGGCGCTCGCGGGTTGGCCAGTAACTGACACAGACTCCCCAAACCCCTCAGTTCTGCTTTTCCCACCTTCAAGGAAGCATGACTTCCTGAGAGCATCAGAAACCTTCAGAAGATTCTTCAAAAGTTCTTCGGTTCTGTTCGTCCGTTTACTCGACGCCATCAGTGTCTCCGTTGCTGTCCCTGCGGCTCCAGTTTGTTTTTGTCCTCTCTTCACTGTGTGGCATAGAGTACTTTTCGCTCTTTTTTTCTTTCAGTGCAGCCAATCTTGTCTAGTTTGGGACCTAAAAATTATGGTAAGGCAGGGATTGTCCCGATGTGTACCGGTGCCCCTGTGGCAATCCCATGACTGTTAGGACCGCCATGATCAGTGTTTCACCTGCTTGGGCCCACACCATGATACGGACATGTGCGACGCCTGTTTTTCTGTGGATTATCGCTCTCTCGTCATCCTCATGGCGAAGTTGGGGAGGGACCCCCTCAGCTTTCGACGGTCAGCCTCGCACATGTGACGCCATGGTCAAGTTCCTAGGCCCTGTCCGTGGGTCTCTCCCCAGTATTATACATACCAAGGGAGAGCAGGCCTCCACTGTTTTGTGTCTTGCTGAGACCTAAGCCTGTGCAAGGGGGCTGGTGGACAGCCGGCTTCATCCAGGGGGTCAGCTAAGCACCCCCCCCAGTCTGGCCACCCCTTGGGGAACCGGACAGCCTCACTGTCAAAGCCTCTGCTATATGCTGGGCCTGCATGGCGGCGCCCTTGATGGCGCCAACCAGCACCGTCTTGGCTCCCGACACAGCCACTGCTGTCAGTGAGTGATGCTGTTAGTGCCACTGGGTCTCCCTCCGATTACACTCTCTGTGCCAGGAGGGTCAAAGTATTTGGTGTTGCTTCTTTGGAGATCTTCCCTGATCTTGTTGGCCGAGTCCGACGTGGATCAGGATGATCCTGACTGGCGGCCAAGTGGTTCGGAGCTCCGAATATCTCCCAAACCCAACCTGAGGCCTTCTTTGCAGCCCACTTTTTCTCTGGCCAACACTGACGGCAGTGCTACCCCTCCTGCATCTGTTTGTGCCGTTTACGGTGCTTTGGGCTCTTCCAGCATCGTTCTTGGTGCCGGGTTGGAGGCGGCATCGTGACCAGTGTCGAATATGGGGATGGTGCTAGGTCTGGCACTGCAGCTGTTTCCGACTCTGGCTCCGGTGTTTCAGCTGTCAGAGCGGGATCCGGCGTCAAGGTTGATTCTGGTGCTGACCCTGGTGCTGGATTCTCTCTTCCTCCTTCCCTAAGGACTGCTGCAAAGGGAGGGCCTTTCTTGAGGGGGCAGGTCCTTGTCTGCCAGGTCGAGGATGGTGAGGTCACATCCCGCATCCTGACCTGTCTTGACAGTATCTGGAATGGAGCTGGGGTGCCAACTCGGGACTCCTTTCCCCTCCTGGTGAATGGGAATCTGTATTCAGTGGGGACAAGGGCTACCTTCATGGACCAGAATGCCCCTTTTCGCCTTTTCAGCCTCGTGGGTGAGCATTCTCGGTGGGTGGGCAGCCAGCCTCCTCCTTGAGGGATCCCTGCTTGCTCCGCAGCCCTGGCAGAGGCTATCAGTCTGTCATGACCCTTCTCCCCCTTCTCCTCTGCCTCCTTCTTCCAGGGCTTTCAGGTCCCCTGGGACCCATATCTGGGAACAGTACAGGGCGATGGCAGCTGCATTCCCTATCTATCTTAGATTTATTGATGAGGTCATCTTTGCACCTCCACCCTGTGCACCACCTCCCCTGAACGAAGCTCCTCCGTATCCTTGACGTCCTCCTCTGAGGAAGAGGACGTCTCCACTCCCATTTCTTCTGATGCTAATTATTCTATTTATCAGTGGTTCCTCTAGACGATGCTGGAGGAGCTTGATCTTCCTCGTTTTATAGGTCACAATCCTGCGCATATGACAGTGTCCTTCCTTGGGGCGTACAGCTCAAAATCCACAGTGATCCCTCCATAGCCTCAGCCTTTCTTGGAGGAGTCGCACAATGTCTGGCAGTTTCCCTCCTCTGTTCCAGCCCCAAGGGACTGCCAGCACAGGTACTGTGCACCCACCCCCCCCCGGCTCTCCAGGAGCTATGCCCCCTCCCTCTTCGGACATGGAGTGGCTGGATACCCCCTCTGAGCATCATCACCTTCAGCAAGACTGTCCCCCTGAATCTGACTCTGCTGAGTTTGATCGCTGGAGGAGGAGAATTTTCTCGTCAGCACGTCTCCTCATGTCTGTATCTGCTCATCATGTAGCTTATGCAAGGCACCTGTGGGCCACGGTGGGGCAGATCCTCGTGACCATGCCTGATTGTGAGCAACCTGACAAGCCATCACCATTTCTACTCGGGCCTAGAGCTAGTGAGTCACCAGGCGAGAGCATCTTATGACACTAACGCGGAAGCCTCCAGATTAGTAGGAACAGCAGTCTGCATTGGGCAGACGGCATGGCTTTGTCTGTCCTGGTTGTCACCCTTGGCCCAGCCTAGGGTGATTGCCTTGCCTTTCTGGGGCCGTTTCTTCTCCCGCAGGGCCAGTCGCGAGCTGCTGGGTCACCCTCCCTCTCCTAGGCTACAGGAGCCTCCGTCTGCCCCTGACCAATCTCTGGTCTCGCCAGACCCGTGAATGCCCCTCCTCTTGTGTTTCCCCCACAGGAGACTGAAGGAGGTACCAGCGCTGCCTAGGTGGTGCTTGGTACTCACCCAACAGTAATGAATGGTGAAGATTGATCTCTGGAAGATATGAAAATTACATACTCGCCGTAATTCTTGATCTTCCAAGATCTCTTCACCATTCATTACTGTTTCCAGACCACCTTCCCTTCATTACCAGACCTCCGGGCAGCACCTCCTCCTTGTTGGTCTTCTCCCTTCTTTGGCGCCACTCCTGCTGGCACCTAGACCTCCTGGGACCTTCTCCAGTAAAGGCCTTTATCTTAACTTCTGGAGGGAAAAGGCAACCAGGGACATCTTGCCTTCTTTAGTGCAGGCCCCCAGGGCTCATGTTGCCAATGGCATGGACGGCTCCAGGCACCCTACTTGCTGGGGCCTATACATATATAATTTCCAATGCCTCAGTCTGGGATCAGTATTCTGCTCTTAGCATTGCACCAGCCTACATTGCACGCCTTGTTGCAGGCAACTCTTCTGAAGCACACCTCTTTTGGTAGGCCTTCGAGCTCCTCTTCTCTGCCTTCTCGAGCCCTGAGGGCCTTCATATCTTTACCCCCTCCCGGGTACCCTCCAGGGCCCTCTCCACCTTGAATACCTTAGGTAACCGATCCGGGCAGGGTCCCCATGGCTGTTCCTTGTCCGGAGATGTTCTGTTCCCTGCATACCATTTGGAGGATTCGGACTTCTCTGTTACCTCCCACCACTTCAGAGATAGTGGTGGCGGGGTTGGTTTGCCCTGTAGGGATGTACCCTTTCTGGCTGGAGGCATACTCGATATCTGCTTGACTAGGTGCAGTCTGTGTCCATGGCAACACTGCCTTCAGGAGTGATCTCTGACTGTAAAGATCAGGCCTTGTATATCAGACCACAAAAACTTTTTTTTTTTTAAAGTCTGTTGCAACAGCCCTTAATCTATACCCTTGCTCCTTCCGTTTTATCTCTAACTTTATATAGGATGGCCACCTATATATTCTCTCTTTCTCTTTCTTTCATTTCTCCAAAACTGGTTCTGATGTATTAGGGTTTCACCCCCCCCGAGGAAATGCAAATATTTAGTGGTTTAAATGGAATGTATAACAAAAGAATATGAACCCCCTCCGTGTTTTATTTGTAAAATGGTAGTTGGTAAATTTGCTGCCATGCATGTTCGTGTTCATTATAATACCCCCCTTTTTTGGTTTGTGAGGGTTCCTTTTGGAGAAATAGCCCTCCGGGAAGCTTATTACAAGGCGCTACTTAATTTACTGAGTTAAGCTCCGTTTAGCCATTTTTTTCCTCCGAGGGTTTGTTTACCCACTTCAAGATAAATGAGGTTAAGTCTAAAACCCCTTCCTTTCCCCTCGTTATGCCCTTCTCGCAGGAGCTCCTAAAATAAAAGGCTTTATCTAAGTAATTCTGCTTCTGAGCTCCTGCCCGACTGTGCATACACTAGCTAGTTCATAATGCCTTATGAATATCGCTCGATCGTGAGGGCATTTATCCCCGTAAATTTCCCTGCAGAGAGTTTTTACTGCCAAAAAGGATTGTTTGCTAGTCTACATACCTCCCGGAGCCGAACTAGAGCATTGTCAGACTGTTTTGTGGTATAGGGTAAAACAAGGGATTCCTTGCTTCTCTCTACTCTGGAATCTGTCCTCCTTCTTCTGCAGCACCTATCTAAGAGCCGGCCGGCCATAACCTGAATGCTTTTATGTTGCTGTCAGAAGGGGTGGTACTTCCTAAGGTCAGAAATAATGTTTAAACCCTCTAACTCTTAAGTAATTAATTTTATGATGGTATAGAGGTCATTATATAAATTTAAAGCGTATTACTGCTTTGAATATTAAAATGTTTTGTAAATAAAGAAATATAATTTGATTTAAGATACAGGGGTGGAGCTAGGTAGCCACCTGACCCCTGTCCTGTATATATTCAGAGTACCTAAATCAAATGGTCAGATAGTCTGAGAGGTACAGACCTGTGCTGACCTCAAGGAGTGTAGTACACTAGCCTATTCTAGTGCTGCTGAAAGGCAATTTTATTTTATTTGTATTTGTGACTCATTTTCTTTTCGCTTGAAGTTCGGCTTTGTATTTTCATTTTTGTTAATAAATTTATTTCTGGATTATCTCCATCTGTGAACAAGCGTCCTCCTTGCTATCCCACACCTCACACTGACCCCTTGAGAGGGAGCGAGAGAGAGGAATACCTTCTCTGGAATATCTTGTCCCAGTCCGTAGCTGGGTCTTCTGTAAAAAAAAAGGGGGAGGGGGCAAAGAACATGCATTCTATGTCTCCTTGGCGGGTACTGAATTCAGTGTCTTAATGCCTTGCTAATAGCACCCTGTCTGCAAGGGGGCTTCTAGGACAACTCTCCTTTCAGCCACTCCTTGGACATTCTATCTAGATAGGGCATACGGCCTAGAATCTGTTTTAAGGTCTGTATGGAGGGCTTTCCTGTCTGCATTCTACAGGGAGGTCTCTCAGCTTACCCTAAGAGGAATGTTGGCACTGCTCGTCCTTGATTGGGGTTAGGGAACTCAGTTCCCCCATCTCTCTCTCTCTTTTCTCTCCTTCTCTTCTTTCTCCTTCTCTTTGGCCTGCCCAGTGGTTTGGGTCACCCCTAGCCCCTAAAACCAGCCTAGAGTCCTTGCCTCTCCCTCCTGTGGTCAGCCTTAGAGTTGTCAGTTTATATCCTTTCCTTTTCAAACAACATGAAGTCTTGCTGTATTCTGACATTATGCAGTTAGCCCCAGCACTTTAACTACTCCGGAGAGGAAAGAGTTAACTCTATGCGAGAGCATAGAACATTGAGCTTGAGCTCGGTTCAAACCTCTGTCTGCTGCACTTTGAAGTGCAACTGTCAGATTCTTTACTCCACGTAACTGAATAGTCACTCCAGACATCTCTCCATCACTTGTAGTTTGGTACAGTAAAAAAACATCGGTTTTAAACTGCTATTTTCTTATTTTACTTTGGTTCAGATCCCTGTCTGCAGTACAGTAAGTGCTTAGGTAGTGGACTGAGTGTGATTTGTGTGTGGAAATTGTAAAAAAGGTTTTGTTCAATCGGATCGGCTGACCCGATTGTCTAGTTTACTTCTACCCAAGTTTATTCTTTTACTGGTTTAGTGTGAGGTACCGGTCCTAATCGGTTCTAAAAAAACAAACAAACAAAAAAAAAAAAAACGTATTTCAGACATTTTTTTTTCAAATACCCATAACACAGTTAGGAACCAAGAAGGGGGTCTTGCCTGGCTTTTGCCGAGTAAAGGGTAAGTGTTAGGATGGCTACGTCTGAGAAACCCAAAAGAAAAACCGGGCCCACTGGGTTTCAACACTGCAATGAGTGTGGGGAGGCCTTTGCTAAGGCTGATCCCCACACCACCTGTGTTTACTGTCTGGGTTTTGACCACCTCGATTCAGACTGCCAAATTTGTAAAAATTTTCCTAAGGCCACCTTAGGAAAGCTGGGAAGGCAGTCAGAACAGCAAAGGCCCAAACCGAGGAAAAGATGCCAACTCAGTTATGAAGGGGGATAAAACCTTTTATAGGTACATCAGGGAGAGAAGGAAGACCAAGGGAGGGATAGTGAGGCTTAATAAGGGGGCAGAGGGTGACTGTGAAAAGGCAGAGATACTAGACAAATATTTTTGCTCAGTATTCACAAATGAAGAGGGAAAAGTACCTAAACCAAACAGTAGAAACACTCTGGATACAGGCGTTGAAACCAGCCCATTTGTAGAAGAAAGGGCTCTAAAAGAACTCTTAAAACTGAAGGTGGACAAAGCAATGGGGCCTGATGGGATTCATCCCAGAATTCTAAAAGAACTAAGGGTAGAACTAGTGACACCACTGACTACCCTCTTTAACAAATCATGGGAGGATGGGGTGGTACCTGAGGACTGGAGGTGGGCAGATGGGATTCCACCTCACAAACATGGGAGCAGGGCAGAAGCAGGAAACTACAGACCTGTTAGTTTAACCTCAGTGATAGGGAAAATGATGGAATCACTGCTGAAGGAAATAATTGTCGAGTACCTAGAGGCCAGAGGGGTACAGGTCCCAAGGCAGCATGGATTCACAGCAGGAAGGTTATGTCAGAGGAATCTAATAGATTTCTTTGACTGGGTGACCAAAGTAGTAGATCAGGGAGGGGCTATGAACATGGCCTACCTAGACTTTAGCAAGGCATTGGACACAATCCCACACAAAAGATTAATATACAAGTTAGCCGGCCTGGGAGTTGGTCCCAAGATGGTAGCCTGGGTAAAGAATTGACTGGAGAACAGGACACAGAGGGTAATAGTAAACGGAGTCAGCTCTGAAGAAAGGGGGGTTACTAGTGGGGTACCGCAGGGTTCAATACTAGGACCGGTCCTCTTCAATGTCTTTATAAGCGACATTGCAGAGGGACTGGAAGGAAAAGTATGTCTCTTTGCAGACGACACAAAGATCTGCAACAGAGTTGATACACAAGGTGGGGTGGAAAGGATGAGAAGGGACTTGGCAAGGTTGGAGGAATGGTCAAATGTATGGCAGCTTAGATTCAGTGCTAAGACATGCAAGATAATACACCTGGGAAACAAAAAACCAGGGGAAGAGTACACAATGGGGGGTGAGATACTAACAAATACAAAAATGGAAAGGGACCTGGGGATAGTCATATCAGATTACCTAAAGGTGGGTAAGCAATGTGAGAGGGTAGTAAGGAGGGCTGGGGGATACTGGGATGCATAGGGAGAGGCCTCACCAGTAGAAAATGGGACATTGTTATCCCTCTGTACAGACAGCTGGAGAGACCCCATCTGGAGTACTGCATGCAGTTCTGGAGACCCAATCTCCGCAAAGATATAAACAAGATGGAGGCAGTCCAGAGGAGGGCAACTAAAATGGTGCAGGGTCTGCACCGGAAGACATATGAAGAGAGACTCAAGGAGCTTAATATGTATAGCCTCAAGGAAAGGAGGGAGAGGGGGGACATGATAAGAGACTTTCAAGTACCTCAAGGGAATCAACAGAGTCCAAGAGGGTAGCATCTTTCAGAAAAAGAGGTGCGCAAGAACAAGGGGGCACAATTTGAAGATAGAGGGAGGCGGCTCAGAGGTAATGCAAGGAAGTATTGTTTCACAGAGAGGGTTGTGGATGCATGGAACAGCCTTCCGAAGGAGGTTGTGGAGTCGAAAACAGTGATGGAATTCAAGAATGCATGGGACAGTCATAAAGCAATTCTGGGGGGGGGGGTGGTGGTAGGAAGAAGTAGGCTGTTGGTTAACTAGGATCTGCAGCTTATCCATTAGGTAGGGAAATGGGCAGACTGGGTGGGCCAAACAGTCCTTATCTGCCATCAAATTCTATGTTTCTTAGACAAAAGATTGGGCAGGCTTAGGGAAAAGGAGGCCGAGAAGTCTGCTGACCCGGATGGCCAGCCCAGTTCGGTTCCAACCGAACTTGCGGGTGTACCCACTGACCTTGGCGAAACTCCCTCAGGCAAAAGGAGGGTCAATCATGAGGGTTCGGTTCCGGCTAAGAAAAAGAGAAAGGAGAAATCGGCCGGTTCGGATCCAGAACCGCATCGTCCAACCGCCGAAGGAATTGCCAGGGCGATTAGTAGTGTTGAATCGCTCTTTGCGGTTCCGACCGATCCGGCGCCTCTCGTTAGGCGCTCGGTTTGATTGGTTTCTCCGGTTCCGGATTATTCCCCAGAAGAGTATTATGAACCGGATCTGGAGGGGGATGAAGACTATGATGACGACGATGATGATGGTATTGAAGGTCTGGATGAGCCTATAGAACCGGACATCTCCCCAGAAAGGCCTTCTAGTGTTCCCCCTCCTAGGCTTTCTGAGTCCCCTTCACACTTTTTGTTTTACAAATAGGTGGAAGAAACCCTCCAATTCCCTCTGGTTGAAGCTGCTGAGGAACAGGAGGAGCATGACTTTGTGGAAATGATGGACATCCCAAAGTCAAAAAGATTGTCTGTTCCCCTCCATAAATCCCTGGGGACACCGATACAAAGACTGCTTAAAACACCAAATTCTTTACCTCCTGTGGACAGACAAATGGACAAGAGGTAAATGCTGTCAGGCTCAGGTACGGAGTTCTTGTACCAGCAATGCAGCCATGTTCGGGTAGTGCAGGCTGTAGTCTGTGATAAAGCTAACATACCCTTGGCTTCCCACCCCCCAGATAAAGACTCCAGGAAGCTGGATGCCATGGCTAAAAAATCAGTACATGGCATCCTCCTTGGGACTCAGGCAGGCTAACTTCATGGCCTACATAGCCAGATACCAGAAGTCCAGATGGGATACTGTTCTGGAACTGGCTAAACAGGCTTCCCCCCAACTGACCAGGGAGCTGGAGGAGGTGGCTGCTGATGGGATAGAGACATCTAAGGTCCAGTTTCATGCTGCTGTAGACTCTAATGATGTATCATCACGAGTCATGGGTACATCTGTGTCTCTTCGGAGATTGGCTTGGCTCAGATATACTAGCCTCTCACAGGACACCCAGGCTAAGGCCATGGATTTCCCTGTGGTAGATAATTCTCTGTTGGTGGAGCAGACAGAGAATTATATGAAAAAAATGGATGAGTACAGGACCACCTATAGGAGTGCACAGGCCAAGGAAAGGCAGGTAACTCTTCAAAAGCAGCAATCTAGGGGCAGGTGCAGGCCTTTTCACAGGCCTTTCTACCAGTCACAGATCTCCTCTCCTTTTCCTCAGAGGGGGTTCTTCAGAGGGAGAGGCAGAAGGGGGATGAGCAGGGCTGCATCCTCCTCTCAGTCCAAGGCTCCTGCCAAGCAGACATCCTGATGTGTCAGCCCAGGTCGACTCCCCCTTTCCAGTAGGAGGCAGGCTGGCTTACTACTTCCAGGTCTGGAAGTCTGTTACCTCAGACAAGTGGGTCCTGGAGGTAGTAAGTCAGGGACTGGCCCTCAGCTTCAAAAAATGTCCAAAGCTGAGGGTCAGGTCTTTTCCACCTGCAAACTTCAAAACCATTGCCCTAGAGGCAGAAGTTTCCTCTCTGGTGGCTCTCAGAGCCATAGAGAGAGTTCCTACTACACACAGGGCCAAAGGTCTGTACTCCAGATACTTTCTTACCCCAAAAAAGACAGGGGAGTGGCGGCCCATCCTAGATCTAAGATACTTAAACAAGCACCTAGTAAAGCCAAAATTCAAAATGGTGTCTCTGGGAATAATTCTTCCCTTTCTAAGGCCAGGGGATTGGCTAGCATCCCTGGACCTCAAGGATGCCTATTTTCACATTCCCATCAGGTGCTTCCACAAAAAGTACCTCAGGTTCGAACTGCCTTCAGGCCATTATCAGTTCAGAGAAATGCCCTTCGGTCTAACATCAGCACCAAGGGGTGTTCACAAAATGCCTAGCAGTAGTAGTGGCCTTTCTGAGGAGACAAAACATTTCCATATTTCCATACCTGGACGACTGGCTCATTGTGGGGCAGTCTCCAGACCAAGTCAAGTCTAACCTGCAAGTGACCCAGCAATCGCTCACTTCTCTAGGATTCCTCCTCAATCTTCCAAAGTCAGTTCTCGAACCAGTGCAACTCTTGACCTTCATGGGGTAGAGTTGGATACTGTGAAAGCAAGAGCCTTTCTCCCTCTGGCAAGGGCAAAGGCCCTGATAGACCTGGCTTCTTCCTTTCGCCTCCTGGTGTCTCGACCAGCAAGACATTTTCTTCAACTCCTGGGCCACATGGCAGCTTCCACTGCAGTGGTACAAGGGGCCAGATTTCAGATGAGGGACATCCAGTTCCCCTTGATGGCTTTTTGGTCTCAGAAAAAAAGATCCTCTAACCAAACTAATTCCAGTGACTCAGACTGATCCAGGCTGTCCAATGGTGGCTGGATCAGGACAACCTCAGACAAGGAGTCCCATTCATCACTCAGTCTCATTCTGTGGTTCTACCCACAGATGCTTCTCTCCGGGAGTGGGGAACTCACTTGGGAGTCCTCACAGCACAGGGAGTGTGGTCCTCTCAGGAGTCCCTACTTCACATCAATCTGGAGCTCAGGGCAGTGTACCTGGCTCTACAAGCCTTCTCGGACTTAGTACAGAACAGGTGGTTCAGGTCAGGACAGACAACACCACCACCATGCGGTACATCACCAAGCAGAGAGAGGCTCTCGGTCTACGGCTTTGTGCATGGAAGCCATGAAATTATGGTCCCTGGCTTATTCCCTACAGACATCTCTGGTAGCAGTCCACCTTCTAGGGAAGGACAGTGTGCTAGCAGATGCATTGACCAGGATTTCTCAGGCCATCATGAATTGTCCCTGGATCCCCTAGTGTTAAAGGTGATTTTTTTCTAGGTGGGGCGCTCAAGAAATGGATCTTTTTGCAGCCCCAGACAATCACCAACTTCCTCTTTTCTGTTGCACACCCCCAGTCTTGGGCTCAGTCCCCCTGGATGCTCTACTTCTGGATTGGGAGGGAACATTTCTGTATGCCTTTTCCCCCCTTTCCTCTATTATTCAAGGTTCTGGTCAGGATACGGTCACAATCTTGCAAAGTGATTCTGATTGCTCCAGACTGGGCCAGGCAGCCTTGGTATCCTCTATTGCTGTCCCTAGCAGTCCATCTTCCTCTATCTCTTCCCAAGAATCACGATCTGTTAACCTCCTCTCAGGGGAGGATTTGGTACCCCAACCTTCAGTCTCTCAATCTCAAGGCATGGCCCTTGAAGAGCTAGAATATGCAAGCCTGCATTTGTCTCGGGGGTTCTGGACATTCTCAAAGCCTCTCGAAAACCTGTCACTTTATAACTCCAAATGGAAAAGATTCAGCATTTGGTGTTCCAATAAGCACATATCCCCAGATTCTGCTGACTTGGCTACAGTTCTGGATTATATGGTTAATCTTAATGGCTTAGGCCTCAGACCAGCTACTCTGAAAGTACACTTGTCAGCTGTTTCTGCATTCCTGTCAGTGAGGAAGGCTTCCTCACTGGCATCTCGTTCTGTTTTCTGTAAATTCTTTAAAAGGATTACTCCATACCAGTCCTCCTTTTAAGGATCCTACTCCTGTTTGAGTTCTTAATGTTTGCATTGCTCAGCTTATGCAACCACCCTTTGAGCCCTTGGCCCCAGCAGAACTTAAGTACCTGACTTGGAAAACTGTGTTCCTGGTAGCTGTTACCTCTGCCAGGCGTATCAGTGAATTACAAGCTCTGTCAGTGGAGCCTAATTTTATCTCATTCCATAGAGATAAGGTGGTCCTTAGAACCAACAGGAGGTTCTTACCCAGAATGGTTTCAGATCTTGATCTGAACCAGTCCACGTCTCTTCCTGTGTTCTTCACTGATCATTCTTCTTCAGGAGCGAGACGATTACACAGTTTGAATGTTAAGGGGTCACTTAGCTACTACATTGAGCGTACTAAAGCACTTAGGTTTGACTGTCCTCAGTTGTTTCTCACTTATGGTGAAGTGGGAAAGGGTAAACCTGCTATTAAGAGAACTATTGCCAGGTGGATTGTCTCTTGTATACAATTCTGAATGAAAAGCTAGGCAAAGTAACCCCCTCAGGCCTGAGGATTCATTCGACTAGAGGTACAGCTGCTTCTCTGGCTGCTGCCAGAGATATACCTTTACTAGAGAAATGCAAAGCAGCCACCTGGAAAACAGTCCATACATAGAAACATAGACTTTGACGGCAGATAAGGACCACTTGGCCCACCTAGTCTGCCCGTTTCCCTACATACTGGATAAGCTGCAGATCCTAGTTAACCAACAGCCTATTTCTTCCTACCCCCAAAGAACTGCCTTTCATCTGTCAGTGTCTGTTTTGTCACTGGTGCCCAAATCTTTCTGTGGGCAAATGGGGCAAACAACTGGTCTGTCTTTCTGGAGGAATTGGTTCTGGCCAAATAGTAACTAAGGATTCTGTGAACATCCAGAGTACATAACAAAGTCTCTCCCCTGTTTGAGTACTTTGGGTAATAAACTGGTAGTTGAATGTCTTGGTTCAACGTGAATTCTAACACTGCCTTTGGAAGAAACTTAGGATTTGTACGCAGGGCTTCACTGTCCCTGTGAAAAATAAGAAAAGGCTCTTTACGCATCAGAGCTTGCAGCTAAAATCCTCAAGCTGAGGTGACAGCAACTAAAACAAGCGCCTTCCAAGAGAGAAGGCATAGCTCGCAACGTGAACTTTTCCAAAACAAACAGGAGGTCCCAAGATGTCACGGGTCTTTTCTGGGAGGTTTGATATGCAAGATGCCCCTTTAGAAAGGTCTTGCATAGATCCAGTTGTGTCAGAGTCTTCCCATCCAGTGGTGCATGATAAGCTGACAATGCACAGAGGTGCACCTTAATGGGCAAGTAGCTGAGGCCCAAGTTCGCTAGGTGGAGAAGATACTCTAGCATGGATTCCACTGGACAGGTGAGGGGATCCAGAGAATGGGGGATGCCTAAATGCAGAAACGCTTCCACTTTATGGCATAGGTTGCCCTGGTAGAGGGGTTTTCTGGCTGCCACAAGCACCTCTGCCACTCTTAGGGATACTCCAACTCTATCTTTGGCTAAATCCGCAGGAGCCATGCATGCAGATGCAGGGACTGGAGGACCAGATGGACATACATCAATTGCTCCTGGGAGAGCAAGTGAGTGGACAGGGGGTAACAAAACTGGCAGGTCTGATGCTAGCTGTTGTAACAGCAGGCACCAAATCTGTCGAGGCCAGAAGGGTGCAACCAAGATCATCTACGCACCTTCTGCCTGCAACTTGAGCAGAATCCTCTGAAATAGAGGGAAGGCATACAGAAACCTCCCTGTCCAAGAGAGGGACAATACATCTCACCAAAAAGCACTAGGCCCTAGATCTAGCGAGCAAAAACTTGGCAGTTTGGTGTTGTGGGGATGCAAAGAGGTCCAGTTCTGGTTGAACACCACCTTGCGAAGAGGTCATCTGCGACTTCTTGCTGTAGGTCCCATTCATGGCTTTGAGAGTGAGAGCGACTTAGGCTGTCTGCGAGCATGTTGTGAATCCCTGGAACATTGGACTGCCGTGAGATCCAGGCTGTGATCCACTACCCAAGTCTATACACTCATTTCCTCTCTGCATACGGAGTACGAGTGCATGCCCCCTTGCTTGTTGAGATGGAAGACTACTGGGGTATTGTCTGACTGGACCAGAGGGGCCCAGGAATGAAAACCCCTTGGAAGGCTTGAAGAGCGTATAGTACGGCTCTCATCTCCAAGATGTTTATATGGAGAGACCGGTCCACTGAATTCCAAGATACCCTCATCTATTGAAAAGCAAGATGTGCTCCCCATCCCAGTCCCGAGGCATATGTAGTCAGGATCTGCAGTGGGCTGGGTAACTGGAGGGGAACCCCTGTGTCCAAGTGGGCCAGCATGACCCACCAAGTCATGGACTGACAGACTGTGCAGGAGATCAGGATGAGCTTTTTGAGCTCATTCATGGCCTGGTCACTCTGTCCCCTGAGGTGCTACTGCAGAACCCTCAAATTCAACCGTGCATGGGAAACTGTGGCTATGGCTGTGACCATATGACCCAAAAGTTGCAGAATCACCTTTGCTGGGACAACGTCCGAGTCCATCACCCTGTAAGCGACCTCTCTTAGCCTGGTTGCCCAGTCTGCGGGAAGGAAGGCTTTCCTTTGGACAGTGTCCAGGACTTCTGTGTACTGTAGCCTTTGAGTCAGCCATGAGTGCGACTTGGGTAGATTTAGAGTAATGCCCAATGTCTGAAATAGACTGAATGTCTCCTTCATTGTCCTGTTCAGTTGGTCTTCTGATGAGGCTGTGAGACGCCAATTGTCCAGGTAAGGGTAGACAAAGCGACCCCCTCCCCTGAGGGCCACCGCCACTACTGCCAGGCACTTGATAAAAATCCTTGCTGCTGATGACAGTCCAAATGGAAGCACCCTGAACTGATACTGCCCTCCTTGGAAGGTGAAGCGAAGGTACTTCCGATAGGGTGGCAGGATCTTTATATGCATGTAGGCATCCTGTATGTCCAGGGAGCAGAGCCAGTCTCCACAGTGTAGCACAGACAACAGACTCACTAGGGTCACCATTCTGAATCTTTTGTATTCGATGAAGGTGTTCATCTGGATCAGATCCAGAATGGGACAGTGGCCTCCTGTCTTCTTTGGGATTAAGAAGAAGTGGGAGTGAAAAAACCCTTGCAACTTTGAGCATAGGTGACCTCCTGGATAACTTTTTTTTTTTTTTTAGCAAGGCCTGTATTTCTGTGTGCAGGAGAGCCACATGGGAGGGTGAGCAGTGGGAAGGGACTGGTGTGTTGTCCGGCAGAATCTGGGTAAATTCTAGGGTCCTCTCTGTCCTACCTGGAGGACCGATTGATTGGATGTGATATTGGACCATGCAAATTGGTAAAGGGAGAATCTCTCCCGCCTGCTGCCTCCTCTGTACTTCCTCCAGAGGACACATACATTCACCAGGCATTACTCTCTGGATATTCAGGCTAGGAGTAATGCAAGGTTTGGTACAGCAGTACTGCAGAGCCTATTCCCAAAAGAGGTTCGGTACCCTGCTCCTTGAAGGTACTGCTTGGTAGTCTAAAAAATGTCAGAATACAGCAAGACTTCATGTTGTTTGAAGAAAAAATTACTCACCTTAGTAATTGTGTTTCTTCTAATGGAGGTTTGCTGTTTTCTGACCTCCCTCCCTCCCTGCCTCCCCTCTCAGAACCTGGTTTTTGGGAAGTGGGCTGGCAGGTGCAGTATTGCACCTCAGAGGCACACTTGGCACTCTCCCCTATATAGAGAGGGGGAGTGGGTTAGGTTATATATTTTCTGTAGTTATGTTTAGTTCACTACCTAGTTTTTGTTTTGGAGTTCTCGACTTGAGTCTTTTGGGGACACAAAATATTTGATTGCCTTTTGGCTAGTAGAGTTTACAATTTCCACTTAGCAGGTGTAGTTAGTTAGTATTAGCTCGTAAGAATCTGACAGTTACACTTCAAAGTGCAGCAGACAGAGGTTTGAACCAAGCTCAAGCTCAACGTTCTGTGCTCTGGCATAGAGTTAACTCTTTCCTCTCCGGAGCAGTTCAAGTGCTTGGGCTAACTGCATAATGTCAGAATACAGCAAGACTCCATTAGAAGAAACACAATTACTAAGGTGAGTAATTTTTTCTTCTTGACCCTTGGGCCCCTTGCCCCACCCTTTCCCTTTCCCGTTTTTCCCTCTCTGGCAAGCAGAACCGAGAGGGTTGGGGAGTCGGCATCAGTTACTGGCCAACCTGAGAATGTCACATTCTGCATCACTCTCGAGGGCGGCGCCATCCCTGATGTCAGCTCCCCTCCTCAAGACTATTATAGCTATACGCTCCCACGAGGTCCTGCACCTCCGGCTTGAACCCAACAGTAATGAATGGTGAAGCTATCTTGGAAGATCAAGAATTACAGTGAGTATGTAATTTTCATTTCTCTCCGGGCCGTGGTACCTTGTGCCCTTTTTCTGGCCCCAGACCTGTGGCCTTCTGTGCTGCTTTCGTTGGAGCTTTCAGGGTTTTCTAATGTGGCCCTCGTTTCCTGCACGGGCCCCTCTGCTGTCTTCTGCCTCTTCTGTTCAGCGGGACACTCTCTCTCTCTCTCTCTCTCTCTCTCTCCCCCCCTAGTCACCTGCTGGGCGGTCCGCTGCCCCTGCTTCCTCTTGAGATAGGGGTGGTATCTTTGTCATACTCTCCTTTTTCTTCTGAGTTTTCTGCTGCTGTTTGCCTCTCCTATTAGGGAGGCCCTTGGTTCCTCTCTCGGTTCCCTATGAAGAGGCCCTCTGAGCATGGTCTCGGGCAGGGAACTGAGGAGGGCAGGAGCAATGCCCGCTTATGTAGGGATGGTTATGTCTGACGTGACCATGGGCAGCCCCTAGTGGTACTGCTTGGAAAAGTTTCTGTGTGGTCCTAGAGCCTGGCGGCTTATTGTTCCAGTGGTGTGGCTTGCTGCAAGAGATTCTTTCGAAGATGTGCTGTTACGGTAAGTTCTTATGTAACTGTTCTGCCAACCCGCCGTGGTCCAGGGAAGTTCCAGAGTTGTTCTGATGGGTCTGTGAGTAGAATAAGGAGGGTCATCAGCTCAGTTGCTGGAAGAGTCGTCCAAGACAGGGTAGGCCTATAATAACTTTTGAGTTAAGTCTGGATAGGTGATAGTTTTGTTAGAGACTATTATTGTTTACAAGACTCACCTGGAGACATGGATGTTGATATTTGTATATGTTGTTTGATTGTACTGCATGGACAAAGGTAACTGAGTAACTGCTGTAGCCAGAATCTTCATGTCCTCGAGGTTCTATGCTGAAGTCACAGCTTTGAGCTGTACCACTACCCCAGAGAGGAGCACTTTACCCATATGCAATTCTTCACCATTGACAATATTGGAAATAACAGAAAAGGAAATTACAGTAAGTATGAGGGAATTTCTCCTGTTCTTCGGGATGTAAGGACACTGTCCTCCATAATGTGGTCACACTGTCCTCCATAATATGGGCACACTGTCCTCACACTGTCCTCCATAATGCAGGGACACTGTCCTCCATAATGCGGGGACACTGTCCTCCATAATGTGGGGACACTGTCCTCCATAATGTGGGGACACTGTCCTCCATAATGTGGGGGCACTGACCTCTGTAATGTGGGCGCACTGACCTTCGTAATGTGGGGGCACTGACCTTCATTGTGTGGGTACAAGGTCCTTCATATTGTGAAACACAGGTCTTACTTCAAGAAGGCTCTTGCAGTAGGTAATTACATATAGGACTGACGCCGGCCGGACCCCATGGAAAAATTTCTAGCTAGCAGTCCCTGGCGAGGGACTGCCCCCACGTCAGGTGACTGGCGTCATGCAACGTCGGTATAAAGAGGCGGTCCTGGACGCCCGCCTTCCAGTTCTTTCCCGCCGTTAGCTCGTGCAGCGCCACGCGGTAAAGTTCATGCTTAGCAAAGCCCTGTTCTTTCGTCAGTTTTACAGAAGTTTTGAGTATTTTTTCTTCTCATCATCAGGTTAACGTCGGTGTATGTCGTCCCCTACACCTTTCAAAAACAAGTGCAACTCGTGCGGCGCCCAACTGCCACACAAGGACGGCCATTCTCTCTGCCTTTTTTGCTTAGGCCCCGACCACCCAGTCGACAAGTGCCTGCATTGCCTGCACTTCAACGCGGCTACCATGAGCAGCGTAACAGTCCCTGAAGCCCATCTGCTAAGAAAAAGATGTCTTCAATGGAAAAAGAATTGAAGAAGCTCAGGCAGGCGTCAACTTCTCCTGAAGGACATTGCAAAAGCGGGACAAAGAAGGCACCGGGAGAGGCCTCCTCGCCCGTGACTCGGCGGTCGCGGCCCAGAATATCCCTCTGGGGGACCATCCGGCAGCAGCCTCAAGGTTTGGAGGGCGTCAGCCCGCCCGTCGGGCTGTGGCGGGCAGACGCCTGAGGCGCCTCCGGGCAAGGAGGCCTCCGCCCCAGTACCGCCGCCAGGCTTCGCGGCCTACTGGTGCGGGCACCTCCCATAAGCGGACGTCGGCTCCTCCGGCCGCGGGGGAAAGGTTGATAAGGCATACGACCCTTGGTGGCGCATGACCTGTCCCCCTCGGACTGGGCGCTTCCCTCCCTCGGCCTGCCTCCGACAAGGGACCCGTAAGTCGGACGCTGGCTCCTCCAGCGCCACGGAGAACCAGCCTAAGCGCCCGTCTGCTCCCCGGCGTGCGCGGTAAACAGAACCTACGGCGGACCCTCAACCCGTCGTACCTGGTTCCCCGCAACCTTCGCTGCCGTCCGGGCCGAGTCACCCAGCCTGACCCGGGACTTTTCTCCACCGTCCCGGACGATGCGAGATATTCACCCCGTCAGACCCTCCTCCTAGGGAACGGATCTGGCGCCAGCCCGGACACCGGCTCCAGCGCGGCGGGGATATTCCCTTCAATCCGAACCGCCCCGGGCCTCTCAATGTGGACCCACCCATGGGGCCTCCTTCTGGGCCGCCTGCTCCGGCAGCTCCTCCGGCGCCTGGGTACCCGCCATCTTATCCGACGCCGTCTTACCCGGGTCCGCAGTATCCAGCGCCGCAGTACCTGACGCCGGTTCCGCTGGCCGCCGCAGTACCCGGCACGGTTTCCTGCAGCGGGTTTGGATACTCACCTTACGGATACAATCCGTATACTTATCCCCTCCTCCGCCTCCACCGCCCCTGGCCACGGTGGATCTGCAGAGACTCTGGCTTCCTGGTGGGCTAAGGCCAGGCTCAGCTCACCAAGGAAGTAAGAAACTACTGATGCAGTGGCGGCGCCCCGTCGCCCGAGACTGCACACTCCCTCGCCGCCTCCGGATCCCAGAGCCCTTCCCTCTGGATCCCGAGAGGGGCAGGACACGCGTCCAGGGATCCCCCCCAAGGAACCCGTTCCTCCCCCTAGACGTGCCAGGGAGTCTTATTCTGCTTCTGATTCTTCTTCTTCTTCGCTCTCGGATTCCTCCTACGGATGCTCCAAGAGAGATGACGAGCCTCGCTCTCCGTCCAAGCCCCGGCCGAGGACTCCTCCGAAGTCTCCTCCGGAGGACCCTTCCTTCACAGGTTGCTCAGGAAGATCAGGAAATACATCAGTGGCGTTCTCTAGAACCAGATCCTCAGCGGTCAAACTTGCGAACATCTGGACCTGCCCCTACGGCTCCTACTTTAGTGCCACCCTGGATCGAGCCTCCGCCCACCTTGTTTCCACTATTTGGAAACAACCGTCGACTCTTAGCCCGCTTCTAGGAAGTCCAACAGGCTATACCAGGCTCCGGAGGGTGTAGACTTTTGGATTCTCACCCTCGTGCAGACTCGGTCGTGATTAGCGCCGCTCACGGCCGGTCAGCACATCCCAAACATCTAAGCTCGTCTCCTCCGGATAAGGAATCTCGCCTCCTGGACCAGTATGGAAGAAAAATATACACCTCTTCCACACTGAGAATTCGGGCCCTGAATTATGTAGCTCATATGGGGGATTACCAGAAGGCCATCCTTACCCAGGCGGAATCCAAGATTGACTCCTTACCTGACTCCCAAGTCAAGCAGGAGTTAGCTGACTTAGTCTGTTCTGCTCATTCGGCCAGTCGTCACATCCTGCGGATGACATACAATGCTGTGGACACTGCCGGGCGGAGCTCCGCGTTCGCCGTAAGTCTTCGGCATCATGCCTGGCTCCGCGTGTCAGGTTTGGTCCCAGAGGTGCAGTCAACAATCCAGGAAGCACCTTTCAGGGGTTCAGTGCTTTTCGGTGGTGATGTCAAGGACATCATCACTGACTTGCAGGAGAAGGGGACGGCTCTGAAATCCATGGATTCCATGTACCATCCCCATCCCCCACAGCGCCGTCCTTTTCGCGAGCGCGATACGCCCAGCGAAACCCCAAGGAAGGCGGGCCACTAGCGCCAGTCCCCGCGGCTGCCAGGCCCCACCGCCCAAAAGCAGCGGGTGCCCCAGCTGGCGCTGCCCACCACCTGACTCTCCCCTCTCCACCTCCTCCGGACACACCGGAGGAACCGGTAGGAGGGAGGTTCTCCCTCCACCTTCCGGGTTGGGAGAGGATAACAACGGATTCATGGGTGCTTCAGATTATAGCGGAGGGGCACTCCGTAGAGTTTCTACAGAAACCACCCCGCCACCCCTCTGAAGTCGTCCTATGCAAGGGACCATCTTCCTTTGGTCCGGGAAGAAATATCTGCCCTTCTTGCGAAGCAGGCCATAGAACCCGTTCCTCCTCACCTTCAAGGGACGGGTTACTATTCTCATTTCTTCCTGGTCCCAAAGAGGACGGAGATCTCAGACCCATTCTTGATCTTAGCTCCTTGAACCTTTACGTGGAATACAAAAAGTTCAGGATGCTCTCCCTACAAACCCTTTTGTCCCTTCTTCGGCCGGGTCAATGGCTTTGTACGCTGGATATGCAGGACGCATATCTGCACATCCCCATTCATCCCTCGCATCGCAAGTACCTCCAGTTTGCTTTCCAGGGGGACCATTACCAATTCCGGGCACTCCCATTTGGTTTTTCCTCGGCACCCTGAGTTTTTACCAAATGCCTGGCAGTGGTAGCGGCTCACCTGCGTACTATGGGAGTTCAGGTGTTCCCCTACCTGGACGACTGGCTCCTGGCGGCCTTGTCCAGGGAGGAGCTCCTGCATTTTCTCTCCCTCACCCAGCAGGTTTTCACTTGCCTGGGTATTACCATCAACCTTTCCAAGTCTCATCTGGATCCCTCTCAGAGACTACAGTTTATCAGGGCTATCCTCGATACGACGGTGAGCAAGGCCTTCCTTCCTCCAGACAGGGCGGCCTCTCTTCAGTGTCAAATTTCCCTGCTATCAGAACGCAGGAAGGTTCCAGCGAGGTTGGTTCTCCGTCTCTTGGGGCTTATGGCGGCTGCCATACCGACAGTACCCCACACGCGGCTCCACATGAGGATCTCTCAGTGGACTCTCCGCTCCCAGTGGGATCAACTCGTAGACGACCTAGATCATCTGGTTCTGATCTCCTCGCCGATGACAAGAGACTTGCAATGGTGGATGGTTCGAGAGAACCTGTTTCGGGGGGTCCCCTTCTGTCATCCTTCCCCCTCCCAGACTCTGACCACGGACGCATCAGGCGAAGGTTGGGGAGCCCATCTGGGTCCTCACCGAACCCAGGGTTTATGGTACAGATTGGAGCTAGCTCTCCACATCAATGTGCTCGAGCTACGAGCAGTACTATATGCTCTCCAAGCCCTTCACCAATACATCCTTCCCAGTCACCTAGCTGTCCAGACGGACAACATGTGCGTGGTGTGGTACATCAACAAGCAGGGAGGGACTCGATCCTACTCTCTATGCAGGGAAGCAATGAGGGTTTGGGACTGGGCAACGCTTCACAACCTTCACCTCACAGCGATCCATGTTCCAGGAGTTGACTATACCCTGGCAGATGAGCTAAGCCACTCCTCTGCTCTACCACATGAGTGGGAGTTGGACCAAAAGGTTCTAGACGACATCTTCCAGCTTTGGGGGACTCCACAGGTAGACCTGTTCGCTTCTTCCCAAAACACAAAACTTCCCACCTTTTGCTCACTCACTCCAGAGCGAGGCGCTTTCTGGAGCGACGCTCTGTCTCTAAACTGGAAGGGCAGATTCGTCTATGCTTTTCCCCCAATTCCTCTGGTCCCTCGTGTACTGCAGAAACTAACAACGGAAGGAGCGAGAATGATTCTGATCGCTCCTTTCTGGCCCAGGCAAATCTGGTTCTCTCTTCTACAACAATACTCAGAGGTTCCTCCTCTTCCTCTTCCTTTATCTCGAGGATTGCTGACCCAGGATCAGGGGACCCTGGTCCATCCAGGCCTCAAGTCCCTACAACTTCATGCATGGCTCCTGCAGACCCAGCCCAATCTCGCTTTGGTGTCTCTCCAAAGGTGGCCGAGATTCTGGTGGAGGCTAGAAAACCCTCCATTAGGTCCACTTATGCCATGAAATGGAAGAGATTTTCTATTTGGGCCGCCTCTAGAAACATGGAGCCTTTCTCCTGTCCAGTGGCCATTCTGCTTGATTATTTACGTCATCTCTTCGACCTGGGTCTCAGTCATTCCTCCTTGAAAGTGCACATGGCCGCTATTTCAGCTTACCATGTTCCTTTCGCTGATAAAGCCTTTGCCCAATTAGAGGTGTCTAAGACTTTTCTTAGAGGGGTCCTTCATCTGAGGCCCCCCGTCCGGACTCCTGCTCCCCCTTGGGACTTGAACTTTGTTCTTGAGAAACTTACCCTTCCTCCCTTGAACCTGCGGCATGCTGAATCTGAGTTTCTGTCATGGAAGGCGCTCTTCTTGGTGGCCATTACCTCCGGCTTGAAGAATTTCGAGGCTCCAGGCCCTTATGTAAAATCCCTATTTGATTTTTCACAAAAGCAGGTAGCTCTTGCATACGAACCCTAAGTTTCTGCCTAAAGTGGTAGCGGAGTCTACCTTAAATCAGTCTATAGAGTTACCTGCCTTTTTCACGCAGTACTCCAACCAAGGAGAATATTTACTCCATACCATGGATGTTCACCGGATTCTGAGATACTACACCGATAGGACAAAGGATCTCAGAAAAACTGACCAGTTGTTCGTCTCTTTTGCTCACAAAAGGGAAGGCAATGATGTTTCCAAGCAATGCCTGTCGAAGTGGTTGGCTCATTGCATCACTTTCTGTTATGACAAGTATAACAAGACCCTTCCGGGTCAAGTCAGAGAGTCACTCCACTGGAGTAGATGGCGGCTTCTGGACTTGTTTCAAGAATGTGTCTGCGGCAGACATCTGTGCTGCCGCCACCTGGACTTCCGTCCATACCTTTACTAAACACTACAGTTTGGACATTGCCTCGCCCGTGAGCAGGCTTCAGGCTAGCTGTTTGCAGGGCCTCCTGTCTTGAGGCCTGCAAGGCCTATCGCTACTTTCAGGAGTAGTTTCCTCCTCCTGGTGCCTTTTATGTTCCAGACTGCTTGGGATTCAGTCCTATATGTAATTACCTACTGTAGAGCCTTCTTGAAGTAGATAGTACAGTTACGTAAGAACTTACTAACAGTAGATCTTTGAGAGAGGCTCTTGCAGTAAATATCTCTCTCCCTCCATCCCCTGGGCTTTTTCAGCTCCTTTTCCATTGAGAAATATCTGCTTCTCTCTCGTCCGGGCCTGTGGCGGGAAAGAACTGGAAGAGGCGTCGCGGACGCCCCTTTATACCACGTCGCATGATGCGGTCACCTGACGTGGGGGCGGTCCCTCACCAGGGACTGCTAGCTAGAAATTTTTCCGTGGGGTCCTGCCGCCAGCCGGCGTCAGTCCTATATGTAATTACCTACTGCAAGAGCCTCTCTCGAAGATCTACTGTTACGGTAAGTTCTTACGTAACTGTACTTTCTTCATAATTTATGATGCGGGACTGTGTCCTTTACATATGGGAATCTGTCCTTTATAGTGTGTGACATTGTCCTTGATAATGTGGGACAATTCGTAATAATTTTATTTGTAGTGAGCCTTTCAAAAACCAAGGCGCATAACAATAGGTTAAAACAACACTTAAGACACTAAATAAACTAATTAAAACATAATAAAATAAGATAACAGCATACAGAATCATAGTAAGTCAAGTGGGGTAGGCTTGATTCCACAAATAGGTCTTAAGAGCCTGTTTAAATCTCTTCACAGTCGCACATTCACGTAGCTGACGGGTTAGAGAATTCCCAAGGGCTGGGG
The DNA here is from genome assembly GCA_016271365.2 of Neoceratodus forsteri. Classification (NCBI taxonomy): domain Eukaryota; kingdom Metazoa; phylum Chordata; order Ceratodontiformes; family Ceratodontidae; genus Neoceratodus; species Neoceratodus forsteri. Next base: position 1,202,058,715 of record CM057455.1, on the reverse strand, counting down.
CCACGTACATGAATGCACGGGCCCCAGAGGATTTTAAGGAAACCCTTGGGATCTGTAGCAACCCCTCGTCAGCCGAGCAGAATGATCGCCCCGGGCAGTAAGGAACCAGAAGCTCTTTCAGGTAGTCCGGGCCCAGTCCATATAGGGCCTTATAAGTCAGAAGTCCGACTTTAAAGGTCATCTGCCACTGCACTGGTAGCCAGTGCAGATCGCGCATCACTGGAGAAATATGACATGAACGAGGAGTTCCTGTCAGTAACTGGGCTGCAGCGTTCTGCACTAGCTGGAGGCAGCGGATATCAACTCCTGGTAGCCTTAGGTAAAGGGAATTGCAATAATCCAGGCGCGAGGACACAAAGGTGTGGACCAACGTAGGGAGATCGCTGGACGGAACAAGATGTTTAACCCTGGAGATGTTCCTCAGATGATAAAAAGAGGATATGATAACTGCAGACACCTGCGATCATCGTGTCAGCCCTTCATCAAAAATCACCCCAGGTTTCACACCCATTCAGAGGTAAGGAGTGGCACACCCCCAAGATAAAGTTCCGAAGGTGACCCTGCCCCCAACCTCTCTATCCGGCACCCCGGGTCCACGACCAACACCTCAGTCTTTTCCGAGTTCTACCTCAGCCAGCTCGAAATCATCCAGTCCTGCATTTCAAGTAGGCAGTTATTAAATACCGAGAGAGCTCTATCCTGGTTAGGTGCAAAAGAAAGGTAGAGCTGGGTATCATCAGCATAGCAGTGAAACCTCAGCCCATACCTTCTTACAATGTCTCCGAGGGGGAGCATGTACACTGCGAACAACATGGGGGACAACACCGAACCCTGAGGAACCCCACACGACAGAGAGACTGGGTCGGCAGAATAAATCCCTGACACCACCCTCTAAGTTCTGCCAGTGAGGAAAGATGTAAACCAACTGAGGACTGTACCTGACAGGCCACAGATGAACCTCAGGCGACCGAGAAGCACCCCATGGTCCACAGTGTGAAATGCTGATGAGAGGTCTAGAAAAACCAAGATGGGAGCGGTTCTTCTGATCTCTTGCCATCAGGAGGTCATTGAGCATCCAAACCAGCGCTGTCTCAGTACTATGCCTCTTACGAAAACCGGATTGGAGAGGTTCATAGATGTCATGGATGGTCAAGTGGTTCTCCAGTTGTAGGGCCACTACTTTCTCAACCACCTTCCCAATAAAGGGAAGGTTAGAGATTGGTCTGTAGTTAGCCGGATAGTCTGGGTCCAAAGAAGCTTTCTTCAGAAGGGGTGTCGCCACTGCCTCGTTCAGGGAGCTAGGAAACTCGCCTGTCTCCAAGGAGCACCAGACTATCCATGCAAGGACCAGGCCAATGATATCACTACAACCCATAATCAGGGTAGTTGGTCCCAGATCCAAGCTACAGCACGTAGGGCGCATACCCTGGACAATCTGCATGACCTCCATGAACTCCAACCAGTCGAAGGTACTCCAGGAAACCTGAGGGACAGTGACAGAGTGCCGATCTAAAGCAAAACCCATAGCATGTGTTGGTAGGGGCACCACCCTGATGTCAGCCACCTTAGCTGCAAAGAATCTGACAAGCTCATCGCACTCCACTTGCGAAAAGGCTCTTCGAATCTGCAGACAGGCTGGGTTGCACAGTCTGTCTACAGTTCGAAAGAGCTGGGCTGGTCGGTTCTGTGGTGCCGCAGTCTCCCCGGACAGGAACTCTGCCTTCTTACGGGCGATTGCAGATTGATAGACATGATAATGACCCATCACTCTAAGGTGGTCAACATCCAGGGCTTATTTCCACCAGCAACGCTCTAACCTTCACCCTAATCGCTGCATTGCCCTCAAGGTCCCGTCAAACCAGGGGGACCAAGGGAGAGGGGCGAACTTGGACACGAGCAATGACATCCAGAGCCGCAGAAATGGCCTTATTATAGGCCACCACTAACGCCTCAGGGTCATTGTTTGCCTCGGGAAGAACCGATAGGTCAAGCACCGCTGCCAGGCCTTCGGAGCTTATATCTCGTAAAGGGCGGTGTCTGACCATCTCCACAGGGGTAGGCCGACGAAGGGGGGTGCGAAAACTGAAACCCACGGTGCAGTGAGGACGCTGTCCTTCATAATGTGGTGACACGCACTCATAATATGGGGACACTGACCTTCATAATAAGGAAAACTGTCCTTTATGATGTGGGGGATGCTGTGCTTCATAATGTGGAACATTATCTGTCTTCCAAAGTGTGAGCCACTGACCTTCTTAATGCAGGGACCCTATCCTTCATAATAAGGAGACACACTGCCCTTCAGAGTGTGGGACACGCATAATGTGGGACACTGACTTTCATAGTATTGGGACACTGTCCTTCATAATATTGGGATACTGTCCTTCACAGTATTGGGACAGTGTCCATAATTTAGGACACTGTCCTTCACAATACTGGGGCACTGTCTCTTCACAATATTGGGACACTGTCCTTCACAGCAAGGGGCCACTTTCTTTCATAATGTGGGACACTGTCCATTATATGAGGACAATGTCCCTCATAATGTGGGAACACTGTAAACACCTCTTTTGCTGATAAAGCATATCTTTCCCTGATAGGAGTTACAATCAAAAAAAATATTCTTAAGCATTGGCTTGATAACTCCTCCCTCATTTAAGGAATGGACATCTATCATTCGAGCGAACTTATCCGTCTGATAAATTCCTTTTACAATAAGCAGACCCCTTTTAAGCATATTTGGGGTAAGTTACAGAATCTGGTTGACCTCTGAGTGGTACAGGCCTGAACCCAATTGTTTTTAGGTGCATTCCCTATAACTAACTAACTTAGTTATTTACATTATTATAAGGATTCAGTTGTGAAAATTTGACATTACTTTTTTTTTCATCCCTACTTTAACTTCATGTTTGGAATTATGGTAATGGAAGATATGTTATATATTTTGCCTCTGCCAATTACTAGAACCAGTGTATTAAAGTATTGTTTTATATGTGGTAACACTTTAAGCCTAGTTGTATCATTATATCTATGAGGTACTTTATATAGCTCCCTTTGCAGGTTATTGAGGAGAACGGGAGTGCAGGGTGGGAGTTTTATATGTTTTCTGATTGTTTGTTCTTCATTATATACCATCGCTAATGTACCTCCAGATTCACTAGTTATACTGTGTATTTTATTTTGTTTGCTGATTGTTTCTTTAATGTGTATGTATGTTTTGGTTCTGTATTGTTCTAAAAATGTAATAAAGAGAAGAAAGTTAAAAAAAAAAAAAAATATGTCAGGACACTGTCCTTCACAGTGTGGGGCACTGTCATTCAGAATGTGGGACACTATCCTTCAGAATATGGAGCACTGTACTTCATAGCATGGGGACACTGTCCTTCAGAATGTTGGAACACTGGCCTTCATACTGTGGAACACTGTTCTTCATAGGACTGGGACACGATCCTTCACAATATTGTGACACTGTTCTTCACAATGAGGGGATATTGACCTTAAGCACAGTGTTGAAACTCTCCTTCAAAATTTTGAGACTCTGTCCTTCACAATGTGGTGACACTGACCTTCTCTTTTTTTTTTTCTTCTTTATCAGCCCGACCGCCCCCACACACACACGCAGATCGGCCCTCATCCTTCGGTCTCCCCAGCCCTGTCACCCTGGCATCCTTTAGGACTCAACTCATCTGGCTGTTCCCCCAGGGCTTACCCCTCTGGGGGGTCAGAAGGATCCTCCAGACCCCACCAGTGATTGGATCTGGTTTGCTCAGACTGTCCCCTGGCTAACGTGGTGCAGGCCCTGTGGGAGACCGGTGTCATCCTACCGGTTGGCACCATTTTCTAGGTTCTTCAAGAGGTGCGGACTTGCAGTGCTGTCATGACGCATATCACATGCTCCCGCGTGACATGCTCCGAAGGCCGCCGCACCTCCCATGCATCTCGACATCCCTGTGTGCCCGAGCCCTGGTCTCTTCTAGGTGTCAGGCGAGCATCCACATCCCCTACCATGCAGAGGAGTAGAGCAGTCCCTCGGATGCTCAGTCTTCCTCTGCCCAGCCGACCCTCTGACTCCCGGGCTCGCTTCTAAACTTGAGTCATAAGCGTTGCAGACGGTAGCACTACTGCTGCACCGCCAGGCTGGCAGGGGCACTAACCATGTCAATGTGGTGTGGTACTGTCCTTCATAAAGTGGGACACTGTCCTTCATAATGTAGTGACACTAACTTTCATAATGTGGGGTACTTATGGAGACACTGTCCTTCAGAATATGGGGACACTGCCCTTTACAATTTGGAACAGTGACTTTCATTCACAGTGCCAGGACTCTGTCCTTCAGTGCTTCATAATTTGGAGAGACTGATCTTCTCATCATGGGGATACTGTCCATAATGTGGGACACTGTAATTCACAGTGTTGAAAAACTGTCCTTCATAATATAGGACACCATCACCCACAATTCGGGTCTTTCTTTGGATCTAGTCTTCCTACTGGGATTGGAGACCTCCGATGTGGTGGTGGAACCTGATGGTTGGTCCGACATTACACTGTCTGGTTCAATTTCTGGGCTCCCCCTTATAGGCCTACCCTTTGGAGATGGTCTTGTACCACCCTTTAAGGGGTGTGACCCCCGAACGCCTGATGGTGATACTTGATCTATCGGGACTTCCAACTGCAAGCAAGGATCCAGGTGACCTATCACAGGCCTAAAATAAGGCCGTGGTGGCTCTGGGCTCCATTACTCCTGTCTGTGTTCATCCCCTCTCCCTTCGCCCTCGGTCCCCATGGTTTGATGAGACCCAGAGGGAGATGAGGAGAGAGGGACGAAGGATGGAGCATTGCTAGCAAAAATCGGGCCTTGATGCCGACAGACTTAGATTGATGGCCCATTATAAGGACTATCAATCGTAAATCTCCTGTAAAAAGGCAAAGTTCCTGTCCGGAGAGATTTCCGCTGCATGGAACCGACCAGCACACCTCTTTCGAATGGTGGACAGACTGTGCAATCCAGCCTGTTTTATGAGTTCAAAGAGCTTTGTCATGAGATAAGTGTGACTTTTTTGCTTGCCACTTTGCAGATAAGGTTGCCGACATCAGGTCAGAGATTACCACAGCTCATTCCATTGGGTGGGGCAGTGATCGGTGTGCGGTTGCAGAGCCTTGGTTTGGCTGGTCAACTTTTGATCAGGTGGTGATCATGGATGTCATGAAGATCGTCCAGAGTATGCGGCCAACCTGCTGAAGTTTGGATTCGGGCCCAGCCCGCCTCCTCCTGTGGTGTATGGAGGTTATTGGTCCGGTCCTGGCAGAGATAGTTCAGTGCTCGTTAGAGACAGGAGAGTTTCCTGACTCCCTGAAGGAGGCGGTGGTGACTCCCCTCCTTAAGAAGCCCTCTCTCAATCCAGACTGTCTTGCCAACTACAGACCCGTCTCTAACCTGCCCTTTGTCGGTAAGATTATTGAGAAGGTGGTCGCACATCAGCTGGAGGATCATCTTACCATCCATGACCCTCTCCAGTTGGGATTTAGGAAGAGGCATAGCATGGAGACTGCCCTGGTTCGGGTGCTCAATGATCTCCTGATAGCGAGAGATCGGAGGCCTCATTCCATCTTAGTCCACCCTGATCTCTATGCGGCATTTGACGCCGTGGATCATGGCTTACTGCTCAAGTGCCTGCAGGTGATCTGTGGACTGTCGGAGAAGTCCTCAGATGGTTCCATTCATTCCTCACTGGTAGGTTTCAGAGAGTAGTGTCGGGAATTTATTCTTCCGATGCTTTCTCCCTACCATGTGGGGTTCCCCAGGGCTCTGTGCTGTCACCAGTGCTATCTGTGGTATATATGCTACCGTTGGGAGACATTATATGGCGGTATGGTCTGAGTTTTCACTGCTATGCAGATGATACTCTGCTATACCTGTCCTTTGCACCCGACCGGGATGATGCGGTTTCTGTGTTTAACAACTGCCTCTCCAAGATCCAGGATTGGATGAGTGCCAACTGGTTGAGGCTGAATCCTGACAAGACTGAGGTTCTGGTGGTGGACCCGGGCCGTCGGGTAGAGGGCTTCTCGGCTGGACAGGCCTCTGGACCTTTGCTTGGCGGTGGCCAGCTGATGACCTCTGAACAGGTGCGAAGTCTGCGCGTTATTTTTGATGTCGGGTTCACTCTGAAATCTCAGTTGTCTTCCGCCAACAAGACCTCATTTTACCATCTGAGGAATATCGCCTGGATTAAGCACCTGATTCCGCCTGGCGACCTGCCATCTTTGGTCCACTCCCTTTGTGACCTCCTGCCTTGACTACTACAACACCATGTACCTAGGGCTAATGGAGGTTGATATCGCCACTTGCAGCTGGTGCAGAGCACTGCGGCCAGGTTGTTGACTGGGCTTTCTTGATCTAGCCATGTCACACCTGTGCTGTGTGAACTGCACTGGCTGCCAGTCCAGTGGCGGATCACCTTCAAGGTCAGTTTATTGACCTACAAAGCCCTACATGGACAGGGACAAGAGCAAGAGCTCCTGCGCCCCTACTGACCCCTCTAACCGCTCCGCTCCACTGATGAGGGATTGCTGGAGATTCCCAGGGTCTGGTTAAAGACTTCGGGGGCCCGAGCTTTTGCATTCGCAGCCCCTACCCTATGGAATTCTCTGCCTCATCAGGTGAGAGAGCGCCAGACTGTGGAGATTTTCAAAGTGGTTCTGAAGACTCACTTATTTTCGCTGCCTTTTCTGACTATTAATTATTGTCATGACTGCCACTTAATTTGCTATTTTAGACATTAACAGTTTTGTAGTTTTATTTTAAGGTTTTAAATGTTGTAAAAGCGCTTTGATACTTGTTGAATTGCGCTTGTTACAAATAAAGATTATTACTATTAATATTGGGACACTGTCCTTCGTAGTATTTGAACACTTCCTCACAGTAGGGGGACAATGTTCTTAATAATGTGGGACACTGTCCATAATGTGGGACACTCTCCTTCACAGTGTGGAGGCACTGACCTTCATTCACAATGTGGGCACACTGACCTTTATTGACAGTGTCGGGATTATGTCCTTCACAATGTCAGGATTATGTCCTTCACAGTGTGGGCACATTGTTCTTCATAATGTATGGACACCTACCTTCTCAATGTGGGGATACTGTCCTCCATAATGTGAGGACACTGATTTTCACACTACAGAGACACTGTCCTTCAGAATATGGGGACACTGTCCTTCAGAATATGGGGATACTGCCCTTCTCAGTGTGGGGGGACACTGTCCTTCATAATATGGAGACACTCTTCTTCAAAATATGGGGACACTGTTCTTCACAATGTGGGACGCTGACTTTCATTCACAGTGTCAGGGCACTGTTCTCCACAGTCTCAAGACCCTGTTGTTCACAATGTCTAGTCTCTGTCTTTCCCAGTGTGGGAACACCGTACTTCATAGTGTGGGGACACTGACCTCAGTGGGAGGACACTGTCCTTCATAATTTAGGGCACTGTCCTTTATAATGTCGGAACTCTGTCCTTCATAATACAGGACACTGTTGTTCACAATATTAAGACACTGTCCTTCACAGTAGTGGGACACTTCTTCATAACGTGGGACACTTATCTACAATGTGGGACACACTCCTTCACATTGTGGGGACAGTGACCTTCATTCACAGTGACAGGACTATGTCCTTCACAGCGTGAGCATGTCGTTCTTCGTAATGTGTGGTCACTGACCTTCTTAGTGTGGGGCACTGCCCTTTGTAATGTGGACACACTGTCCTTCATAATGTGGAGATACTGTCCTTCATCATGTTGGGATACTGTCCTTCATAATGTGGTGACTCTGTCCTCCATAAGGTTGGGACACTGTCCTCTGTAATGTAGGGACAAAAACTGTCCTTCATAATGTGGGAACAGTGTCTTTCCTTCATAGTGTGGACAGTGACCTTTCATAGTGCGGCGGCACTGTTTTTCATAATATGAGGATACTGTCCTTCATAATGTGGGGAAACCGTCCTTCAGAATGTGGGACACTGTCCTGCAGAACATCAGGACTATGGACTCTCATTCACAGTGAAGGTACACTGTCCTTCATAATGTGAGGACACCGACCTTTATAATGTGGGACACTGTATGTCCTTCATAATGTGGAACCCTATCTTCCATGGTGTCAGTTTGGGACTCTGTCCTTTACAAAATGGGGACACTTACCTTCATAATCCGAGGACGTAGTCCTTCATAATGCGGGGACACTGTCCTTCAGAATGATGGTACTCTCCTTCATAATGTGGAACACTGCCCTTCACAATATGGGACACTGTCCTTCAAAGTATTGGGACACAGTCCTTCACAATAGGAGGGCACAAATCTTCCTGGACATAAAGTCTCCACCACTCATTCACACTGATGGGATCTCTGCTGGAGGCACTAGGACCCAGCAGGAGCAACCTTTTTTGCAAGAGGGCCAGAGATGGAGCTGCGAGCCTCGGCTCGTGCGGCAATGACTATCCCGGTGTCGACCCTCCAACCGCCTCAGTTCCTTTTTTCCCCACCGTTGAGTGCGCTTCAGTGACGACGTCGCTCACCCACCGGGAGTCAAACTTCAAACTAGCAGCATAGTTTTCAGTTATTATTTTGTAATATATCTCGAATAAATACCACTTACTATAATTTATTCTTATTTAAAAAAGAAGTCTCAGCCTACATTGACAGAGTCGACCATGAGCGGGTTAGATGACGGTAGGGAGACTTTGTATGAAAGCTGTTCAGTCAGCCAGGCTGGGTCCGGTCCGCCACCCTCTCCGGAGGGGGTCTGACAATGGACATTCCGATGCCGAGGAGGCAGTCCCCAGAGCATAAAAAAACGTTAGCATTCTCGGCACTGTTCGGCCTCAAGCTCTTCTTGCCCACAGGTCAAAAAAGAGAAGGCATCACTCGAGGTCGCCCTCTGGTATGTCTGTGCATCGATGGTCAGTCATTGGGGTGAGTTGCCGGTCTCCTCTGGAGTCACCAGTTTCTGTTTCTGGTCGCCGACCTCTTTGACATCAGAGCCCTTCCCCGCCTTCTGGTAGGGCTTCAGATGAGCAGTTTCATCAGTGGGCCGCTCTGATGGAGCAATGGGCTCTAAGGTTGGTCCAGCTGCCTGGCCCGGTCACTCCAGGGCCCTCGGGGGATCGGGTAGGGCGGTTGGGCCTCGCTAGTCATGCAGCGCCTTCTTCGGTGCCGTCGAATCCGCGCTCAGGTGTTTTACCCCCTCACATGGCTGTGGCGCAGGAGGCCACACCAATGCCTCTGTTTCCTGGTATTCTTTCTTCTTTCACCTCAAACCCTAGTTTTCAGAGTCCTTTTTTGGTTTCAGCACCTTCGCCATTGATGGATCGCTCGGCGTCAATGCATCTATCTGCGCCGTCCTCTGCGCTTTTGGGATTGTCGGCGCCGTCCTCGGCGCCATGCAGCTTGTCGGCACCGTGTGGCTTGTCAGTGCTGTCCTCGGCGCCAAGGGTTCTGTCGGCACCGTGCGCAGTGCAGGGTCGGACGGCGCCATGCTCTTCGGTGCCGAGGCTTGGTATGACATCTTCCAGTCTTCAGGGCTTCTTGACTCTGAACCCTTTTCCTTCTGATTTTCACTCCTTTTCTGTCCATACAGTCCCTCTTGGGCTGTCAGGAGATGATACTGAGACTGACCCAGACCTTAGGCTGGGTGATGACGTGGAAGGAACAGGATCCAATCCTATAGCAGAGCCTGTGGTCGAGGACCTGTCATTTAAGTCTCTGCTGAAAAATTTTAATTCCCCAGTCTTTCTTTCCAGGCTACAGATATTGGTCCTGGGAAGCTTTTAAAGCTCCAATACCTTCATGTCCCAGAGATCCCTATGGATTTAACTCCCCCGGTACAGCCTTCCTTTGAGACGCTTTCTCAGATGGTATGGAATAATCCCGCTCTCATTCCTTCTGTGGCTAAGTCCATAGATAGACAGTGCACTGCTCCCAAGGATCGGCCCATTTTGGCCTCCCAAGCCTTTGTGGACCCTATTGTGGTCTTGGCAGAGAATGATAAGGTCGTTCTCCCTCAGACTACTACAGCCCGATCTATAAAAGAATCTCATAAGATAGATACTTTAGGCAAGAGAGTCTTTGCTCCATCCACCCTGGATATGCGTATTGCCAGCTACCAGGGTTATTTCTCTCAGTATGAGTATGTTCTTTGGCATTCGCTCAAACAAATGGTAGAAGCTCTACCAGAGTCTGACACTAATTCAGAGCTTCTTCAAACCATAACCAGGGGTATCGAGTCCAACAACCAGCAGGTTAAGGCAGCTATGGACGCTTTCGATACTGCCTCCCAAGTGGCGGGCATTTGTACCCTCCATCACTCCTGGCTGCGCACTTCAGGCTTCACGAATAATGCCCAGCAACAGGTCATGGCGTTACCCTTAGACAGTGTGTATCTCTTCTGTCCTCAAGTAGAGCAAGCTCTAGAGGCCACACAAAAGACTAGGTCTGCTATTAAATTAGCCCGACCTGCTCCGCCCTTCTCGAGATGTTAACCAAGCCATTCACAACCGTTAGTACTTTTGAGGCAGGAGGTTTTTTTTTTTTTTGTGGTTAATAAGTTTTATTGATTTGACTTATTAAGACGATACAAACATTAAAACAGTCTCATACATTGCAAAGGTCTTACAGACTGTTACATATGTCTGTAGAAGCAGAGAACGGAACATGCTGGCCAAATAGTAACAAACTGAATATACTAGCCAGGTAAGCAGTAGGATAATACTCTGTGCCTGGATGTACAACACCTATCCAGCTGGAGATTAACTTTGAAAGTATTAGCAGTTGGTGCATTGCATTATAAAGCTGACCATACAAACATATCTTACCTGGCCCCATCCTGCTAGTTTCTGCAGTATTTGACAAAGCATCAGAAATTATGAGAGGTCCAGGGCCGCTGTCCTCTACTTTACGCCTACAAAATACAAGAAATCACACACACAAAGCAAACAGGTCTTCATCGTCAGAGAAGATACTATCCTTTGCTAATATTATATCATGTCATCTGTAGAGCAGGGTCCCCTATAATTCAGTAACAATCTCTCCAGCACTTGCCCCTAAATGCACCATGAGAGGAGACCATTGTAGTAGCATGGTTGTGCCTATTCAGCCGATTCCCTCCCTAGGTTTCAAAAACAGAAGGAAGGGAGTCCAGAGGGAAGTATATTTAAAGAGGGTATTGGTCACAGTATGTGATATTCTGGCCCAGTTGGCAACTTGAGCCATGGAGGTAAGTACCTTCCCCATTGAGTGGATTATCTAGGACCGCCATTTACACAGTAGGAGTCTTTTAACCTGCATACTGAGTGTCAGTAGTAGTTTCAACTTGGAGAGACGAAGGTGAGGGACCAGGGTCCGGAGTCCTAATAACAGCAACTCGGGGGACTGAGGCACAGGCTTCCTAAGTATTTTGGACCCCATCTCACAGATAGCCTGCCATAGGGGCTGGATCAGCATGCAGGACCAAAGTATATGGATCAGGTCACCTTGGAGTTCCTGACACCTCCAACACAGGTCAGACTGAGCCAGCTTTGCCTTGGTGAGGACTACAGGAGTCCTGTACCAGGAGTGAATTATCTTGTTCTGTATTAATTGACTACTGGTGTCAGGATATGCCCCGTGAGCTAAATTTAGACAAGACTTCCACTCCAGGTTCGTAATAGGGGCATGCAGTGCTTTCTTCCATTTATGCTTGGATTCCTCTGCTTGGGATGGGATGGTGCTCCGAATGGCCGCATATACCCGACTTGACTGTCCTCTTTCTAGAGCCAGCCATGACTCTACCTGGGAGATGTGTTGCTCTTGGTGCTGCTTATGCCTGTACGTAAGGATGGCGCTTCTTATTTGAAGGAATCGCCAGAAGTCTTTGGGAGAGATCCCATAAGAGCTCCGCAGGCCCTCAAAGGAGTTAAGGGTATCTGTACCAGGAATGAGCACATCTCGAAGCAGTGAGATACCACCACGTTCCCATGAGGGCCATGCAATTGGTTGTTTATTGATGGTAATCTCATTATTGCCCCATAGTGGGGTAAGTCTTAGGGGAGATGGAGAGGCGCCCAACTTCTTATGCACCTTGGCCCAATATTCCAGAGAGGGACCTATAGTAGGATGAGAGCGAGTGTCCTTAGGGGGATGGTTAAATAACAATAGTACCAAGTGAGTACGCTGACATACCTCTCTTTCCATATCCAGCCACTGGGAAGCGTTGTGTTCAGGGAAAAGGAACCATTTTAATGTCTGAGCCAGCCGAAAGGCCCATTTATACCCTTTAACCACAGAAGACCCCAGCCCCTTCCGACCAATGAGCTCTGAGCTTATTTCTACTGTACCTAGGTTTCTTACCCTCCCACAAAAAGGATCCCAGCAGGGAGTCTAACTTAGTAAACCAATAATGAGGTATTTTCAAAGAGATGTGGGAGAGAAGATACATAATTTTTGGTGCTGTGACCATTTTAATTGTGAATATTTTACCTACAAACGACAGTCGAAGAGATTTCCATCTGTCCAGTTCTGTACGAATGGACGCAAAAAGTGGTTTCATAGTCAGGTCCCAGATTTTATGCAGATTAGGAGAGATAGTAATACCTAAGTAGGTAATCCATCCGGGGCCCATCGGAGCCCATGCTGAGTAACCATTTGAGAGGTACACTTAGAGTTTAAAGGTAGGACCTCCATCTTGGCCTGGTTAGTCTTGAGCCCTGAAAATGTAGAGAAATCTGATAAGGTGGACAGTAGGGGAGGGAGGTGACGATATTGGCTATAGGGAGCAACAGGTCATCCGCATACATAAGAGTAGGGTATTCCCTTGTTCCTACCTGGACCCCGGAAATTAGAGGATTTTGCCTAATAGCAGCTGCCAGGGGTTCTACTGCCAATACAAAAAGTAGTGGGGAAAGTGGGCAGCCCTGACGGGTACCCCTACCCAGTATGAATGGAGGAGACAGCATCGTACTGGTGAGTATCCGTGCAGCTAGGGATGAATATATTACCCCAATCCAGGCCTGAAACCCCGCCCCCAAGCCCATAGTGCAAAGTACTTGTTGGACATAGTCCCACTCCAGGGAACCAAAGGCCTTTTCGAAATCTATTGCAATGGCAGCAGCGGGGGAATATAATGTTTGGGCCTTATGGATTAAATTTACCAACGATCTAATATGGTCCACGCTAAAGCGGCCCTTAACGAAGCCTACTTGGGATGGGTGGATCAAACTGGGAAGGAGAGGATTAAGTCTGTTAGCTAGTATCTTAGCTAGCACCTTGCTATCAGCATTCAATAATGAAATAGGGTGGTAGCTGGACGCTTTAAGAGGGTCTTTACCTTTTTTTGGTAGGATAGTAATAGTCGCCTCTCTAAGGGATAAAGGGAGAGACCCTGTTTGCAATGACTCAGTAAATACTTGTTGCAGTACCGGAGAGATTATGGGATGCAGCAGCTGCCACACTTCAATAGGGAAACCGTCCCCTCCTGGGGCCTTTCCTTTTTTAAGGGAGGGGTTAGTGTCTGCCACCTCCTGGGTTGAGATCGGGGCATCTAGGGCATTTGCTTGGGCTTCCAAGATTTTGGGGAGATGTAGGGACTCCAGAAATGGGCGGACCCCCTGGGGGCCTGGGGCTCTAGAGGATTTATATAACGAGGAGCAAAAATCCATCATTATTTGATTAATACCTTGCGCCGAGGTCCGGGTCCTACCCCCTGCATCCTCTAAAGCCGCTGTATGCCTTTCGGCTTGCTGCTTTTTGAGACTATGCCAGCAGCTTACCCCCCTTTTCTCCCCCTTCCCAATATTTATGCTTGAATGTAATGATCAAAATCTCTGCCTTTCTAGAGACCAGCTCATTCACTTGCATCTTCAGAGAGGTGACCTTGTGACCTGCCTCTGACCTAAGGAAGGACACGAAGGGCCTTAAAGCAAGCTCCGCTCTCGGGTTATCGTTCAAGCCCCTCAAATGTTGTCCCTCCTCTTTCGGCTGGCTCGCATACCTATTAGTGCCCCTCTTAGGTAGCTTTGAATGCCTCCTATTGGTACCCATGAGGTATCTGCTATGAGGTTATGCCGAAAAAATTCCGTTGCTTCCTTTTGAAGCCAAGGGGGAAAGTCTGGGTCACAAAGTAGCAATGGGTCCAGCCTCCATGCCGGAGACTTAGGGAGAGGGGGGCCCCATGTGAAGGCAAGATGCACAGGGGCATAATTCGAGATAACTAAGGGATGAATAAGGGTATTAACAGTGCTACTAGTAATAGTAGGAGAAGTGAGCCAGAAGGCTATTCTACTAAGAGAACTATGTACTGGGGAATGAAAGGTGTAGTCCCGCGGGGAGGGCTGAAATATTCTCCAGATGTCCGTAGGGGCCAAATCTTGTTGTAATTGAGCAACTGCCATTACAGCCCTGGAGTGGGGCTCAGTATTGGAAGGGGATCTATCCAGGAAAGGGTCCAGAGTAAGATTAAAATTGCCCACAAATAAATTGGGGGTGTCTTCCGGAGTTATGGATCCCAGCACCTGGGCCAACTTGTGAAAGACGGAGGTTGAGTCCTCATTCGGAGCGTATATGTTACCCAGGATCAGAGGGCCCTCCCCAGTATCCATGAGTACCACCACCCATCTACCCTCAGGGTCTCTCACTTGTCTCTGCAATTTTCATTGTAGTTGCTTGTGAAGCAGAATCGCCACCCCTCTCTTTCTAGAGGAGGCCGAGGCATGAATGACCTGACCTACCCACTCCCTCTTCAGTCTCTCAGGATCCCCCTGGGTAAGTTTGGTCTCCTGCAGGAAGGCGACCCTCTCTCCCAATCTCTGAAGGTGGCCCAAAACTTGCTCCTCTTGTTTGGGTGTTAAGCCCTCTGACGTTTCATGTCAGACAAGTGATATCACCTGTTAGTAATAGAGAGCAAATATTTAATTAAGAGATATATCAAGAACAACCAGCAGATACGGGCGAGGCAGCCCAACCAGAAGAGCAAATTTCTAGAAGCCACCAGATATGGAAGAGTGGGTAAAGCCATATACCCTGCCCCTACCAGATGACCTTATACTAACAAATAACTAAACATCTGTGTGCATCTCTTGTGAAACAAACATACATAAACACATTAACAAACTATATACATTGTGCACAGTGTACCATGCAATTTGGGGATATAGAGGCATCTCTTTGGCCTCAGAGCCCTGCTGTAGGCCAGCCCCTATTCCCAGGGCATTATCAAGTGGTAGCTATCCTTCCTTAGCACTATGGTGAGTGCGGGGGGGCCCCACCCACCCCGAGAGAATCTAGCAACCCAATAGGAAGGTTGGACCACGTGGCTCATTGCAACCCCAGAGGGTTGAGAGAGCTGCTCCAGCGGTGTAGCTCAGAAGCAGGGGTAGTTAAAGTGGGACTACATAACACTTCTAATGAGGTGGGGGTTTGCAGGAAAGAAAGTGGGGGAGGACTGCCCACTATTTCGACGAGCCTAGGGTTATTGCTGATGGGTGCCAACATGCTGTCACAACAAAACTCCTGGTGAGGGCAGGCTCGTCATACCTATGAAGAGCATACTGTAAGCTACCCAGTGCGGGGGCTGGGAGATCTCCCCTTGATAGAAAAAAATAATAAAAAAAAAAAAAAAAAAAAACAGAGGGGCAGAGGCCTGTGCCATTCACCACTTAGGGCTTCACGTAAAACACATCCTGGCTACCCATTCAGCACAACAGTTTACTCATGCCGGCAAATACTTTCATATTATATGACACAGCTTCCCAGCGGACCTCACCCCCTCTCCCACACACACACACACACACACACACACACACACACACAAGTAAGCGAGGTAGAACTCACAAAAGTTCTACTATTTAATCAGATGGTACAAAAAAGGCCTTCTTTGCCATCTAGATGTGTCTGGACCTTTCATCAGGACGTCCACTGAGAGCTTGTTGGTAGGCCTCGTTGGATCCCTCCCGGTATAGTAGTGAGGCATCTTCTCTGCCTCATGGCAGTGCAAGTCGGGGCTCAAGGTTGGGGTGAAAAGGGGCTCGAAAGTTCCCTTACATGGGTAATGTAGAGAAAGGGTAGCAGATGGGTAAGCCAAGGAGATTGTCCACTGACGATCAATTTAGATACCCCAAACTCGCCCCATACCTACAACTCCCCGGGGGATTAAAAGAACAGGAACAGAAAGAAAATAGAAGGATGACTACTTATCTGACCATGCCGGTGGGTTTTCTCTGATCAATTGCCCTGAAGAAGTAGAGTGCTCAGGACAGTCCACACTGAAGATGAGATCTCCGCTGGTAGAGGAGGCCTCCCTCATAGCCTTTGGTGGACGCTGCCCTCCGCTATGTGTAGCTCCATTCTGCGGCTGCTGAGGAGTTGCTGACGGGGACAGGTAGCTGGGCTGCAACATTGGAGTAGGCCTGCCTTCCACAGTCGAATCCACAATGCCTGGGTGTTGATCCAGAGAACTGGGGTGTAAAGCTTCATATCTATTAGCGGTGTGGTAGGCCTGTAATGGATCTGGGGCAACAGTGTCCATGCTTGTGGCCTCCTCTGTGTCGTCTTGCCCTCTCCCCGAAGGATGCTCCCGGCGGCCGTGTTTCTTTAAGGATTGCCTCTTTCAGTGTGTTTTTGGGGGGAGTTCCCAGTGTTGCTCCCTGAGGTCTTGCCAAACTGCATGCCTGCTCACTGATGGAGAGGAGCGGCAATCCAACCCGTCAGTAGCAGTTTTTGCCGAAGGGGTTCCCAGGGTAGTGGTGGTGAATTATTGTGGCCAGTTGTGCCGTAAAAAATCCATGAGTGCATCAGGAGATTCAAAACTGTTTGGGACCCCAATATGCATAACCCACATCGTGGCTGGGTAACACAAGGAAAAGGACAGTCCAATACTGTGCATTCTATGCCTTGCCTCAGAGTATGCTCGGCGTTTGTCCGACAGATCCTTAGAGAAGTCCTGAAAGATATGGATCCTATTCGATCTCCACACTACATGCTGTAACTCATGAGCTCTAGTTAGGACCTTCTCTTTGTCCCTAAAATCAGTAAATCGGGCTATGATAGGTCGTGGTCTGTCCTGGGCCTGAGACATGGGGGCTAACGTACGGTGTGCGCGTTCCACCTGGAGCGGTATCAATGGGTCCAACTGCAGCATTTCAGCGATGGCTAATTGTAGAAATCCCTCGGTATCTTTGCCTTCTACACGCTCAGGGAAGCCCAGGAAGCGAAGATTATTACAGCGACCTCGATTCTCAAGGTCATCCATCTTACTGCACAGCATCTGTATGGTCCGTTGTTGATCTCTTAATTCTGCATTTAAGTCCTGAACATGCCCCTCCGTCGACGAGACCCGCTGTTCGGTATGCAGCATCCTGGCTTCTAAATTTTGAACCACTTGGGTGTTTCGATTAGTTGCCACAGTGACTTGTGCCATCTGGGCCATAAGTTGGCCGAACATCGCCTCAACTGACGGTTGCTCCCAGGTTTGATGCAAGCGGCCTTCAGCCATATTTTCAGGCCTACCTCGTCCAGGAGGCTCTTCAGTAAAATAGCGGTTTCCACACAGCAAATGAAGGCTTTTTGTATCAATGAAGCTAAATGAGTGTAGCTTGAGTATTACCCCACAAGTTACAGTAGAGTGAGGATATAATACCAGCTGGTAGAAAAAGGATTTTGAAGGATATTTCCCTCTGGGTTGTGGAGCTGATCTTTAAGCTGTTATCCTATTTAGCGCCCCAGTGGCCCACCTCAGCAGGGGAGGTTTTAATAAAAACCAAAAGCCCCTCAGCCTCAAAAGAAAATGCAACAGAAAGCACAAGGGCCCAAAGTGCCCGGTGCTGCCTTCTGAGTTTCTGGCCCAAGTCCTACCTCAGCTGCCCAAGGGGGACTCTTTCTCAGCGGTGGGAGGTCATCTCACTCACTTCTACAACTGGTGGAAGTCCATAACATTGGACAAATGGGTCGTCCGGATAATTCTCGAGGGGTATTCCCTCAATCTTTCAGAGACCCCTCCGAATCGTCCCCACAAACGATAGCCCAGGCTGTCAGTATTTCTTGCCTCCAAGATACAAGGCCTTCTGAACAACAGGGCAGTGGAAATGGTTCCGCTGGATTAACGGAACACAGGGCTCTACTCCCATTACTTTCTGGTTCCAAAGAAAACTGGGGGCATGCACCCCATTTTGGACCTCAGAAAACTGAACAGATTTCTCCCCAGGGAAAAGTTCAAAATGACTTTGCTAGGAACCCTGTTACCTTTGCTTCATCAACCCGACTGGCTAGCCTCCCTGGACATGCAAGATGCTTACCAGCATATTCCTATTCACCCCAAGCATCACAAATACCTAAGATTTGTGGCTTTGGGCCAGCATTATCAGTTCAGAGTCCTGCCCTTTAGGCTATCCTCGGCGCTGTGAGTTTTTACAAAGTGTTGTGCAGTTCTCGCAGCACACCTCAGAAAGATCACAATACAGGTGTTCCCATATCTGGACGACTGGCTTCTAGGAAGCCCTTCCAGACAAGGAACTCTCAACGCCGTAGCCACAGCCTCAGAGTTTCTCACGTCCATAGGAGTCCTGCTAAATCTCAAGAAATCGCGGTTGCAGCCCTCCCAGAAGCTCCTTTTCATAGGAACTCTTCTGGACACCTCCTGCGCGAAAGCTTTTCTACCAGAGGACAGAAGGAGCGATATCCTACAGATGGCCCAATACATCAGAGAGAACAGCTCGGTTCGAGCTATCTCGATGCAACAGATGCTGGGTCTCATGGCATCTTCCGTGTTCACTGTACCCCTAGCATGACTCCACATGAGAACCTCTCAGTGGATGCTCCGTACTCAGTGGTCCCCAACCACTCATCCTCAGTCCTTTCTCATCAAGGTGACAGAACCTCTGAAGAGGTCACTCACCTGGTGGTCACAAGAGGACAGTCTTCTGGAATGGTATCCCTTTGCTCCCCTGGATCATCAGATTTCCATTACCATGGATGTGTCCCTGATGGGGTGGGGAGCTCACTGTCAGAATCTCCCCATCCAAGGTACGTGGACTCGGGCCGAGTCCCAGCTTCACATAAATGTCTTAGAAATGAGAGCCGTCCTTTATGCAGTCCGGGCTTTGAAGGATATTTTCTGTCACAAGAACATTCTCCTTCAAATGGACAACAAAGCAGTGTTGTATTACATCAACAAGCAGGGCGATGCACATTCTTACCCTTTGTGCAGGAAAGCAATGAGAGTGTGGGAATGGTGTCTAGAGCACAAGGCTCTAATTCAGGCGGTCTACCTGCCGGGAGTGCAGAACGAACTGGCAGACCGTCTCAGCAGAACAGAGACAGATCCTGTCGAGTGGTCTCTATACTCAACCGTAGTTTAGTCACTATTCGCAGAGTGGGGAACTACAGACCTGGACCTTTTTGCATCCCCACTCAACACAAAACGGCCTCTCTTCTGCTCCAGAAGTCCAGGGCCTGGCATTTTCTGTCAGGATCGTTCAGGCTGCAGTGGACAAAGCGCTTTCTATCGCCTTTCCTCCTCTTCCTCTAATTCAGAGGGTACTTCTCAAGTTCGACTCCCAGGGGGACAAAATGATCCTCATTGCTCCCTTCTGGCCTTGACAGATATGGTTTCTGTTACTCAGCAGTATGTTGGAAACTCCTCCAAAAGCGCTTCTCCTTCAGACGAACCTTCTGACTCGGGCCTGTGGTCCACCCCAATCTGATGTCGCTTCACCTTCACGCTTGGCTCCTGAAGAGATAGAAGTGAACAGGTTCAATGTCTCTCGCAGAGTCTCAGATATTCTTTTGGCTGCGTGTAAGCCAGCCACTAGAAAACCTTACACAGCCAAATGGAAGCGTTTTTCTCTCTGGTGTGCAAAATCCTCTTTGAATCCTTTTTCCTGCCCACCAAATAAAGTTCTGGAGTACCTTTTAGACCTCTGAAATTCAGGTCTACAATACTCTACAGTCAAAGTTCACCTTTGTGCCATTTCAGCTTATCATGAGCCAGTACTTTCCTTATCACTTGCCCAGTTACCAGTAGTTAAGAGGTTTCTTAAGGGTATTCTGCATACCAGACCTCCTATCAGATGTCCAGTCGCAGCCTGAGACATTAACCTTGTGCTAGACATGCTCACTCGAAAACCTTTCGAGCCTCTAGCTTCCTGTGAGCTGAAATTTCTCACTTGGAAAACAGCCTTCCTGATGGCCATTACCTCGGCCGCAGGGTCTCTGAAATACATGCATTGGTCACAGACCCTCCGTATACTGTGTTTCATAAGGACAAAGTAGTTCTTAAGACCCACCCTAAGTTTCTTCCTAAGGTTGTTTCAGAATTCCATCTAAACCAACCTTTGGTCCTACCAACTTACTTTGCGAACTTCCAAAACGGAGAGCGTACCCTTCGTTCTTTGGATGTCAAAAGAGCTCTGCGTTTCTATTTGGATAGAACAAAGAAATTTGCAAGGCTCAACAACTGTTTGTTTCCTTCAGCGAGACCCGACTGGGTCAGCCTGTCCCTGTCAGATGCATTTCGGCATGGCTGGTGGCATGCCTTCACCACTGTTATTCCATGGTGCTGGTTAAGCTCTAGGGCAGAGTGTACACTCACTCTACTAGAGCAGTCGCGGCATCCCTGGTGGAAATCCACAACTCGCCCATTGCAGATATTTGCAGTGCAGCTACCTGGAGCTCAGTGCATACTTTCGTCAAGCACTATGCCCTGGATGTCCATGCCAGGCAACCTCTTTCGTTTGGCAGGACTATACTTAACGGACTTCTGTCCTAAATTTGTGAGCTCTTGGTTTCTCCTGCCACCCTCTCGGGGGATTATTAGCTCGGTACTCTCCCATCATTGTGAATGAGTGGTGGAGACTTTATGTACAGGAAGATATGGAAATTACGTACCTACCATAATTCTTGATCTTCTAGGACGAAGTCTCCACCACTCATTCACATGCCCACCCACCATCCCCCAAACTCACCTCTGTTGTTGGTCTTCACCCCCTCAATGTTTAGGCTGTGAAGACTTCTTTGTTGACCCTTCTTATACGGGTCGCTCAGACTATATTTGTCCGTTTTTTTGTTAACGCTATCCTTCTAGGTTAGTCACTCTGCACCTCCTCTGGGGAAAAAAGGTACTGAGGCGGTTGGAGGGTCAACGCCAAGATAGTGATTGCCGCACGAGCCGAGGCTTGCAGCTCCATCTCCGGTGCCGGCCCTCTTGCAAAAAAGTTTGCTCCCGCTAGGTCCTAGTGCCTCCAGCTTAGATCCCATCAGTGTGAATG
The DNA here is from genome assembly GCA_016271365.2 of Neoceratodus forsteri. Classification (NCBI taxonomy): domain Eukaryota; kingdom Metazoa; phylum Chordata; order Ceratodontiformes; family Ceratodontidae; genus Neoceratodus; species Neoceratodus forsteri. The sequence goes on along the minus strand of CM057455.1, from coordinate 1,202,037,429 downwards.
AGTGGTGGAGACTTCATCCAAGAAGATCAAGAATTACGGTAGGTACATAATTTCCATTTCTTCACAGTAGGGAGACACTATTGAGAATGTGGGACACTGTCCTTTACCATCTGGGACACTATCTTTCACCATATTGTGACTCCATGCTTCATAATGTGGGGAAACTGATCTTCTCAATGTGGGAATACTGTCCTTCATACTATGGGGATGCTGTCCTTCCTAATGTGGGGCACTTCTCTTCGTAATATGGGGCACTGTCCTTCACCATATTGGGACACAGTCCTTCACAGTAGGGAGGCACAGTCCTTCATAATGTGGTAGACTGTCCATAATGTGGAACACTGACCTTCATAATGGGATGGACACTGACCTTCATTCACAATATCAAGACTCTGTCCCTGACAGTGTCTGAGCTTTGTCCTTCACAATGTGTGGACACCTTGCTTCATAATGTGGGGAGATTGACCTTCTCAGTGTGGGGATACTGTCCTTCATAGTGTGGGGACACCGCCCTTCGGAATGTGGAGACACTGTCTTTCAGAATGTGGGGACACTGTCTTTCAGAATGTGGGGACACTGTCCTTCAGAATTTGGTACAGTTGTGGGACACTGTCCTTCAGAATATTGATACTGTCCTTCATAAAGTGGGACATTATCTTTCATAATGTGGGACACTGTCCTTCACAGTATGGGACACTGTCCTTCATATTGTGGGCACACTGTCCTTCATAATGTGGGGACATTGACCTTCACAGTGCGGGGACACCGTTTTCATAATATGGGGACACTGTCCTTTGGAATGATGGACACTGTCCTGTCTTCAGAATGTGAGACACCCCCCCCCCCCAGAGTAGCGGGCACTATGATTCATAATGTGGGACAGTGTCCTTCACAATGTGGGGACACTGACCTTCATTCACATTGTCAAGACTCTGTCCATCACATTGTGGGGACACTGCATCATAATGTGGGGGTGCTGTCCTTCGTTATGGACACTGTTCTTCATAATGTGGGGAGACGGTCTGTCCTTCATTATGTGGGGACACTGCCCTACATAATGTATTATTTTTTTGTATTATTCTTTAACTGGGTAAGGCCCACGAGGCACAGGTGCCTGTTTTCAGGGGCAGCCCAGGAGCACTGTGGAGGTTAAGTGGCTTGCTCAGAGTCGCACAGTATGCACGGGGGAGGTTGTGGGAATCAAACCCAGGTCTGTCTGCAGGCTTTACCAAGCTTATTCACAGCTCGTTACTCTAACCTCTAGGCCATACATTCATAATGTGGGACACTGGCTGTCCTTCATTATGTGGAACCCTGTCCTTTATTATTTGGGGACAACACTGTCCTTTGTAATGTGGGGGCACTGTCTGTCCTCCATAATGTGGTTACACTGTCCTCCATAATGTGGGAACACTGTTCTTCAGAAAATAATGACACTGTCCTACAGAATGTGGGGGCACTGTCCACCAGACTGCATGCACACTGTCCTCCAGACTGCATGCACACTGTCCTCCAGACTGCATGCACACTGTCCTTCAGATTGCGGGGACACTGTCCTTCAGATTGCGGGGACACTGTCCTTCAGATTGCGGGGACACTGTCCAACAGATTGCAGGGACACTGTCCTTCAGATCGCAGGGACACTGTCCTTCAGATCGCGGGGACACTGTCCTTCAGATCGCGGGGACACTGTCCTTCAGATTGTGTGGACACTGTCTTTTTTTGTTTCAGGACGCTGTACTTCATAATGTGGGACACTATCCTTGACCATATTGGTACATTGACCTTCACAGTGTCAGGACACTGTGCCTCATAATGTGGAGACACTATCCTTCATAACGTCGGGGAAATGTGGCAATATTTTATCAGATCATAACCGACCAAAACAGAACACAGTAGCAGTCAGTGCTTTCATATTTATAAGCTTTGCTGTTCACTCAGCAGCATAGATTATCCCAAAGGTTTTCTTGGAAATCTCACAATTTGATTGTAGGATGGCACCCTCCCCATATGGGGCAGAGGGAAAAATGAGGGATGTCTCTTGTAAAGTGGGGTATTTGAGAGCTATGGTAATAAAATTTAGGGACCTGCAGGTTTCTGTCTTACCCCTTTTTCTTTCTGTCTGTAGGCCATTTTCCATTTCTGTCTTCATTTTATTTTTATCATTCACCTTCTCTGCTTACTCTCTTATTTCCTTCAGTTTTGATATTTGGTTAACCCAGTCTGTGAGGTAAAGGTTAGATGTTAGTGATTGAACAGTGTTTAGTAAAACATCCTTGCATAGTTATTGTGCTGCATGATGTTAAAGGAGATGCAGATAGCAGGGTTAATTAGGCCTTTGGTCAATGCAATGTGTGCTTAATATTATGCAGAAAGGGGAATTGATTTTAAAGGCAAAGTCAATAAGACCTATGTCTTGATTTGACTTTAGCTCCACTTCTTTATTTTGTAATCAAAATAAAGCAGTTACCTGGTGTCTGGATGCTGATTGACCAAGCCAGCAGTTACCTGGCATTCAGAGACACCAGTTTGGCACTGGCAACTAGATTGTAGACATTTCACACACATGGAAGATGCTAAGCTGATGCATCATGAACATTGACATTGCATGACTGAAAAGCCTGAACTGTAGGTCCCTCTTAGACCTGGAGATGAATATTGACAGGTGAGACAATGCCTTATTTAGCCATTTAGTTAATGGGGACAGTAATACAAAATAAAAATAAAGTAACTATACTACCATGGCTGAACACTGAGCCATCTCCATTGCTAGAACCTCCCGGTTTATTGTTCATACCGGGGACAATTTCATTCCGGGGGAAGCAGACCTAAATCCCAGACAGGAGTGCCCTCCAGTAGCACTTGCCCACAAGACATTTTTCCCCCCTAGTCTGCTCAATCTAGCCAGTTGTGCCAGGGGATAAAGCACATAGACAGTGAGTAAGCTCATGTTGAGAAACCAGACCAATGTAGTCACAAGTAGTGCTGAACCGAGATGTGGTGCTAAGATTTCCTGCTAACACTTGTGACACTTCTGGCAGGTTGAAGAAATCCGAGAGATGGTGGATAATGACCTGGGATTCCAGCAGGCTCCTCTCAGGTGTCCTTCCAGGACTAAGTCACTCCTCTTCATCTCTAATGACAAAAAAGTGGTTGGATGCTTAATAGCGGAACATATTCAGTGGGTCAGTATTCTTTTGGAACAGTTGCCATGGAGGCAGCCAGTGTTATGTAAGACATGAAGTTTAGTCAACTGTAAAAATGTGTGCAATTGTCACAAACCTGCTGAAGCTACTGTTCTAGAGAGGCACATTGAAGCAGCAAAAAACAAAGGCAGTCGACTTTTAAATGCTGTCTGCGGATGTTTGTGATTGTTGAAAGGATGTTCTAGACTATGCTCGTATGAGCACCAAACAGTTAAACTACTCTCAGAATTCCTGTTAACTTTAAACAGTGCTGAATTGAACATGATACAGTAGTCCCTCGCTGTAACAAATGAGTTTGGTAGCTATAGTGGCCGTTTGTTATAGTAACTCGTTCGGCATATTGAGGGACACTAAAAAAACAAGGTAGAGCACCAAGCACTATGAAATAACCCCCCCTTCTCTGGATACAGGCATCAGAGAAGTCATCACTCATCAGTCTCAGTCATTAAATTGAAATGTAATTAGATGTCTGCTTTCCATTTAAGAGGAGTTGGTATTTAAGAGCCTCCCAAGTCCTACCCCAATCGACGCCCCTGAGTAATGTTTGATTGATTTTCGATGTGCAAAGTAGTATTTTGAACCTGACTTTTATAATAATATGTTTGCAGGATTTAATGTTTTCAGCCTGATGATGTGAACTGTTGATGTGTGCATTCTGCCATCCCACCCCCACCAATTTCCCACTTCCTGCCGACTTCCCAAAACGCATCTAAATAAATGTGCAGAATACTGCCACTGCCTATAGGAAACCTTACTGCCTTTTACTTTTTTCATCTTCCCAGACTTTAGTAATGGTAGGCAGAAAGTTGCAGATGTGATCAGTTTAGTGATGTGAGCAGTGCGTTTTTTAAATATTTTCCACCATGTTTCCAACTCACCCACTTCCATGACTAAACAGAGTCTAACAGGCATGACTCCACAAGTTTAAGGCTCATATATTGTGTCTGAACATGGGGGTAGACACAGTTAATCGCAATATAGGGTTTGCAGGGAATATGCCACAAGCAGGGAATTAACAGCTGGCAGGTTTTTTTAACTGGGAGCTATAGTCGGCGTTTGTTATATCTGAATAGTTCGGTATAGTGGGGCTCATTATAGTGAGAGACTACTGTATAGAGAATAATGTGTGGGCAACCATGTACAGCAAGTTTGTGTTTCCTTTGAGGGGCTCTTGATGACATCATAGGGGCCCTGAGAGAGAAGCTCGAGAGGTCTTGGATGTCATCAGAGGCTCAAGATGGAAACACAGCTGACTTGTGCATGGTTGCTCATGTGTTATTTTGTATAGTATATGGTTTGAAACTTAACTTCTGATTCTAGGGATGTGGATATGATGATCTATCCACACTGTCTGGCAGTAGCCTTTCCCTTTAAGGATCGCTGGAAACGTCTTCTAGCTGGCTCCTATCACCCACCAGGGTGGTAACTCCCATGGCTCCGACCCATGACGACATATCTTTCTTTCCGCTGGAAGGTTCAGGTTCCTTCCTTACCGCTCCCACGTTGAGTAGGCCCTGGCACTCAAGTATTCAGATTTACTTCCAAAACATATTCTAAAACTCATTAGAGTTCCATCTTCACCTCGATCTTCGATTGGGACCGCGATGGAGGATAAGACTGTTCTCGAGTTTCGCCGGTGCTCTTGCGGGCAGATGTCCCATACGGGCCCTCACACCTCGTCTACTGTCTGGGCCTCGATCACGATCTGCAGGCCTGCGACTTTTGTTGGTCATTCCACCAGAGTGTTTGCGATGACCGCGCTGCCCGCCTGAAGTTGGGCCGACCAGAGAAACGATATCCACCAGTCAAATCAGAGGATGCCCGTTGGGTGGTCTCCACAGCTGCAGGGGCCACTGAGCAGTTAGAACAGCTCAAGGTCTTAGAAGAGGAGGCACCCCAGGCCGCTGCTCAGTTCTCTTCTGCCTCAGCCTTTGTTCCGCTCCAGTTGGGCTCCACCTGTTTGGCCTCCTTCAAGGAGCTGTGCCAGTCCCTCTCGACTAAAGGAGAGAGCCCTACTGAGTCGCACAGTTCCTGCTCATGCAAGGAGGAGTCCAAGAAGGATAAAGAGAAGGCTCATTGTTGACGCTTCTGGGACCGGGAATGTTCCGGCTCTCAGGAAACTCGGTTTTTGACTATGGATGAAACCACAGCCTTGGCCGCTGGTTTTGCAGTAACCTCGTCAGATCAGTTGACTGAGACGCCGGCCGACGATGCAGCTGAGATATTTCTCGACCCTATCGACCGGATGTCGTCTGAAGGGGCTGACAACTCTCTTTTCAGGACTCTGGTCCTGTCGGTGACCACTGACGGGTCGGCCCAGCCTACTGAGACAGAACTGCCGGTCATCAACCATGACCAGGAGCAGCCACAGATCTTCCTGGACTAAGTCTCCGTCACTCATTCACACTAGTGGGATAGCGCCAGAAGCGCTAGGACCAAGCGGGAGCCTAAATTTTTCAGGAGGGTCGGCGCCGAGACAGGACCACGCATGTGCGGCACAGCAAGACTAGCTCGCGCCTGTGTAGGCTATTTCGGCGTCGACCCTCCAGCCACTTCAGTTCCTTTTCTCCCGCCATCGAGTGCGCTTGGATGTCGACGTCGCTCGTCTGCCGGAGTCTAAGTTTTCGTCTATACGACAGCAGCTTTTAGCATTTAATTTAATATTTTTAGTAATTTATTATTTTACGAACAAGAAAAAAAGATTATGAAGAAGAAGAAGAAAAAGAAATTCTTTCCTGCCATCAACGGAGTCGTCCTTAGACGGTAGCAGTGGCAGTAGGAGGATTTCGTTGAAAGTTTTATGGCAGAGGGGCTGTGTCCGGTCCGCTGCCCTTAATGGGGGGTGTCTGACTACGGACAGTCCTGTGCTCAGGGAGAGGACAGCCCACGGAAGCACAAATCTAGCGGTTCTGGGGCTCTGGCTCTTCTTAACCTCGAGCTCTTCTTCCTCGTTGGGGGAAGAAGAATCTTTGCCGCTAGAGGTTGCCCATTGGTACGTCTGCATGAGGATTGCTCGTCAGGAGGGGCGATGGGCCTGAACCGACTTTGGTGAGTTCCCCTTGGCCCCACTCCTAACAGCTGCATTCTTGACTCCGAACTCCATCTCTGTCCTGGTTGGAGCTCCAGTGGGCAGTTTCACCTCTGGGCTGTTCCTGTGGAGCAGGGGGTTTGACTTTTCCAGTTTTCCTGGCTCTGTCCCTGATTTTCGGGGCCTCTGGGCCGTTGGATCTCGATGGGCGAGGTGCCCTCTTGGTGCCTTTGCCATCGTGTCGACCCCTCGTGCCTACCCCCTTTCCCTTTTCCATGCAGGGGCCGGCACGGGCACCACCTTTTTTCTTCTCCCCTTCTCAGGATCCATTGGCATTTTCCTTCGGCACCGTGGCTCAGTGCCTTGGTCGGTGCCGTGCCTCGCAGCCGTTGCTCAGTGCCTTGGTCGGCGCTGTGGGTGGGCGCCATCGCTCTGTGCGGCATCGTGGGTGCTGTTGTTGCTGCCATTGGTTGTCAGCGCTGCCAGTGGTGCCACAGGTGTCTAGGTGGCACCGAGCACCTACGGGTGGCGCCATGCTTCTGCAGGCAGTGCCGTGCTTCCATGGGTGGCATCGTGGGCACCACGGATGGCACCCATGGGTGCTATGGGTGGCACCAGGAGAACCTTGGGTACTGCGGGTGGCACAGCAGGTGCCCAGGAGTGCCACTGGTTCCCTCGGGTGCCATGGGTGCCACTGGTGCTCTCGGGTGCCATTCTTGCCATGGTACCATGGGTGTCGGGGTGCCCTCAGGTGCCATTGCTGCATGGGTGCTGGGAGTACCTGCGGGTACTGCCGTGGGTGCCCTCTGGTATCGCCCAGGTTGGCACAGGCACTGCTTGGTGCCCTCCTGTGCCACGAGTGATGCTGGTGCCGCAGGGGTGCTAGTGGGTGCTGTCTGGCAGAATTAGTGACACATTTTTCCTTTTCGGACTTCTTCTCCACAGAACTTGTGGCAGGATGTTTTCCACAGAATGAAGTCCTGTTCTGCAGATTATTTTTCCGCATATCTTAGTGAGTGGCGGTCCATGTGGGATCTTGTATCATCCAGCGGTTTTCTGCTGAGTGAACTCTGCTGTACTGTTCTGCCAGCAGAATCTCTCTTTCCGCTCAGCACTTTCTCGGCTCCCTATGTGGTTTTAAGCTCCTTGACATCCTTCCTGGTGCGGAGTCTCTAGTGGCTGTGACCTAGACCTCCCTTAGAGGTCCTTCTGGGGTAGAAGTGCATCTAGATGGGTCTTTTCCTGTCCTCCTGGTCAGTAATACAGCGGATGACTCATTTTATATACTGAAGAGCACGTCTTCTCTATCATCAGAGTCCGTGATGGAAGATCTTTTCAGTAGTTCCTCAGTAATGGGGTCCACTATAGTATTTCAGACTGCGTCCGTGGACCATACACTTTTGCGTCTAGACTTTTTCAGTCGTCAAGACAATTACACTCTGTGGAACATTCTGATTTAATGGTCGGGATCCGTTCAGGCTCTTCTGCTCCTTTGATAGGGGTATATAGCCCCCTTGTGATATTGCCTCTTTGGTGGTTTTTTCGGCACAGGTGATTAACATCTCTCCAGCTGTGATTATTAGTCCGATTGTGATTTCAATAGGGATGCTCAGACTCCTTCTGCACTCAGATGGAGAACATCTTCGTCATTTTGTATCAAGAAAATCCTTGTGAAATAGCAGCCTGAAAGCCTTGTTAGGCTCGGACTATATAAAAAAAAAGAAAAAGATTTTTATCACAGCACAGGGCCTAACCAAAATCACCCAATACTCCCCTTTTCTGGATCTGGTCAGGTTCCACCTCAGCTCCTGAGGTGCTCATCTCCAGGGTACGGTGAAGAGTACCTGACTTCTTCTTCCCCTAGGGGGAGTCCGATCCACCGGCGGTATGGGTCCTTGCTTTCTCCGAGAGAGATTTCTCTCATTCAGAGATATTTCCTAGACCTAGGCTACTGCCCAGTCTGCTAATTCCCCTTTCTTTTTATCAGACTTCCTTCTCTTGAGCAGAGCCTCGCAGCAACAGAAGCGACTCTCCACCAAGTCGGAACTCAGGTTCCTACTTCCTTGTTTGCTTTAACTTAACAGGCGATGTACTTGACTTTTGGTCAAGGAGTATGTCTTTTTTCTGAGGTAGCTTCTCAGATATTCACACCTTTGGTTTCTCCGCACTGGTTCCTTGCCAGTTGCTCACGAAGCTATCCTCTCCAAGTGCGTGACAGAGTTGTGATGTTTGTTTTTCAGCAGACAAACTAGAATCCTTTCCTACTTCCTTCAGGGAGGCCAGAGTGAGTAGTGCCTCACCGCATTGAGTCACTGACGCTTTGTCACTTTCAACGAATGGGTTAGCCCTAACTTGGTCCTGCTGTGTCCCTCCTCGACGCACATCTGCCTCTATTTGCCTTAGAAATCTAGCCCCAGTTTTTTTCTGTCGGAATGTTTTTTCCGCTGTGGACGTGTCCTAATGTACATTTTTCCTTTCTTCCCTGAGTTCAGAGACTGCTACTACAGTTGTACACACAGGGGCAGGATGATTCCTTTTGGAAAATGCAGTGAGTAGGATCTGGTTCTACTAGACCACCACAAGAGGCTTCTAAGTCACGCTTAGCCTTCCATCAGGGAGGTCCCAGTGACTAAGTGGAGACCATTCTCCTTGATGGGCTAACTCCACCTGGACCCCTCACCAAATAAGGGGTTCAAGTGCTCCTGGACCTGTTGTTCACAGGTCAGCCATACTTGATAGTGGGGGTTTCCATCTGCACTTTACGGTCTACCCTGAACCAGTAGACTTTACCTCCTACTCTTTCAGTTCCTGAGGTCCCTTTACATTACATTAGTGCATGTCTTTGACACTATTAATTTTAGGTCCTAGACCAAATTGTGAGGCCAAGTTCTTACCGCTCTCCTACAATGGTTGCGGCTTCCTGGCAAAGTTTCATTTTGTGCCCATTGCAGTTGTCTGCAAAGTGGTGAGTTACAACTCGAGTGCTTATCTTGTAAGCACTATGCTCTAGATGCTCTTTGCAAGACAGCTCTTTTTATTAGCAGGACAGTCCTTGGCCGTCCATTCTGAGTGAACCCTAACTCCTACCACCCTACTCAGGGTTGTTGGTTTTAGCTCGGTACTCTCCCAGTAGTGTGAATGAGTGATGGAAACTTAGTCCATGAAGATATGGAAATTATGTACTTACTGTAATTATTGATCTTCTTGGACAGTCTCCATCACTCATTCATACACCCACCCACCATTCCCTCGGTTCACTCATTTTCTTTCCTGGTCTTCATGGTCCTGTGGTTCAAACTGTGACGACATTGTTCTTTGACCTTTCTTGCAAAGGCCATCTGGGCCCTCTGAGGCCCAGAAACCCAGGATGAGTTAATCTCATTAGTTACGCTGCACCTCCTCGGTCGAAGAGGTACTGAGGTGGTTGGAGGGTCGACGCCGAGATAGCCTGCTCAGGCGCCAGCTGTCTTCGTACACGACAAGTGGTTTGTCTTGGCGCCGACCCTTCTGAAAATTTTAGGCTCCCGCTTGGTCCTGGTGCCTCCGGCGCTATCCCACTAGTGTGAATGAGTGATGGAGACTGTCCAAGAAAATCAGTAATTACGGTAAGTACGTAATTTCCATATCTCCTCCGATGGTAGAGGTCGAGGTCATCTTCGACTTCGGGGTCGAGCGGGTCCCGCCGACGTCAGCGATCTTGTTCTCGACACCATAGTAAGCGGCAGCGGCACTACTTGTCTTCATCCTTCTCGGGTGAGGAGAGGTTTCGGCACAAATTGCATCAACGCTACGAAGACCTTATGTGGCAAACAGTTGGTTCTGTCTGGGCCGAAGCCGACACCGCTACCACCTGGCCATTGTGCTGGCTGTCACCCGAAGGCAATGCAAACTCCCCAGCGGGGCCGGTTGACACCATTCCTCCCCCAGCGGAGTCGGTTCAGACTCCGTCGGCTAGGCCGAAGCAGGGTTCTCCACCGATCATGGTGGAGCCGCCACCTAAATGGCCGACGGCCGGAGCTCCGACCAAGGAGTCTTGGTCAGCCAAAGGACTTCCCCATTGGCTGTTGGTCACCCTGACGCCTGACCGTCCGGGTTGAGGGTGACACAGGTGGCCGCCTGCTTTTTGCGGACTCCTCAGAGTCCGAGGATTCCTCTTTGCACTCTCATTCACTAGACACGGAGTCAATCGGGGATCTTTCCACGGACGAAGGCCCTGCTTCGTTTTTAAGCATTCTTCGGCTCATTTCTGAATCTACGGGGATGAAGCTGGAGCCCATCCAAAAGTGGGCTCACTATTCCCTCACAGAAGTTCTGGACAAAGGGGATTCTCCAACGGAGGCCTTCCCAGTGGCCGAGGCCATTGTTGACCCTGCCCTGGAGCTTTGGCAGTGCCCTGCTTCCTGCCCGGTGCCCACCGGTACTCTTTCAGGGTTCACAGAGCATCCCTCAGCTGAGGGGTTGGTGGCTGACTCCATGTTTCAGCGCTCGGGCAATACCAGGGACATCGATGGACCGTCGAACAGGGAGTCCAAGAAATTGGATCATTTGGCCAAAAAGGTCCATGCTGCCTCCTCGCTAGGCCTCCGCCAGGTGAACTCGGTCGTCTTTTTTTTTTTTTTTTTGTAATCTTTATTCGTCTCCTACTGGACTTGGACTCTCTCCAGAGGGGGCACTCGGTGAAACTCTGCTGCCCACCTGAAGCTCCTGGTCACGCTCTCTGTCTCTAGACTGTGCCCTCCATCGTCCTCCATTCTCACGATCCCCCCAACTCTGAGTTCTCTGGGGGTGGGACCGCCAACTCCTGCAGCGCTGTATCTGAGACTCTAGTGGAGCGACCAGAGGGGGGGGGAGCAACTAGAGGCATGACCCAGAAGGCCCAGCACTGGGCATGGGGGATCCACCAGTGGACCCCTCCTTCACCTACCAAGCCAGTGGGGGTATTTTCTTGAGTTTTTCACCTGCAGGGCAGGGCGTGCAATGACCTCTTGCGCAACGACTCTGTTGCTGGAGCCTGCCATCGCCCCCCCCAGTAATCTTGCAGCCGAACGTCTGAGCAGTACCACCAGCGGCTGCTACTGCATTGAGCATCCCCGTCACCCACCCCGGGAGAGGAGAGCAGCCCCCTGGGCGATCAGTCCTCTCCGTCCCCTACCAACCCCTGATGGCCCAGGCTCACTCCCGAACCTGGGTCTCCGACGTGGCGCGAGGTGTGGCGTCCAGTGCCTCAACCCCCAGCGCCACTGGGCCGGCTAGCTTGGCCATCTTGATGGCACTTCTGTCATGCCCTGTTAGGCTCCCTGGATGAGGTGATCCCTCACCTCCCTGCTGACCTTCAGACCACAGTCAAACAGGTCCGAGACCAGGGTAGGGCAGTGGTGAAACAGCAACTCCAGATGGCTGTGGATGTTGGTGATTCTTGTGCCAGCTCACTGGCATCCACGGTTGCCATGCACCATAGGATTTGGCTGTGGATCTCAACCTTCATGGCAGATACCCAGCACAAGCTGGTGGATGGCCCCTTTTTGGGCACCGACCTATTTGGGCCTGGTGTGAAGGGTCACCTCCAGCACACTGAAAAGTCCATTGCCACCCTGGACTCTGTGAGAACCGTCCAGAAGGACAGCAAAGGCTCTACGCAGCAGAAGTGCAAGCCCTTTCGGTTCTCCACCCCTGCGGCCAAACCAGCCCAGCATCAGTCTGGCCAGCAGGCTCAGTCCTGGCGACCGCGGGCCAAGTCCGTGGCCTCGGTGGTCCGAAAGCCCAGAGGGAAGGAACCTGGTGTCTCCTCGGCTGGATCCTCCTCCTCCTCCAAGCCTGCTCAATGACGGGATGGGGTTGCCACCCTCATACCCATCACGCCCCCCTGGGTCTTCCCGTGGGGGGCCGACTCTGCCACTTCCTTTCCGCCTGGTCCACTGTTACCACGGACAGGTGGGTTCTGGAAGTGATCGGTCAGGGTCTGCCTCTGGAATTTGAACAGTACCCTCCAAGCCGAGCCCGCGCCTCATGGGAGGACTTGGTAGCCGCAGACCCTCGATCGGGTCTTTGAGATGACATGGCCCAGCTCCTCCGCAAGGAGGTCATGGTCAGAGTTGTCGATACTCTGGAACACCCAGGGTTTGTCTCCAGGTACTTCCTGGTGCCAAAGCGGATGGGAGGCTGGCGCTCCATTCTAGAGCTACACAACCTGAACAGTTTCCTCAGGTCTCGCACCTTCAGGATGGTAACTCTGTCCCAGATCATACCACCTTTGGAGTAAAACATGTGGTTCTGCTCTGTGGATCTTCAGGAAACGTTCTTTCACGTCCCGATTCGTCCGTCCCATCAAAGGTTCCTCCGCTTTCGAGCAGAGGGAGCCCTTTACAAGTTTCAAGCCATGCCTTTCGGCCTCTCTTCGGCCCCCAGGGTCTTCACCAGATGCTTTGCATTCATGGCAGCTTACCTGAGGTGCCAAGGGGTCCGGGTGGTACCCCTACCTGGATGACCGGCTGATGGCAGGTTCTTTCAGGCTGGAGGTGGAGCGGTCCAGGGACCTGGCCCTCCAGACCTGCATTGACATTGGCCTCCTGGTCAGTGAGGCCAAGGCAGAACTCATGCCCTCGCAGGTGACCAGTTTCATTGGGACAGAACTTGACTCGTGCTGGAAAGAACTTGGCTCCCAGCAGACAGGGCCGAGGTTCTCTCCTCCTTTGCCCAGTCATTTCTGTTTGGGCACTTGCACCCTGCCTGGGACTTCTTGTGCCTTCTGGGTTACATGGCGGGCCTGCCCCAGCATGGTCCGATGGGCCCATTGGTATATGCGCTTCCTCCAGTTGGAGCTGGCCAGCCAGTGGTCTCAGCGCAGAAGTCACGTCTACCAGCTGGTCACTGTGACGCAGAGGATGTGGGATGCCCTCCAGTGGTGGCTCGTCCCAGAACATCTGCAGGAAGGGATCCCGTGTGTCCATCCCGAGCCGATGGTCATCCTGACGACTGACTCCTCTCTTACGGGCTGGGGTGCCCACCTGGGGGAACACAGAGTCCATGGGCTCTGGACCACCCCAGGAGTCCCGATGTCATATCAACCTGCTGGAGTTCCGAGCAGTTCGGCTAGCCCCGACTGCATTTGCTCCGTTTGTCCGAGGTTAAGTGGTCCAGGTCCAGACGGACAATGCCATGACCATGTACTACCTCAACAAGCAGGGCAGGATGCACGCCTTGCCTCTGTGAAGGAAGCGCTCCGCATCTGAACCCTCGTGCACAGCCTGAAGCCAGATCTCCTAGCCATCCATGTAGCAGGAGCCTCGAATCAGCTGGTGGATGCCCTCAGCTGGGTGGGCAAGGCATCTCACAAGTGGTCCCTCCACCCAGAGGTAGTTCACGGTCTGTTCTCCCAGTGGGGCACCCCTCAGGTGGACGTGTTCGCCTCCAGGGAGAACACACAGCTGAGGCTGTTTTCTGCCCACACCGCCGGCAGGGCTCGCTGCAGGGGATGCCTTCTCGAGGCCGTGGACCCCAGGCCTCTTTTATGCTTTCCTCCACTTCCCTTGATCCACAAGGTGCTACTCAAGGTCAGGAGGGACAAGGCACAGGTGATCTTGGTGGCTCCAAACTGGCCCCGCCAGTTTTGGTACCCCGATTTCCTCAGCCTCAGCAACAGGCTCCCAAGGCATCTTTCAGCACACCCAGTTTTTGGTGTCTCCGAAAATGTCCTCACTGTGGTGGAGGCATCTCGCAAGGAATCGACCAGAAAATGCTATGCCTTCAAATGGAAAAGATTCTCCATTTGGTGTCAGGGCAAGGGGTTGGACCCTTCAACCTGTCCGGTGGCTAGCATTTTGGACCATCTGTGGTCTCTCTCCCAAGGGGGACTTCGGTCAATGACCCTAAAAGGTGCACCTGGCAGCCATCTCTGCTTACCGGGCATGGGCTGGTCAGCGGTCAGTGGCGCAGGAGAAGGTGGTGTGGTGCTTCTTCAAGGACCTTGACCTCATTTCCCCTCCAGTGCATGAACCGCCACCACCACCACCATGGGACTTGTTGCCGATTTGGGCAAAGCTCATGGACAAGCCATTCAAACTGATGCACAGGTGTGACATGTCTCACCTGTCGTAGAAGACTGCCTTCCTGGTGGCTATCATGTGAGCCAGAAGGATCAGCAAGCTCCAGGCGCTCTCAATGGAGTCTCCTTACCTGGTCTTCCACAGGGACAAGGTTGTCCTGCACCCCAACCCAAAGTCTCTCCCGAAGGTTGTGTCAGAGTTTCACCTGAACCAGGTGATGGCTCTACCGGTGTTCTTCATCAGTCACACCTTGGAGGCTGAACACAGGCTACATACTTTGGACCTGAGGCGAGCGCTTGCTTATTATAAAGAGCGCACAGCTGGAGTTCAGGGAGCGGTTCATCAGCTGTTTGTCACCTACGCTGAAGTCGCACCCGGCAGACCTGCAGCCAAGTGGACGATTGGCAGGTAGATCACATCCTGCATTGATCTCTGCTGTAGGTTGGCTGGTAGGGAGCCTCCCGGAGGGCTAAGGGTTCATTCCACCCACCATACTGCTGCGTCGGTGGCTGCTTCTAGGGATGTCCCTATCCAGGAAATCTGCAGGGCTGCTATCTGGAAGTCAGCACACACCTTCATTTCCCATTACCACATTGACCTCGAGTAACGCCAGGATGCTGGTTTTGGGGCCTCAGTTCTCCAATGTCTGTTCCCGAAATAGGGGGTGTGCTCCTTGCCTCACTCCTCCCAGAGAACTGCTAGGAGTCTGTCAGAACATGTGGATAGAACATCATATCCACATCCCTAGAAAAACAGGTTACTTATCTGTAACAGTAGTGGTATATGATGTCCATCCACATGGACGAACCCGACCTCCCCAGCTTCGGCACACAAACTCTGCTACCAGCGGCCAAGATCTGGCGTCATGGGGCGGAGCCATGGGAGATCTTATCTGTGTCAGTCTTCACCATTCATTGGCCGGAGGTCATGACCCCGCGGGAGCTTTTTATTTTTTGGGATGGGCGGAGTCGACGCACCATCGGCGCCGCCCTTGAGGCTGACGCACTGTGTGGCGCTCGCTGGTTGGCCATTATGTGCTGTCAACTCCGCCCTACCACCAGTTCTTTGTCTCCCGCCGTCGAGGTCACCGCGTGGGATGCTTAGAGAGCAAATCTGAGGCCTACCCGCTACGCAGCTTAATCCTTTAGACTCCATGTCGTCTTTTCCTCGGTGCCGAAGTCCGTCGGCTCCCTTCCTGCCAGTTCTGTTAGCCACACTCGACGTCGCCCGCTAAGATCTTTCCATTATTTTTGTTATTCTGCGACGTCGAGTCTTATTTGGTGTTTTTTTTTTTCCATAGGTCATGTCTCGGTCGGAGGACAAGAAAACTTCTAAGACGGGACGGCCCCCCATGCGACGGTGCCCATGCGGCCAAAAATACTCTGTCACCGACCAGCATGACCGTTGTCTTACGTGTCTTGGCCCGCCTCACGACATGGATTCGTGCGATGCCTGTTTCTCCATGGACCACTGGGTCATCGAGCAACACGCGTGGAAAGTGGGGCAAGCTCCGCCGACTTTCGGGGGTCGGGCGCACACTCATCGGGCCAAGCCGCGTTCTCTCGGCCTTTCCTCCAGGTCCCCTCCGGGTTCTCCATGGACCGAGGAGGAGGAAGCCTCGGCCTCTCGTAGCCAAGCCGTGGCCAAGGCTTCTCCTGCAGTGCAGGAGGCCCAGTCTGTTCCCTCCGGGGGATGGACGGGAGGCACCGCACTGGCAATCGCCCCTTTGGGGGCGAAGGCTCCCCTGGTGCTGGACCGCAGCTCAGAAGACCCGGCCGGCGCCATCCTCAACGCGCCGCCTGTCGGGTGCCGCGGCCCTGACGGAG
Source organism: Neoceratodus forsteri (assembly GCA_016271365.2). NCBI lineage: Eukaryota > Metazoa > Chordata > Ceratodontiformes > Ceratodontidae > Neoceratodus > Neoceratodus forsteri. Next base: position 1,202,021,327 of record CM057455.1, on the reverse strand, counting down.
TCGATGCCAGTCCGACAGACGCAAAGGTAATAGTAAACAGAGTCCACAGGAAGAAAGGAGGGTATTCAGCGGAGTGCAGGGTTCGGTACTGGGACCGGTCCTCTTTAATATCTTTATAAGTGACATTGGAGAGCACCTGGAAGGAAAGGTATGCCACTTTGCAGATGGCACAAAGATCTGCAACAGGGTTGATACACAGGTTGGGGTGGATAGAATGAAAAGGGACTTGGCAAGTTTGGAGAAATGGTCAGATACGTGGCAGCTCAGATTCAGTGCAAAGAAGTGCAGGGTAGTGCGTCTGGGAAACAAAAACCCAGGGGAAGAGTACACAATGGGGGGTGAGTTAATAACAAAAAAAATCGAAAGAAACCTAGGAGTAATTATATCAGATGACCTAAAGGTGGGCAAGCAATGTGAGAAGGCAGTAAGGAGGGCTGGGGGATACTGGGATGCATAGGGAGAGGCATCAACAGTAGAAAACAGGAAGTTGTTATCCCTCTCTACAGACAGTTAGTGAGACCCCATCTGGAGTACTGCGTGCAGTTCTGGAGACCCCATCTCTGCAAAGACATGGACAGAGTGGAGGCTGTTCAGAGGAGGGCAACCAAAATGGTGCAAGGTCTGCACCAGAAGACATACGAGGAGTGACTAAAGCAGCTTAATATGTATACCCTTGAGGAAAGGAGGGAGAGGGGGGATATGATAGAAACTTTCAAGTATCTCAAGGGAATTAACAAGGTACAAGAGGGTAGTATCTTTCAGAAGAAGAGATGTGCAAGAACAAGGGGGCACAATTTGAAGATAGAGTGGGGACGGCTCAGAGGTAATGTTAGAAAGTATTTTTTCACAAAGAGAATTGTGGATGCATGGAACAGCCTTCCTGAGGAGGTTGTGGAGTCAGGAACAGTGGGAGAATTCAAGAATGCATGGGACAGGCATAAGGCAATTCTAGTGGGGGGCAGGAGGAAGTAAGCTGCTGATTAACTAGAATCTGCAGCTTATCCATCAGGTAGGGAAATGGGCAGACTGGGTGGGCCAAGCGGTCCTTATCTGCTGTCAAATTCTATGTTTCAGCGCCGTGGCTGCTCGCGGCACTGTGGGATGTTCTAAGGCGCCGTCTCTGACTTTTTCTCGCCTCCGGCGCCGAGGTTGAGCACGGTGCCGTGTCCAGTTCCGGTGCCGTTCACGGTTCCGGACGTGGGCACGGCACCATGGAGGTTTCGGATCTCGCCGCCAAGAGCACTGTTGGAGCTGTCGCCAGCGCCGTCTCTGTCATCGGTGCCGTGGGACAGGACGGCACCATGGGGGTCTCTGGCCTCGGCACCGAGAGCACTGTCAGAGCAGTCGCCAGCGCCGTCTCTGTCCTCGGTGCCACTCGCAGCGCCATGGGGCGGGATGACACCGTGTCAGGTTCTGGCTCGGAGACTGCTGTCCTGATTGGAGCCGTGTCCTCTTCTGCCACCGTTTGCAGTGCTGCGGAGGACACTGGTACCAACTCTGGTACGGTCTCTGTTTCTGGTACCCTATTTGGTCGCGATGGCAGCAGGCACCCGCCAACTGTTTGGCACAGGGCTTTGGTCTCCACCTTTTCGGAGGAGGAGTCGGACTCTGAGTCAGATGGGCAGTCTGGCTCCCTGGAGTTAGCTGCTGGCGTGGGCACCCTCGTAGTGTCCTCGACAGGCCATAGTCAGCCCCTCCCTGAGGAGCGGACAGTGACTGCCAGGGCTGGGGTCAGAGGTTCTGACCAGCAGGCAGTGGTGCAAGCCACCATTGCACTGCAGCCCGGCCTCAGAGAATTCTCTGACCCCTCAGCGGTGGTACCCCCTCAGGTGGTGTGCCTAGATCGCCCAACTTTGGGGCCGATCAGAACACCCACGGGAGGGGAGGGTGCTGTGCCCTGGATAGCTCCTTTGGGGGCCGACCAGGGCTGCCACTTGTTTAGGCTGGCTCTCTCAAGGAGGAGGAGGGTGCTCTCGGATTCCAAGGGGTCAAGGGGCATGGGCTTTGTGTGGCGACCTTTTTCTGGAGCCCACCTGGGCTCTGGGAGAAGCCGTAGCGTAGATCTCCGCTCTTCCCCTTTGGTTTCTTTGAGAGGGCCCCGTTCTTTGGAGGTAGGGGACCGTCCTTCTGGACCTACACGGCCCTGGTCACCTCACAGGGGGGATTCTTTCAGGCGCAACGAAGGCAGTTCCAATATGGTTGTTCAGCTGTCAGCTGTGGAGTTTTCTGGAGCACCTTCTTCTTCTGGTGCTCCTGGTGCACTCCCTAGCCCAGGTGGAGGTCAGTCGATTTCTCTTGTCAGCTCTGCCCCATCCCTCTGCCACATTCTCCAGCGCTCCCAGGCATCCTTGGTCCTAGTGGGCCTCTCTCATGGGAGCAGTTAAGGGCCGTGGCTGCTAGATTCCCCGCTTACGTCAGGGCAATGGACAGATTTTTCAACCTCCCCCCTGAGCAGCCACCCTCTGAGCAGTTGAGGTCCTCTGACTCCTCATCCCCCTCTTGGGGGGGAGAGGAGCCCTCTGTGCACATCCCCCCAGCTGCTGATCTTGCAGAGTATCAGCGATTCCTCGTGAGGATGTTGGAGGACCTGCACATCACCCTTCCCACTCAAAGCAATCCAGAGCACTCAGCGCACGCCTTTCTAGGCGACTTCAGCGAGGACACCCTTGTGGTGCCCCCCTGGCCTGCTCCCTTTCGGGAGATGTTGTTAGCGTTCCTGGCAGAGGCCCTTCTCCGGAGTTCCTGCCCTAGGATCTCTGCCAGCGGTATTGCCCCCCAAGTTTCCAGGTTCCATGCCTCATCCTTGGTTAGGATTGACGCAGATGGGCTTCGCGCCCTCCACCGTGACCGGCCCCCAGATCAAGATTCCTTGGATTTTGACTTCTGGGGGAGGAGGACATTCTACTCAACACGGTTGCTGCTTTTTATCACAGCACATCAGGCCCACTATGCCTCCTATGATCGGTTCTTGTGGTTCAGGCTGGGTCAGCTCTTAGCCTCTTTGCCTGACACGGAGCAAACCAGTCAAGTCATCGCACTCTCTGCACGTGGTCTGGAGCTGGCAAGACACCAAGCGAGGTAGCTACCAGGGTCGTAGGGACCGTGATCTGCACTAGGCAGGCAGCATGGCTGCGTCTTTCCCGGTTGTCACCCTTGGCCCGGCATAGGGTGATTAACTCCGCTCACCAGAGAACCTATCTCTTCTCCCATAGAGCGAGACGGCATTTGTCAGGGCAACTTCCTTCCCCCTCCGGGGGGTCCCCATCTCACTCTTCCCACTCTCGGGCCTCCCCAGGCCCTGAAGGTTCTCCCTCTTAGTGTGTCACCCACTGAGAGCTAAGGGACTCTGTCCTTTAGGGTTAAAACCCCCTTCGGGGGGGTCGCGGCACTCACCCAAAGGTGATGAATGGTGAAGATTGACATAGATAAGATATGAAAATTACGTACCTACTGTAATTATGATCTTTCTGTGTCTTTTCACCATTCATCACAGTCCCGCCCGCCATTCCCCTGGGGCCTCAGTCTCTGGGTCCCCCTCCCTCTCTGTGCCCTCCCTTGCCCCCCCTCCTTTCTTTTGTCAGGAGTGGGATAAACAGGGGCACATAGGGGGATGATATTTCTAAGGGGAGAGTGGTCAGCATGGGGGGGGCACTCCTCCTCCTCCTCCCCCAGTGCTGTAGCTCCACCCCTGTGGGGTGGGAGTTGGCAGTTGCCCTACATTCTCTACTCCTCCTTTGTTCCCGTCAGTCCTTAATTTTCTTTGTCCGTTGGACATATCCTTAATTATTTTAAAGAAACTAAATTTTCTCACGCCAAAAGTTTTTCCCGGGGAGAATTCCCTGTGTCCTGTCTTTCTTCCAGAATAGCCGTTTTCTGCCTTTTGGAGTTATTGCCAGTAATTATGTGCCTTGAATTCTGTCATTGAGCCTTTTGGCTACTCCTTGCAGTTCCTATACAATGTGGAGACAAGTCAAGGTCCAGGTTATGGTTGCTAATTTTCTCCCGCCCCCTCAAGCTTATCCTAATTCCTTCTCTCTCCTTTTCCTATTTTCAGAGATTGAGGCCCCTACCCAATCCCCTTAGTCTTCCTTCTTCTCCTTCTTCTGTCCTCTCAGTCATTTATTTCTCGTTTTGGTTTATATATCTTTTCCTTTGTCTGTCCCTTGGACTTCTTGTCCCACCCTCCCAGCCCTTTTCCTCATCTCTTGACTCAGAACTGGTGGGAGGGGGTTGACAGCACATAACGCCAGCCCCGAGCACCAGGCAGTGCGTCGGCCTCGAGGGTGGTGCTGATGGTGCTCGACTCTGCCCATCCAGAAAAAAAAAAAGTACCTCCCGCGAAGTCATGACCTCCGGCCGATAACCCAAAGGTGATGAATGGTGGAGATACACAGAAAGATCATAATTACTGTAGGTACGTAATTTTCATTTACCACCCGGGTGGGTGGGAGGAGCCAGCTAGAAGATGTTTCTGCGATTCTTGAAGGAAAAGGCAACTGCCAGACAGTGTGGATGAACTTCATCTACCACTCCTAGAACTACTGTTACAAGTGAGTAACCTGTTTTTTTTTTTTTTTTCCCCCTTGCCAGGAAATCACAAGTTTAATTTTTTATTATTAAAAGAAAAAGAAAAAAAAAAACTCACCAAACTGCTCAGGAGCCCACACTGATGAGTGGTGGGTTTCTGTTGTTTTTTTTTTTTTTTTGAATGATGAAACAGAAGAAGAGTTGGTGTAAGGAGAATGTATGGGTGCTCTGTGTTTGCTGAGGTTTCCATTGTAATTAAAAATGTTGTACCACAGAAGGATACATCATCATTATATAACCTTTGAACTGTGGTACAACAGCTTTTTACCTAGGATGGAAGTCTATGCATATAGCTTGGCATAAGACACCAGGAGAAAGGACTGCTGTGTGACTGAACTTCTCTGCTGGGACTAAAGTAGAAGAACTTTTGTACTAGGACCTCTAATTTAGGGTAAAAAAACTAACATACAAAACAAAAACAAAAAAAAAAAGTGTGTATTTGGGTTAACTGAACTGAATGGGTATCTGAAGAGTTATCTAGGTGTAAATCTCAGGTGACTGAAAGGACTTAACTGCTGTGAGGTTTAAATTACTTGTAGAAAGATCTGGTAAGTAGGGGGAGTGGCTTAGCTAGAAGGAAGCTTCATTTAAAGACTGCCTTAGAAAGATTCTGCTAATAGCTTGGCAGAAGACACCAGGAGATAGGACTGCTGTGTGATTGAACTTCTCTGCTGGGACTATATTGCCCTCCTTCCCTCCCCTCCACCCAAAGCTAGTTCTATTTTTATAGGCACAGGATTTGACTGACAACAGGAACTTCCTGTTTAGGGGCAGGAAGTGAGTGATCATAGAACCACTAAGGACCCACCATCCTAGAAGGGCAAGAGTAGCTCTACGGCCCCCTCTAGCTGCTGGAGGTCTGCCTCTGAGCAAGTAAGTGGTCTACTGAGAAATATAGGATATTCTTGTCTCAGAACAGGACAGTCAGGAGCTTAAAGGGCACACAGGCAGAAAGTAAGGAGAGAGAGAAAAAAAACAGAGGAAAGAGTAAGGATTGCAAGCAGTTAAGGGGCCAGAAATAAGACATGATTGAAGTGGTGCAGTGCAGTGGCTGTGGAGCAGCAGTCTTCGGGAGATGTTCTGGAGGTGCGGTGTTGTCCCATCTGCAGGCACCTCTCTGGGCTGAGGGAGGAGGTTGCTCATCTCCAGGCTGAGTTGGCCAGGATTTGTGGGACCTCCTCTTCCATCCAGGGACCACCAGTGCCACTGCCGTTGCCTCAGAGATTGCCAAGAAAGAGGAGCGGTTGGACCACAGTGGGCTCAGGGAGGGTGAGGGTGGTGGAACAGAGCGCATCCCTCCAGTTGTACCTCTCCACAATTCCTATGCCATTCTGGCAAAGTATGGTTCCTCTATGGAGGCACCCACAGTGGAGACCAAGGAGGATGCTGGGAACCTCCACAAAGGAGACCCACAGGAGGGTGGCAGGGGACCCTGCAGGGGAAGGAAACAACTCCTGGTGGGGGACTCCATTGTTAGGAAGGTAGAACTGGGGAGGAAGGGGAGAGGAGGTAAGGTGCCTGCCTGGCGCCATGGCTTGGAGGACAGGAGCGAATCCTCAGGATTGCGAAGCAGCTGCACAGGGAGGAGCTGGATGTCATTGTCCACCAGGGACAAATGACCTGGCTAAGAAGGGGTTAGAGAAGTGCAGGAAGAGTTTGTGGAGATTGGGGAGGGCCTTAGTCAAAGTATGCATCACGGTAACCTTCTCGGAGGTCTACCCATCTATGGCATAGGAGAGGCTAGGTGTTCTGCACCATGGGATTCAATCAGTGGTTGAAAAACTGGTGTGGAGCTCAGGGATTTGGCTTCATTGGGGACTTGGGGTCCACCTGGAGTGATGCAAGCCTATACTGGCATGATGGGCTGCATCTGTCCGGAAGGGGAACCAGGATCCTAGGTGATAGGTTTAAATGCTTCATTGGCAAGCTTTTAAACTAGCCAAGGAGAGGCACTGGAAAGGGTAGGAAAATCCTAGCCCCTCCTCAAATAATCACGGTAGTAAGTCTGCGCAAACACCAACATAGAGGTGTTGATAGGAGAAGGGCAGGGGTAAATGGAGAAAGTGACAAGGCAAGAAGGACAGGGATGGGGCAAAGGGAGTAAGGCCATCAGGAAATGGAGGGTAATGAGTACCAATGTCTGTAGTCTGGGCAACAAGCTCCCTGAGCTGATGGCCTTAATGGAAGAGGATGCCTGGATATCATAGCAGTCACAGAAACATGGTACACAGAGAACCATGACTGGGATGTTAACATACCAGGTACATAACCTACAGGAGAGACAGGCAGGGAGAAGAGGGAGGAGTAGCTCTCTATGTAAGGAAGGGATAAAGCAACTGAACAAAAGAGTAAACAGGGAGGAGGGAGGCACTGTGGGTCACCTTGGAGACTGAGAAGGGCACCACAATCCGCACAGGGTTGTGTACAGACCCCATGTCAGGGGAAGGAATGGACAAGGATATGATAGAAGGCATTCTTAGAATGGCAGAGAAAGGGGAGATACTGTTGATGGGAGACCTGAATATGCCAGATGTTAACTGGGCACATTTGCTGCAGCCACATCCAAGAGCAGGGCCATTCTTGATGCCCTACAGGTGGCAGGCATTAGACAGCTAGTTTCGGAACCCACTCATGAGGGAGCAATCTTAGACCTCGTACTCTCAAACAGGGGCAATGAGAGGATCTCAGATCTAGAAGTGGGTTGCCATCTGGGGACAAGTGACCATCAAACAGTGTGGTTCACGTTAAACTCAGCTACAGAGTCAAGCCATACAAAAGTGAGGGTACTGGACTTTAGGAGGGCTGACTTTGGCAAGATGGGAGAGTGCCTCAGAAAAGCACTTAGCAAACAGGCTAGAAGGAGGTGTGGAGCAACAGTGGGGAATTATCAAAACTGCCATCACAGAGGCAACAAGCCTTTGTGTGAAGCAAATAAACAAATCAAAACGAAAGAAAAAGCCACTATGGTTCTCAAAAGAGGTGGCTGTGAAAGTCAGGAAGAAAAAGATAGCATTCCGGAAGTATAAGGAAACACAGAAGGAGCAGGACAGAGAGCTGTACCAGTTAAGGCAGAAGGAAGCAGGGAGGGAAGTCAGAATAGCAAAGGCCCAAACTGAGGAAAAGATAGCCAACTCAGTTAAGAAGGGGGATAAAACCTTTATAGGTACATCACTGACTAGAAAAGACAAAGGGAGGGATAGTGAGGCTGAATAGAATGAATGGTGGGTGGGCAGGGGACAGTGAAAAGCAGAATACTGAAGCGAATATTTCTGCTCAGTATTCACAAAGAGGAGGGGAAGTGCCTAATCCAATTAACAGAAGCACTCTTGATAGGGGTCGATCCCAGTCCTTTCACAGAAGAAAGGGTTCTGCAAGAACTCCTAAAACTGAAGGTGGACAAAGCAATGGGTCCTGATGGAATTCACCCCAGAATTCTAAAAGAATTTAAGGAGGAACTAGTGAAACCACTGACTACTCTTTTTAATAAATCATGGGAGGATGGTGTGGTATCCGAGGACTGGAGGAAGGCGGATGTGATTCCCCTTCACAAAAGTGGGACCAAGACAGAGGCAGGAAACTACAGACCTGTCAGTCTGACCTCTGTGGTAGGGAAAGTGATGGAGTCACTTCTGAAGGAAAGAATAGTTGAGTACCAAGAGGCCAGTGGAGCACAGGACCCAAGGCAGCATGGGTTCACAGCGGGAAGGTCATGTCAGACAAATCTAATAGATTTCTTTGACTGGGTGACCAAAGTAGTAGACCAGGGAGGGGCTGTGGATATGGCCTACCTAGACTTTAGCAAGGCGTTTGACACAGTCCCACAAAGATTAATAGTCAAATTAACCAGCCTGGAGTGGGACCCAGGGTGGTAGCCTGGGTAAAACATTGGCTGCACAACAGGACACAGAAGGTAATTGTAAATGGAGTCCACTCTGAAGAAAGGGGGTTACTAGTGGGTACCGCAGAGGTTCATATGGGTCCAGTCCTTTTTAATGTCTTCATCAGTGACATTGCAGAGGGACTGGTAGGAAAAGTATGCCTTTTTGCAGATGACACAAAGATCTGCAACAGGGTTGATACACAAGGAGGTGTGGAAAGGATGAAAAGGGACTTGGCAAGGTTGGAGGAATGGTCAGAAGTATGGCAACTAGGATTCAATGCAAAGAAGTGCAAAATAATGCACCTGGGAAACAAGAACCTAGGGGAAGAATACACAATGGGTGGGGAGGTAGTAACAACAACAAAAGGAAAGGACCTGGGGTAATCATATCAGATGACCTTAAGGTTAGCAAGCAATGTGAGAAGGCAGTAGGGAGGCTGGGGATACTGGGATGTATAGGGGAGGCATCATCAGCAGAAAACAGGAAGTTGTTATCCCTCTGTACAGACAGTTGGTGAGACCCCATCTGGAGTACTGTGTCCAGTTCTGGAGACCCCATCTCCTCAAGGACATAGACAGGATAGAGGCAGTCCAGAGGAGGGCAACTAAAATGGTGCAGGGTCTGCAAGAGAAGCCGTATGAGGAGAGACTAAAGGAGCTTAATATGTATACCCTTGAGGAAAGAAGGGAGATGGGCGACATGATAGAAACTTTTAAGTACCTCAGTGGAATCAACAAAGTCCAAGAGGTAGCATCTTTCAGAAAAAGAGACTTGCAAGAACAAGGGGACACAATTTAAAGATAGAAGGAGGGCGGTTCAGGGGCAATGTGAGGAAGTATTATTTCACAGAGAGGGTAGTGGATGCATGGAACAGCCTTCCTGAGGAGGTTGTGGGGTCTAAAACTGTGGGAGAATTCAAGAATGCATGGGACAGACATAAGGCAATTCTTGTGGGGGGTAGGAAGAAATGGGCTGTTGGTTAACTAGGATCTGCGGCCTATCCTGTAGGTAGGGAAATGGGCAGACTAGATGGGCCTAGCGGTCCTTATCTGCTGTCAAAGTCTATGTTTCCATGTAACAAGGGGTAACCAATACTATATGTAGTTTCCACAGTGGTGGATAGCTGCCAAGGAGGTAGGGTGTACTGCCCACTTTTGACCGTTTTGTCACTTCAGCCTACTTCTGTGGCTTTGTACTTCAGCCTTCACTGATGCCTAAACATAGGTTTTAGCAGCTAATACAATTAATTTTAAACAGCTTTAGGAGATTGAGTAGTACTGGAGAACAAAGCACAGGAGATGAAGGGTAATGATAAATGTTCTGTCTGGATAGGTAGGAGAACAAGGCTCATTTAAAGGACTGCCGACAACTTGGGAAAAACTTCAAACATTAATATTTAGACTCAGATTCATCTTTATTTCATGTATCTTTTGTAGATTTCTCCTTTCCATTTCTTTGTACCGAGGAAATATGCTGGAAAACGGGCTCTTTGTCCCTTTGAGTTCATCTGTCTGTACGGCTTAGTCCCACACTTAACTAATAGTCCTTTGTTGTGACATGACAGTTCTGTTGCCTTGAGAATGATTGTAATGTCACTGATTGAGCATGTATGGTTTTGTCAGTCAGAGATTGCACACACTGAGCAGTGTGTGTTGATTGAAAGCGGGTGGGAGTATGCGGAGCGGGGGTTTTTTGTTGGTTTTGGTTTTCTGTGAAGAAAGATCAGGAGGGCCATTGCTGGTTTTTTTTTAAATATATATGGAGTAGGATTACAGGCAGAAGTACAAAATGGAGGAACCAGTGATGCCATATAAACCATGGCTGCCAGAATGCCTGGCAGAGAGAGGGGGAATTGGAAACAATATCGGCAGCTGTGACTTTAATGCGATTATTGGCATCAGAGAGAACTCAGGGAAGGGTGCTTTGGGCCTGGTTGATGAGGTACAAATGAAAAAAAAAAAAAACATAAAAATGCCTGCCTATCCGTGCTGCAGTAATGCTACCACTCGCAACACCGGTAACCCAGGATTGTGAGCGATCTTGAGTTGTTGTGGGCCAGCCGGGGAAGGAGTACGACTGTCCCAGGGGACACTTTTCTCCTCCAGAGAGGGAGGGTAGTCTCCTCTGCTGAAACACTGCCACCTTGGTGAGTGGTGGTGATACTGCAGCTGGAGGGACCAGCAGAGGAAGAGGCAGATGAAGACAATCGACATGCGGACTTGCTAGTGTATGCACATCATGACATTGCGCACTCACTGCCTCAGGACCTGGGAGAGAGGAAAATGGGCCCTGGCACCAGGAGCCAGTATATCCAGCCTACCCACTGTTGACCCAGTTGTCAAATGAAGGGCCTCAAGAATTCTTTCAGGGTGTCCCTTCCCTCGACACTGCCTGGGAAGCTATCCATGGCACTGCAAGGCCTGGGGACGAACCGAAGTTAGTGGCACTGGGTGGGTTCAGATGCCAGAGACAGGGAAAAACAAGTTGCAAAGAGGTATGGATACTTGAGTGCACTGCTCCGTTTGCCAGAAGTGCAAAGCCATGGGATTCGTTTTTTGAAACAAATGGCTTTGGAATTTTCTCAGCCAATGAGGATGCAGGATTTATCCTACCCATTTTATACAGTGTATCTAAGATGGGGAATAAGCATCAGAAGCAGATGAACTGTTGAGGAACAGTGTTCCAGTTTTCCCTTAAATTACCTCAGTAACATATAGTGGGGAGGAGGAATACAGAGCTAATGTGAAATACAAGCTGATTTGTATCTAAGTATGCTTTTCAAAGTTCTCCTGGAGGCATTGGCATCTCTTTAAAGACTTGGATATCATGATTATACTGTCCAGAAGTGAGTTCCAGCTGTGGGGTTCTGCAGTGGCACTCCGATTATTTTCCTTTTTTCTCCAAATAGCCAACGGCATATAAGAAAAAGTTATTAAAAAGCACTGTACATGGGGGATATCTTGAATGAACAAGCACAGATTATGTTCCTTTTCGCATGTGTTTTTTCCATCTGCTACATAGGGCTATAGGGTCATAGATGAAAATCGTGTAGAAGAAAGCTCTGAGAAGGATGGCACCTTGTTTGAACGTCAGAGAGCCTGGTGCTGTTCAATCACGCCCGAGCCTGCAATCTGTGGTATCAGTGGCATCTGGGTCTTCAGTGTAATCGGAGAATGATCGACTGCCTCAGGTAAGATCTGAATTGAAAGGGAAAAAATGTGTTTTGGGAGGTGGTATTCATTTTTTGAAGTTATAGTAGTAGTTAGTAATGTCCCCTTTTCTAGGAGGCTCTGTACTGCTAACATTTCCTTTGTGTATGTTAAATGTCCATACTATCTGGAGGCATCATAGCAGTTCACAGCCATGACACCACATGATCAGTCCATAGCACTGCCTACAGACAGACTGTTTTTCCATTTGATGGAAGGGTTTGTGCTTGCTGAATGTTCGATTTTGACTTAATAAATTGAAAACAGTCAGGCATATTGGGACTCTCTTCTGAGATCAGGATACTGTCCCATGTTGCTGCTTGAGATTCAGTATTCCAGTGCAAATGGCCTCTTTTTAAAATCTTTGTTTTTAAGCATTTTACTTGTTTGCAAAATCTGATATTCAACCCTGTTCTGCTTTTGTGATTCGGATTGTCATTTTGAGGACATATTAGCAGCAGAGCTGGATCTTGGATTTTGGAAGTAAATCTTGATCTTCATCAGGGGTATCTCAGTCATCAGGTTACGCATATGGAACTTCACCATCAGTGAAGCAGGATTCACACGGAAGATTTTAGCAGTACAACTGGTGCCGTCGACATCGACATCATCTGCCGACATCACCAACCCTTTAAAGGTGTGAGTGGCCCTATTCCCTTCTCAGTTCTTTCCCACCATTGACTCTGTTCACATGGGTCTCCGAAGTTCTGACGCAGTTTCATGCCATTTTGCCTGCGATTGTTCTTTACACTTAGTCTTTTAGAATCTGTTTTCTAAAAAGAGTCTTTTAGTTTATTTCTGTCGGGAGTTAATCCTTCTTCTCTCTTCTGTCAGCGCCAAAGGATGATTGCCTGTACAGACAAACACTCTCTCTGTGCCTGCTGTCTTGGGCCTGACCACGACGCTTCGGACTGTGAGCTCTGCCAGAAGTTTAACCCTCAGGTGACGACAAAAGGCTCTTAATAAAATTCCTAATGGAACAACAGGTAGCAGGTTCTGGCCAAAGGTCTTCTGGGGTCCCTACTTTCCAGTCGCCCGTGGGTTCCCAGAGCTCCCAGGCCTCTAAGGCCCGAGACAGGTCCTTGGGGGGTCATAAGAAAGACCGACATCAGGATTGCTCCCCCTGGCAGTGTTCCTGCTCCCCGATGGCTTACTCTTCTTTGCCTGGGGTACCCCATCAGCTGTGGCTGTGCCAACACCTGCTGCTGTCTAGGTCTCTGTCTCTTCCATACCCCTACCGACAGTGCTGCTGCCCAGTACTTGGGGTGGTCAGTCATTGGCCCCCTACATTGTCAGTGAAGGTCTCGTCATCAACTGGGCTCCCGGTGAGGCCTGATGCTTCTCCAGGTCCTTGGGCTTTCAGGGCTTACTGAATGAGTCGTTGCACCCTGTGCCATCGACACCTCTCCCCACCCCAACAATGGAATCATCCACTGTTGTCGACCTTAATGACATTTTGACCACATTCACGTCAGTCTTGATCCATCAGTTTGGCACATACAGCCCTACTTCACCTGCGTTGTCGACAGCACCATCATCGTCAACACCACTTTGACCTCCGTGGGCTGCTCCCTGTGTGCCATCGTCAGTCCCTCATTCATCGGACCTTGAACTGGAACAGATCAACGTCAAGGAGAAGTACCATCCTGACCTCTTCTTACTCAAGGAAGAAGAGGAAGAGTCTCCTTCCTCTGACAGGTCCACTGCCTCCTCTGTGAGTGAGGACTCTGTCAAGCATACTCCTAGGTCTCCTCCAGAGGACCCTGCCTTTTTCAATGTCATGAAGCAGCTGTCCTCAGCCATGGGCTTCCGTACAGAGGAAGAGGATGCCACCAGAAGATATCTGGTGGACTTCCTGAGATCTCAGAGTCTCCTCCCAAGGTCATTCTCCCTATTCTTCCAGCTCTAAGGAATGCCACTACTGCAGCCTGGCACAAGCCTGACACGGTGCCAGCCATGCCTCGCAGGGCTGATAAGTTGTATCATGCACAAGTTGTATCATGACCCCCAGGGTCTGCCGTACTATGCTGCCCAGCCAGGAACCCACTCTGTGGTTATTAAGGCTGCTCATGACAGGTCTAAGGTGCCCAAGCACCTCAGTTCCCTCACCCCTGAGAGAGAATCCCACAGGATTGCTCTCTGGGGCTAGAGGGTCTATTCCTCCTCCTCCACTCTGAGGCTGAGGATTGCCAACTACCTTTCCCACATGGTCAAGTACCAGAACACTATCTGGAAGAAGGGCAAGGCCGCAGCCCAGGCCCTTAGTGATTGTTCCCAGAAGCAGAAGGTTCTCAGATGCTTGCAGAGTGCTCAAGATATTAGCAAGCACCTCCTGAGGGCCATCTATGATATTTCGGGTACAGGTGCCAGAACTGCTGCCACAGGCATTTGCCTTCGTAGGCACTCCTGGCTGAGGGTCTTGGATTTCCCAGCTGATGTCCAGCAAAAGGTGCTCAGTGCCCCTTTTATTGGCTCCAAGCTGTTTGGGCCACATGTGCCAAACATCATAAATGAGCTACAGGCATTTGGCAGGGCTGTTAAGTCAGTTCACTCGCTTTACGATACTCAGCCAAAATGCAGACAGCACCCTCCATTTCGCAAGCTGTCCCACAAGTCCAGAGCAACCTCCAAGCCCCAAGGTAAGGGGAGAACCTCCTCTGCCTTGCCTACCCCCTCCTCCTCTGGCACCGCAGTAAAGTGCCCTGGGGTGATGGATCAGCTCTAGTGGCTGGATCTGCCTCTGCTTGACTCCTTGCCAGACCCCACCGCTTCCGATCCCCACCAAGAGGTGATGGTTGGAGGTCGGTTCTCCTCCATCTCAATCAGTGGAGAACCATAACTTCAGATGCCTGGGTTTTCAAATCATGGGGGTACACTGTGGAACTCCATCGAGATGCCCCCAGAGACTCCTCCAGTACCCTCCACATTGCCCCCGGCACATCTGTCAGTTCTCCTGGAGGAGGTACAGACCCTTATGCTCAAAAAGGCCATTGAGTCAATGCCCAGATGCCAAAGAAACAGGATTGTACTCCAGTTTCTTCCTGGTCCTCAAGAAAACCAGAGATCTGAGGCCCATATTAGATCTAAAAGACCTCAATCTGTATGTCCAGCACAAAAAATTCCGCAGGCCTGATGCCTCTTCTCAAGCAAGGTGACTGGTTGTGCTCCCTGGACATACAGGATGCGTTCCTGCACATCTCGTTATGTCCACCACGCAGGAAATTCCTCCTATTTCTCTTTCAGGGCGAGCACTACCAACTCAAAGTATCGCCCTTTGGCTTATCTTCTGCACCGAGGTCTTTACCAAGTGCTTAGCAACAGTAGCTGCAGCTCTCAGAAGGGAGGGACTGTACGTTTTCCCCTGTCAGGACGATTGGCTCCTAAAGGCCCCGTACAGAGAACAGCTTCTGCGGACTCTGGAGAGAAACTCTCAGCTGTTTCTATCCCTGGGCATCACCATTAGCTTGTCCAGGTCACTTCTAACCCTGTCCCAAAGGCTGCAGTATATAGAGGTGGTTCTGGATCCAGCGCAGGGAAAGGCCTTCATGCCTCAGAATAGAGCGGAGTGCCTTATTGCCCAGGCTCAGGAGGTCGCCCAGAGCTGGGTATGTTCCTGCAAGGGTATACTTGAGGCTGTTGGGGTTGATGGCTGTGGCCATTCCAACAGATCCACTGGCTAGGCTGCACATGTGAGTCCTCCAGTGGACACTCAGGGTGCAGTGGAACAAACGTATGGAAGAGTTAGAGCAGTTGGTGCTTGTCACCTCCACAGTCCACAAGGTGCTTCAATGGTAGATGGACCCACTGAACCTGTTTTAAGGGGTCCCATTTCAGATCTCCTCCCCCCAGCAGGTCCTCACCACGGATGCCTCAGGTTTGGGCTGGGGGGCACATCTAGATCCTTTTCATACCCAGGGCTCTTGGTCCCAGATCGAAACCTAGCAATGGTAGGATACACCTTTAAATACTAGCATTGGTATTACATCATAAATTACATTTTAGAGACCCATGTACCCTTAATATACCTGCTAGCCAGGGTGTCAAATGAAAGTTAAATGACAGTTGCAATACATAGAATTCATGTGATTTCAAAAACAGACTTCATAAGTAAACAAACAAAATTAACAGAGAAAAATAAACATATAATTGTAACCAGCAAAAAAGTGTCCAAACATCATTTCCGAAAAGTATGCCATTTTTGGCTGATGTTGAAGAGATTAGCCACAGGGTGTCCGGAGCTGTTTATGAAATCATATGAATTCTATGTATTGCAACTTTCATTTAAATTTAATTTGACACCCTTGGCTAGCAGGTATATATATTAAGGGTACATGGGTCTCTAATATGTAATTTATGATGTAATACCAGTGCTAGTATTTAAGGGTGCATCTTATCCCAGAACAGCGCCCCCTGAGGAAGCTCTATTGAGCAAAGCCCTGGGGTTTCTGGGATAGTGAATTTCAGCTCCCAACATTTGTGTTTTTGGTACTTTGTTCAGATACTGTGTGTATTACACAAACTGCGTTTGGAATAATTTTCAACATCTCTCCAGATTGAAACTCCCTGCACATCAGTGTCATGGAGATGCAGGCGGTCCTGTGTGCCATGCAGGCCTTTCAGAACCATCTCCTCCCAGGTCAGCAGCTGATCCAGTCTGACAACCTCAGTGTGTTGTCTACTGTATCAACAAGCAGAGGTGGCACATTCATATCCCCTATGCAGGGAGGCCATGAGAATGTGGTACTGGGCACTAGACCACAGTCTTGTTCTCTCGGCAGTCCACATCCCAGGCATGCTAAACACCCTGGTGAAAAGCCTCAAGTCAGACTCAGTCCAGCATGCATGAATGGGAACTTCTGTCATCTGTCTCAGAAGATCTCCAGTGCTCCTCTCTCAAGGTGCACCTTTCGGCTATCTCTGCTTTTGATGAGCCTGTGGGCAGCCGCACTGTGGCTCAATTGGATGTTTACCGTACCTTTCTTAGGGGCATCTTGCATCTGAAACCTCCAGTCCATTCCCCTGTCCCGGCTTGGGATTTGAATTTTCTTTTGGAGAAGTTGACCTTGTCTCTTTTTGAGCCAGCTGCAACTTGCGAGCTACACTTTCTTTCCTGGAAAGTGTTATGTTTGGTTGCTTTTACTTCTGCTCAAAGGATTTCTGAGCTTCAGGCTGTATGGTGTCAGGAGCCTTATTTGATTTTCCACAAAGACAGGGTATCTTTACGCACAAATCCTAAGTTTTTTCCCCAAGGTGGTATCTGAGATTTACCTTGAACCAATCCATCCAACTTCCAGTTTACTTTCCTGAGCATGCCGATCCAGGGGAAGCACTGTTCCATACATTGGATGTGTGCAGAACCTTGACATGTTACCTGCTCCAAACTAAGTAATGCAGAAAGTCGAAGCAGCTTTTTGTTTCTTTCGCCCCAGGAAGAGAGGGCGTTCAGGTTTCAAAACAATGTTTGTCCAAATGGTTAGCACATTGTATCGTTTTCTGATACAATAAACATGACAAAGAGTTGCCAGGGGCAGTGAAAGCTCATTCCACAAGGGGCATGGCTACCTATGTTTCTAAGGGGTCTCAGTCACTGACATTTGTGCTGCTGCCACTTGGAGTACTGTCAGTACTTTTACCAAGTATTACAGTCTGGACATTACTTCTCGAGCCCATGCAGGCTTTGGCAGATCTGTTCTATAGGGTCTCCTGTCCTAAGTTTTGGGATACCTTTCCACCCAGACTGTATACGTGCATTTGTAACTGCTTGGGACTTGTTCTATATGTGTGACCTGATGACTGAGATACCTTAGATGAAGGTAGAACAGTTACGTAAGAACTTACCGTAACAGTAGACCTTCGAGGGAATCTCGGTCATCAGATCTGCTTTCTCTCCTGCTATCCCCCTTTTATGGGGCTGTTTCCCAGATATGGCTGAAGAAGGTAAGTAAGAACTTACCATAACAGTAGATCTTCGAGGGAATCTTAGTCATCAGGTACCACCTGTGACAGGGTTGAATAAGGTCCTGCCCCATTTGTTATGCAGAAAGAGTTTTAACGCAAGGGTCTGTTCTAGGGATGTGGATATGTTGTTCAATCCATACTTGTTGGCAGGTACCTTGCCGCTTTAAGATGGGCCGGAAAGTCTTCAAGCTGGCTCCTCCCACCCACCCGAGTGGTAAAACCCCCTGCTCCGCCCCATGACGCCAGATCTTCCTTACCGCTTGGAAGCTCAGATTCCCTCCTTAGCGCTCTAGTTTCTCTAGGCCTGGATCCTAAACCTTCGGTTTTACCGAAAATCGTGCTTAAATTCACGAGACTTAAGTCTTCTCCTTCCCTCACGGCTGCAATGGATTCTAAATCTACTCCCGGCTTCTGTCGGTGTTCTTGCGGGCAGAAGATGTCTCGGACTGACCCACACGCCACGTGCGTCTACTACCTTGGGCTTGGCCATGATCCATGGGTCTGCAATCTTTGTAAGTCCTTTTCAGCTTCGGTCCTTGAAGCCCGCGTTGCCCAACTCCCAACTGGGGCGCCCCGAAAAACAGTTTCCACTGGTGAAGTGGAAGGAGGCCCGTTGGGCGGTGTTGGCGGCTGCAGGCTCCACGGAGCAGCTGGAGCAGTTAATCGCCCTTGAGGAGGAGGCGGCCCAGGCCATGTCGTCGTCTTCCTCGGCATCAGCGTTTATCCCGCTCTTCTTGGGCTCCTCCTATGCTGCTTCCTTTCGGGAGCTTTGTCAGTCACTCTCCACAAAGGGAGAGAGGGGCCCTCGGGGGCTCAATTCAGTTGGTCAAAGAAGAAGGAACCAAAAGGTAAGTCCCACCGTCGACGTTCATGGGAGTGGGAGAGTTCCAGGGACATGGATATGTTGTTCAATCCACACTTACTGGCAGGTTCCTTGCCACTTTAAATCTTGACGGAAGGTCTTCAAGCTGGCTCCTCCTACCCACCCAGGTGGTAAAACTCTCGGCTCCACTCCATGACGGCAGATCTTCCCTACCGCTTGGAAGCTCAGGTTCCCTTCTTTGCACTCTGCGTTTAGGCCTGGATCCAAACTCTTCGGTTTACCCAAAACTAATTTTAAAATTTACAAGACTTCGGTCTTTATCTTCCCTCTCGGCTGCGATGAACAAATGTCCCAGTTCGTGGTGCCCCTGTGAATCAGAAGATGTCCCGGACTGATCCGCACTCCACATGCGTGTACTGCCTTGGGCTTGAACATGAATCGCAGGCCTGCGACTTGTGCAAGTCCTTTTCGGCCACGGTCTTAGAGGATCACGCTGCCAGATTGCAACTTGGGCACCCCGAGAAATGTTATCCTCCAGTCAAGTCGAAGGAGGCTCGTTAGGCGGTGTCCACCTCGGCGGGCTCAGCTGAACAGCTCGAACAGCTGATCGCCCGCGAGGAGGAAGCGGCCCAGGCCGCATCATCATTTTCTTTTTCAGTTGCAGCATTTATCCCACTCTCTTTGGGCTCCTCCTATGTGGTTTCGTTCAAGGAGCTTTGTCAATCCCTCTCCACTAAGGGAGAGGGGCCTTCGGGACATTCCTCTCGGTCCAAAAAGAAGGACTCTAAGGGTAGGTCCCACCGTCGACATTCGTGGGAGCTGGAGACGTCCCCTTCCCCGGATAGTCAACACTCTACTTCGGTCGAGGTTGCGGCTAAGGCCGCTGGCTTCACAGTGTCCCCGTCAGGTCAGCCGGATGAGACACCCATTGACGCAGTCGAGATTTTTCTTGACCCGGCAGACGGGCTGTCGACTGGAAAAGCCGACAGCCCTTCTTCACCAGTTCCCCCGGTGGAAACCGAGGACTTGCCTGTGCCTCCTGTGCCGGAGTCCCCGGTTAAGGTCCCTGAACCGAGGGAGGAGCGGGTTTCCCCACCGCCACTCAGACCCACCCTCGGTAACACCGAAGGTCTCGGTCTCAGACCTCTTCCCGGTCCAGCTGATCCCACCATCAGTGGTCTCAGTCTCGGCACCGTAGAAAGCGGTGGCGCCGCTCATCCTTGTCTTCGTCCTCTTCGGAGGATAGGCTCTGGCGCAAATTGCGTCGGTGCTACGAGGATCTCATGTGGCAGCAGCTCCTTTTGACCGGGGAATAAGCCGACTCAGTCGCCTTCCCCGCCATTAAGTGGCTGTCACCGGAGGGGCGGAAACAACCCCTCGTTGTAATCGAGGAGCCGAAGCCGGCACCAGTTGTTCGGCCGAAACCAGCTGCGCCACCCCTTGTGGTGGAACCCCCGCCTCCACAACCTAAATTTGGGGCCCCGACCAAGGGTCGGGTCAGGGCTTGCCCCAGCGGTTGTCGGTCACCCTCACTCCCGATCGGCCTCGGCAGGTGGAGGATGGCTCAGGCCCTCGGCATCTGTTTGCAGATTCCTTGGAGTCTGATGATGACTCTTCCCTGTTCTCCAGGCTCCTCGACCTGGAGTCCACTGGGGGTCAGTCGGTGGACAAGAGCCCATCCTCGTTCCTCTGTATGCTTCGGCTCATCTGAGAGTCCACTGGGATGAAGCTCGAACCTGTTTCAAAGCGGGCCGAGTATCCCCTCACGGAGATACTGGACCGAGGGGATTCCCCCACGGAGGCCTTCCTAGTGGCTGAAGCCATTGTTGGCCCGGCCTTGGAGCTATGGCAGCGGCCAACTTCTTGTCCAGCACCTTCGGCCAGGATGGCTTGAAAGTATGTTGTTCCCACCGGTTCACCCTCCGGTTTCTCGGAGCAGCCCTCCCCGGAGGGGCTAGTGACCGACAGTGTTTTCCGGCACTCCGGAAATGCTCGGGATGTGGACAAGCCACCCGATAGAGAGTCCGAGAAACTGGACTACTCCAGGCAGAAAGTCTATGCTGCTTCCTCCCTAGGCCTTCATCAGGCCAGCTCGGCCGTTCTGATGGCGCACTTTTCGCACGCCCTTTTGGGCTCCCTGGATGAGGTGATTCCTCATCTCCCGGCTGACCTCCAGACAACGGTCAAGCAGGTGCGAGATCAGGGAAGGGTGGTGGCCAAACAGCAGCTCCAAACTTCTTTGGACATGGCTGACTCGTGTGCCCGGTCAGTAGCGACCGCAGTGGCCATACGCCGCAGAGCTTGGCTGCGGATCTCCACTTTTACAGCGGATACCCAGCACAAGCTGGCAGACGTTCCCTTCTTGGCTACCGACTTGTTCGGCCCCGGGGTGGAGGGTCATCTGCAAAGGATCGAGAAGTCCAATGCCACCTTGGACTCGGTCATGTTTGCCCAGAAAGACAAAGGCCGCCAGCAGCAGCAGCGTAAGCCCTTTCGGCCTTCCACTCCTGCAGCACGTCCGGCCCAGCAACACCAGCATCAGGGCCAGCAGGCTCGCACTTGGCATCCCAAAGCCAAGCCTGCAGCTTCCTCCGCAGGAAGCCAGGAGGGAAAGGTCCAGGAGGCCCCTCGGCCGGCCCTTCCTCCAAGCCTGCCCAGTGACTGGTTGAGGGGTGTCGCCCCCAACCTCGTCACTCCTCTCTGGGTCCCCCCTTTGGGGGGACAGCTTCGCCACTTCCTTTCCACCTGGTCCGATATCCCACAGACCGCTGGGTGCTGGAAGTGGTAGGAAAGGGTCTGCCTCTGGAATTTGAGCAGTCCCCACCTTATCGAGCTGTTGCCCCACCGAGTCACGGGGTCCACAGCCTCTCTGTCGGTTCGTCGAGTCGACATTGTCCTGCTCCTCCTGAAGGAGGTGATCAGGGAGGTGGCAGATCCTCCACCAGACCCAGGGTTTGTGTCCAGGTACTCCCTGGTCCCAAAACGGACAGGGGCCTGGTGCCCTATTCTAGACCTACACGACCTGAACAAGTTCCTAAGGTCTCGTACCTTCAGGATGGTCACTCTGGCTCAGATCATTCCATCTCTGGAACGAGGCATGTGGTTCTGCTCTCTGGACCTCCAGGACGCGTTCCTTCACATCCCAATCCATCCGTCTCACCAGCGATTCCTCCGCTTCAGGGCAGAGGGATCCCTTTATGAGTTCCGGGCCATGCCCTTCGGCCTCTCTCCAGCTCCAGGGTCTTCACCAAATGCATGGCAGTGGTGACAGCATTCCTGTGGTGCCGAAGGGTCCAGGTGTACCCTTACCTGGACGACTGGCTGATTGCAGCCCCCTCCAGGTCTGCTCTCAGATTGGCCTCCTCATCAACGAGGCCAAATCGGAACTCGTGCCAACGCAGGTGATTCAGTTCATTGGGGCAGAGCTAGACTCTCTTCGAGCCAGAGCACAGCTCCTGGCGGACAGGGCCGAAATTCTTTCCTCCTTTGCCCAATCATTTCTGGTTGGGTAATTGCACTCTGCCCAGGACTTCCTGGGCCTCATGGTGGCCTGCACCAGCGTGGTCCGTTGGGCCCGCTGGGATATGCCTGCCCTGCAGTGGGGGCTTGTCCGCCAATGGTCACAGTGCTCCAGTCCTCTGGACCAGCCAGTGATAGTGACCCAGGAGATGGGGAACGCTCTCCAGTGGTGGATTGTTCCGGCTCATCTGCAGGAGAGTATCCCATTTCTCCACCCAGAGTCGATGGTCACTCTAACGACCGACGCCTCTCTGATGGGTTGGGGTGCCCATATGGGGGAGCTCAGAGCGCACGGCCTCTGGTCCCCTCAGGAGTCTCAATGCCACATCAACCTGCTGGAGCTTCGAGCGGTCCGACTAGCCCTCACCGCCTTGGCTCTGTTTGTACGGGGTCAAGTGGTCCAGGTCCAGACGGACAACAACACGACCATGTACTACCTAAATCTCCAGGGCGGGATGCACTCCATGCCTCTTTTCAAGGAGGCTCTCCACACTTGGTTTCTCATGAGGAGACTGGAGGCAGATCTCCTAGCCATCCATGTGGCAGGAGCCTCCAACACTCTGGCCGATGCCCTAAGCCGGATAGGTGCTGCATCTCACGAGTGGTCTCTTCTGCCGGAGGTAGTACACGATCTGTTCTCCCACTGGGGCACACCTCAGGTGGACCTGTTTGCCTCCAGGGAGAATGCGAAGCTGAGGCTGTTTCATGCCCACCCCCCTCAGCAGGGCTCGCTGCAGGGGGATGCCTTCTCGAGGCCGTGGACCCCAGGCCTCTTCTACACCTTTCCCCCATTTCCCTTGATCCACAAGGTGCTTCTCAAGACGATGAGGGACAAGGTGCAGGTGATTCTGGTAGCCCCAGACTGGCCTCGCCAGTTCTGGTATCCAGAGCTCCTCAGCTCCAGGCTCCCAAGGCGGCTTCCAGCCCGCTCGGACCTGATCTCAGTCAACCAGGGGAAGGTACTCCACCCGGACCTTCAATCCCTGCACCTGACAGCCTGGTTCCTGAACGGCTAGAGTTCCAGGCCTTGGGTCTTTCCAACGAGGTCCTCAACGTTGTTGAGGCATCCCGTAAGGAGTCAACCAGAAAATGTCGTGCCTTCAAATGGAAGAGATTCTCCATTTGGTGTCAGGATAAGGAGTTGGACCCTTCCTCCTGTTCCTTGGCCAGCATTCTGGACTACCTATGGTCCCTTTCTCAGCTAGGGCTTGATTCGGCGACCCTTAAGGTGCACATGGCAGCCATCTCTGCTTGGCGGGGCGGGAAGCAGTTAGATGCTAGGGAAAGAATGGTCGGGCTTTTTCAAAGGCCTTGTTCATATCCCTCCAGTGCAGAACCTCCACCTCCGTGGGATCTACTGCTGGTATTGGCTAAGCTTATGGGCAAGCCATTCGAACCGATGCACAGGTGCGATATTTCCCACCTGTCGTGGAAGACCACCTTCTTGGTGGCTATTACATCAGCCAGAAGGATGGGAGAGCTCCAGGCGCTTTCCATCAGGTCTCCTTATCTGGTCTTCCACAGGGACAAGGTTGTCCTGTGCCCCCACCCGAAATTCCTTCTGAAGGTTGGTGTCAGAGTTTCACCTTAACCAGGTGTTGACTCTGCCGGTGTTCTACCCCAGTGACACCTCGGAGGCCGAATATAGGCTCCATACTTTGGACCCTAGAAGAGCGCTGTCTTATTATAAGGAGCGGACGGCTGAAGTTCGGGGAGAGGTTCACCAGCTGTTTGGCACCTACGCTGAAGCCGCACTTGGCAGACCTGCAGCCAAGCGGACAATAGGCAGGTGGGTCACCTCCTGCATAGATCTCTGCTATAGGTTGGCGGGCATAGAGCCTCTCAGAGGGATAAGAGCTCATTTTACCGCCATACCTGCTAGCTGGTGGTTGCCTAGGACGCCCTATGCAGGAAATCTGCAGGGCTGCTACCTGGAAGTCAGCACTCACCTTCATTACCCACTACCACATCGACCTTGAGTCACGCCGGAATGCTGGTTTTGGGACCTCGGTTCTCCAGTCCTTATTTCCCAAGTAGGGGGTGCGCGAGCCTTGCCTTCCTCCTCCCGGAGAACTGCTAGGCGTCTGCCAGTAAGTGTGGATTGAACAACATATCCATGTCTCTAGAAATACAGGTTACTCACCTGTAACAGGAGTTCTAGGAGTGGTATATGTTGTTCATCCACACAACCCACCCGACCTCCCCAGCTTCAACGCGCAACCTGGCTTCCAGCGGGCTAGATCTGGAGTCATGGGGCGGAGCCAAGAGTTTTACCACCCGGGTGGGTGGGAGGAGCCAGCTTGAAGACCTTCTGGCAAGATTTAAAGCAGCAAGAAACCTACCAGTAAGTGTGGATAAACAACATATACCATTCCTAGAACTCCTGTTACAGGTGAGTAACCTGTATTTCTCGCTCCCCGGAGCGTCTCTTATCGACTTCAGTCGAGGGTGCGGCTAAGGCCGCTGGCTTTTCGGTGTCCCTGTCGGGTCATCCGGCCGAGACACCCGTCGATGCAGTCGAGATTTTTCTCTACCCTCTGGACGGGCTATCGACTGGAGAGGCTGACGACCCCCTTTCACCGGTACTCCCGATGCTTACTGAGGACTTGCCTCGGCTTCCCGAGCCAAAGTCCCCGGTCAAGGACCCTGAGCCGGGGGATGAGCGGGTTTCCTCCGCCCCCTCTTCGACCCACTGTCGGCGACCCCAACAGTCTTGGTCCTCTTCCGTGTCTGGTAAGTCCCGTCGGCAGTCTCGATCCCGACATCACAGAAAGCGGCGCCGCCGATGAAGAACGTATACCACTCCTAGAACTCCCGTTACAGGTGAGTAACCTGTATTTCTAGCCTCTCCTTTTCTGTCTCTTCTCTGTCTGGTTGCGCAAACAAATTTTCTTGTGAGACCTAGGAACTGATCAATCTTGACGGTTTTGCAGTTCTCCACCTCTCGCTGTCTCCCCTTGCTATTTCTGTCTTTTCTTCCCCCTTGCATGTCTACAGGTATAAAAATATATGTGGAGCTGTATGTGAAACTGGGATCCCTTTGTTTAAAATTGTATATAGTTATACCGTGGAAATGATTGCAAAAAGCTATTTGGAACCCAAGAGGTTAACATGAGATGCTGGTTTGAAAAATATTTCCAGAGCTGTCAAGAAGTCAGTTCTAGGTCACAATGTTCTTTTTGCTGCACCTGCTGAAACTGACAAGAACACTGTGCGAGATGCAGAATGTTCTCTTATCGAGCTCCCTGCAAAAACTTCTTGTAAAAAGAGCTGCAATGTTTTGCAAGAGACAGAGACTGAGAATGGAAATTGAGAAGAGAGAGAGAGAGAGAGAGAGATGTGGTCTTACAAGTTGATCTCTCCAACAGACACACTCCAGTGAAAATGAGTCTTCCTGTTTGTAAGAGGTACAAATCGACTGCAATGCTTCGATCTGTAACCTGCTAGTCTAGGCTTCGAATCCACATTCAACCTTTATATCTGTCACACTGCTCAGCTGTTTTCACTTTTGACCTGAGGAAGAGAGTTTCACCTCTCTAAAGCTAGTCTTAAAAATAATTTTGTTAGTCCAATAAAAGGTATCACCTGCAACATAATTGTTTTTTTTCTTGAAATTGAGAAGAAAAACTCAGAAGGATTCTGCTTTCTGTATTTGTACTGCCATTGTACATAGTTACACAGAACAATTTGTATTTTTTATTTTGCTGTTATTAATAATAAAAACACTATTTGCGAATTTTACAACTGCTCCTGTTTTTTCCTATGCTTCCAGACATGTGCCTTGACGACACCACCATAGGAACTTCGTCAGTGAATGGGGAATCCACATGGAAGATTTTCAGCAGTACAACTGGGGCTGCCCACGCCGTCGACGTCACCAACCCTATATAGGCGTGGGCGGCCCCACTCCCTCCTCAGTTCTTTCCCCCCTGAAGATGAAAGGAGTGAGGCTCATGCCCTGGGGATCTGAGGAGAGACAGAGGGAAACAGCTCTAAATTAAAAGGATGGAACAGACAGCCAGGTCCTGATCAGGAGCCCCAAGATGGGGGACGGTGGGAGGGAAAACATACCTGATGACTGAGATCCCCTGGTAAATTCCTGCGTAACTGTTCTATCTTCTTTGGGGATATCTCAGTCATCAGGTACCACTATAGGAACGAGTACTAAGCAGTGATAGGTAGGAATAGGAACTCTGGAAGGCTGGATCTTCATAAATGTAAGACGGGAGACCGGAGATAGCCTGCCCAGTCAAGGGGCTTCCCAAACTTAAGACAGAGACCCTT
The DNA here is from genome assembly GCA_016271365.2 of Neoceratodus forsteri. NCBI lineage: Eukaryota > Metazoa > Chordata > Ceratodontiformes > Ceratodontidae > Neoceratodus > Neoceratodus forsteri. Next base: position 1,201,995,066 of record CM057455.1, on the reverse strand, counting down.
GAAAACTGACCTGTCAGAGGACTCCATAAACTTAAGACAGGAGTCCCTGCAGAACAGACCTGCCAAAACCTGCACGGGCTCTCGAGGCAATGTCCAGACTGTAGTGCTTGGTGAAAGTGTGGACTGTACTCCAGGTGGCAGCAGTGCAAATATCAGCAGCTAAGACCCCTTTGAAACAAGTTGCAGAGGTAGCCACGTCTCTGGTGGAATGAGTGTTGACAGCACTAGGCAATTCTTTGCCGTACTTATTGTGGCAGAACACAATGCAATTTGCCAACCATTTGGATAATTATTGCTTAGAAACTGAAGCGCCCTCTCTGCCTGGGGGCAAAGAAACAGACAACTGCTTAGACTTTCTGGACTCCTTAGTCCCGAGCAGATAATACTTCAAAGTTCTGCGCATATCAGATGTAAGGAGCAGTGCTTCCCCTGGATTGGTACGCTCGGGAAAATAAACAGGAAGGTGGCTAGCTGATTGAGTGTAAACTCGGAAACCACCTTAGGGAGAAACTTAGGATTTATGCACAACGATACCCTGTCTTTGTGAAAAATCAAATAAGGCTTCTCGCACCAGAGTGCCTGAAGCTCTGGAATTCTTCGAGCGGAAGTAATGGCAACTTAAAAGAGTGCTTTCCAAGAGAAATGGTGCAAATCACAAATCGCGATTGGCTTAAAGGGAGACAGGGTCAGCTTTTCCAAAATAAAATTTAGCTACCAATCCGGAACAGGGAAACACATTGCGAGTTTCAGATGCAGAATACCCCTAAGGAAAGTGCGGAAGACATCCAGCTAAGCAATCGTGCAGTCACCCATAGGCTCATGGAAAGCCGAAATGGCCAAAAGGTGGACCTTAAGGGAAGAATACGGGAGACCTCAGTCTGACAAGGAAATCAGGTAGTCCAGGGCGTGCTTCACATGACAGGTGAAAGGGTCTAGGGAATGCTTGGCAGCCCAGATGGCAAACCGCTTCTATGTCATGGCATAAGTGGTACTGGTGGAAGGCTTTCGGGTGGCCACTAGTACATCTGCTACCCTATTAGAAACCCCTAACCTGGCAATGGCTTGTCCTCAGGAGCCACGCATGCAGATGGAGGGACCTGAGGTTTAGATGGACTAGGGTCCCCCGATCCTGGGTCAGCAGATTCCTGCAGAAAGGCAGATGAACTGGTGGATCTTACTTCGAGATACAGCTCTTGCAGCAGGTTACACCATTAGGACTGAAGCCAGCAGGCGTCAGGACCCCACGGAAATCTTCTAGCTAGCAGTCTTCAGCGGGGACCACCTCCGACGTCGGTCCCGCCCCCGACGTCGGGCATAGTACATAAGGAGGCGGTCCCGCCAGAATCCCCAGTTCTTTCCCGCCGTCGACTTGCATGTCTTCGGTCAGTATCTAGCGAGCGACGCCTGGAAAAGTCTTTTTTTTCCCGTTTCTCGAATTGGAAACTCTTTCTCAATCGAATCATCTACACATCTGATGTCCTGTCCAACATCCCCGGAGGGCCATCCATCAGAATGCGCCTGTGGGAAGCAAATTCCCTTTAAAGACCCGCATTCGGCCTGCGTGCGGTGCCTAGGCCCGGACCACGACACCCGGGCCTGTTCCTTCTGTCAAGGATTTAACAGTCGGACCCGGATCCGTCGCCAGAAGGCCCTACAAGCTTACCTTCTAGAAGAGAAATTGAAGGCCATGGATTCTGCCTCCAAGGGGGAATCGTCCGAGAAAGCCCGCTGGCACCTCGAAAAGCACAAGGAGAGGGTGAGATCAAAATCCCCTTCTAGGGCTTCAGACTCCCGTAGCTCCGGCTCCCGGTCCGACCGCTCACCTTCCCGGGCCCGCTCTCAGCCTCCCCCGGTCGCGGTCAAGTCATCCTCTGGTTCCTCTACTCTGCAGCCTGTTAAGACCTCCAGGCCTTCTTCATCTTCTTCCAAGGCCTCGCCGAGGTCAGGGGACCGCCATCACCACAAGTCCGGCTCCCGCCACTCGGCGCTCAACATCCGGTCGGTCTCCTTGCCTCCTCCACCCCAGCGGAAAACCAAGGAACTGACATCGCTCAAGAGGACGTTGGACCCGACATCGGCCCACCCGACATCGGCCAAGCACCACCGGTCCCGGGACCCGACGACTGCCAGACGCCCGTCGCCAGTCACGTCTTCTCCACTGCGGATGCTGGCCGGGGGACCGAGGCCCGACCCAGTAGAGAGAGGAACCCCTACGCCACCTACCGACGTCGACCAGGAGGCGCCTACGGAGGAGGAGTTGACTCAGCCCGAGGACCAGGCGGGCGAACCCTGTCCTGTCGAACCCCCGAGGGAACCCTCTCCTGAACCAGAGACCCCTGGGGAGCCGGACGCCGGAACCCGATGACCAACCACCGGCGCCCGGTCCGTCGTCGGGTCTCAATATTTCTGAGGTCAAGGAGCTATTCACCTTTTGGTGGGATACCATAAAGAAGGACGTGGTTCCCACACCTCCTCCTCTTCCTCCTCCTCCTCCCGTGACTCCACCGGCCCCAGCGCCCCCCACCCCATCCGGGGCAGCAGGCCAAGTACCTTCCCCCCAAGAGACTGCGGAATCTCCTAGGGGCAGACCAGACAAGAGGAGACCTCCGTCCAGATCTTCTTCAGGGTCACCCAGCCCCAAGAGACCCAGAAGACGCCGCCACTCGCCTTTGACGGAGGACTCGGGATCGGACTTCTCAGATGGATCCAGATCCCCTTCTCCTATCAGCGTCCCCTCTCCGGACCCACGTGAGCTCCCAAGATCTCCTCCGGATGACCCATCGTTCTCTGAGATTATGAGGCATATTCAGGAGAATATGGGCTGGGACGCAGAGGAACTTGACCCCGAGAGGCTACACCTTGCACGTTATCTTCGGCAAAAGGATCCAAAGCCTGTGGTGGTGCCACCCTTGGTGGACACCTTCGTGGACGTCACCAAGGCAGCGTGGAAACTTCCACACTCGCTCCCGGCGATGCCGAATAAGGCTGACCGCCTGTACAAGGCCCCTAGGGAAGACCAATACTTGGCATCTCATTCTCTGGCCGATTCCCTGGTCATTACAGCCTCAAATGACCGGTCCCAGAGGCCGCAACATCTGAGCACCCTGCCACCGGACCCAGAGTCCAAGCAATTGGACGCAATGGGCAGGCACACGTACGCAGCTGCAACCTGCGCCATTAGGTCCCTCAACTATCTTACCCACATGGTCCAGTTTCAGAATGCCTTGTGGGAGCAGGGACTAGACCTGGCAGAAAAGATGCCGGAAGGTGAGCAGAAGGAAGAGCTGCTTCAGCTCCTCCGCACGGGTTCAGACATGGGAACCCAGGTGCTTCGAGCCGCGTATGACTCCGCGGACTCCTCGGCCAGAGCGGCAGCCTCAGGCATATGCCTCCGGAGACACTCATGGCTTCGTGTCTCCGGATTCACCCCGGACATCCAGAAGAACATTCTGGACGCCTCGTTCCACGCAGGTTCTCTTTGGTGAGTCTTCGGAGAAGGTCTCACCAAGCTTCAAGAGGCGGAAGGCTGTGCGGTCTGTCAAGCCATGTACAGACCCAAGCCTGGTTCCTTCGTAGGAACCAGAGCCGTCTGCTCGGACGCAGAGACAACAATGCTGCTCGTCTCGGCAACAGAGGGCTTCTCTCCCGAAGAGCCCAGGGGAAGTCGTCCGCAGGCCGAGGCCAATGCCCTGCCAAGTCGGCCCAGCCTGCAGGACCCTCAGCTGCAACAGCATGACTCCTTCCCGGCCCCCGCCCCTCAGGATCAACGGGACACCAAGGTCGGGGGTCGCATTGCGGACCACCTGCCAGGGTGGCAGTCTATTACCACCGACAGGTGGGTTCTTCAGTTGGTCAAACAAGGCCACTTTATAGAATTCGTGGACAAGCCACCCACAAGGCCTCCTCTGCTCTCCCGTTACTCGGGTCAGCACAGATCGCTTATCAGGCAAGAAGTACTCGCGCTTCTACAAAAAGGAGCGGTGGAGTACGTCCCGGAGAACCAGAGAGGAGCAGGCTACTATTCCCACTTCTTTCTGGTTCCAAAGAAAACAGGGGACCTCCGTCCAGTATTGGACCTCAGCGACCTCAGTATGTCGGCTCGCAATGGTTTCGCATGGTGACCCTCCAAGGACTCATTCCCATGCTGAAGAAGGACGCCTTCTAGCATCACTGGACATGCAGGACGCCTACCTGCACATCCCCATTGCTCAAGCGCACAGGAGGTTCCTGCACTTCGAGTTCCTCGGCCACCACTTTCAGTTCAGGCACTTCCTTTCGGACTGTCATCGGCCCCCAGGGTCTTCACCAAGTGTATGGCAGTCGTGTCAGCGTCTCTAAGGAGACAGGGCCACTATGTGTTCCCGTACCTGGCTGACTGGCTTCTCATGGCCGCCTCCAGAGAGGCGCTGTTGTTGGTCATCCAGAACACCCAAGCTCTTTTTCAGTCGCTGGGTATTCTTATCAACTACGAGTAGTCTCTCCTGGTACCATCCCAGAAGCTGCAGTTCATAGGCGCAGTTCTGGACACCATCCAAGGGAAAGCTTTTCTTCCCGAGGACAGAGCGGAGCGCATCAGGTCCCTCATCAGGGACCTTTCAGCGAAGAAGACTGTCCCCGCCAGACTGGTCCTTTGCCTGCTCGGACACATGGCTGCGGCCATTCCAACCGTCCCAATGGCAAGGCTCCACATGCGGGTAACCCAATGGATGCTGAAAGCGCAATGGGATCAAAGGCAAGACCACATGCAGCAGCCGGTCAGAATCACGAAGGCCGTGATTCAGGACTGGCAATGGTGGCTAGACCCAGGGACACTCTCTGTGGGTGTTCCATTTGCAGTGCCGTCCCCGGAGGTAATCCTCTCCACAGACGCCTCAGGGCTGGGGTGGGGAGCACATCTGAACGGGGTGAGGTCCCAGGGAACGTGGATCCCTCAGGAAGCTCACCTCCATATCAACATTCTGGAGATGAGGGCGGTCCTTTATGCCCTGCAGGCCTTCCAGTCAGAAATCCCGCCGAGTACTCTTCTGCTTCAAACAGACAATACGGTGTTGATGTATTACCTCAACAAACAAGGAGGCACACACTCTTACCCCCTTTGCAGGGAAGCTATGAGAGTGTGGGAATGGGTAATTTGACACGGCGCGAGTCTGATTGCAGTTCACGTTCCCGGAGTGGACAACACAATCGCAGACAGCCTGAGTCGATCCCAGGCCAGAGTCCACGAGTGGGAACTTCTTCAGGAGGTAGCAGAGGATCTGTTTCTTCGATGGGGCACTCCAGAATTGGACTTGTTCGCTTCCCCATCGAACGCAAAACTGCCCAATTTTTGAACTGGTGGTTCCTCTGCCTGCTGCCGAAGCAGAGAGAACCATTTCTGACGGGGCCAGAATAGGGCTACCAGGGTCATGCTGGCCCCCTCCATGTATATCTTGAGTAGCACACTCTGTATTAGTGGAAACAGAGGGAATGCGTACAGAAACCTCCCACTCCAAGAGAGGGACAATGCGTCTCACTAGAAAACTTCAGGCCCTGGATCTAGCGAGCAAAAATTGGGCAGTTTTGCATTGTGTGGGGACACAAAAAGGTCCAACTCTGGACAAACCCATCTGTTGAACAAATCCTTTGCTACAGATGAGAGAAGCTCCCATTCATGCATGCTGGACTGAGTCCTGGTGAGACTGTCCACGAGAGTGTTTAGCACACCTGGCACATGGACCGCCAAGAGAGTCAAGCTATGATCCAGCCCCCAGTCCCACACTCTTATTGCCTCCAGGCAGAGGGGATATGAGTGAGTCCCGCCCTGCTTGTTGATGTAGTAGACTACACTCAGATTGTCCGTCTGCACTAACAGCTGTCCTGGGGCCAGGTGCTCTTGAAATGCATGCACGGTGTAGAGCACCGCTCTCATCTCCAGGATATTGATATGCAGGGCGGCTTCCCACTGGGACCAGGAGCCCGGGATTTGAAAGGGCCCCTTGTGTACCCCCCAGCCCAGACCGGAAGCATTTGAGGTCAGGATCTGATGCGGGGAGGAAAGTTGGAAGGGAACCCATTGAGGAAGGGCCAAGGGGTCCATCCACCACTGCAGTGCTTTGCGCACTGTGGAGGAGACCAGGACTAGATGGTCCAGCTCAGATGCTGGTCCCACTGCACCCTGAGGGTCCACTGAAGGGTGCACATGTGGAGCCTGGCCAGTATAACAGTGGAAGTGGCCACAGCCATTAGGCCCAGGAGCCTGAGGTACAGTCTGGCAGGAATGTACTGAGACTGAGCGGCCCCCTGAGCTTGAGCAATAAGGCATTCTGCCCTGTTTTGAGGTAGGAAGGCCTTCCCCTGCTCTGAATCCAGGACCGCACCAATGTATTGTAGTCTTTGGGATGGTACCAGAACAGACTTGGGCAGGTTGACCATGATGCCAAGACTCTCTCGGGAGTCCATGTGTCCCTGGACGGGGCCTTGAGAGGCCAGTTGTCCAGGTAAGGAAAGATGTACAGACCTTCCCTTCTGAGGGCTGCTGTGACCACTGCTAAGCATTTGGTAAAGACGCGCAGCACAGAGGATAAACCAAAGGGCAGTACCTTGAATTGGTAATGCTCTCCCTGAAAGGCAAAGTGGAGAAACTTCCTATGAGGAAGAAAAAACGCAATGTGCAGGTAAGCATCCTGCATATCCAGGAACAGAGCCAGTCCCCGGTTTTGAGGAGGAGCAAGAGGCCCGGCAGTGTTACCATCCAAAACGTTTTGTACGGTACGAAGAGACTGAGATCCTTTATACAGTATCCAAAGTATCTAAAATAGGCCTTAGATCTCCCATCTTTCAGAGGACCAGGAACAACCTGGAATAGAACCCCTGGTTTCTAGGGACATGGATATGTTGTTCATCCACACTCATTGGCAGGTATCCTTGCCGCTTTAAATCTTGCCGGAAGGTCTTCAAGCTTGCTCCTCCCACCCACCCGGGTGGTATAACTCTCGGCTCCGCCCCATGACGCCAGATCTTCCTTACCGCTTGGAAGCTCAGGTTCCTCCTTAACGCTCTGCGCTTGTGACTGGTTCCTATTTCTCCGTTTGCGGTTTAAAATAAATTTAGCAAAAGACTTCAGTCTTCTATTCCCCGGCTGCGATGGACAAATCGACTCCCAGTTTGAGGAGGCGCCCATGCGGGCCGAAGATGTCGGGCCGGATCCACTCCCGTGTGTGCCACTGCTTGGGCCTTGAGCACGACCCGCGGGCTTGCGACCTGTGCTCATCTTCAAGCCTCGTCCTCGAACCGTGCTGCCCGATTGCAACTGGGCCGTCGAGAAGCGTTTCCCTCGGTGAAGTCCAAGGAGGCCCGGTTGGCGGTGTCCGTGGCGGGCTCGGCGGATCCTTTCGGCGGATGAGTCGCCCTCGAAGAGGAGGCGGCGCGGTCGTATCTTCCTCGGCGCGGCATTTATCCCGCTCTCTGGGTTCTTCCTACACGGCTTCTTTTAAGGAGCTTTGTCTGTCCCTCTCCACTAAAGGAGAAGGCCTGCGTCTGCTGGACCTTATTCTCGGTCCAAAAGAGGACAGGGTAAGTCCCTCCGTCGCGCTCTTGGGAGCGGGAAGGTCCCTCTCCCGGGCTGTGGGCCGTCGGCTTCAGTCGACCGCTTGGCCGACTACTGGCCTCACGGTGTCCCGTCAGGTCAGTTGACGAGACTCCCACCGATGAAGTCGAGATTTTCTCGACCCATTGAACCGGGCTGTCGCCTTTAGCAGCCGAGATTCCCTTCTCCCCGGTTCCCCCGGGAGGAGTTGAGGATCCCGTGGGCTCGCCTGTGCCTCTGGTTCCGGAGCCCTCGGATGGACCATCCGAGCCGAAGGGAGTGCCGGTTCCGGCCGACACCTCCCCGCACCGACCTCGGAAATTCCGGGACTCTTGGTCTCGGACCTCTTCGCGGTCCAGCCGATCCCACCGTCATAGGCGGTCTCGGTCTCGGCACCTCGGTGAGCGGCGTCGCCGCTCGTCCTCGTCCTCCTCCTCGGATGAGGAGGCTTCGGCGTAAATGACGTCGACGGTACGAGGACCTTATGTTGCAACAGCTCCTCCTGGCCGGGAATAAGCCGACCCGTCGCCTTCCCCGGCCATTAAGTGGCTGTCACCGGAACGGCCGACACAACCCCTCGACTTATCCGAGGAGCCTATACCCAGGCCGGTTGTTCGGCCAAAACCAGCTGCTCCACCGATTCCGGTGGAACCTCCGCCTCCACAGCCACCAATTGGGGCTCCGACCAAGGATTCTCGGTCGGCTAAGGGTCTACCCCATCGGCTGTCAGTTACCCTCACTCCCGACCGACCTCGGCAGGTGAAGGGTGGCTCAGGCCAGAGGCAGCTCTTCGAGGACTCTTCCGAGTCCGAAGATGATTCCTCCTTCTTCTCCAAGCGACTGGACTTGGAGTCTTCAGGAGGTCAGTCAATGGACGATAGCCCGTCGTCCTTCCTAGGACTGCTTCGGCTCATCTCGGAGTCTACCGGGATGGAGCTCGAACCCGTTTCCAAACGGGCCAGGTATCCCCTCACGGAGATTCTGGACCGAGGGGATTCTCCGACGGAGGCCTTTCCGGTGGCCGAGGCCATAGTGGGTCCGGCACTGGAGCTTTGGCAGCGCCCTGCTTCCTGCCCTGCGCCCTCGGCCAGGATGGCCAGGAAGTATGCGGTCCCTACCGGTTCCTTGTCCGGTTTTTCGGAACACCCCTCCGCTGAGGGGTTGGTTACCGACAGCGTTTTCCGGCGCGCCGGCAACGCCAGGGATGTGGACAAACCTCCTGACAAGGAGTCCAAGAAATTGGACTATGTCGGGCGAAAAGTCTACGCTATGCCCTCTCTCGCCTTCGCAGGCCAGTTCGGCCGTCCTCATGGCACATTTTTCTCATGCCCTGTTGGGCTCCTGGATGAGGTCATCCTCATCTTCCCGCCGATCTGCAGACTACGGTTAGCAGGTGCGGGACCAGGGCAGGGAGTGGCCAAACAGCAGCTCCAGACTGCTTTGGATATAGGGGACTCATGTGCCAGATCGGTGGCGGCCGCAGTGGCTATCTTGTCGTGAGCTTAGCTGAGGATATCCACCTTTGCCGGATACCCAGCACAAGTTGGCGGATGTTCCTTTGGGGACTGACCTCGGCCCTGGGGGGTAGGTCACCTGCAGAGGATCGAAGTCCAATGCCACCTTGGACTCGGCCCTTCCGCTCAGAAGGACAAAGGCCGAAACCACAGCCTAAGCCCTTTGCGTCCTTCTGTGCCCCGGCGCGCCCGGCCAACAACGTCAGGGCCAGCAGGCTCGGCCTTGGCATCCCAAACCCAAGCCGCCGGCTTCCTCTAACAGGAGGCAGGGAGGAAAGGGCCCAGGAGGTCCCTCGGCCGGTCCCTCCTCCAAGCCTGCCCAGTGACGGGCTGAGGGTGTCGCCCCCATCCCGCCACTCACTCTGGGTCCCTCTGGAGACGGCCCGCACCTTCCGCTCCGCCTGGTCCGCTGTTACCACGGACAGGTGGGTCTGGAGGTGGTGGAAGAGGCCTGCCTCTGGAATTGAGCAGGCACCACCCTTCAGGCCGTCGCCCCTCGGGGAGCTTGAGTCCCAGCCTCACTGGCGGCTCGTCGAGCCGACATCCTCCTCCTCCAGAAGGAGGTGGTAAGAGGTGGTGGACCCTCCTTCAGACCCAGGGTTTGTGTCCAGGTACTTCCTGGTTCCGAACGGACGGGGCTGGCGCCCATTCTCGACCACACGACCTAAACAAGTTCCTAAGGTCTCGAACCTTCAGGATGGTCACTCTGGCTCAGATAATACCATCCTTGGAACGCGGCGTGTGGTTCTGCTCTCTGGACTTGCAGGACGCGTTTTTTCACGTCCCTATCCGTCCGTCTCACCAGAGATTCCTTCGCTTCCGAGCGGAAGGATCCCTCTTCGAGTTCCAAGCCATGCCCTTCGGCTTGTCTCCAGCTCCCAGGGTCTTCACCAAATGCATGGCAGTGGTGACAGCATTCCTGCGGCGCCGAGGGGTCCGGGTGTACCCTTACCTGGACGACTGGCTGATAGCAGCTCCCTCCAGGAAGTAGGCGGAGTGGTCCAGAGATCTGGCCCTCCAGGTCTGCTCTCAACTGGGCCTCCTTATCAACGAGGCCAAGTCGGAACTCGAGCCGAAGCAGGTGATTCTATTCATCGGGGCGCAGCTCGACTCTCTTCGAGCCAGAGCGCGGCTCCCGGCGGACAGGGCCGAGGTTCTTTCCTCCTTTGCCCGATCATTTCTGGTTGGGCAATTGCGCCCTGCCCGGGACTTCCTGCGCCTCCTGGGTCTCATGGCGGCCTGCACCAGCGTGGTCCGTTGGGCCCGCTGGAACATGCGTCCCCTTCAGTGGGGACTGGCCAGCCAGTGGTCACAACGCTGCGATCCCTTGGACCAGCTTGTGTCGGTGACACAGGGGATGTGGAACGCTCTCCAGTGGTGGACCGTTCCAGATCATTTGCAGGAGGGCATCCTGTTTGCCCGCGAGCCGACGGGTCTCTATCGACCGATGCCTCTCTGATGGGTTGGGGTGCCCATCTGGGGAACACGGGCTCATGGCCTCTGGTCCCAGCGAGTCGATGCCACATCAACCTGCTGGAGCTCCGGCGGTCCGCCTAGCTCTCACCGCCTTTGCTCCGTTCCTCCGGGGTCAAGTGGTCCGAGTCCAGACGGACAATACCACGCACTATGTACTATCTAAACCGCCAGGGCGGGGACGCGCCCATGCTTCTATGCAAGGAAGCTCTCCCATTTGGTCACTCGGCGCAGCCTGGAGGCGGATCTCCTAGCCATTCACGTGGCAGGAGCCTCCAACACCCTGGCCGATGCCCTGAGCCGGATAGGGCTGCATCCCACGAGTGGTCTCTCCTGCCGGAGTAGTACAGCATCTGTTCTCCCTTTGGGGCACACCTCAGGTGGACCTGTTTGCCTCCATGGAACGCTGTTGAGTCTGTTCCATGCCCGCCTCAGCAGGGCTCGCTGCAGGGGATGCCTTCTCGGGCAATGGACCCCGGCCTCTTTACGCCTTTCCCCATTTCCCTTGATCCACAAGGTGCCTAAGGCGAGGAGGGACAAGGCGCAGGTGATTCTGATAGCCCCAGACTGGCCTCGCCAGTTCTGGTACCCAGATCTCCTCAGTCTCAGCTCCAGGACTCCGGCAGCTTCCAGCTCGCCCGACCTGCTCTCAGTCAATCAGGGAAGGTGTTCCATCCGGACCTTCAATCCCTGCACCTGACGGCCTGGTTCCTGGCGGCTAGAGTTCCAGGCCTTGGGTCTTTCCGCGAGGTCCTCAATGTAGTTGAGGCGTCCCGTGAGAGTCGACCAGAAAATGCTATGCCTTCAAATGGAAAAGGTTTTCCATTTGGTGTCGAAACGAGCTTGGACCCTTCCTCCTGTTCCTTGGCAAGCATCTTGGACTATTTATGGTCCCTTTCTAGTCAAGGGCTTAGGTCGACGACCCTAAGGGTGCACCTGGCAGCATCTCTGCTTACCGGGCGCGGGCCGGAAGCAGTCGGTGGCGCAGGAGAAGGTGGTCTGGCTTTCAAGGCCTTGATCACATTTCCCCTCAGTCAGGGAACCCCCACCTCCGTGGGATCTACTGCTGGTACTGGCAAAGCTCATGGGCAAGCCATTCGAACCTATGCAGGTGCTCTCTCTCACCTGTCGTGGAAGACCGCCTTCTTGGTGGCTATCACGTCAGCCAGAAGGATGGGAGAGCTCCAGGCGCTCCATCGAGTCTCCTTACCTGGTCTTCCACAGGGACAAGGTTGTCCTGCGCCCCCACCGAAATTCCTTCCGAAGGTGGTGTCGGAGTTTCACCTTAACCAGGTGTTGACTCTGCGGTGTTCTACCCCAATCACACCCGGAGGCGAATAGGCTCCATACTCTGGACCCTAGAAGGCTCGCTTATTATAAGGAGCGCACGGCTGAAATTCGGGAGAGGTTCGCCAGCTGTTTGTCACCTCACGCTGAAGTCGCATCTGGCAGACCTGCAGCCAAGCGGACGATAAGCAGGTGGGTAACCTCCTGCATAGATCTCTGCTATAAGTTGGCGGCATGGAGCCTCCCAGAGGATAAGAGCTCATTCTACCCGCCATACTGCTGCAACGATGGCTGCTTCCAGGGACGTCCCTATCCAGGAAATCTGCAGGGCTGCTACCTGAGTCAGCAAACACCTTCATTACCCACTACCACATCGACCTTGAGTCACGCCCGGATGCTGGTTTTGGGGCCTCGGTTCTCCAGTCTCTCTCCCAAGTAGGTATTGGGGTGTCGTCTTGCCTCCCTCCTCCCGGAGAACTGCTAGGAGTCTGCCAATGAGTGTGGATGAACAACATATCCATGTCCCTAGAAATACAGGTTACTCACCTGTAACAGGAGTTCTAGGAATGGTATATGTTGTTCATCCACACGACCCACCCGACCTCCCCGGCTTCGACGCACAACCTGAGCTTCCAGCGGGCCAGATCTGGCGTCATGGGGCGGAGCCGAGAGTTATACCACCCGGGTGGGTGGGAGGAGCAAGCTTGAAGACCTTCCGGCAAGATTTAAAGCGGCAAGGATACCTGCCAATGAGTGTGGATGAACAACATATACCATTCCTAGAACTCCTGTTACAGGTGAGTAACCTGTATTTCTCTGCCGCTTTGGCACCAAATTTATTGCCTGCTTGTGCATGAGAGTTTGTACTTCCTTCCGGAGAACAGGCAGATGAGCTGGGGGGTAGTTTGCGGGTGGCAGAGGGGTGTCTGGAGGTTGCTGAATCAGCCCCAGTGTATGACCGCTCTCTGTGATTTGCAGGATGCAAGCATCTGATGTTATGGTTCTCCATTGGTTCAAATGGAGGGAGAACCGACCTCTGACCACCACCTCCTGGATCTGGGCCAGGGGGAGGGGTCTGGGAAGGAGTCAAGCTGAGGCGGGTCCGGCTGTGGAAGCAGGACCCTCAGTTCTGGGATGCTTAGCTTCCACTCCAGCCTGGGAGTGGGCAGGCAGGGAGGGAGCACTAGGCTCTACTCTTTCCTTGGGGGCGAGAGCCTGAGCCTGGTGTGTTGGTCTGCCTACAAAAGGCAGAGCACCCCCTACCACGCTGCTGTGTGTAGTAGAGGGAGTCAGCAGACTTGAGAGCTGTGCCTGAGGCCTGCAGGTTATTGATAAAGTCCTGGACATCCGGACCAAAAAGCTTGGTGCCATTAAAGGGAGCATTAAGCACCTTGTTTTGCACATCGGCTGCAAACCCAGATACCCTGAGCCAAGAGTGTGTATGGAGGCATATGCCAGTGGCAGCCATATCTGACAAATCATAAAGGGCTCTCAGGAGGTGCTTCCCAACATCCTCAGCTGTGTGGAAGCATTGGAGCAGCTCCTGCTTCTGGGCACCATCAGAGAGGGCTTGGGCAGCAGTCATGCCCTTCCTAGAGATGGTGTTCTGAATTTTACCACGAGACAGGTAGGTGGTAATCTTCAGGCCTAGGAGGCATATGCCCTTTTGCCCCAAAGATCAATCCTGCGGGACTGTTTGTTAGGGGGCCTGGAACTAAGGTGCTTCGGAGCCTTAGTCCTGTCATATGCTGCCTTAATGACCACTGAGTCAGTTTCAGCTTGTGCAGCATGGTAAGGAAGGCCCTGAGGGGCATTGTAGAGTTTGTCAGCTCTGCGGGACATAGTTCGCACCATGTCAGGTCTGTGCCAGACTGCCATGGTAGCATTTTTAAGAGCTAAAAGCATGGGAGGAATAATTTTAGGTGGAGATTCTGCAATCTCAAGATAGTCCGCCAGATCCGTTCTGGTGGCATCCTCCTCCTCCTCTGTCTGAAACCCCATAGTGGAAAACCATTGCTTTATAATGCTAAAGAAAAAAGCATCCTCAGGTGGAGACCTGGGGGTGTGCTTGACCGATTCTTCACTGACTGAAGAGGCAGTAGACTTGTGCGAGGTATACTACCGGTCTTCTTCCTTCTCCTCCTCCTCAACCACATCTGGAAGTATGAGATCAGGGTGGTACTCCTCGACGTCGACCTTTTCTTCTGGGTCTGGTGTCGGCTGTGCCGACAGCCCTCGTGCAGGCTCGCATGTCCAACGGACAGGGGTCAATGACGAAGGTGTCAGTAGCGGTGCTGGTGATGAAGGCCTGTTAAAGTCAGCAGACTTCTGCGTTAAAACATTTGTAAATCGACCGAGAACCTCGTTCAGGTCCATTATCACCAGAGGAGAGGTCGATGGTACTGAGGCCGACGAACCAGTCTGCGTGCCTGACAAGCCCACATCCTTCAGGGGAGACGGGACAGATCTCAAAGGGGTTGATGATGAGCTTGTCATTGACGGAGGAGGGGCCGACGACCCGGAGGTCGACGGCCGGGCGGCCTGAGAGTCAGGTGGCACTGCTGTCAGTATGGGTCTGGAGTGAACCAGGACCTGGAAGTAGGTCTCTTCGTCTGGGCCACAGCAGACAACACAGCCCTCGAAGAAGGAGAAGCTAATGGGTAACGGGATAGCCGCTTGGGGGGAGTGGTCGTGATCCCGGTCTTTTTTGTGACTTTTCCCCGAGGGCTTGTCTTTGACCTTGGAAGCCTTGGAGCTCTTTGACCCGGAGGGTGACTGGGTGGCCGGTGCCCCAGAGGACACCAGTTACCTGTTGTTCCATGAAGGTTTTCAGAGCTTTTCTGCGTCACCTATAGGTGGTTTGGTTGATGCATTGGCAGAACTCACAATCCGAGGCATCGTGATTAGGCCCAAGACAGCAGACACACACCGAGTACTCATTGTTGGAGGCAGTCTTCCTTCTGCAGCTGCAGCGATGAAAGAGATATGTAGACAGTTTAACTCTAAACATAAATGACAGAAAGAAAATAAATCTGTGAGAGATTTATGAGAGTTGGTAATGAAAAAGACCGTAGGCCAAAAAAGTCATGAACAATGCAACGGCTCTTCCATGGAGACTGTGCTTGCAAGTTGACGGCTGGAAAGAACTAAGGAGGTAGTGGGGCCGCCCATGCCTAAACAGGGTTGATGACATCGGCGGATGTCGATGGCATGGGAGGCCCCAGTTGTACTGCTGAAAATCTTCTGTGTGGATTCCCCATTCACCAGTGGTGAAGTTCCTATGGTGGTATCCGATGACTGAGATACCCCCGAAGAAGATCTGGTGTTTCCAGCCGTTTATTTAGGCCTGGGCACCTTTCTCCCTCTCTCTCTGTCTCTCTTCAGTTCCCAATGGCATGAGCTTTGCTCCCTTATTCTCCAGGGGAAAGAACTGAGGAGGAAGCAGGGCTGCTCACGCCTTTATAGAGTTGGTGACATTGGCAGATGACATCGGTGTAGGTGGCCACAGTTGCACTGCTGAAAATCTTAAATGCGGATCCTGCTTCACTAGCTATGAAGTTCCATATGTGTGACTTGATGACTGAGATCTCCTCGAAGATCTGCTGTTACGGTAAATTCTTACATAACTGTTCTTTCCCTGTCGAGCAACAGCAGACATGTGATTTGTGTGCCTCTTCTCAAAGAGGACATGTTTCGTATATCCAAAGCATTGATCCACCATAGAGCGTTTAAGTGATAGTAAGAATTGTTTTCAGTAATATTGCAGTTCAGCTGCGAATTTCATATTTATTTACACTGTAAAGTTACCTGATTTTTTTTTTTTTTTTCCCCCGGTGGTTTCAAGGGCTCGCATTTAACAGCAGACCATTCAGTACAAGGGTTATTTTTAAGAGCGTTTAGTATGTGTTTTTCCAAGTGAATGGGTCAACACAGTTAACTCTGATTTCAGTGTGATCGTCCATAGTTGAGGTATTCAGTAAGCAATAACTCACGACAGGGTATGGGGTTATAGGGATTTAATGTATGTCCCAGGTGCGTTGTGAGGCATGAGGCCGCAGGCCAAGTGTGCTCACAGCACCTGGGACATGCATTAAATAGAGAATAATGCATATGTAGGAGTGTGATATGCAGGTTTTTTTGTTTTTTTTTTACATGCCTAAGGTTTTGATAATATAGAAACCTCAAGAGTGAAGCTCGAGAGGTTTCTATATTATCTCACACAGAGTGTGTGTAAAAACAACTGCAGAGCACACGCTTACATACGAGTTATGTTTAATAATGATTATGGTGGCCACGAAGCGGTTCTTCATTGTTTAAACTTTTTTTTTTCTACAACTGTGAATGAGTGTATTTACCACTCGATTTCTACCTCAGCAATCGTAGGTCACAGACTGTCAAGTGTTTGAATGTTGAAGCAGTTCTGTGAATGAGAACCATCTCGTGGAGCTGTACAGTGTTTATGTGTGTTTGGCAGCTGCACACAATCAAGGGCGAGACTGTGAAAGCCATATCAACCCGTTCTGATGGCTGACCAAGTTGATACTGCTTTCTACAACACTCACAAATGAGTTGATATCGGGGATCACCAGTTATAGCTCTATAACCCCATACCCTGGAGTGGGTTATTGTGCTTATAACATGGATTATGTTTAGAAAAAAAAAATCCCAAAAAGTTGGTGGGGTTTTTTTTCTGTTTTTTTAGTTGTTTTGTTTTTTTCCTGTTGGAACAGTGAAAATTTGACTGTATCCTGCTGACTTGAAAAGTAGTCCCCAGAACTCTTGCATATGTTATCTAGTTTATGAACATACAAGTGCCAGAAACAGAGTCCTGAAATGATTTCTGACATTTGTATGTTCATAAAATAAATAACATATGCAGGAGTCGCTTTGCTGTGAAGTTCCAGCACAGTGAGCTTTGCTGTCTGTCTCTCCCTCCCTCCCTCCCTCCCTCTCTGTCTCTCACACACACACACACACACACACACACACTCTCTCTCTCTCTCTCTCTCTCTCTCCCCCCAACAAACAAACTAATCTATGAGTGAGAGAGAGACAGGCAGACAGCAGAGCTCACTGTGTTGGAACTTCATAGCATACCTCTCAACTGTCCCTGATTTTCAGGGATGTCCCTGATTTTGCCTCAAAATTTTCCTCTGTCCCTCATAAAATGTGTATTTTTGTGACAGAACAGTGGGATTAAAGGCACGGAATGCTGTCAAACATTAAAGTTACAGACTTCTGCTTCTTCATAAAATGCATCTTAACACAAATCCTTTCATTCTATCAGCTTTCTGAGTGAATAGTACCAGTTTTTAAGATGTGTCCCTGATTTTGGGTCTTTGTCCCTGATTTTTTTAAGCCTTGTCCCTGATTCGTGAGGTATGCTTCATAACAACATGACTCCTGTATATGTTATGTGATGAACAGTGGGATTAAAGGCACGGAATGCTGTCAAACATTAAAGTTACAGACTTCTGCTTCTTCATAAAATGCATCTTAACACAAATCCTTTCATTCTATCAGCTTTCTGAGTGAATAGTACCAGTTTTTAAGATGTGTCCCTGATTTTGGGTCTTTGTCCCTGATTTTTTTAAGCCTTGTCCCTGATTCGTGAGGTATGCTTCATAACAACATGACTCCTGTATATGTTATGTATTTTATGAACATACAAATGCCAGAAATAATTTCAGGACTCTAACCTTCACATAATTTGCTCTACAACTGTAATATGCAAGTAACTAAGAAAAAGTTCACATTCAGGTAACATAAACGTTGCTCAAATGCTTTTTCCTTTGATCTGACCATGCCTGGGGTTTCCCTTGGTTCTGTGTCTCTGTTGAGGGATATTTCTCAAGGGACATTCATAAGGGATTTTCTCAGTGAAGTAGTTGTGGCATAGTAACTGGTGATTAAATAGGAGATTTATTCAGTGGTCACCTGATGCTCTCTGACCAATTGGGTTGCCTCCTTTTTTCCAAGCCATGTTATAAAACTATTTATAAAATGGGTCAGTAGTTTTCTGTGTCCTGATTTGTTGAGAGGTGCTTCTGGCCGTGTCCGTTTAAAGGGCATATTGTGCCAGTCTGCACCTCTTCAGCCAGTCAGGATTGTTGTTAATGTAAATCACTGTGCCAAAACAGTCTCTCCCATACTGTACAAGTGCTGGAGCCCCCAAGAACACCATCCTGTGTAGTGGCTGACCTGCAGCGCCGCCACACTGTGCAGCAGTATCCAGATACAGTAAAACATTTATTTGAAAAAGTCTGACCTCTGCTCTCTCCCAGTTCACGCAAGAGTCACGACGCTCACAGTCTTCAGAAAGAGCTGCCCACAGTGTTGCCATAAAAACAGCTTTTATATCAAAGCCAAGACCCACACCTCCACCATAAATACAGCCCCGACAATCTGACCTGCAGTTCTCATTATCATTTAGCCGACCCCCCTCAAATAGCGTGTTCACATCTTGTTCGTTAAACTCTGGGGGGGAAAAAAGCTTTATTTTGAATATCTTAACATACCTCCATTTTCACTTGCTGTTGTCTGATGTCTTCATTGGGAACGAGCGTGTCTCTCCAAGGCCACCGTATTGAGTGCTTTCTCGCTTCAGTATGAGTGACTGGCCACAGAACTTAAAAAAAAAAAAAACAGCTTTCCCGTCATTAACGTTTTATTTTGATTGCCTCACTTGCTCGCTCTGTAAAGGGGGTGTATTGGAAAGAGGATGGAAGACCGGAGAAACAGCAGGACTGAAAAGGACATAACAGTAAGTGGAAACTGAGGTACAAAATGTTAGATTTAAAAATAAAGGTGTTTGTTTATTTCTGCATGCTTTGGGGGGCGAGGGGGTGCACATCACATCACCTCACTAAAAGAGGATTTAAAGTCCTGCAGACAAAATGGAAAAAAAGCTGCATTCCTAACTCATGGCTCGCCTTGGAAAACTGTACTTGCTCAAGCACTAGACGTTCTGATCACTGGATCTCAAAGAGGGTGCTAAAAAAGCCTAAAATAAAATTATAAATGGACGGGGCTAAAAAGCCTAAATCAAAGTTATAAATAAAATATGAAAAATTAAGTCTGTGTATGTGAAGGGAGAAACAGTATGGGGGCAGGGAAAGGACAAACACAAATGCCTTCTAACAGCTGAACAAGGACTATTTTTTCATATTTATACCTATTTTAACACTCATGTTTATCAGACCTCTTTTAGTAATTCATTTTTTTTCAGGGTGGGTTTTTTACAGTGGGACTCATTTTGTAAGTGGAATAAGACACTCCGATGTGTGGTTATGGGCTGATAAGAGCACTTCCTAGGTGCTACGCACCTGGGGCATGCTCTTATCAGCTCATAAACCACACTTTGTTGTGTCTTGTTCCTTACTCAAACCACAAGTAAAAAGAGCACTTGGAACACTTTTGCACTTCTTTGTTGGTTTTCCACTACAGCGGCAGCATTCACAACCTGATTCACTCACTAAAGAGAGTCTCTCATTTCAAATAAAGTTTGTTTTTTTTTTAATTCTTTAATAATTTTTCTTTTCAACATACAACAGTCATACATTACAGTACCTTGTAAATAAATAAATACATTATGGAAAGAGAGAAAAACAAACAAATACATCGGGTCAGCAGGTCATATCTTGCTTGCAACTTACAGGAATGAAAAACAAAGATTTTGTAAGAGAGTGCTGTAGTTAATGTACTCAGTAGAGCAATTAGTGCATTGACAGGGTAACTGTTAAATACATAGGGAACATGCAAGAGTCATTTCATTGATATATTCTTTCACTACAAAGATAATTACATAAAACATATACTCCATGCCCCCATTAAAGGAAGAAATTCAGGATGGTGATTCATAATGTATAAAACCCATCTCTACCAATATATTTCAAAGCTGTCCTTCCTATGATGACTAAAAGCCGTAATATTTTCCATTCTGTAAAGCTAAATCGTTAAGTCTTGCCATTCTTTTATTGTGGGAATTATTACTGTAAGCCAGCGTCTGGTTATGGCCTTTTTTGCCACCAGCAGAAGTGTGTAAAGCAGATTTTTTAGATTCTGAGTTCCTCACTTCTTGAGGGAAATGTGAGAACAAGAAGACATCTGCTGTGATCTGTAGCTTGATCCCAAATATCTCATAAATGGCCTGTTTTAATGCTTCAAAGAAAAGCACCAACCTCTCGCCCCAGAATTTATGCCCATGGGTAGAAGGAGAAACACCACAGCCCCTCCAGCAGTTGGCTTGTATATGTGGGTGGTACTTTGCCTGAATTGCAAGAGTTTTTTTTTTTTTTTTTATATTCTTTCTATTTTTCCTCCTGCAGCCACTGACCTGCTCATCATCCAGCCACCACTCCCCTTCCCCCCGAGCGACCTGGAGGCACACCCACACACCGGCTGGCATATGCTGCCATACCTTCGAGAGGGACCTCCCTTAATCCCAGCACCAGGCCGGGAACCAATACTGGTATGCGCTACAGCCCTGCAGGGCTAGGAAGTTGCGGCCATCAAGCTGCCATGGTCAGTGCTGCCATTTTCCTCCTGTTAGATCCCTCTCAGAGTGCAGACATGCAGTGACGTCGGAGGCACAACGTGCCAATGTCCGCTACACTTCGCCCCTTAATTGCACCGACTCTAGCAGTGCCTCCGATCGTCACCAGGGACGCTGCAGAGCGTGGGATCCCACAACCCTCCCCGGATAGGAGAGCAGTCCGGACACTTGGATCCTATCCCTGACAACCCGGCTCAAGGCCCAAACCCGGGTCGCCAGCATGGTGCAAGGTGTGGCGTCTAGCACCTCAACCCTCAGCGCCACCAGGTCGGCCTAGGATTGCAAGAGTTTTAAAAAATCTGGTTGTGCTCTTCCAGGCAAATTCCTTCCACTTATGGGAAGCTGTGCAGGAATGTAGGAACTGAATATGCCTGTCCCATACTGAGTCTACTAGGATAACCCTAAAATCCTTTTCCCACCTCTGTTTAATATATCTTATTGTGTTTTCCTTTACTTCGAGTAATGCCTTATAAAGATAAGATACCATATGTTGAAGAGGAGCTTGGCCTCTCAGTGCTTTGTTTATGAGTTCTGTTATTGCAATATGTTAACCTAGTATGAGTTGCCCTTTAGGGAAGGTTTTAATAAAATTCATCACTTGCATGTACCGGAAACCTATCCTGAGGCTGCAGGTCATAAAGCCTTTGGAGCTCCTCAAAGGGCAGAGGAAGACCATCCTTAAGTATGTGCCACAGTGGAATTATACCCTGTGTTTCCCATCTCCTAAAGCCCATAGATACATACATAGATACATAGACAGTGTCGGCAGATAAGGGCCTATGGCCCACCCAGTCTGCCCATTTGAGCTTGTAAGTTCAGTTTGTTTTCCTAGAAGTCTGTTGCACCTTACCCCTGACCTCCAGAATTCCTATGTCTATCCCATGCATTCTTAAATCCCGTGATTGTTTCAGCCCCCACCACTTCCTCTGGCAGGGTGTTCCACTTGTCCACCACCCGTTCTGTGAAGAAATTCTTTCTCATGTTTCCTCTGAATCGTCCTCCCTCCAACTTCATCCCATGCCCTCTAGTCCTGGAACATCTTTTTCGCTTAAAAATAGTGTTTTCCTGCACCCTGTTCCTCCCTGTAAGATACTTGTATGTCTCTATCACATCCCCTCTCCCTCCTCTCCTCCAGGGAGTACATGTTCAGTTCCTTCAACCTGTCTTCATAGGACTTGTGATGCAATCCATGCAACATCTTTGTTGCCCTCCTCTGAACCTTCTCTACCCTGTCTATGTCCTTACGTAGGTATGGTCTCCAGAACTGTACACTGTACTCCAGGTGGGGCCTCACTAGTGTCTTGTATACCGAATTATGACCTCCCTTTTCCTGCTGGTAATGCCCTGCCTATACATCCCAGCATCCTATTTGCTTTACCTGCTGCCTTGTCACACTGTTTCCCTACCTTGAGGTCATCAGAGATGATAACCCCAAGATCCCTTTCCTGCTTGGTGCATGCTATATCCTCACCCCCAACTGATATATTGTGCTAGGGTTTTGTGCCCTATGCATTATCTTGCACTTCTTTGCATTGAATTTCAACTGCCAAACCCCTGACCATTCTTCAAGTTTCTGCAGGTCGCTCTCATTCTGTCTACACCCTCTGGTGTGTCTACTCTGTTACAAAGCTTTGTGTCATCAGCGAACAGTGAAATTCTGCCTTCTAGGTCCTGCGCCATGTCACTGATGAAGATGTTGAATAGGACCGGTCCCAGCACTGATCCCTGTGGTACCCCACTGGTCACTCTTCCCTCTGTGGAGTGACAGCCATTTACCACCACCCTCTGTGTCCTGCCACCCAGCCAGTTACCTACCCACCACACTACTGTCCTGCCCACGCCCATATTCCCCAGTTTGTGTAACACATCCATGTTAAATCCATGTTAGCCAGAAGAAAGGAGTGGTGGTGTGAGAGGGAAATCATTAGTGGCCTTAGTGGTTTAAATTGTGTGGAAGCCAGCAAGTCAGTCCAGTACTTCAAGGTGTTACTGGTGTACGGATTATCCGTAATGTCTTCTGTTGGGATCCTGGGGACATTCAGTAACATTTGAGGAAAATCTGTAAGGTCTTCCTCTTGAATTTCCACTTCCCTCCACTTGGCATAGCAAGACGTGTGTAACCAGAGGAAAAGAATCCACAGTTGTGTGTAACCAGAGGAAAAGAATCCGCAGTTGTGCTGCAGTATGGTAAGAGACTAAATCAGGTAATGCTAATCCCGCTGATTTCTTGGGTAGCTGCAGAGTAGTAAATTTAATCCATGGAGGTTGTCCATCCCAAATGTATCGTGATATTTTTTTATAAAAGTCATTAAAAAACCTTGCAGGCAGAGTAATTGGCATGGTTTGTGATAGATACAATACCTTTGGGAGCAGGTTCATTCTTATTGCATCCACCCGCTGAATGATGGGTAGGGGAAGAGTGCTCCACCTCTCTAATTCTAAGATCAGTCTCTGAAGAAGGGGCTCAGAATTATGTTTTATTAATAGGGTTCAAATAAAGTTCTTAAAAAAAAATTATGTACCCATTATATTATATAAAATAAATAAAAAGCAAATGTTAAGAACAGGCACTTCTGGGTTTTTTTTTTTTCCATCTATACTTTGTTCTTCTGCAGCATCTGGTCCTGGCAGCACCCCCAGTCCCATAATCAACCTTCTTGTGAACTTACCAGTTATCACCACTGACACAGAACTGATTTTAGTCATGCAGTGTCTGCAGGAGGTGCTGAGCGGCCTGGGGCATTTGTTTACTCATTTTCTTCTCAAGGGCTTCTACGTGCACTGACAACCTGGCTTGCACATGTCGGCATACTTGCGTGCCAGCATCAGCAGACAGCCTTACCCTGTACTGCTGATCTCACTTCAAGGGGGAGCTGTTGCAGCAGGTAATACCATTGGGACTAAGTTGCCAGGTGTTAGGACCCCACGGAAAACTTCTAGCTAACAGTCTATGGCAGGTCCCCCGGCACCACCTCAGTTCTTTTTCCACCGTTGACTCGCTAACCTCGGCTACACGGACGCCATCTTCGCAGTCGACCGCCATTTTGCGCTTCATGCAGTTTATCATTTTCATTGTTTTTCAGTCGCCTTTTCTCCGTCAAGTGCATGTCTGCATTGTCTTCCCAGCGGCAGAAGTCGAAGTGCATGTGCAGTAAGCAGATCCCGGCCAGGGATGGCCACTCCGCCTACCTGATCTACCTAGGCCCTGACCACTGGCCTGATGACTGCTAACACTGGCAAAAATTCAACAGCAAGACCCGCATATGCCGCATCAAGACGCTCAGGGCCTACCTGCTGGAACAACAAATGGCCGCCATGCAGAGGACCCTGTCGGGACAAAGTTCTTCCTCCTCAGCCAGGGAATCTCCCCCGCCAAGGAGAAAAGATCAGGTGGGAAGCACCACCATAGGAAGAAGGAGAGAGCCAGGTCGGAGTCTCGCCCAGAGTCCTCTCACAGGACTTCTGCTTCCTCCACCTCCAGCGGGAGGTCGGAGTCGGTTCCCCCAAGTACCACAGCCGTTTCGGAGGTTTCATCGAAGAGAACTACCATCTCATCGCACTCTAAAGGTAGGGAGTTTTCATCCCAGGGGTGTTCGGCCACCCAAGTCCCCTTAGCACACACACCCTACAAGCCTTCACATGGGTCGACACAAGAGAGACAGGTGTCTGCTTCAGGCAAAACTTCCGAACCTGTCACTCGTAAGTATTATGGATCGTCCAACAGGCACAAGGGGTTGGACGACTCCACTAGATGCCAGGAGGTCGTCTGGTACCAGACACATCCTCCACCCGAGGAAAGGGTGACATAGGCATCTGAAGGTAGGCAGACTACCGGCCACTCCAACTCCACTTCAGAAATGGACCAGGCGCCACCGACCAAAGAGCGGCCGTCTGCCCTGGAGGACCGGACGTCAGCCTCTGTGCCCAAGGCCCCAAAGGACAAGGCACCAGGGCCTGTGGATACTCAAACGCCTCCCCCACCTCCTCCCAAGGAGCCGGACGCTAGACCGCAGGGGGGCTCAGTGCTGACTGACAAAGCTCCATCGGACCTGACGTCCAAGGCACCTGCTGACAGGGTGTCCCAGGACCAGACATCAGTACCCAAAGAGCCACAGAATCCAACACCTAGCCCTTCTAATGTACCAAATCCAATGCCTCCACCTCCAGTCATTCCACTAGCAGAAGTGGGGGGCGCCTTTCAATGCATGGTGGAACACCCTAAAAGGGGACTTACTTCCAAAGCCCAGGACCATCCCCGATCCGGCCACCACACAGAGAACAGTAACCAAGGCGACCTTCCCTACCAACCGAGCATCCACTGCCCAGTGATGACGATAGGCGGACACCAGGTTCAGGCAGCAAAAGGAGGTGCCCGTTGTCCATCCCGTCTACTGGCGAACGCCTGCCCTATTCTTCAGGAGAGCACGCCGGAGACAACTGCTCCATGTACTCCTCCAAGAACGAGCTACCCATACCTTCCCCAGATCCAAGAAGAAGTTCACCAAGGTCACCTCTGGGATGACCCGTCCTTCTTGGATATTATGAGGCATATCCAAACCCTATATCAGTGGGATACAGAGGAGCCGGATCCTGAACAATGCCATTTGGCAAAATTACTGGGTGCTACTGACCCAAAACCTTTGGTTGTCCCCCCACTGGTGGAGCCCTTCCAATATGTCACGAAATTGACCTGGAAGCATCCAGCTACCACAACGGCAGTGCCAAGGAAAGCAGACAGGCTCTATAAAATGCCCAAAGGGGGAGCCTTTCTTAAGCGAGCAACCAAAAGGCGACTCTATGGTGCTCACGGCCGCACATGGTAGAATGCAACAACCAAGGCACATGAGCACCCAGCCCCCAGATCCAGAGTCAAAAAAGCTGGACCAGATGGGTCACAAGGTTTGTTCGTCAGCCACCTGCACAGTCAGGTCGCTGAATTTCCTGGCCACATGGTTACATACCAAAAATCATTCCGGACAAAAGCTGTGGATCTGGCTAAAGCTCAACCAGACTCTGAGGGCAAGGCAGAGTTCCTAGCTGTCATCCAGTCTGGCATGAATGTGGACAAACACGTGCTGAGGAGCTCTTACGACTCCGCAGACACAGCAGCAAGGGCAGCAGCAACAGGTATCTGCATGAGGAGGTATGCCTGGCTGAGGGTTTCTGGTTTCTGCCAGGATTTGCAGGATTCCATCTTGGACGCACCCTTTCAAGGACTTGTCCTATTTGGTCAGGAAACAGAAAAACTCATAACAGGACTACAAGATTCTGGCATGGTGGTGTCTGATGTCCATTGCATGTACAGGTCAGAACCGTAGGCAACCCGGGCGCCACCCCTTTCGGAAGAACCAGGGACAGCAAGGAAGACGCTAGCCGCAGCACAAGAGCGGCTTTAAAAGAAGAAGCCCCCCTGTTCCTTCAGGTGCCCAGGGCCCCAAAAATCCTAAGGTGCCCAGACATCCCCTGCCCACCCCCTCCACAATGGCATGACTCCCTACTTACCCCTTTCCTCTGGAGAAAGTGCAGGGGAAGGCGGTGAGAGGGAGATTCTCCCTTTACCAGTCCAGAGGGTCCAATATCACGTCAGACCAATGGGTTCTCCAGACAGTCAAGAGGGGATACCCTCTGGAATTTACCCAGATTTCACCGGACAATCCCATTGCTCCCCCTCCAATGGGATGGGGAGCACATATTGCTCCTCACCAGACGAAGGGCTCCTGGAATTCAATGGAACGTCTCTCCACATAAATATTCAGGAGATGAGAGCCATACTGTATGCCCTACAAGCTTTCCAAAGGGTACTCTTACCTGGGCACCTCCTGGTCCAGTCTGACAAGACAGAAGTCTTCCATCTCAACAAACAAGGGGGCATGCACTCTTATCCCCCTATGCAGAGAGGCAATGAAAGTATGGACCTGGGCAGTGGATCACAGCCTGGATCTTACAGCAGTCCATGTTTCAGGGATCCACAACATACTCTCAGACAGCCTAAGTTGCTCTTGGTCTCAGAGCCACGAATGGGAACTACAGCAAGAAGTCTGACAACCTCTTCGAAAGGTGGAGTCAACCAGAGCTGGACCTATTTGCGTCCCCACACAACACCAAACTGCCCAATTTCTGCACGCTAGATGCAGGGCCTGATGTTTTTGGGTGAAACGCATTGTCCCTCTCTTGGACAGGGAGGTATGTCTTTCCTCCCTTCCCTCCTCTTCAGAAGATCCTGCTCAAGTTGCAGGCAGAAAGGGCCTGAATGATCCTAATTGCACCCTTATGGCCTCAGCAGATTTGGTTCCCGCTGTTACAACAGCTGGCATCAGAACCTCCGGTTCCGTTGCCTCTGTCTACTCACTTGCTGTATCAGGAGCCAGTAACACTGATCCATCCGGCCCTCTGGTCCCTGCATTTGCATGTATGCCTTCTGCAGACGTAGACAGGGATAGATTCGGAGTATCCCTAAGAGTGGCAGAGGTACTAATGGCAGCAAGAAAACCATCAACAGGGCAACATATGCCATGAAGTTTGTGGGCAATCCCCCATTCTCTGGATCCCTCACTTGTCCAGTGGAATCTGTGCTGGAGTAAGGCAAGATAAGGCAAATTTTATTTGAGAAACGCTTATCCCAGAGGCTCTGGGCTCCGAACATATTAAAATTTCGTACTACAAATCATAATAAATACATAAATAACATGCTATTGAACATAAATATACAATATTCCAGCAATTAAAACAAGATTTTGTATAAATACTACCCTCGACAGCAGCAACTGTTACTCAAAGTAGCGAGAGGCTAACTTAAGCATAAAATTCTGAAAACAGGTAAGGGCTATAAAACAAAGCCTGATTATACAGGAAGGCCTTGAGGTGGGCTTCAAATACCTCCAAAGAAGGGGCCTCCCTAACAGCTGAAGAAAGCGAATTCCACAGGACGGTGGCGGCAACACTAAATTCTCTGTCACCAGCTGTTTTTAACCTCGTCCTGGGAATCGTGAGGAGACCCCTAGCAGAGGGAGCGGACCGAGACAGCAGGTGTAAGAAGGTCCTTCAGGTAAGAGTATCTTCTCTCCCTTTTGGACCTGGGCCTTAGCTTCTCATGGAAGACTAGGTTTGCTGGCAAAGGCACCTAGCTTCACTTGAGCTCATTTCTTCTAGGTTTGCTTGCAAGGACAGAGCAAGGAACATTATCAGAGCAAGGAAAAAGATCAAGGCTTCTTTTGGCTAGGCTGATTTACTGTGTGATATTTTTTTTTTTGCTCACAGGGAATCAATCAAAATCTTTATTTATCCAGGCGGGCACCATTGAGCAAGGCTCATTTGTAAGGTGGACCTGGTCATAAATACATCAAAGTACAGTACAGAAGCAGGTATACAAAAAGCAATAATATACAAGGAAGAAAAAGTGTATACAGTACAGTATAAGGTTGAAATAAATAAATAAAAACAGAATTATTTCACAATTGAAGAAGTCAGCAGATGTACAATCAACCATAGGCATACAGTGGTTATAAGCAGAGATCTTTTGAGTGAGGCAGCCGGTAACTACACATATAGGGGAAAGAGGCCGTGTATGGGGTGGCAGGTTAGAGAGGTAAAGAAGAGGAGGGATATATTACCGACGACTGGGGGAAAAATTTAGCTAAAACCACAGAAAGTGATGATGGCTGTCGTGTACTTGTTTATTATCATGACGACGGAGGAGAGGTAGATAATTGGGACACTAGTATGGATGGGGTGGGACTTTAGCCAGGCTGGAGTGGACAGGGAAGGGTGGGTGCAGCAGGAAGAGTTAATAGGACAAGAGTGAGAGCCAGGGGTAGAAACATGGCGAGCATCAGGATGGAAAGGGGGAGTTGCAGAATTAGTGGGCTAGCGGTGAGGAAAACATTTGCAAGGCGCTTTCATGTAGCGATCGTAGAGCGCCTTGAAGATATTCAGGCTAACAGGGCAGCTCTGCTTCAAGTTCCTTTGTAAACCGTTCCACAGTGTGGGTAAAGAGAAGCTTAGAGCAGCTTTGCCGAAACAAGTTTTGACCCTTGGAACTTGGAGGGCAATTAGGGAATAGCTCCTTAGAGTGTAGGTGCCCAACACACTCCGGGGAATACAATCTGAGACATATGAGGGGAGCTTATTGGTCACTGCTCTGAAGGCCCATAGTGCAGCATTTCTGTTCCTTCTATAGTGAAGGGAAGCCCAGCCTAACGATGAGTACAGGGAGCAGTGGTGTGTGGAAAGTGGAAGGCCAGTAATGAACCTGATAGCTCTGTGGTAGAGGGTGTCCAGCTTAGCCAGTGCAGAGGCAGTGCAGTGGCTGTAGAGCAGGTCCACGTAATCTAATAAAGATAGGAAGCTAGCTTGAACCAGTTGAATCTTTGCCTCCTTTGTGAGCAGGTGGTTAATTCTGTAGAATAGTCCTAATGTTTGCCTTAGTTTCTTCTGTAGTTCTTCAAGATGGTCGTCGAAGGAAAGTTTATGATCGGGCCAAACTCCTAAATATTTGAATTTAGCTACATACTCTAGTGTTTCTCCAAGAACAGTGGTAATGTATGGGATAGCTCCCCCCCTCCCAGCAGGAATTGCCGCATGCAAGGAGGGGGAGAAGAGTATGGCTTTTTGTCTTTTTCACATTGAGCAAAAGCTTTTTGTTTATGAGCTGGTATTGTAGAAGGTTAAATTCAGCTTGGAGGTCTTCACAGGCTGCTTCCGGCGTGGGACGACTCAAGTACAGTACAGTCTCGTCCATGAATAAGTGGATGTTGGCTTTTTGATGGGGTCATTGATGTTGTTAATGTAGACTGCAAAGAGGAGGGACCAGGATAGAGCCCTGGGCACGCCTCAGCATAGGTTTTAATGGAGAAAGATCACCTTCAGCTTTAACCTGCTGTTTCCGTTCTCGAGGTAGTCTGCAAACCAGCACACAGATTTATGGTCCAGGCCTAAGGTGCTTAGGGAGGAAAGAAGCAGTCTGTGATCGACTGTGTCGAATGCTTTGTTACTCTCTTTTGCTTACATTTTACTGCTTTATTGTTCTCTGATTCAAACTGCTGTTGCAGGGTATACTTTCTGCTGCATTATTACAGGGTGTGCCTGCAGGTTTGTTACTGTTTTGTGCTTACAGATTACTGCTGTAATCTTCTCTGATTCAAATTGCTTTTTGCAAGGTATATTTTCTGTTACTGCTTTATTTTCTCTGTAGCAAAGTGTTTTTTTGCAGGGTATATCTTCTGTGAAATTATTACCAGTGGTACTTCACGGGTTTTACAGTTTTATCTATCATTAGGCTAAACTTTCAGGACTACTGCTTTTGTTGTTGGTGGTTTGTTTCTGCTCTTACCTCCTCCTTTCTTTCATCCGTGGTTCTTCTATTTCGGCAGGGGAAAGGCCCAGCCACCCATCCTCATCCCCAACCACCCCGTGCTACACTCCTTTTATAGGGTAGTACAGTCGTGACATTTCCTATAGCACAGCAGGAAGGGGAGGATCAGAGCGGTATCCACACAGTGACCTCACTTACAGAGGCACAAGTAGTTTAACTTGTTATAACAAGTGATACAAAAACAAACAAAAAATCTAACTTTTGCTTTAATTTTCCTCATAATTACTTGGATCAGGTTATAAACCTGCCAACTAATCTGGAATGGATATTAACTGCAGGTACTGCGGGACACTTTTCAAAAGGGCAGTTATATAGGTTTTAGGACGCTGTCCTACATGCTGGACCATTGGAGATCTAAGGGCTCAACTCCAGGAAGCATGGGCGGAGATTGCGCACCTCAAATCACATATTCAGGAGGAAATGTATTTTCTAGGGACGTGGATATCTTCTATCCACACTTACTGTCAGGTTCCTCTTCAAGCTAGCTCCTCCCACCCACCAGGGTGGTAAAACTCTCGTCTCTGCCTCATGACGCCAGATCTTCCTTACCGCTTGGAAGCTCAGGTTCCCTCCTTAGCGCTCTGCATTTTAGGCCTGGATCCTAAATCACCAGTTAAACCGAAACTCATACTTAAATTTTCTAGACTTCGGTCTTTTTCTTCCTTTGCGGCTGCGATGGACAAATTGACCCGGATTTCGGCGGTGCCCTTGTGGGCAGATGTCTTGGACCGATCCGCACTCCACATGCGTTTACTGCCTTGGGCTGGATCACGATCCACAGGCCTGTGGATTGTGCAAGTCCTTCTCGGTCAACGTTCTCGAAGACCGTGCTGCCAGACTTCAACTTGGGCGCCCCGAGAGACGTATTCCTCTGGTAAAGTCGAAGGAGGCCCATTGGGCGGTGTCCGCGGTGGCGGGCTTGGCTGAGGAGCTTGAGCAAATGATCGCCGAGGAGGAGGCGGCCCAGGCCGCATCTTCTTCTTCCTCGGTCGCA
Source organism: Neoceratodus forsteri (assembly GCA_016271365.2). Lineage (NCBI taxonomy): Eukaryota > Metazoa > Chordata > Ceratodontiformes > Ceratodontidae > Neoceratodus > Neoceratodus forsteri. Next base: position 1,201,964,310 of record CM057455.1, on the reverse strand, counting down.
GCATTTATCCCACTCTCCTTGGTCTCCTCCTACGCGGCTTCATTTAAGGAGCTTTGTCAATCCCTCTCTACTAAGGGAGAGGGGCCATTGGGACACTCCTCTCTGTCCAAGAAAAAGGACTCAAAGGGTAAGTCCCACCGTCAACGTTCGTGGAAACAGGAGAGGTCCCCTTCCCCGGATAGTCGACACTCGACCGGTCGAGGTTGCGGCTAATGCCACTGGCTTTGCGGTGTCCCCGTCAGGTCAGCCGGCCGAGACACCCTTCGATGCAGTCAAGATTTTTCTCAACCCGTCAGATGGGCTGTCGACTGGAGAAGCAGATAACCCTTCTTCACCGGTTCCCTCGGTGGAAACCGAGGACTTGCCTGTGCCTCCTGTGCCGGAGTCCCTGGTTAAGGTTCCTGAGCTGGGGGAGGAACGGGTTTCCTCCGCTCCCTCCCAGACCCACCCTCGTAAACACCGAGGGTCTCGGTCTCGGACCTCCTTTCGGTCCAGCCGATCCCACCAACATCGGCGGTCTCTGTGTCGGCACCGAGGAAAGCAGCGGTGCTGCTCATACTCGTCCTCCTTGGAGGATAGGCTCTGGCACAAGTTGCGTCGACGCTACGAGGATCTACGAGGATCTGATGTGGCAGCAGCTCCTTTTGACGGGGAGCAAGCCGACTCCGTCGCCTTCCCCGGCCATTAAGTGGATATCACCTGAGCGGCCAAAACAACCCCTCGTGGTCATCGAGGGGCCGGTGCCGGTTGTTAGGCCAAAACCAGCTGCACCACCCATTGTGGTGGAACCCCCGCCTCCTCAACCAAAAACTGGAGCTCCGACCAAGGATTCTCGGTCGGGTCATGGGTTGCCCCATCAGTTGTCGGTCACTCTCACTCCCGATCGTCCTCGGCAGGTGGAGGGTGGCTCAGGCCCTCGGCAGCTGTTTGCAGACTCCTCGGAGTCTGACGATGACTCTTCCCTGTTCTCCAGGCCTCTCGACCTGGAGTCCTCTGGGGGACAGTCGGTGGACGAGAGCCCATCCTCGTTCATGGGTTTGCTTCGACTCATCTCGGAATCTACTGGGATGAAGCTCGAACCCGTGTCAAAGCGGGCCGAGTATCCCCTCACGGAGATACTGGACCAAGGGGATTCTCCTACGGAGGACTTTCCTGTGGCCGAAGCCATTGTTGGTCCGGCAGCGGCCGGCTTCTTGTCCAGCTCCCTCGGCCAGGATGGCCAGGAAGTATGCCGTTTCCACCGGCTCACTCTCCGGATTCTCGGAGCACCCCTCTGCGGAGGGGTTGGTGACCGACAGTGTTTTCCGGCGCTTCGGAAATGCACGGGACATGGACAAGCCACCCGATAAAGAGTCCAAGAAACTGGACTACTCCGGTGTAAAGTTACGCCTTCGTCCTCCTTAGGCCTTACGTCAGGCCAGTTAGTTCGTACTGATGGCACACTTTTCCCACGCCTTTTGGGCTCCCTGGATGAGGTGATTCCTCATCTCCCGGCTGACCTCCAGACTATGGTCAAGCAGGTGCGGGATCAGAGAAGGGTGGTGGCAAAGCAACAGCTCCAAACTGCTCTTGACATTGGAGACTCCTGTGCCCGGTCAGTAGTGGCCGCAGTGGCCATGTGCCGCAGAGCTTGGCTGTGTATCTCCACCTTCACGGCGGATACCCAGCACAAGCTGACAGACGTGCCCTTCCTGGGTACTGACTTGTTCGGTCCCGGGGTGGAGGATCACTTGCAGAGGATTGAGAAGTCCAATGCCACCTTGGACTCTGTTACTTCTGCCCAGAAGTACAAAGGCCGCCAGCAGCAGCGAAGCCCTTTCGGCCTTCTGCCCCTGCGGCACATCCGGCCCAGCAACACCAGCATCAGGGCCAGCAGGCTCGCACTTGGCATCCCAAAGCCAAGCCTGCAGCTTCCTCCAGCAGGAAGCTGGGAGGAAAAGGCCCAGGAGGTCCCTTGGCCAGTCCTTTCTCCAAGCCTGCCCAGTGACGGGTTGAGGGGTGTCACCCCCAGCCTTGTCACTCCCCCCCTGGGTTCCCCCTGTGGGGGGATGGCTCCGCCACTTCCTTACTGCCTGGTCCACTATCACCGCGGACGCTGGGTGTTGGAAGTGGTAGGGAAAGGTCTGCCTCTGGAATTCCGAGCAGGCCCCAACCTATACGAGGCAATCGCCCCCCACAGAAACTTGAGTCGCAGCCTCTCTGTCAGCTCTCAAGCCGACATTGCTCTGCTCCTCCAAAAGGAGGTGATCAGGGAGGTAGCAGATCCTCCACCAGACCCAGGGTTTGTGTCCATTTATTTCCTGGTTCCGAAACGGATGGGGGGGCTGGTGCCCCATTCTAGACCTACACGACCTGAACAAGTTCCTAAGGTCCTTGAACCTTCAGGATGGTCACTCTGGCACAGATCATTCCATCCTTGGAATGAGGTGCGTGATTCTGTTCTCTGGACCTCCAGGACTCATTCTTTCATGTCCCAATCCGTCCATCCCACCAGCGATTCCTTCACTTCAGAGCGGAGGGGTCCCATTACGAGTTCCGGGCCATGCCGTTCATCCTCTCTCCAGCTCCCAGGGTCTTCGCCAAATGCATGGCAGTGGTGACAGCATTCCGGCGGCGCCGAAGAGTCCGGGTGTACCCTTACCTTGATGACTGTCTGATTGCAGCCCCTTCCAGGCTGGAGGTGGAAGCGGTCCAGGATCTGCCCTCAGGTCTGCTCTCAGATTGGCCTCCTCATCAACGAGGCCAAATGGAACTCGTACAACGCAGGTGATTCAGTTCATTGGGGCAGAGTTCACTCTCTTCTTAGCCAGAGCACGGCTCCTGGCGGACAGGGCCGAGGTTCTTTCTTCCTTTGTCCAATCATTTCTGGTTGGGCAATTGCGCCCTGCCCGGGACTTCCTGGGTCTTGTGGCGGCCTGCACCAGCTTGGTCCATTGGGCCTGCTGGCACATGCATACCCTTCAATGGGGGCTGGCCCACCAGTGGTCACAGCGCTCTGGTCCTCTGGACCAGCCAGTGCCGGTGACCCAGGAGATGTGGAACGCTCTCCAGTGGTGGATCGTTCCAGCTCATCTGGAGGAGGGCATCCCGTTTGTCCGCTCCGAGCCGACCATTCTAACGACCGATGCCTCTCTGACGGGTTGGGGTGCCCATCTGGGGGAGCACAGAGAGCATGGTCTTTGGTCCCCTCAGGAGTCTCGAGGCCACATCAACCTGCTGGAGCTTCGAGCGGTCCAACTAGCCCTCACCGTCTTCGCTCTGTTTGTACGGGGTCAAGTGGTCCAGGTCCAGACGGACAATATCACGACCATGTACTACCTAAACTGCCAGGGCGGGACGCACTCCTTGCCCCTGTGCAAGGAAGCTTTCTGCACTTGGTCCCTCGTGAGCAGACTGGAGGATCTCCTAGCCATCCATGTGGTGGGAGCCTCCAACACTCTGGCCGATGCCCTAAGCCGGATAGGTGCTGCATCTCACGAGTGGTGTCTCTCCTGCTGGAGGTAGTACAAGATCTGTTCTCCCACTGAGGCACACTCAGGTGGACCTGTTTGCCTCCAGAGAGAATGCAAAGCTGAGGCTGTTTCATGTCCGCCCCCCTCAGCAGGGCTTGCTGCAGGGGGATGCCTTCTTGAGGCCGTGGACCCTGGGCCTCTTCTATGCCTTTCCCCCATTTCCCTTGATCCACAAAGTGTTTCTCAAGGCGTGGAGGGACAAGGCGTGGGTGATTCTGGTAGCCCCAGACTGGCCCCGCCAGTTCTGGTATCCAGATCTCCTCAGCTCCAGGCTCCCAAGGCGGCTTCCAGCCCGCTCAGACCTGATCTTAGTCAACCAGGGGAAGGTACTCCACCCGGACCTTCAATCCCTGCACCTGACGGCCTGGTTCCTGAGCGGCTAGAGTTCCAGGCCTGGGGTCTTTCCGTCGAGGTCCTCAACGCTGTTGAGGCATCCCGTAAGGAGTCAACCAGAAAATGCTATGCCTTCAAATGGAAGAGATTCTCCATTTGGTGTCAGGATAAGGGGTTAGACCTTTCCTCCTTCTTGGCCAGCATTCTGGACTACCTATGGTCCCTTTCTCAGCAAGGGCTTCAGTCGACAACCCTTAAGGTGCACCTGGCAGCCATCTCTGCTTACCGGGCGCGGGCCAGGAAGCAGTCAGCACAGGAGAAGGTGGTAGGGTGCTTTTTCAAAGGCCATGCCCTCCGGTGCGAGAACCTCCACCTCCGTGGGATCTACTGCTGGTATTGGCTAAGCTCATGGGCAAGCCATTTGAATCGATGCACAGGTGCGATATCTCCCAGCTGTCGTGGAAGACCGCCTTCTTGGTGGCTATTACATCAGCCAGAAGGATGGGAGAGCTCCAGGTGCTTTCCATTGAGTCTCCTTATCTGGTCTTCCACAGGGACAAGGTTGTCGTGCGCCCCAACCCGAAATTCCTTCCAAAGGTGATGTCGGAGTTTCACCTTAACCAGGTGTTGACTCTGCCAGTGTTCTACCCCAGTCACACCTCGGAGGCCGAATATAGGCTCCATACTTTGGACCCTAGAAGAGCGCTCTCTTATTATAAGGAGCGGATGGCTGAAGTTCAGGGAGAGGTTCACCAGCTGTTTGTCACCTACGCTGAAGCCGCACCTGGCAGACCTGCAGCCAAGCGGACGATAGGCAGGTGGGTCACCTCCTGCATAGATCTCTGCTATAGGTTGGCGGGCATGGAGCCTCCCAGAAGGATAAGAGCTCATTCCACCCGCCATACCGCTGCTTCGGTGGCTGCTTCCAGGGACGTCCCTATCCAGGAAATCTGCAGGGCTGCTACCTGGAAGTCAGCATACTCCTTCATTACCCATTACCACATCGACCTTGAGTCAAGCCGGGATGCTGGTTTTGGGACCTCGGTTCTCCAGTCCTTATTTCCTAAGTAGGGTGTGTGCGCCTTGCCTTCCTCCTCCCGGAGACCTGCTAGGAGTCTGCCAGTAAGTGTGGATAGAACAACATATCCATGTCCCTAGAAATACAGGTTACTCGCCTGTAACAGGAGTTCTAGGAATGGTATATGTTGTTCATCCACACAACCCACCCGACCTCCCCGGCTTCGATGCACAAGCCAGCTTGAAGACCTTCCGGCAAGATTTAAAGCGGCAAGGAACCTGCCAGTAAGTGTGGATGAACAACATATACCATTCCTAGAACTCCTGTTACAGGTGAGTAACCTGTATATAAGAACCACCCGCCATTTCCCCAACATCCAACCGAAGCACCTCAACCATGGAGGGTAGTTGGTCCGGGAGGTTGGCAGGTGGTTAGGAGGGGCAAATCGGGTGCCCCATCACTCAGTGCTCTCTAGCGTATCATCTCCACAAACCATATAAAAACTACAAACAGGTATCTGCCTCTATCTCTGAAATCAGACAAAGGGGCAGAGGACACTGCAGAGCAGGACACTGCAGCACAGGTGCTAGCGCAACAAAACTCGCCCAAAACAGGGACCAAAACAAAAAAGTAAAAGGGAAATTCAGAACACTTCTGATCATAGGAGACTCCATAATTCGGGGAGCTGATACCTACCTCCAGCCAGGGGTAATGGTCAGATGTCTCCCAGGTATATCAGCGTGGAGAGACACTGACCGCATTGTTAAAATTATTTATTTTATTTATTTAGGTTTTTGTTAACCGGGTAGGTGCACTAGCCATAAAATGACTATTTTCAGGCACGACCCGGGAGAGTACAACAAAAGGAGAACAGTTGAACAACAGCAACATGGGTACAATAGTACAAATAGAGGAACAGTACAGCAGTGCTACAAAAATACAATGGGTAGAAACAACAAAAAATAATGGCAAGCATTATACAGATAATGGCAGTAAGATATATAATAAGTGCAGAAACCATGGACCCGACCTGTGGAGTGAAAGGGTTAATAAGATAGTAAGGTTATATAGAGAGAAATGTGAGGAATGTTCAAATATAACAAGAAAGACTGACAGAAGGAAGGTCAGGGGTGGTAACTGGCAAAACAACAGTGGATGGTCAGCAACAAGGTTCAAGAAGGAAGAGAGCTAATAGTCAAGAAGTTATTTACAAAGAGAAGGAAAAATATGGGGAGCAGAAGAGGAGACAGTCTTGGAGCTGGATTAGAGCAGGGGTGACATTACTGGTACGTCTCAGGAGCTTCAGGTTGGGTCAAAGCATGTACAAGCATCAGCTAAGGATAGATAATGACGATATTCACTTTTAAATCCAAAGTGAGACTGAGACAGCCGGAGGTCGAGTGGAAGAGCATTCTATAGCCTGGGAGCAGAGAATTGGAAGGCCCCTGTGCTTTTAGTCGTCCGACATCTCGGAACATAGAGCAAGGATTGTCAGCTGATCGCAGGTCATGGGAGGATGGTTGAGGGACCAGCAACGCCGCCAGCTGGGATGGGTTTTTCCCGGATGATCGAGTCCATTAGTGATCCAAGGTGGTATTGTCTACTGGCAGAGGGTGAGAGCCAATTCAGATCCTTATAAAGAAGGCAGTGATGTTTGAGTCGAGGTGACGAAGAGGCAAATCGGCATATATTGTTATAAGTTACGTCCCATTTTAGTAGGGAGGTTTTATGGGCAGAGGTAAGAATAGAGGCACCATAGGTAAGGGTTGGGAGCAGAATACCTCGGGCAATTGCTAATTTGGCCGAGGGTGTAAGCATGTAGCTCGTTTTGTAAGCTACTCCTAGTTTCGAGTTTACAGCTTTGCACGAGGACTGAATGTGAAGATTAAAATCCAGGGACTGGTCCAGGAGGATCCCAAGGTACTTGAAGGAAGTAACATTTTCAAGTGGAAATCCTCCTGGGTGAAGAACCTCCAGCAAACTAGAACAGGTCTTAATCTTCGGTGCAGAACCTAGGAGCATGGCTTTCGTTTTCTTTTCATTTAGTACAAGCTTACGGTCTAGTAGCCAGTCTAAGACCTTATTGAAGTCTGAAGTAAGTGATGTGTTTATGCAGACAATACTAGAAGAACTAGTGTAGATGATCAGGTCATCAGCGTAGAGAATAGCTGAGCAGGATTCCAGGACCTCAGCTGCGTTGTTGTGCAGGAAGCAGGAGAAAACATCAACATCCTGGTACACATAGGGACTAACGATCTCACCAGCTGGTCAGTTGTGGAGACCAAGGAACATCTAACCAGGCTGGGAGACAAACTGTCATCCATTTCATCTGGCATCTCCTTTTCTGAGATCCTGCTTGTCTGGGAGAGGGGGACAAATGGACGGAAGGTCAGAGTAGGGGAGATAGGGGAGCTAAACATGTGGCCCAAGGGCTTGTGCCAGGAAAAAGGACACAAACGTGTAGGTAACTGGCAACAGTTTTGGGAGCGACGGTTCTTTAAATTCGATGGACTGCATCTGACTAAGGAGGGAGTCAGTGCATTGGGGCAGAAGTTTGATGTCTTTGCAGAATATTTAAACTAGCAAATGGGGAGAGGGGTGCAGCACCTGATACATCGAACGGGAAGAACGTCCCTCCCCCCTCAGCTAATGATCAAACAGGAGTTCAGCATGTTTATAGTTCATTTGCATCACCAGATGAGGAAAAAGGTCCAGCTCCTCTTATGACACGCAGGGGAAACGCCAGAACTTGCCCAACAACTAACACTCCGAAATCTGGCCTATGGAAAATCATGTACACAGATGCCCACAGTCTGGGAAACAAGATCCCAGACCCGCAGGCCACAATGACAGAGACTAAACTGGACATAGTAACCATTAGTGAGACATGGTTCACCGGTAACCACACTTGGAAGACTGCAGTACCCGGCTATGTACTGTTTAGAAGAAACCGAGGTGCAAAAAAGGGGGGGAGGTGGAGTGGCCCTTTATGTCAATGAAAATATCAAAGCTACAGAAATTCAGAATACACATAAGGAGCCAGAACAACTGTGGGTCACCCTGGAAACATTAACTGGGACATCCATACGAACTGGGGTTGTGTACAGGCCTCCAGACCAGGGGGAGGACATAGACACATTACTGTTAGAAGATATACAAAACATGACAGCTAAAGGGGAGATTTTGACAATGGGAGACTTCAACATGCCAGATACAAACTGGTCAGTACCAGCAGGAACATCCGCCAGAACTAGACACATAATGGATTCCCTGCAGGGGGAGGGCCTCAATCAACTGGTATGACAACCCACAAGAGACAGGGCTATCCTAGCTCTAGTACTGACTAACGGAATGGATCACAGATCTCCAGGTAGAAGGTCACCTGGGGGCCAGTGACCATCACATGGTATGGTTCAATTTGGCCACTAGAACTAAATCATCCCATTCCAAGTCAAAATATGGGACTTCAGAGGAGCTGACTTTGCTAAGAATGCCAACAGAGTTACGCTAGCCCAGGCAAGAAGAATACAGGTGAGGGGGTACAGGCAAAGTGGGCAAGCATTAAGGATGCAATACTTGAAGCAACATCCCATTGTGTTAGAGAGAAAAGCAAAACCAAAAGAAGGAGGAAACCACTTTGGTTCTCAAAAACAGTAGCAGAAAAGGTCAGAGCCAAAAGGCTGGCCTTCAGGAAATATAAGGGAACGCAGCAGGACAAAGATAGGGAGGCATACCAAACTTTCGTAAGGGAAACGGAAGGCAGTAAGACAGGCAGAGGCCCAAATCGAGGAAACACTAGCACAAACAGTAAAAGAATGGGACGAGACTTTCTGTGCATACATTAGTGAAAAGAGAAAGTCCAGAGGGGATATTGCTAAGATCAAAGGGGATAAGGGGGAGCGTATGGAGGAGGACCAAGAAAAAGCACCTATCCTAAATAGATACTTCTGCTCAGTATTTACTGAGGAGAAGGTAAATCAGGGCTCAGCACCATGGACAAGCACTAGTCTCTTCACAAAAGAAAGGGTCCTACATGAGCTCGCTAAGCTCAGGGTGGACAAGGCAATGAGACCCGATGGCATACATCCCAGGGTACTAAAGGAGCTAAGGGTGGAACGAGCAGAGCCATTAGCAGAATTGTTTAGTGAGTCTATGAGCACAGGAGAGGTCCCAGAAGACTGGAAAAGGGCTCATGTGATCCCACTCCACAAGAGTGGTAGCAGAAACGAGGTAGGGAACTACAGACCAGTCAGCTATACCTCAGTAGGGGGCAAGATTATGGAGGCACTCCTTAAGGAAAGGAAAGTGCAACACCCAGAATCCGTAGGAACACAGGATCCAGGACACCATGGGTTTACGACAGGAAGGTCCTGTCAAACTAATATCTCATATTTCTTTGACTGAGTAACCAGAGTGGTGGACCAAGGGGGAGCAGTTGATGTCACCTACCTTGACTTCAGCAAAGCTTTCGATACTGTTCCACATAGAAGATTGATTATCAAGCTGGGTAGGTTCAGGGTGGGTCAGATATTGGTCAACTGGGTGGAAAACTGGTTGGCGGGCAGAAAACAGAGTGTTGTTAAACAGTATGCAGTCAGAATAGATGTAAGTCACAAGTGGGGTACCTTCATGGATCAGTCCTGGGGCCAGTCCTCTTCAGTATCTTCATCAGTGACATTGCAGATGGACTGGAGGGTAAGATTTGTCTGTTTGCAGATGACACCAAGATCTGCAGCAAAGTAGATGATCCAGATGGGGTGGGCAGAATGAGAAGAGATCTGGATAAACTGGCAAAATGGTTGGAAGAGTGGCAATTAGGGGTTAACGCAGAGAAGTGCAAGACCATGCACATAGGGAAGAGAAACTCTGAAGCCACCTATAGGTTGGGAGGGGAGTTGCTGGCAATCACAGGGGAAGAAAGATACTTGGACATCAGACCTGAAATCATCCAAGCAGACCACTGAAGCAGTAAGTAAGGCTAGAGGGATGTTGGGGTGTATTAATAGGGGTACTGCAAGTCATAAGAGGAAGGTAATTATCCCTCTTTACAAGACACTGGTTAGGCCCCATCTGGAGTACTGCGTGCAGTACTGGAGGCTGCGCCTGCACAAGGACAGTAACGAAATGGAGGCAGTCCAGAGAAGGGCAACCAAAATGGTGAAGGGACTGCATCAGAAAACATACCAGGACAGATTAATGGAGCTCAGTATGTATACCCTAGTGTAAAGGAGGGAGAGCTGTGATATGATCGAAACATTCAAACATCTTAAGGGCATTAACAAGGTGAAAGAGTCTAACATGTTTCAGTGTAAGACAAATAACAGGACGAGAGGACACAGCATGAGATTAGAGGGAGGCCGATTAAGGGGTAATGTGAGGAAGTTATTTTTCAAAGAAAGGGTGGTGGATGAATGGAACGGCCTACCTCAGGAAGTGGTAAATATGAATACAGTGCAGGGCTTCAAACAGGCATGGGATCAGCATGGGGGAGCAATACAGATGAGTATGAATAGATAGGCCATTGACAGAGTGAAGGCCTATGGCACATTCATAAGGTGGAAAAAATGGACAGACTGGATGGGCCTTGCGGTCCTTATCTGCTGTCAACGTCTATGTTTCTATGTCCACTAAAATGCATCTATGTGCGCCGTCAGCCTATCATGCACCACTGAAGGAGAAGGCTCTGGCACAGTTGGACCTATGCAAGACCTTTTTAAGTGACATCTTGCATATCAAACCTCCCAGGAGCGACCCCATACCGCCGTGGAACCTCCTGTCTTAGAGAAGCTTACCTTGCCCCCTTTGAACCAGCTGCGAGCTAAGCCTTCTTTCTTGGAAGACATTATTTTTAGTTGCTTTTACTTCCACTCAGAGGATTTCCGAGCTACAGGCTCTAATGTGTTAAGAGCCTTATCTTATTTTTCACAGGGACAGGGTAGCCCTGCATACAAACCCTAAGTTTCTTCCGAAGGTATTGTCTGAGCTGAGTTCACGTTGAACCAAGCCATACAACTACCAGTTTACTATCCAGAGTACTCAAACAGAGGGGGCGGCCTTATTACATACTCTGGATGTGCATAGGATTATTTGATACTACCTTGCCTGACCAATTCCTCCAGAAAGACAGACCAGTTGTTTGTCTCATTTGCCCAAAGGAAGGTTGGGGCACCAGTGACTAAACAGATGCTGACTAAATGTATCACGTTCTGCTGTCAGCAGTACAACAAACCCTTACCAGGATTGGTTTAGGGTCACTCCACCAGAGACCTTGCTTCACGCAGAAATGTTTCCTAAGCAGACCTCTGTATGGCCACTACTTGGAGTTCAGTGCACACTTTCATTACATTAGGCACTACAGTCTGGACATTGCTTCCAGAAGGAGAGCAGGTTTAGGCTTAGTGGTCCTGCAGGGACTCCTCTCCTAATTGCTTACAGCTCTGCGCTACTGTCCTCCACCCTTCTGACCTGGGTCTCTTCTTGGGTATTGCATGGGACTCCGTCCTAATAGTATTACTTGCTGCAAGACCTCCCCCTCGAAGTGAGATAGTACAGTTACGTAAGAACGTACCATAACAGTAGATCTTAGAGAGGAGCTCTTGCAGCAGGTGGCTCTCCCCCCCCACCTGCCTCTGGGGACTAATATTATTTTGTCTTTGGTGATAGGAGATCCTCCTCGGTTCTCCATCTACTCTCAGCTGGGTCTCCGGCGGGAGAACTTAAGTGGTGCTGAGGAACCCGCCCCCTTTATATCATGTCTGATGCGGCAGAGCTGATGTTGGGGGCAGTCCTCCACCATAGACTGCTAGCTAGATGTTTTTTCCATGGGGTTCTAACGCCTGGCGGCTTAGTCCTAATGGTATTACCTACTGCAAGGACTCCTCTCGAAGATCTACTGTTACGGTAAGTTCTTATATAACTATACTTTCTCACCAGTGCTGTTACTTGGCCTCTGTCAGGTGGCAATCTGGTGGCAAGAGACAGGATCCCCTACCCCACGGGAGGAGAGCTTATCTGGGATGCTGCATCTCCCCTCTTCCAGCTCACCCTCGGCTACCTGTGTTTGTTCCTGAACATGGGATGCCATCTTAGAGAGCAGTAGCACTACCACTGCACTGACTGGCCAGCCAGAACAGACAGTTTTTTGTTTTATTGTCCCATTCAGGTTTATTGCAAAGCTTTGGTACATTAAAATTTGGTACAGGTATCCATCATTACTTCTTACTTTAAAGTTGATGGCAGTGTACTACTGGTATGCATTTTATCAATCATTACATAGAGGAAAATACAGATTGGTTCTCTTTCTTCTGCCTCAGTTGTCTTTATCAGTTCTCTTTCACTACTCTGTTACTTTTTGACCCTCTATAACCTTAGTTAGCTTTTGCTTTATACTTTTTCTGTATTCCCACAAAGCCATCTATACATGCCCTGGTCACGGACTATGGTATGTAGTTTGTGTGTCACTTCCCCATATGGCATCAACCTGAGCCATTTGGTCATAAAGCTAGCCACTCTCTGATTAACCTGAAATGTTGGCTGTTCCATCTTGTAGATCTCTCACACCGCCTCTAACCACTGCTGGCTTGTTGGTGGGTCTGGCCTCAGCCATCATATGGTTGTAGCCTTTTGTGCAGCCACTATCAGTACCCACCATAGGTATATTGTATCTTTGCCCCATACCTCAACAGCAAGGAGTGTTAGGATATGTTCCAGAAGGTCAGTGGGGTGTCCAAGACAAATGGCTCCTCAGGATATTTTGACCCCCAGCATGCTGCTGTTTGTGGGCAGGACCAGAAAATATCCAAGTATGGGTCCTCATACTGAGTATTAGTGGTACACCCTCTCTTCCGTACACTGCCTCCAGACATTCTGTGATTTAGTTGGTTCCCACTTCCCTTGTATGACTGGTGTATAAAAGAAGTGTGCTTTGATTTTTGAACTATACGCCTGCCATGCGGGAACAATTTGTGTGAAAGGCAGACAGGAAAATCAGAACGGGCAGTTGTTAATACCTTATGTGTTCAGTGATATCGGAGCTTTGGTACATTAAAATTTGGTACAGGTATCCATCATTACTTCTTACTTTAAAGTTGATGGCAGTGTACTACTGGTATGCATTTTATCAATCATTACATAGAGGAAAATACAGATTGGTTCTCTTTCTTCTGCCTCAGTTGTCTTTATCAGTTCTCTTTCACTACTCTGTTACTTTTTGACCCTCTATAACCTTAGTTAGCTTTTGCTTTTATACTTTTCTGTATTCCCACAAAGCCATCTATACATGCCCCTGGTCACGGACTATGGTATGTAGTTTGTGTGTCACTTCCCCATATGGCATCAACCTGAGCCATTTGGTCATAAAGCTAGCCACTCTCTGATTAACCTGAAATGTTGGCTGTTCCATCTTGTAGATCTCTCACACCGCCTCTAACCACTGCTGGCTTGTTGGTGGGTCTGGCCTCAGCCATCATATGGTTGTAGCCTTTTGTGCAGCCACTATCAGTACCCACAGGTATATTGTATCTTTGCCCCATACCTCAACAGCAAGAGTGTTAGGATATGTTCCAGAAGGTCAGTGGGGTGTCCAAGACAAATGGCTCCTCAGGATATTTTTGACCCCCCCCCCCAGCATGCTGCTGTTTGTGGGCAGGACCAGAAAATATCCAAGTATGGGCCCTCATACTGAGTATTAGTGGTACACTGCCTCCAGACATTCTGTGATTTAGTTGGTTCCCACTTCCCTTGTATGACTGGTGTATAAAAGAAGTGTGCTTTGATTTTTGAACTATACGCCTGCCATGCGGGAACAATTTGTGTGAAAGGCAGACAGGAAAATCAGAACGGGCAGTTGTTAATACCTTATGTGTTCAGTGATATCGGAGCTCGCAATCTCACATGATGTCACTGAACCCACTTGGTGTTAATAATCAGCCTGTTTTTAACACACAGTTGGGGAGGAAGGTAATTATTCTATATCTTTTTGTCGTTATTTATTTAGAATGTTACACACCAAGATATTTACATCTAGGGTGCATACCTATTTTTTAAGTGGATTCTGAAGGGGACAGTTACAGCAGCATAGCAGTTACAGTCTAGGTAAGTTCTAAATTCCTGAAGAAGTCATCGTTGGACCTGGAGAACCTGGCAAACTATAGACCAGTGTCTAACCTGCCCTTTTTGAGAAAGGTTATTGAGGAAAATGTTGGCGATATGGCTTGAGTTGCTCCTTACGGTTTTCAACATCTTTGTCCAGTCTGGATTTAGGTCTAGGCATAGCATTGAAACCGCATTAGTCACAGGGCATAATGACCTGGTGAGGCATAGAGGGAAGTGGTCATTTCTTATCCTTCTTGATCTCTCCTCAGTGTTTGATACTGTAGACTATAGGTTGCTGTTGGACTGGCTGAGGGAGTATGGAGGGCTCACTGGCAAAGTTATCTACTGGTTTGAGTCCTACCTCAGGGATAGCACGCAGACTGTAGTGTAGGAAAATTTCTCTTTCCACCCTGTACCCCTGCCCTGTGGAGTGCTCAAGAGTTGGTCCTATCACCCGTGTTGTTTGCAGTATACCTTCTTATCCAGGATGGGATCATGAAACAGTACAATCTGGATTTTCACTATAACACAGATGATACTCCGTTGTACATTTCATTAGTACCCAGGAGAAGGTGCTAAATAAGTATCTGGCTGAGATACAGGATTGAATGGCATCAAGCTGGCTAAGACTCAAACTGACAAGACAGAGGTGCTGGTGATTGATTCGGGCTGAAGGAGGGGAGCGAAAGTGGATGTAAGTTACAGGGCCAAGGCTCTGCTTCTCGAGGCTGGAGGCTGCCGCAGAGATAAAATATCTTGGGTCATTCTGGATGATGAGCTGATATTTGAGGCTCAGGTATTGGCTGTGGTCCAGAGTGGCTTTTACCACCTAAGGAACATTAGATGGATTAAATCCCTAATCCCCTTTGAAGACTTGGCAACGCTAGTACATGCTTTCATGACATCCAGACTTGATTATTGCAGTGCTTTATGTCTCAGGGTTAATGGGGTTTTTCTGCAGTGCTTGCAGGTAGTGCAGAATTCAGCAACCCAGCTACTGACGGGCCATCTGTGGTCATGTCATGTGAACCCTGTCCTGAGTAGGCTGCACTGGCACCTGCTGGGTGACATATTACCTGCATTTTTTAAATCTTATCTGTTTAGTCCCTGTGTCCTGGCTGGCCCCAACCCCCAGTGTCACCTGGGTTCTGACTAGGCTACCCAGGACTTTGGCCCCCACCAATGGTGGGGAGTCTTCCACAATCTGCCAGTCAAGGATCCAGTCTTGGGTGGTGCCTGGATCATTGATACAGGGCCTGCAAAGAGTCAGTCGTGATCCTGCCAGCCAGGGTGCTTTTCACAGATTTTCAGGTTTATCTCAGTCATCCGGTAAGACTGTAGGAACCTTTGCCATCGGTGATGGGGAAATTCACATGGAAGACTTTCCGCAGTACAGCTGGGGCTGCCCACACCATCAGTGCTTGCTGACATCAACCTTATATAGGTGTAGGCCCCCGCTCCCTCCTCAGTTCTTATTCACTGTCGACTTGCAAGCACAGTCTCCATGGAAGAGCTGTCGCAGTGTTTCACGTCTTTTTTGGCCATGGCCGTTTTTTCTTCTAATTCTCCCCCAAATCTCTCTTAGAGATTTTTCCTTTTTTGATTATATCGAGAGTTAATCCATCCTCCTCTTCTCTTTTCTGGTGCTGCCACTGTGGAAAGAAGATTGCCTCCACTGATGAACACTCTGTGTCTGCTGTCCTGGGCAGACCATGAAGTCTCTGACTGTGAGCTCTGCCAGTAGTTCAACCTAACAACCCTCAGGTGATGCAAGAAGGCTCTCAAAAAATTCCTGATGGGCGGGCCCGGTGGCGCTGAGGGTTGAGGCGCTGGACGCCACACCTCGCACCATGCCAGCGACCCGGGTTCGGGAGCAGACTCGGGTTGGCGGGGGGATAGGCTGGAGCATCCAGCGAAAGCTCGCCTTCTCCGGGGAGGGATTCGGCCAATGCCCGACACTTGCATGACCCCGAGCAGAGGCTCGGGAACTGCAAGCTCCATTTGGGGATGGGCGGCCATTGAACAGCCTGGGACATCGGCAGCGTCATGACATCGAGGGGAGGTTACTTGCTGCTCGGGGGAGGGGAGAAAGCCGA
The DNA here is from genome assembly GCA_016271365.2 of Neoceratodus forsteri. Lineage (NCBI taxonomy): Eukaryota > Metazoa > Chordata > Ceratodontiformes > Ceratodontidae > Neoceratodus > Neoceratodus forsteri. The sequence goes on along the minus strand of CM057455.1, from coordinate 1,201,948,258 downwards.
GCTCAAGCCTGCCTCAGCCGGGAAGATGGGAGGACCATGGCCGTGCCCGACGATTTGCCTGTGCCCGCCCAGCAGACCTCAGACCCGGCGAAATGTAAGTGCAGGGTCTGAGGCCCCCGCCCTCGTCCCGCCCGGGGAGTAATCCGCGGCTCCATGGGGCCTAGGGGTCTGCTTGGGTAGGGTTCCGGGCAGTGGGATGTCCAGTTGTCTCCCTGAAGGGTCGGAGGTGGCAGGCTGGGGAGGAGGAATAAATAGTGATTTCAAAAAAAAAAAAAAAATTCCTGATGGAGCAGCAGGTAGCCAATTCCAGGCAGGGATCCTCCAGGGCCCTGGCCACTTTGTCGCCCTCCAGGTCCACAAACTCCCAGGCCTCCAAGGCCCAAGGAGTCCTTGGGATGGGAGTCACAAAAAAGATTGGGATCGTGACTGCTCCCCCGGCAGCCATCCCATTCCCAGTCAGCCTCTCCTTCCTCGGGGGTCTCTTTGTTGATGGCGACTGCCTTGACGAAGAGACCAGCTGTCCAGGTCTCTATTCCTACCAGATCCATACCAACAGCTTCGCCACGCAACTCTCAGGGTGCCTGGTCGCTCCATCGATGCCTGTCCCTTCCCCTCCGAGGACTACAGGCTTGTTGGGCTCTCAGGTCGGTGGGTTGCTTGCTGTTGTGCCGTCAAAGCCCCCTCCGTTGTCGACAACCATGGACCTGAATGAGGTACTTGATAAGTTTACCAGTGTTCTGGTTCAGCAGTTCAGTGCCTTTAACAGGCCATCGTCATCAGCTCCGTCGACAGCAGCCTTACCATTGACACACATTCGTCGTCCACGGGAACCTCCCCGTGGGCCACAGACTACCGTTCCGATGCCAGATCCAGATGAGGAGGTCGACATTGAGGAGTACTGCCACTCTGACCTCTTCCTCCCTGATGACATAGAGAACGAAGAGGAGAAGGAGGAAATCTTCCTTTCTGACAAGTCCACTGCTTCTTCTGTCAGTGAGGACTCAGTTAAGCATACTCTGAGATCTTCTCCTGAGGATGCTACCTTCTACAATGTCATGAAGCAGCTGTCTGCCAATATGGACTTCCAGACCGAGGAGGAGGAGGAGGATGTCACCAAGACGGACCTGGCTGACTACTTGGAGGTTCCCGATTGTCCACCCAGAATTATCTCTTCTATGCTGCCAGCCCTGAAAAATGCCACTATGGTGGCCTGGCACAGGCCAGACATGGTGCCAGCTAAGCCACATAGGGCAGACAGGCTGTATAATGCCCCTATTTCCATAAAAGTTCTAACCTTCACTGCACTCAGAAGCGGGCGGGGTATATCTGATTGAGAGCTGCCAGCCCAGTAATGACCGAGATTCAGAGAGCTTTTTCAGATGCCACTCTATACATTCACGAGAGTCACGCAACATTCAGTAGTGATAACTGCTGTGATTATTACAAATTAAACGTAAACAGCAGCTCACTGTACAATAATTCAAAAACACTGTGGATATGTAACGAAAAACACGCTAGCCCCAGCGCTTTGGCTCCTAGTCTTCCTCAGAGGAATCTCTGTATAATGTCCCCCAGGCAGCCCAGGCTGAAACTGACTCGGTTGTCATCAAGGCAGCCCATGACGGGTCTAAGGCACCTAAGCACCTTAGCTCCCTTCCCCTAGACAAGGAATCTCACAGGATTGACCTCTGGGGTATGAGGGTTTATGCCTCCTCTACTTTAGGTGTGAGGATTGTAAACTATCTGTCACATATGGTCAAATTCCAGAATGCCAATTGGAGAAAGGGCAAGGCGGTTGCCAAAGCCCTCCCCGATGGCACCCAGATACAGGAATTGCTTCAGTGCCTGCAAACTGCAGAGGATGTCAGCAAACATCTCCTTTGGACCCTCTCTGATTTGGCTGACACGGTGGCCAGGGCGGCTGCCACACACATTGGCCTTCGTAGGCACTCATGGCTGAGGGTCTCTGGCTTTGCAGCTGATGTGCAAATAAGGTACTCAGTGCCCCATTCAATGGCTCCAAGCTCTTCAGCCCTGATGTCCAGGACCTTATAATGTTCTGCAGGCCTCTGGCACAGCCCTTAAGTCTGCCCCCTCTACCACACTCAACCCTGTGGTAGAGGGCACCCTGCTTTTCATAGACAGGTCAATAGACCAGGCCCGGGCCCCCGCACCCAGGGCAAGCACAGAGCCCAGTCTTAGTCTTCTGCCCCCTCTAATTCTGGAGTGGCGGCCAAGTGTCCCAGAAATGATGGTCCAGTTTCCATAGCTGGCCCCACCTCCACTTGACTCCTTGCTGGACCTCCCTCCTTGTCCAGACCCAGAAGGTGATGGTCAGAGGTTGGTTCTCCCTCCATCTGAACTGTCATCGAAGCACAGGTCAGGAAGCATAGGAAAACCAGGAGCAGTTTTAAAATTTGTAAATAGCATTTTATTAATAACAGCAAAATAAAAAAATAAAAATTGTTCAGTATGAGTATTCACAGTGGCAGTACAAACGTAAAAAACAGTCCTTTTGTAGAGTTTTTTCTTCTCAATTTCAAATCTCTCTCTCTCTCTTGCACAAGTATTGCTGCTCGTTTTATAAATCTGAGTCTGGGAAACTCAAGAAGATAGCACGCTTCTCACACAGTGTTCTTGTAAGTTTCCAGTGTTCTTGCAGGTGCAACAAAAAGAACATAATGACCCAGAACTGGCCTCTTGTTTACAGTATCTCAGAGAGTTTGCAAACCAGCTTCTCAGGTTAACCCCTTGAGTTCCCAATAACTTTTTGCAATCATTTCAACAGTATAATTATATACAGTTTTAAACAAAGGGATCCCAGTATCTGTGACATTTCCACATAAAGATTCACATATATTTTTATACCCACAGATATGCAAGGGGGAGAAAAGACAGAAATAGCAAGGGAAGGCAGAGAGATAGCAAGAGGTGGAGAATCGCAAGACCATCGGAGTGATCAGTGCCTTGGTCTCACAGGAAAAGTTGGTTGCGCAACCAGACGTAGAAGAGACAGAAAAGGAGAGGATAGAACAGATCCTTGCACTTAAACTCTTTCTGCATAACAAATGGGGCAGGGCCTTATTCAACCCCGTTACATGAATCAGTGAAGAACCATAACTTCAGATGCTTGAATCCTGCAGATCATAGAGAGCGGTCATACCCTGGAGCTTATTCAGCAGCTTCCAGATACCCCTCCTCAACCCTCCAACTACCCCATCCCACTTGTGTGTTCTCTGTGAGGAAGTGCAGTCTCTTCTGCGCAAGCAGGCAGTTGAGCTGGTACCAAAGTGACAGAGAAACCACGGGTTTTACTCCAGGTTCTTCCTGGTCCCCAAAAAGACCAGATATCTGAGGCCCATTTTGGACCTCAGGGACCTCAGTCCGACTCAGCCCTCCAGTATTCCTCCCTCAAGGTCCACCTTTTGGCTATTTCTGCCCTTCATGAGTCCGTGGGTGACTGCACGATTGCTCAGCTGGATGTTTCCCATACCTTTCTTAGGTGCATCCTGCATCTGAAACTCCCCCAATCCGGTCACCTGTCCCGGCTTGGGACTTTAATTTTATTTTGGAAAAGTTGACCCTGTCTCCTTTTGAGCCTATTGTGACTTGCGATTTGTGCTTTCTTTCTTGGAAAGCGCTGTTTTTAGTTGCAATTACATCTGCTCGAAGAATTTCAAAGCTTCTGTCCCTCTGGTGCGAGGAGCCTTATTTGATTTTTCACAAAGACAGGGTATATTTGCACACAAATCCTAAAATCTTACTTCGAGAGGGTTCCTGCCATGGGTCATAACATGTAGAACTAGCACCACCTGGCGTCAGGATCCAACGGCAGACTTTTCCAGCAATGCCCGACGGGGGACCACCCACCGGATGTCACATGACTACGTCAGCATAACCCTATATAGTGGGCAGTCCCCACGCCCACCCTCCAGTTCTTTCCCACTGTCCCCTCGTACAGTTACTTTGTGGTAGACCTACACAGCGATCGCCATTTGTTTTTTCCTATTAGTTTAAAATTTTCTCTAAAACCCTCGGGTTTTAGTTGGCGCTAAGCGCTTCTGTCATCGCCCGACTCGAAGAAGTGTGATTCCTGTAGCCCAGATCGCACAAGGACAGTCACCAAAGTGCATCATTTGCTTAGGCCGGGCCATCCATGGCCACCTGCCCGGATTGCCAACCATTCAACCAGGCCACCCGGAAATGGAAAAAAAGGCTCTGGAGGCCCATCTCTTAAAATCTTGCCTAGCCTTCTTGGTGAAGCAAATGGAAAAGATCAGGGATTCTGCTTCACCTTCTTCATCCCCTCCTTCGAAGCATAAGAAGAAGGAAAAACACTGGGAGTGGGAACACCAGTCAGACAAGGCCGAGTCTTCCAGGCTAGCTTCCAACAAGGCTTCTACCCCGCCACCTTCAGTCAAGGTCATTCAGACAGTGTCCGGGGACTCTTAAGAGAACCACTTGCTCCCGGTTCTCTCAGCAAGTAAGTCGGCCCCTGGCTTCTCTGGGGACCACGCTGCTTCTGCCACTAAGTCGCTTCTCTGGGGACTGCATGGCCACTGATGTCAGTTCCCTGCTCCCTGGGGTCCCGCACGGTGGATGTCACTAAGTCGGGGGGGGCTCCTCTCCTTCCTGCCCGGCTGCAGCATCCGATAAGACGATCCCCCTCAGGGGATCGTGCGGATGTGGCTCTCCCGTCGGGGACTCCAGTCAGCCCACCTTACGGCCCCCCCCCCCCCGCCAGTAGCGCAACCTGCTGATCCCGCTACCCTGGGAGGAGACAGCACCAGTCTCCTGGATGTGGAGCACACTCCAGGATCGCACCCGCGTTCCCCCACGGGGGTCTCAGGACAAGTGGTCCCTCCTCCTCCGCTGGAGCTTTCCCAGGAGGAGCCTTCTGTTCTGCTGGAGGGAGCCCTTCCCGGCCAGTTGACAACCAGGCACCGGTTCGCCTTCCCTCGCCAGACCCGGTACCATCTCTGCCTATACCGGATCTTTCTACGACTGTCAACTAGCCGGGACCCGGACGTCTGCCTCCGCTGCAGGATCTTACGGCAGACCCGGGTCCGTCATCAGATATCCTGCGACGGGTTCCGATGCCAGCCTATCCAGTCTACTGCAGTAGCATTTCTAAAACTTTTCTGAATAACTCATTATCTTCCCTTGTCAATCTTCACCATTCATTACTTCCTGGATTGTAAGCGGGGCGCACCCGTCACGAGAACTTTTTTTTTTTTTTAAAAGTTGCCTATGGCCCGCCCCCTGGAGAGCGGCGTCATCGCGGCGGCCGTTAGTAGCGACCGACTCCTCCTCCAACTCAGTTCTGTTTCTCCGCCCGTCGAGGCAGCACCTGTTCGGGCGTCCATTCTCCACTCGTCAGCGACTCCTCTTTTCCACACACGTCGGCGCGATCAGTGGGCCGTTCTTTTTCTTTTTAAAAGCGGCGCGGGTGTTTTCCTATATTTTTCTTGTTGAGTTGGCGTTATGTCGGGTCGGAGCTAGCGTGTTTGAAGCAGGCGCGCCCCTATCGTCCCGTGTTACTGTGGCGGCATTTCTCCGTCTCGGACCGGCATGACGTTTGTCTTCGTTGCCTGGGACCCAACCATGACATGGATTCGTGCGACGCCTGTTTCTCCATGGACCGCCGTGTCCTCGAAGTCAGCGCATTCAAGCTCGGCAAAGCCCCGCCGACCTTCGGGGGACGACGTCGCTCAAGGGATTCTCAGGTAAGGTCTCTAGGCCCTTCCCCCGGGTCCCTTCCCGGGCCTATACTGTCTGAGGAGGAGGGGGTCTCCTCGTCTTTTCTTGCCGAGGAGGCCCCTTCTGCGGTGTCGAGGCGTCGTAGTCCCTCCGGGGCAGCGGCGCCGACACCGTCTCGGCAGTCACCTCTTCGGAGGTGCAGGCTCCCCCGTGGCGAGGCCCTGCGTCTTTTGGGCCTAGCTTCGGGTGGACCCTCGACGCCGCCTTCGGCGCCGTTTGGATCCTGGCGCCGTTCGCGGTGCGGTGATCGAGCAGCGCCGTTTCAGCGCCGTTTGAAGTCAGCGCTGTTTGCGGCGCGCGTGATCAAGCGGCGCCGTTAGCGCTGCGCGCTGAATCGGCACGTTCGGCGCCGGTGGTCGGCGCGCTTGGCGGTGCCGCTTTGGGCCTTGCGCCCGTTCGCGGCGTCGATGGACAAGGCGGCGCCGTCGGCAATGCCGCCCTCGCCTTCCGGCAGCGCCCGGCGCGTGAGCCTGGTCCTTCCTCCAGGCGGTGCCGGCCTCGCCCGGCGCCCGCCCAGGGTGTGGAGCTAGGCCTGGCTGCTACGGCGTGAGGAGCGGCGGCGCCTCCCGAGCACGGGGCGTTCGCGGCCCGTAGCCTCGAGGACCCCTGGGGTGGCCAGCATTGAGGTCCTGCTGGTCTCGTCCTCCTCGGAGGCGATGATTCAGACGTGGACCCATCCTGGCACCCCCACTCTTCGGAGTCTGGGTCCCCGGTGGCTAGAGGTGCCAGGCGGCGCAGCGGGCCCCTCCCTCTGTCCCCCCTTTCGTCGCCTCCTGAGGGTTCCCCGGCTGGGGGTGGCCGGGAGCCCTGGGGGCAGGCGCGGGGGTGACGCAGGGGGAGGCTCCCCTCTCTGGAGGCCCGGTGACAGCTACCTTACGGGGTGCTGTCACTCTCTCTAGGGACAGGGGGACGCTGTGGTCGAGGAGGAGGGCCCTCTCTGAGTCCGAGGGGTCGAGGGGCAGGGGGTCTGCTGCTCGGTCTTCCTTGGCCACCTCAGGGGGGGTGGCCAGGGGCCGAAGTGCAGAGCCTCGCCCCTCCCTCCAGGGTTCTAGGGTGTCCTTCGGCGGCGTTTGTGCGGACTGCCCTTCTGGATCCATGCAGTCCCGGCGTCGTCACAGGGGAGGTTCTCCCCCAGGGCTCTTCCAGGCTCCGCTTCCCCAGAGTTCCGTTCTGCGGCCTGGTCTGATTTCCGGGATCCCCCTCTCCAGGGCTCCTTTCCCCGGATTCCAGAGCCCTCGCAGAGAGCAGTTGCCTCCGCGGAGGTGCCCCTCTCCCATCTCTCTGCCTTCACCACCCCCACTCCCAGGCCATGTCGGCCCTACGGGTCCGTTATCCTGGGAGCAGTTCAGGGGTTCTCGGCCTTCCCTCATCGTTAGGTACATGCATGGCCGGGTCTTTCGGCTCTCCCCACCGCGCAGGAATCCTCTGGGCATTCAGTTCCCCATCATCTCGTCTCCCTCCTCCGGGGAGAGAACCCTGCTCATCTGTCCTCCGATGCTGATTTCACAGAATATCAGCGTTTCCTCTCGAGGATGGTGAGGGATCTCCGGATTTCCTCGTTCGAAGAGACAATACCCGAGCGGAGGCAGCGTGAATTCCTTGGTGAGTTCAGTGCCCAGCATCTGGTGGTACCTTCCTGGCCTATCCCTCCAGGGGCGTCTATCCGGTCATGGCAGTCCCTGCGCTTCTTCCCCAACCCGGCGGACTGCCAGCGTAGGTATTGTGCCCCTCTGGTCTCTGGTTCCCTTCCCAACCCGTCCTCAGGTTTGGTATACCTGGATACTCCTTCTGGGCGCGTTGCCTGGCTACGACCGCCCACGTTGGACTCTCTCCAGTTCGACCGTTGGGAGGCGAAGAGTGTTCTCTTCTGCTGTGCGAGTGCTTGTATTGCATCACATCAGGCTCACCACGCTGCCTACAACCGGCATCTGTGGTCGATGATGTCCAGCTGCTGGCATCTATGCCTGATGGAGACAAACCAGACAAGCGTTGCCCTCTCCGCGGTAGGCCTGGAGCTGGCAAGAACCAAGCAAGGGCATCTACGGCGCCAATGAGGGTGGCTTCCAGGCTTGCGGGGACAGCGATCTGCATCAGGCGGGCGGCATGGCCCGTCTTTCAGGTTGTCACCCCTGGCCCGGCGTAGGGTGATTCGCTCCGCCTTCCGGGGACCCGTCTTTTCTCTTCCAGAGCTAGGGAGACTTTTACAGGGCTCCTCCGTCTCCTCGTCCTCGGGAGGCACCTCCTAGCTCTTCTCCCTCTTAGGCTTTCTAGAATAAGCCAGGGTCTTCTCCTTCTGTTTCTCACCAGCAGAAGGCTGGGGTCTTGTTCCCTCAGGGTATGGCCTCTTCCCCTCCAGGGAAGAGGGCTTAATACTCACCCAGGAGTAATGAATGGTGAAGATTGACAAGGGAAGATAGGAAAATTCAGTGCCTACCGTGAATTCTTGATCTTCTCTTGTATCTTCACCATTCATTACCCACCGCACCACCATCCCTCAGTGCCTCTTCCTGTGGCTTCTCCACCTCCGTCTCCTTCTCTCTCTGCATTTATATGAAATATAGGAAAATTTCCTTAAATTTTCCAAAAAAAAAAAAAAAAAAAAAATATCTTTTGGAGGGGTGGTTCTAAATCCAGAAAAATTACTTACTCTAAGATTCATGGGCCATCTAGGTGGATTGCATTGGCGATCAGACTGCACAACTATCTCTTGCTATTCTTATGGCAAGATACCTCTGAGGTTTTTGGCCTGGCTCAGGCTATTCAGTTTTGATCCTGCAATCCCGTGTTCAGATAGTTGCCCTGAAATCTGATTCCCCCTCTATTCTTATCTTGCAGAGCAGAGGAGCGAGTACGTCTGTTCCTTTCTCTTTTAAAAAAAAAAAAAAAAAATGCTGAGGGAACTCTCTCCGACTGCTGTAGGCATCTTGGTATCTGGGTCATGCATCTACTAAAAAAAAAAAAAAAATATTTTTATCTGTACAAAAAAAAAAAAAAGTGGAGAAATCAAACAAGAAAGCAAATGAAAGGTAGGCTATCCTCTCGCTGTTTTGCTAGTGGTTTCTCCTTTAAGTGTCCTCCTGGACAATTTTACAGTAGAGCTCTGCTGACCATATCCAATTTTAGCCAGCCTAAGCCTTGCCGGCCTTAGCCAGTCAGTCTGAGTCCCATTTCTATCTTAAAGCGCCTGAAAGCTTACATTTTCTATTTCTAAACCCCTGAGCAGCTCTCCATGCTGCTGAGGGTTTTATTCTCACCTCGGCTGTCCTCCACTTAAAGGCCCTCCCGGCCAGGGCAAGGTGGGTGTCAAAACAATGGCATGTTGAAGATGAGGACTATGCCCTCCTGAGTCTGTCTAGCGGGTTGGTGAACCTTCTCTTCAGCTCTATCTCCGAGTTCTTGCTTCCCTTTAGTCGAGCCTTCAGCTACAAGCTAACTATGCTCGTTGGGCCTTCTGGTCCCTTCAACATCCCATCTCTCTCTTCTCTTTCTTCTTCTTCTATTTTCTCATTTCCTTACTCATCTCTCCTCCTAGAGTCGCCCAGGTAAGGAGGCCCTGCACTCCCTAGGCTAGGGATGTTCTTATCTCTCTGTCCTTCCTCCATGAGCTTATTCCTTTTCAGTTCATTCTTCCTTGCTTTGCTATCCCTCGGCTATCTTGCCTCGCTATCTATATTTTCTGCTTTCACTTTTGCCTCTCCGGCTCACAGAACTGAGTTGGAGGAGGTGATCGCTACTAACGGCCGCCCCTCGCTATATCGTTGTGGCGTCGCTCTCGGTAGGCCGTTAAACAACATAAAAAAAAAAAAAAAAGCTCCCGGGGTGCGCGCCTCCGGCTTACACCCAGGAAGTAATGAATGGTGAAGATACAAGAGAAGATCAAGAATTACGGTAGGTACGTAATTTTCCTTTCTTCTTTCTACTACTATGGGTAGGCCATCCATAATAGTGCCTCTTCTCCCTTGTCTATTCCCTCTTTGTATTCCTTTTCCTCCCCTGCCATATGCCCTTATGAAAACGAGCGCTAGAACAGTAGACTGACATAAAGAATAATGAATAAATAATAATTAGCAGAAATAATATGCACAGAGGTGGTTTGTGTCCTTGTTTATTATGTTATGCTTCGTTAAATAATTTAATATAATGCTTAGTCAGAGACAGGACGATGTCTTTGTGAGCACTGTTGTGTTTTATAATATGTAATAAATTTATGTATCCTGCAGAAATATGAAAGCAGCGAATAAAAGTTGTTTACGACAGCCTGAAATTGCATCCGTCTGGTGTGTTGAATACAGACGTGGGATTTGTCTTTCTAAAGTTGTTCGTATATAAACATCCTAAAGAAGGCATAACTAATGTGCAGAAACTAAATATAGGAGTGTTTCCTTTAGAATTCTATGCAGAGAGTGCTCTTACCTGAGCTAAGCCTTCATAGAAAAAAGATGTACTTTTAGGAGCCAGCAGCCCCATGATGAGGCTGTTATATAAGAAACTCCCCAGCTGTCACTCAGCTGAAAAGGGGCAGAGTTTTCTTGTTTACAAGTAATTAAGAAGTCTTTCTCAGCAGCTTCAGTGACAATGTGTTAAAGGCAGAATGAAATAACTCCTTATGATTGTATGTTTTCCCTCCATATATACAGTCTGATCCCCCATATGTTTGTACTAGCCAGAACATTCCCCTGTATTAGAAAAGGGGCGGATCAGCTGACACTGGTGTTATAGGAAGACTGCACTATAAAAGCTGCCACTGAGCTAAGGTCAGTCAGACCATCCTGGGAGAGTGTCCTGAGAGGTTGGTCTGAGAGCACAGAAGTTGGTATAAAATTGTACTAGTTAAAGTATTCCACATTGTGGCAAAATCACTGGAGGGAAGTGATTCTGGAGCTCGAGGAGAGCTCATTTATTAATTTTTTTTATGACATTTCTGTTTTCCTCTCCTACTGCCCCACAGAGCGGCTTCCTTCAGGAATCACCCACTATGCCTGCCCCTGCCAGCACTTACCTTGCAACCTCCAGTCCCTCCATCTAGCCACAGGAACCCCCGGGTCAGGATCGAGGCGATCCCCGAATCTTGAATCTTGTCAGGGTCCTAGGTAGCAGGCAGGTGCTGGCACATCGGGACCTGGCTCAGCGTTCCGTCATCCTGGCTCTGAGGGTTTTCCATATTCCTCATGAGGGCCTTCATTGCCCATGCATTAAGGCGTCTGCCGGCAACCATAGCACGTTCCCCAGCGAAGGAGCAGCCTCCGAGGCTGATTGACTGCTGGCCTATGCCTGCAACCAATCAAACCCCTGAGAATCCAGCTTGCTGTCGCTTCCCCAGCCTCTGCCAGGAAGTGCGCCACTTGCCGGGCTGGAAGTCGTCGTCCCCTTCCCCCCCGGTGAAGGCGAGCTGTCCCCAGACGCTCCAGCCTGTCTCCCCCCGGCCAACCCCTGGTGACCCGAGCTCACTCCCGAAACCGGGTCACCAGCGAGGTGTGGCGTCCAGCGCCTCAACCCTCTGCGTCACCAGGCCGGCTTAATTTATTTTTTTATTGTTTGCTTTTGTTTATAGTCTGAAGTTTAAGACAGGATTACTGTATTATTGATTTGTGTTTATTTTTGTATTGCATGAGTTGCTCTATACTATTTTTACAAAAATAAACATCACACAGAATTTGTGTTGAACACAAATCTGAGTACTGTATATGCTTTAATTACCCTACCCCACGAACCCTACCACAATCCGACCCCAGATCCGTTCCTGACGCCGGACCCACTGGTCCCATCGACGGTGATTCGAACTTCGGCTATCCCGTTGCCGGACCAGCTGCCAATATATACAATGATTTGCCCAATATGGGTTCCTCTGACGTCTGGGTTTTTTTCGAGACCCCACTACGTCCCTCACTACCCTTCAGGGTTCCCTTTGGGTCATACCCCAGCTGGCCCTTTGTCTGATTGGCATAGCACGGAACATTATTTCCCAGACTACAATCCATACCCGGGCTTTTCTCCCCAGGGATATCACGGGTATCATTACCCTCCACCCTGGGCCTATCCCCCTCCTCCTCCTCCTCTGCCCCCCGCTTCCACCTCCTCTCCCCCACCTCCCTTTTCCACCCCCTCCGGCACCTCAACTGGTTGTCAGGTCTGTTATCTAGTCCTGGGGAAGGAGGCGTGGACCAAGTTGGTAATGGACCTAGAGAGAAGACTTCCTCAGCCTCATTCCTCTCCTAGGTCCTCTTTCCTAGTGGACTCTCAGTCCCTGATACGGTCCACATCCGGGGCACTGACACTCAGGATGTAACACTTCCGGATTTTGAACCAGGAGACAATCCGGACATGGGGATGGACTCTTTGGGAGAATTGTCCCGTCTTGAATCCCTGGTCCCAGTAGGGAAGGATTCTCTCAAATCTCCACCCGAGGATCCTTCTCTCTCAGACCTGCTGAGGTCCATTCAGAAATGTTATGAGTGGGAGTCGGAAGAACAGGACCCAATGCGGCAAAGGCTTGCCGAGCATTTGGATCTGGAGTCTTTGTCCCCCATCCCAGTTCCTTCCTGTATTAGACCTCACCACGACCATCTGGCAACTGCCCCACTCCATCCCGGTTGTCCCCAAGAGAGCTGACGGGACTTACGGGCACCTAAGGAGGGCCGCTAATGACAGAAGCGCTCCCTAAAGGCGGACTCTGTTTCTGTCATCTCGGCTGCTCAGGACCGTGCTAGCGTGCCTAAGCATATGAGCACTTCTCCTCCAGACAGAGTCGAAGCAGTTTGACCAGTTAGGAAGAAAGTCTTTTCACGGCTACATGCGGCGTTAAGGTCGCTGAATTACATAGCCACATAATTTGTCACCAAGCCACTACTTGGGCTAGAGGGACCGAGATCCAGTCGTTGCCTGATTCGGAACTCAAAGAGGAGCTTGCCCGGGCCATTTGGCAATCCAAAATTTCATGTAGGCATGCTCTTCGGGCCACATACGACTCTGTCGACTCGGTGGCTCAAACCTCGGCGACCGCCATCTCCCTTCATTGGCATGCCTGGATCTGCATTTCAGGCCTCGCCAACGAGGTCTAGTTGGCTATTCAGGATGCCCCCTTTCGTGGCTCAGTGCTCTTTGGAGGGATTGTCAAAGACATTATCACAGACCTTCAAGAACGCGGCCAGGCTCTTAGGTCTGTGAGGTCCATGTGCCGACCGGGCAACCAACCTCATCAACCCTTTCAGAAGTGGACCTGGAGGCAACGTAAGCGTACCCAGTATCAACAGGGTAAACGTAAGGCCACGGGCACGGTGTCTACACCCTCTCCCTCCAAAACTCAGCACCGGTCCGGGGGTCCTCCCCCAGCCCATCCCACCACCTCCTGACTCCCTTGCCCCACCCTCTCCTCAACTACTGGGCAAGGAGCCGGTGGGGGAAGGTTTGCCCGCCACATGCAGGAGTGGCGAAGCATCACCTCCAACAAATGGGTCCTGCAGTTCGTGTCCGAAGGGCACACCTTGGAGTTTCTGGAACCTCCTCCAGAATCTCCTCCTCGAAGGTCTGCCTACTCACCAGACCAGGTACTTATAGTAAGGGAGGAAGTTCAGGCTTTTCTGTCAGAAGAGGCAATAGAGCCGGTCCCTCTTCAGCACAGAGGGCAGGGGTTCTACTCCCATTTCTTCCTGGTTCCAAAAAAGACAGACGACCTAAGACCCATCCTCGACTTCAGCAGGCTCAGCCTGTTCATGGAGTACAAAAAGTTCAGGATGTTAATGTTCAAATAAAACTCCAGCAGACTCTGTACAGGGGCGCAGCAAAGACCTTTTATTACTAGATAGGCCAGTGATAACAGCTTACAGACCTTCCACTACAGCCACAGGAAGTGCTCACCCACAAAAAACATCCCCCTTACTGGAGCACCTGAAACTAAGTCCCCAGGTACGTAATTATATGTGAAAGGCTACTTAAAATAAAGTTAACAACAATCTCACTTTTCTTTAAAGACTTAAATTTTAGCCCAACCCCTTTTATAATAGCAAAGTTTAATGTCCACATGGCTAAGTGTCTTCTTCCTCAAGCTGCCACATCCCTTTACTGAGTGCTTTTAGAAGCACAAGAGCCGATGCTCCCTTTTTTGTCAAGCAGTCAGCCAGTTGTTCCTTCATGGTAGACCAGAGAACACGCTGGACCCTCTTGGCTTGGATAAGTTCTTTAATGCCACTGATTTCAAGACAAAGCCTTTTCTCTGAAACCGACTTGGTCGACTTGATAGCATCAACTAGTGAATGATTGTCCACAACACGTGTCACAGGTAAGATATGTTTGGTACCACCGGTAGTGAGCTCTGAGTAGAGCATTGCCAGAAAGATGGCATTGTCAATTCCCTCAGCCAAAGCAAGGGTTTCCCCAGCAAGCGTGCTCCGGACTACTACTCTTATCTTTTTTGACTGCCAGGAAAGTGGTGAAAAGCGTCCTTTCTCACCCATTAAGATAATCAGGTGACCACCCTGAGTAACCCCATCTGCGAGGTTGCCTAGTGATGCATCACTAAAAACTATCAGTTTTAAGGAGGCATCTTTTCCCAAACATTGAAATTTCAAAGTCACTTGTTCTGATTTCAGTTTTCGAACAATTTTGTTTGCCTCATGTATGGTTTGAACAGTGGCTTGTTTCGTGTTGGACGCCAAGTTGCAAGCATTCAAACATGACATCAGGTCTGCTTTGTCTAGCAACCCAGAATTTGGCCTGTCTTGACCTCAGTTGATCCTTTTCACTTTCAGTGAGAGGATCATCAGATGTAACGCTCTTGTGGAATCCATGTGGATGGGATGAAGATTTTGTATGTGTAGTGTTGCTGTTGTAATTGTCTGATTTTATCAACTGTATTGAACTCATGCCCACGTAACAAAGCTGTCATGCTCCTCACGGCCAGTTTAAAGACATTTCTTAAGTGTGGTATTACTGTTGTGGCAAAGTTATGTGAGCCACCCCAAATTAAGTCATCAAGATGGCAGGCAAGCACTCCAGCTACATTGCTATCTTGATCTAACCAGTAGAAGATGGCAGGATCCACTTGACATTTTTCCACCTGTATTCAGCATAGTTTCTTTAACTTTGTTGTACCAGTACAGAGATGCATCTGCTAGACCATAGACACACTTTTTAAGTTTCCACAGTGTTCCTTCACCTTTAGCTTCAGGTGGAGGTTTGATGTAAATATCTCGAGACAACTCTGTTCCTTGTAGGAAAGCAGATTTAATGTCCATGGAATGAAGTCTCCATTGTTTTGACAAATTACAGTTAGAAGCAATTTTAAGGACTCTGAGGCGTTGGGTGAGTCTTTTGGAAGTTCTTTATTGTCAAGTTCCTCAAAACCTCTGGCCACCAGACGTGCTTTTGGAACTATTCCATCTGAGGTTTCTTTTAGGGTACAAACCCACCTTGTAGAAATACACTTTTGTCCATTGTCTTTGACTATGTCAAACACTCCATTGCTCTTCCATCTTTTGAGCTCATCTTGTTTTGCATAATCAAAAGATACTTCCTTTGTAACTAGTACATCATCTTCAGAGTGTTGCACTTGGTTGTCCATAGGTTCAATGTGAAGATTGTCTACTCGTGACAAGTCAACTGACCCTGCTGTATCTGAAATGGCAGAGGGTTCCAAGTAGTGTAAATTGTACCAGTGTTTGTTTTTCCCCTTAACTTTTCCTGCACGTCCAAGAACTTTTGCTGTGTATGGAATCCCACTTTCTCTGTCTGTATATCTAACAATTTGTTCAGGTTTTAGATTGACACAGCCGTCTTGTCTTGACACATGGGGTTGTTGAATGTCCACTTCATCAGTATTTCCTGTGTCATTGGTGAAGTCCTCTACTTCATCATTGTCTGTGCCACTCATAGTGTTCACGTTATTGTGTTCAGCATCTGGTAAATCTGTCTACCTTCGACCTTTTGTGTAGCATGCTGATGGTCAGCCACCGCTCCTTCAACTTGCTCATTATTCACTTTTTGTAACCTTGAATGATGCACCCGCACATAGGTGCCTCCATGTCTCGCAAATATTACCACGCCATCCTGACCAATGACGACACCAGGTCCTTTCCACTCTGCACAATCCATACGTTTGTAATAGATTTTGTCTCCAGTCTCATATTTTTCATCTGTAGGACGAAGTTGTTTACGCAAAGCCCAGCGAATTCTCTCTGAGCATTCTGCTTCGGTGAATGCTTTCCTCGCTGCATGCAGTGCTGAAATATGCTGTCCTACCCATTCACTCATAGTTTTCCCTTCCAAAGCAGGTGGCTTATCAACCAGCACGGAGGGAAGATTAGGGTTCTGTCCAAACACTAGCTGGTATGGGCTGTAGCCATGGACATTCTGCATTGAGTTTTTTGCCATAAGTGCCCAATCTAGGGCTGTTTTCCAATCACATTGATTAGTTTTTTTTACTTCCAGTAGGATTTCAGTGAGTGTTAAATTATGTCGCTCCAAAAGTCCATTGCTCCACGGACTGTACCCAGCAGTTGTCTTTACTTCTATATTAAAATTTTCTGCCATATCACAGATTTCATCATTGTTGAATTCTCCTCCATTGTCGAAGTATAATTTTTTAGGTGGGCCATGCACACTTATCCAGGAATGAATAAACTGATTCACAATTTCAGTAGGTTTCTTTATAGTCACAATGCCTCCAGCGCTGAAACGTGTGAAGTGATCAATTATGTGAAGATACCACACACTTGGTCCTAGCTCATGAAGATCTACAGCCACTGTTTCATTGTACTTGGAAGCCATTGGTAGCCCAACAGCAGGCTTGGGTTTGCTGTATCTCAGGCATGTCTCACAGCTGTTCACTATCTGTTGTAGAATGGAAACACTCTCTTTATTATTATTGCCAGAACTTTGCAGTAATTTCTGAAGCTTATCAACTGAAGCATGCCCAAATTGCTTGTGAAGTTTTAACAAAACTCTGTGCTTTTCATCTGTGGACATGTTCTCTGTCACTATTAAAATCTCATTTTCACATGGACTCTCTGTAATGTCTTTGTCTAGAATGCTACCACAATAATGTCCTGAAGTAGTAAGCTCAAGTATGACTGGTTATTTAAACATCACTGCTTTGTCATTTTTAATGTCTAGCACTGCCCCTGCCTTCTTTAAGGAAGTTTTGCTTAACAACAAAGGAATATCTGCAGGGACAACCTCCGTTTCTGTGTGACATTTTGTCTGACCTATTTTTGCTGGGATTTTAACTCTTTTGATAGAATGCACAACTCTTCCATCTCCAAATTTGAAAGCTGTGCAACTTGGTATGTCCACCATCTTGTGCATTACATCTTGTCTAAGTTCACTTACATAGCCATCTAGCCATTTTTCGCCACAGACTGTGCGTGTACACGCAGTATCAATGACTGCAGATCCTAAAGACTCTACTATAAATACCTCTGCATCAGTAGTGAACTCCTTTGAAAACAATGTGATGTTACACTGCTCTACTTCATCTATACAGTAACCCCTCACTGTAACGAATGCAACGGGAGCCACAGGTTGCGTTCGTTATACCAGTAAATTCGTTATAACGAGGGCGCATTAAAATGTATGGTGTTACGGTGCACTGTGAGTCTACAAAATGAAATGAACTGAAGCATTTTCTAATAGTAGCACATTTCATTAGAACAACTGTTTATACAATAAATTTAATGGATAGTTAAAAAGTTTAGTTTAGTTTAGTCTGCAGCCTGAAAGAACGATGTTATTTTTGTTTGTGTAATGCTGCGCTTGATAGCTAAGTCGCGGGCATAGGACAGAGCATTCCGTAACTGCAGCACCTTGATCAGATCAGCATCTTGTGACTGCATCCAGTGCAAGCCTGCTTCAATCCCTGAAATTGCTTGCTGATGCGTGGGTATGGGATCACAATCCTCGTCCCCCCCATCCTCCTCCTCCTCTTCGTCCACAAGATTCTCCTCGTTAGGCAGCTGACTGTTAGAAATTGCGCTGCCAATCTCTAAGTCAGTAAGTTCATCGTGTGGCCCAGCTGCATCATCGGAGCACAGCCACTCCTCAATAGTGTCTTCAGCCTGAGCATCAGAAGGAATCAACTGCAGTTTCTCAGCGATTTGAGTTATTTCTGTTGTGTCATCAGTATCATCGGCGTTTTCTGCTTGAAGCATGTCACCAAATGATGGTCCGAGGGTAGCGATCCAACAGTGACAGATAGTGGCCATGCTGACATTACCCCATGCCTCTCCACACAAAAAGGAAACGTCTTTTAAAGACAGTTTTTTTAGAAAGTCTGTAACCAGTGCCCCCTCTGTTGACACAAGATCTGACAGTAGGCGCTTTCGGTAATTCTTAAAGGTGGCAATGATACCCCCATCGATCGGCTGTATCCTGGATGTTGTGTTTTTTGGCAGGAACAGGACTTTGATTCTGCCATTCCTGGACCGCATCTCAGTTTGGTCAGGGTGTGCCGGGCACTGATCGAGCAGCAGTAGTTCTTTGCATGGCAGTTTGCACTGCCTTAGATACAGTCGGACAGCGGGAACAAAATCATTAAAAAAACAATTTCGAAAGATGTCAGATGTCATCCATGCATTTTTACTGTTGGAATAAGTCATAGGCAAGGATGACAAGTTTGTGTGATGGAAACATCTGGGTCTAGCAAACTTGCCAATCATAAGGGGAGTGATTTTGTGGGTCCCAGCTGCATTGCAGCAGAACAGCAGGGTTACTGGATCTTTACTAACCTTAAAACCCTTGCTGGCATTGGACTCATTACGACCTGCCAGAGTCACATCAGGCAAGCAGCGCCAGAACAGGCCAGTCTCATCGGCGTTGTAAATCATTTCTGGCCGATAGCTGCCATTCTCTATGATGTCCTTCAATTTTGGCAGAAACTCATTTGCGGCTGCATCATCACAGGATCTTTGTTCTCCTGTTATGCAGACCCGCCTGATGCCATGTCGGCGCTGGAAACGCCATAACCAACCTGAAGAAGATTTAAATGATGAATTTGGACCATGAATCTGCTGAGCAAACTGCTCAGCTTTCTGTTGCACGATAGGTCCCGACAGAGGCACCCCATTAAATCGCTGTTGCGAAAACCAAAGCTGAGTTGCTTTGTCAATTTCAGTTTCGTCAGGGTGTCTCATTTTTTTTCTTGCCAGACCTTCATTCTCACTGCACTCACTGGCGAAGTCCCGTAGGGACTATTTTATTTTAAGCCAAGTGCATATGGTCGATTGGAATACCCAGTTTCAACTGACAACTTGCTTAAAGTTTCTCCAGCTTTGAGGCGGTCGAGTATGGACAACTTAGTTTGAACAGAGTAACCGGACCTCTTCATCGTAGCAGCTCGTTTAGGGAAATGGCTGTAAACTGAAACTCATTCCTTTGGCGCACATTCTTATAACAAGTGCAAAAATTTTTTTAATTAACTAGTGGCACCGATTGGACAATGAATGGAGCATAGTACACCTCACCGAAACAGCTGACTGTCAGAGTCAGTGTCAGTGTCAATCACAGAAACAGCTGACTGTCATTGTCAGCGTCAGTGTCAATCACAGAAACAGCTGACTGCCATTGTCAAGACGGGAGCCATAAAACGCATTCGTTATAGCCGAGTTTTCGTTATAGTGGGGTTCGTTATAGCGAGGGGTTACTATATTTGTTTTTTCCTCCATTAACTTCACTTGTTCATTTTTGTGCTGGCAGTCTTTGGCCCAATGATAACTGCTTTGGCAAATGGCACATTTTGATCTTCTCCCATATCTATCCAACGGATTTTTGCCAGGCAATGGCGCCCTCTTGTGGTCATTTGATAGTCGCCATGCTATCCTGTTTTTCTTTTGCTCAGTGAAATCGCTGCATCTTGACCCATGTGAATTCCCTCTATGACTGGCACAATAGATGTCTTATCGCAAAAATCCTCTTTAATGCTGACTTCGTTGATGCAAATGTCAGGCTTGTACAGGCAGTTAAAGCCAACTGTTTATCCTTCACATCTAAGCGAGTATCTAACAGCTTGAAGCTAGCACAGCATCTGGCAGAATCATATTGTGTTTGCGCATGACAATGTACCTTTGCTCAAAGTCAATAATGTAGTCCGTCATGGACGTTGAGCTGCCTCTAGCAATCCGGTCAAAATTAGTATATGCTTCGTAATTCCGATCCTTCTCCTCCTTGAGAAACACATAATCAAGTGCTCTGATTAACGTCTCCATTCCCGTATCTTTGTTTAAATCTTCTGCTGAAATTTCCAATCCAATGCCCCTCGCTCTACCGTTGAGCGAAAGTACGACCACTAGCTCTTGTTTGTTTTTTTTTCCAGTTCAGTACACGTTGCGATATTCCAACTTCATTTTTCTAGCTTTCATACGCCTTTTTCTCGTCAAATGCAGGCGGGACCCTGTAATTGCTAACCATCCTCTGCTACCAATGTTCAAGTAAAACTCCAGAAGACACTGTACAGGGGCACAGCAAAGACCTTTTATTACTAGATAGGCCAGTGATAACAGCTTACAGACTTTCCACTACAGCCACAGGAAGTGCTCACCCACAAAAACTTCCCCCTTACTGGAGCACCTGAAACTAAGTCCCCAGGTACCGTAATTACGTATGTAGAAGGCTACTTGAAATAAAGTAAACTTAACAGTTAACTCTCCAGAGCCTCCTGCCCCTGTTGCAGGAGAATCACTGGCTGTGTGCTCTGGATTTGCAGGATGCTTACCTGCACATCCCGATTTTCCCAGGTCACCGCCGCTTCCTGCGATTTACCTTCCAGGAGGAGCACTTTCAGTTCAAGGCTCTTCCCTTTGACCTTTCCTCGGCACCCAGGGTTTTTACCAAGTGCCTAGTGGTGGTGGCTGCGGCCCTGAGATGACAGGGCATAGCAGTTTTTCCTTACTTGGATGAATGGCTGATTTCAGCCCCATCCAGAGAGTCCCTTTCGGTTACCCTGGACCTGTTTTCCAGACTGGGGATTACTCTGTGTCCCCAAGTCATCCTTGACTCCTTCGTGACGGCTTCAGTTCATTGGAGCCATTCTGGATACAGTCCAGGGCAGAGCCTTCCTCCCTCCAGACTGGAGGTGCACTCTGATCAAACAGGCCACTCTGGTGGCCTCTTCCAGACATCTTCCTGCCAGAGAAGTTCTTTGTCTTCTCGGCTTGATGGTGGCCTCTATCTCCACGGTTCCCCTGGCGAGGCTCCACATGAGAATTTCCTCAGTGGTCCTTGCGGGTTTAGTGGGATCAGCTCCAGGACCAATTGGATCAGCTGGTCCTCATTTTCTCTGCACTTCAGAGGGACCTGCTGTGGTGGAGGGATCCTGCCAAACCGGTCTTTGTCCATTTCAAGGCTCAGCTCCCCTCAGAGTCCTTACCATGGATGCCTCCAGTCTAGGTTGGGGGGCTTATCTGGGGAACCATCAGACTCAGGGGCTTTGGTCCCAGTCGGAGATGTCCTTGCACATCAACATTTTGGAGATGCGAGTGGTCCTGTATGCTCTCCAAGCATTTCAGACTGTTCTCCTCAAGGGACTACTGTTTATCCAGATGGTCAACACCTCAGTAGTCTGGTATCTCAACAAGCAGGGAGGCACTCGCTCCTATCCCCTTTGCAGGGAAGCAATGATAGTGTGGAACTAGGCAGCTCAGCACGACCTGTCTCTCACAGCAGTGCATGTTCCAGGAGCGGAAAACATCCTGGCAGACAGTTTAAGCAGATCGTTCACCCTTGCTCACAAATGGGAACTAGATCAGGAAGTGGCGGAGTCGCTATTCCAGAGATGGGGGTGACCGGAACTCGACCTATTCGCCTCCCCATCCAAAGCAAAGCTTCCCAGCTTTTGCTTGCTCGTTCCAGAGCATGGTGCTTTTTGGCACAACGCGTTGTCTCTCTCCTGGACGGGGAAATTCTTATATGCATTCCCCATTCTTCAATGGGTGGACATCAAACTTCTGGCAGAGTGCGCCCGAATGATCCTCATTGCTCCTCTGTGGCCCAGACAGATTTGGTTCCCGCTTCTTCTCCAGTTGTCCGGGGAACCCCCCTGTTCCACTTCCATTGAAACACAGCCTGTTAACCCAGGACAAGGGTCGGCTGGTGCACCCGGGGCTCAGGACCCTGCATCTTCATGCATGGCTCCTGCAGACATAGCGATCTCTTGCTTTGGGGGCATTTTCAGGAGTCGCCCAGGTTATCGTGGAGGCCAGGAAGCCTTCCACGAGATTCACGTACGCCATAAAGTGAAAAACACTTTTCTATTTTTGCGGACTCCAAGGGTTGGGACCCTTTCACTTGTTCAGCCCCACAGCTAATGGAATACCTGCTTCATTTTTCAGATTCAGGGCTTTCATATCCCTCCGTAAAGGTTCATTTGTCTGCCATTTCGGCTTACCACGTGCTGGTGGATGGTAAACCCATGGCCCAGTTGGAGATCTCCACAACCATTCTGAAAGGGATTCTCCATCTGAAACCCCCATCCGCAGCCTTACGCCACCTTGGGATTTTAATTTTGTGTTGGAGAAGCTCACTTCCCCTCTTTTTGAACCAGCGATGAACTGTGATATGCGCTACCTCTCTTGGAAGGCGCTGTTTTTAGTTGCCCTTACTTCTGCTCAAAGGATTTCCAAGCTTCAGGCTCTCGATTGTAAAGAGCCGTATCTTATTTTCCACAAGGACCGGGCAGTCCTCAGAACTCATTTTCGGTTTCTTACTAAGGTGGTATCGGAGCTCACCCTGAACCAGTCGATTGAGCTTCCGGTGTATTATCCGGCCCCAGCAGATAGAGGTGAGGCTGTGTTGCATACGTTGGACGTACACCGTATCCTTCGGTGTTATACCTTACGGACCAAAGAGATGCGTAAGGACGATCAACTTTTTGTTTCTTTTGCTCCCAAGTCTTTGGGGAAAGCCGTTTCTAAGTAGTGCCTTTCTAAGTGGCTAGCCAACTGCATTCGCTTCTGTTATCAGAAGTATGAAAAACCCTTGCCGGGGTCTGTCAAGGCTCATTCCACCAGGGGCGTGACTGCATCTGCAGCTTTTCTCCGTAATGTTTCTGCAGCACAGATCTGTGCGGCAGCAACCTAGAGTTCCAGGCATACCTTTACCAAGCATTACAGTCTGGACATTGTTTCCAGGCGAAGGGCCGGGTTTGGCCTAGCTGTTCTGCAGGGCCTTCTGTCCTAGGCTGGTTCCTTTCTGACCTTTAGTTTGTTCCTCCTCCCATGTTTCTCTTGATCTCTCTTTGGAGGGACTGCTTGGGACTCTGTTCTACATGTTATGACCTACTGCAGGACCCCTCTTGAAGTAAGATAGTACAGTTATGTGAGAACTTGCCGTAACAGTAGATCTTCGAGAGAGATTCCTGCAGTAGGTCATGGTTTTCCCTTCCTCCTTTCCCCAAATTTCTTTTTGCTTTTTGGGTCTCCAGACCAAGCTTCCTCTCCTTCCGGGCTCCGGTGGGAGAACTGGACGGTGGGCGTGGGGACCGCCCACCATATAGGGTCACACTGACATCGTCATGTGACATCCAGTGGGCGGTCCCCTGTCGGGCATAGCCTGAAAAGTCTGCCGTTGGGTCCTGTTGCCAGGTGGCGCTAGTCCTACATGTTATGACCTACTGCAGGAACCTCTCTCAAAGATCTACTGTTACGGTAAGTTCTTACGTAACTGTACTTTTTTACACAAGGTGGTCTCTGAGTTCACACTAAATTAGTCTATCCACCTTCCTGTTTATTTTCCTGAGCGTGCCAGTTCAGGGAAAGCACTGCTCCATACGTTAGATGTGTGCAGAACTTTGAAGTATTATCTGCTTCGGACTAAAGAGTCCAGAAAGTCTAAGTAGTTGTTTGTTTCTTTTGCCACAGATAGAGAGGGCGCCTCAGTTTCTGAGCAATGTTTATTAAAATGGTTGGCAAACTGTGTTGCGTTCTGCTGCAGTAAGTACTGCAAAGACTTGCCTGGTGCTGTCAAAGCTTACTCCACCAGAGGTATGGCTTCCTCGGTAGCTTGTTTTAAAGGGGTCTCAGCTGCTGATATTTGTACGGCTGCCACCTGGGGAAGAGTCTGCATTCTCACCAAGCATTACAGTCCGAACGTTGCATCAAGAGCCAATGCAGGTTTTAGCAGAGCTGTGTTACAAGAACTCCTGTCTTAAGTTTATGGAGATCCAGCCTCCCAGACTGTCTGTTTTACACTTGTCACTGCTTGGTATGCATTTCTACAGTGTTATCTGATGACTGAGATACCCCCGAAGAAGATAGAATAATTACGTAAGAACTTACCATAACAGTAGATCTTTGAGGGGATCTCAGTCATCAGGTATGGTTTCCTTCCCACCATCCCCCTTCTTGGGGCTCCTGTTCAGGACCTGGCTATCTGCTGTTTTCATCTTTTTATTATAGAGCTGGGTCCCTCTCTCTCTCCTCAGTTCCCCAGGGCTCGAACCTTGCTCCCTTCGTCTCCGGAGGGAAAGAACTGAGGAGTGAGTGGGGCCACCCATGCCTATATAGGGTTGCTGACGTCTGCAGATGGTGTGAGCGGCCCCAGTTGTACTGCTGAAAATCTTCCGTGTGGATTGCCCTTCACTGACAGCAAAGGTTCCTATGGTGTTACCTGATGACAGATCCCCTCGAAGATCTACTGTTATGGTAAGTTATTTTTTTTTTTTAAATTCAATATACTTTATTAAATTTCAGCAGCATATACAGATGGGCTGACCATTAATACTAGTACAGCTGCAACAAACACTTAACAAAGAAGACATCATTAAAGACCCCCAATCCTGCCCCCACCCCAATCCCAACCCTCCCCTCAAGCCAGCGTGCCAGGGTTACTAAGAATTGATAGCTATAGTAAGAGGTAATCAGGGCTGCCACAGGGATAGTAAAGGCAAAAGAGGCTCCCTTAATAAATTATAAGCCAGTACCCTGTGCTGCATGTTCGCAATATGCCTCTCTAGTTGAATGGCCAGTAAGAGCTCATAGTACCTTTCCAAGGTCGAGGGTAAGGCTTCATCATTCCAGTTCCTAAGTATGACCAGCTTAGCAGTGGCAGCAACTAGAGCCAAGTGAGCTTTCCTAGCTTTAGGTGTACCCTGCGAGAAAAAAGATAATAAGCAGGATTCTGGGGTAAATAAGGGCTCTAGGCTGAGGATTGGGTCCAGGAGATACTAAATAGCTCTCGAGAAGATTTTAACTTTCGGCCATTCCCACAGCATATGAAAAAGGGAGCCTGCTTGCCCCCCACATCTGTGACAAAGGGGGGAGGCCAGTCTCCCCAAAGTGTGTAATTTAGCTGGGGTATAGTGCAGGTTATGCATAATATTGAATTGAATAAGCCTCAGCCTGTCCTGTTTAATGAATTTATAGCAAGTTTCCCAGACTTTGCTCCGGTAATCTGGTTCATCTGGAAGGGAGAGTGTTTGTGTCCAATAGTGACGGACACCTTTAGGCAGTATAGGATCAAGAACTTGCAAAAGCTTATATACTCCTGACACCGCATGCAGTTGTTTTGCCCCCTTCAATACTGTGGGAAGATTTTCGTGAGGTAAAACCCAGGGTTTGGGGCCCAAAAAGGTGAGAACAGCCTGTCTAATTTGCCAATATTGAAAGACCTCAACGCTAGAGAGTTGAAACTTCCCTTGTAACAAAGAAAAGGGTAATATAGAGTCCCCGTTACAAAGGTCCCCAAGTGTACAATATTGTAGTTTGAAGCAAAACGAGCGTGAAATAGTGCGGTTACCTACCAAGAAGTGGGGATTGCGGAAAAGAGGCTGACTCAACGAGTTATGCCAGCTAAGAGAGAGAGGTGAGTCTGTACCTAGTGGAAAGCACAGAAAGACCAGCCTATGGGAGAGTGTTTGCGGTGATAAGGAAGACAGGAGGGGGATTGGTATAGCAGAGCTGGGAGGGAGACTTGAATGTTTTTTACTAAGTCACGTTCAGTTTCAGCCCATGCAGGAGTGTAAGAGGGACCTTGGTGTGTGATGGCATTGTCTGCCCATCGAGGCAACTTACTAATATGTTGGGCACCATAATAAATAAAAAAAAGATGGAAAGGAGAGACCCCCCTCGCAGTTTAGGTGCAGTAAGCTTGGCATATCCCCTTCTGTCTGTTTTGTTTTTCCATAAAACATTTTTAATCAATCTCCACAGTTGGTTAAACCAAGTTTTGGGAAGGAAGAGGCCCAGCATACCCACTGGGTATAAAACTTTCGGGAGAACATTCATTTTGAGGACATGTAAGCATCACCAAAGGGACATTGGCAAAGCACTCCACCTGTCCATGCCTGCCTTAAGTGCTAAAATTAGCTTGGTAAAATTCTCCCTCATCATTGAAGGTAGATCCCTAGCAATCCTAATCCCCAGATACGTCAGAGTGTGCGGCACCCATGTCAAACCCAGGCAAGAGAGCTCCGCTTTCGAGGCATGGTAATTAAGGGGGACAATCTGAGATTTTGAGAGATTAAGCTTATAATAGGAAACTTTAGAGAATTAATTCAGCTCGGCAAGCAACGCGGGCACAGTGGAAACAGGATTTTTGAGATGAAGTAGTAGATCATCCGTGTAAGCTGAGAGAAGGTATCTTCTGCCCTCGAGTTGTATGTCCTTTAAGCCGGGAGAGCTGATCAACCTACGAATAAGGGGTTCCAGGTAGAAATTAAATAGGAGAGGAGAGAGCGGACACCCTTGATGGGTCCCACGTTGAAGAGGAAAAGAGGCTGAAAAGAAGCCATTGCACTACACTCTGGCCGAAGGGCCGGAGTATAGTATCTGAATCCATTTAATGTAGTCTTCAGGGATCCCAAAACTAGCAAGGGCGGAGAATAAGAAGTTCCAGGAAACTCTTATCAAAAGCTTTCTCACCGTCAAGGGAGACCAAGGCGAAAGGAACCTCAGACCCACTCGATGCCGAAATCAAGTGCAAAAGTTTCCTCAGGTGATCTCCCGAGGAGCGGTCTGACATGAAACCCACCTGGTCAAACCCAATGACCTATCCTGTGAGCGGGGCCAGATGAGAGGCCAGAATTTTCGCCAGCATTTTAACATCTATATTGATTAGAGATTGGTCTGTAGTTACCTGGAAGCAGGGGGTCCTTGCCAGGTTTGGGAAGGAGGGTTATTAATGCTTCCAAAAAGGAATAGTCACTCACTCCTCCGCTAAACCAGAAGTTACACACGTCAGCCAGGAATGGGGCCAGCTGGGTACAACAGACCTTATACAGGTTGTTTGTAAATGCATCCGGACCCGGGGCCTTGTCAAGAGGTAGGAGATTAATGGCGTGTTCTACTTCAATGGCGGTAATGAGGGATCCAAGGCCTGCTACCTGCTGGGGTGAGAGACAGGGTACAGTAACTGAATCTAGGTAGTTAGAAATACTGGCATCTTCGGGGAGGGGTACATCATCGATCAAGTAAAGGGATTCATAGTAGCGACCGAATATTGCCACGGTCTCTTTCGGGTGAGAACATAGAAACATAGAATTTGACGGCAGATAAGGACCGCTTGGCCCACCCAGTCTGCCCATTTCCCTACCTAATGGATAAGCTGCAGATCCTAGTTAACCAACAGCCTACTTTTTTCTACCCCCACCCACTAGAATTGCCTTATGACTGTCCCATGCATTCTTGAATTCCACCAGTTTTTGACTCCACAACCTTCTCCGTGAAAAAATACTTCCTCACATTACCTCTGAGCCGTCCCCCCTCAATCTTCAAATTGTGCCCCCTTGTTCTTGCACACCTCTTTTTCTGAAAGATGTTACCCTCTTGGACTTTGTTGATTCCCTTGAGGTACTTGAAAGTTTCTATCATGTCTCCCCTCTCCCTCCTTTCCTCGAGGCTATACATATTAAGCTCCTTAAGTCTCTCTTTATATGTCATCTGGTGCAGACACTGCACCATCTTAGTTGCCCTCCTCTGGACAGCTTCCATCCTGTTTATGTCTTTGCGGAGATTGGGTCTCCAGAACTGTACACAGTACTCCAGATGGGGTCTCACCAGCTGTCTGTAAAGAGGGATAACAACTTCTTGTTTTCTACTGGTGATGCCTCTCACCATACATCCCAGTATCCCCCCAGCCCTCCTTACTGCCCTCTCACATTGCTTGCCCACCTTTAGGTCATCAGATATCACTACCCCCAAGTCCCTTTCCATTTTTGTTGTTGTTAGCATCTCACCCCCCATTGTGTACTCTTCCCCTGAGTTTTTGTTTCCCAGGTGCATTACTTTGCACTTCTTAGCATTGCAGCTAAGCTGCCACACATTTGACCATTCCTCCAGCCTTGCCAAGTCCCTTCTCATCCTTTCCACCCCACCTTGTGTATCAACTCTGTTGCAGATCTTTGTGTCGTCTGCAAGAGACATACTTTTTCTTCCAGTCCCTCTGCAATGTCGCCTATAAAGACATTAAAGAGGCCCAGTCCTAGTACTGAACCCTGCGGTACTCCACCAGTAACCCCCTTCTTTTTTTTGCATCTCTATTTATGCACTCTGATGATCTGGGCATCCTTCTGGGGTACCTACAGGGCTAGGACCTCTAACTCCCTGCTTGAACCCCCATGCCATGGAACTTCTCCACCTGCACTGCCCAGACCAGACCCAGCGCCCCAGCTCAAGCTGGAGTCCACACAGCCTACGGGTTGGCGCCCGGGAAGCTCCCAACAAGCTGGGCCAGCGGTGGGATGTGGGCCGTGCCTCGGAAGTCCCCATCATCTCCACAGATGAATCAGAGTGATTTTCTACTTAAGGTTATTGTCCCCGTCCCCCCACCCCTTGCGAGATGCGCGTCCGACGAACTGGCGCATGACAACCCTGCCAATGTTGGTCTGGTTACTGCGTGCGTGCCCGATCTGTTGCGATGCCCCTGGTCTCCACTGGGGTCCGCTAACAGACCGGGACATCCCACCCCTTATCCCCCCGGGGAGGAGAACACCACAAGGGCACTCATCCTCAACCCTCCCCTGCCAAACCTTGGCACCCGAGCTCACTCCCAAACCCGGGTCACCGGCGTAGCACGAGGTGTGGCGTCCAGCGCCTCAACCCTCAGCGCCACCGTGCCGGCTTACCCCCCCCTTTCTTCAGAGTGGACTCCATTTACTATTACCCTCTGTGTCCTGTTCTCCAGCCAATTCTTTATCCAGGCTACCAACTTGGGACCCACTCCCAGGCTGGCTAACTTGTATATTAATCGTTTGTGTGGGACTGTGTCAAATGCCTTGCTAAAGTCTAGGTAGGCCATGTCCACAGCCCGTCCGTGATCTACTACTTTGGTCACCCAGTCAAAGAAATCTATTAGATTCGTCTGACATGACCTTCCCACTGTGAATCCATGCTGCCTCGGGTCGTATGCCCCTCTGGCCTCTAGGTACTCAACAGTTCTTTCCTTCAGAAGTGATTCCATCATTTTCCTAATCACTGAGGTTAAACTAACAGAGCTGTAGTTTCCTGCTTCTGCCCTGCTCCCACTTTTGTGAAGTGGAATGACATCTGCCCTCCTCCAGTCCTCCGGTACCACCCCATCCTCCCATGATTTGTTCAAGAGGGTAGTCGGTGGTGTCACTAGTTCTACCCTTAGTTCTTTGAGAATTCTGGGATGAATCCTGTCAGGCCCTATTGCTTTGTCTACCTTCAGTTTCAAGAGTTCTTTCAAAACCTTGTCTTCTGTGAATGAGCTGATATCAACCCCTGTATCTGGAGTGTTTCTATTGTTTGGTTTAGGTACCCCCCCCCCCCCTTAATTTGTGAATACTGAGCAAAAATATTTGTTTAGTATCTCTGCCTTTTCACAGTAACCCTGTGTCCACCCACCCTCCCCCCATTATTAAGCCTCGCTATCCCTCCCTTGGTCTTCCTTCGCTCCTTGATGTACCTATAAAAGATTTTATCCCCCTTCTTAACTGAGTTGGCTATCTTTTCCTCGGTTTATGCCTTTGCTGTTCTGACCATCTTCCCTGCTTCCTTTTGCTTTAATTGATACAATTCACTGTCTTGCTCCTTCTGTGATTCCTTGTACTTCCTGAATGCTTTCTTTTATTCCCTAACCTTCCCTGCCACCTCCTTTAAGAACCATAGTGGTTTCTTACATCGTTTTGTTTTGTTTATTTGCTTCACACAAAGGCTTGTTGCCTCAGCGATGGCAGTTTTGATTATTCCCCGTTGTTCTTCCACCCTTCCTTCCTGCCATTTTGCTAGTGCATTCCTTAGGCACTCACGCATTTTGGCAAATTCAGCCCTTCTGAAGTCCAGTACCTTTGCCTTTGTATGGCTTGACTCTACTTCTGTGTTTATTGTGAACCATACTGTTCGATGGTCACTAGTTCCCAGATGGCTACCCACGTCTATATACGTGATCCTTTCGCCATGTC
Source organism: Neoceratodus forsteri (assembly GCA_016271365.2). NCBI lineage: Eukaryota > Metazoa > Chordata > Ceratodontiformes > Ceratodontidae > Neoceratodus > Neoceratodus forsteri. The sequence goes on along the minus strand of CM057455.1, from coordinate 1,201,918,158 downwards.
CATTTGAGAGTGCCAGGTCTGAGATTGCTCCCTCTCGAGTGGGTTCTAATACTAGTTGTCTAAGGCATGCCCCCTGTAGGGCATCTGGAATGACCCCACTCTTAGAAGTGGCTGCTGCACTCCAGTTAACATCTGGCATATTCAGATCCCCCATCAGCAATAGCTCCCCTTTTTCTGCCATTCTTAGAATACGTCCTATAATTTTCTTGTCCATGTCCGCCCTCTGAGATAGGGGTGTGTATACAACCCCTGTGCGGATTGTGGTGCCATTGCCTGTCTCCAAATTGACCCACAGTGCTTCCTCTCGTCCCTGTTTACCGTTTTGTTCTGTAGCTTTGATTCTTTCCCTTATGTAGAGAGCTACTCATCCTCTTCTTTTACTCTCCCTGTCCCTCCTGTAGATAGTGTATCCTGGTATGTTTACGCCCCAGTCATGATTCTGTGTGTACCATGTTTCCGTGACTGCCACAATATCCAGATGTTCCTCCTCCATCAAGGCCACTAATTCAGGAAGCTTGTTACCCAGAATATAGGCATTAGTACTCATTGCTCTCCATTTTTTGATGGCTTTACCTCTTATAGCTCTATCCCTGTCCTCACTGACTTTGCTTTCTCCATTCACCCCCTGTCCTGCTCCCTACTGACCTTTGTACCTTGGTCTTTACCTCATTTAGTACCCTGTTTTGTAGGGGGAGGTTGGGAATTCCCTGCTGCTTATCAGTGCCTTCCCCCCTTGAGTAGTTTAAAAGCTTGCTAATGAAGCATTTAAACCAATTGCCCAGAAGACTTGTTCCCTTCCTGGACAGATGCAGACCATCCTTCCAGTATGGGCTGGTATCTCTCCAGGTGGAACCCCAGTCTCCAATGAAGCCAACCCCTGTGCTGTGCACCATTTTTTTAACCATCCATTGAATCGAATGGTGCGAAGTACCCTCGCCTCACCCTTGCCATAGACAGGCAGCACCTCTGAGAAGGATACTGTGTGTGCTACTTGCCTTAGGCCCCTCCCTAACTCCTCAGACTCCTCCTGCACTGCTGTAATCTCATGTTGAGTCAAGTCATTTGTCCCTAGGTGTACATCGACGTCCAGCTCAGTCTCCTGTGCAGCTGTTCTCGTGATCCTGAGGATGCGCTTCTTGTCCCTCCAAGCCATGGCCCCAGGCAGGCACCCTACTTCAGTTTTCCCTGCTCCCCCCAGTTCTGTCCCCCTGATGACTGAGTCCCCTACCAGGAGCTACTTCCTTTCCCTGTGGTGTCCTCTGCCTCCTTCCTGTGGGACTCCCTTGCGACAGTTGTCCACAACCTCCTTAATCTCCTCTGTGGATGCACTATGCTCCATCAGAATGGTGTATGGATTGTGGAGTGGTATAACTGACTGGGTGTGCCTCTGTTCTACCACCCTCACCCTCCCTGAGCCCACTGTGGTCCAACTGCTGTGCTTTCTTCGCAACCTCTGAGGTAGTGGTGGTGACTCTGGTGCTCCCTGGGTGGGGAAGGTTCCCTTACTACTGTCCAGTGTGACCTGAAGAAAGTCAACCTGCTCCCTCAGGGCAGAGAGTTGTCTGCAAATAGGGCAGCATCTCAGGCTCCAGAAAGACTCCCAGAAGACTGCTGCCTCACAGCCATTACATTGCACTACTCCCCACATGTCTGTCTACCTTCTTGTTTATCCCGTTTAATATTTTTTTTTTTTTTTTTTTTTTTAGTGATTGTTTTGTTATATATAAATATATTTCTAGGAGCGTGGATATGTTGTTCATCCACACTCTTTGGCATGTCCCTTTCCCTTTAAATCTCGCCGGAAAGTCTTCAAGTTGGCTGCTCCCACCCACCCGGCTGGTAAATACCTCGGCTCCGCTCCATGACGCCAGATCTTCCTTTCGGGTTGAAGAAACAGGTTCCTTCGTGCTAACTCTAGCCATCGTAGGCCCTGGATTCGCATCGTCGGTTTTAACCGAATTTATTTCTCAAACTCGTCAAGAGTTTTCGATTCCGATAATAGCACATTGGACATGGAGGACAAGTCGTCCCCCAGATTTCGCCAGTGTTCGTTCAGCCAGAAAATGTCATGCACCGATCCCCACCTTACCTGTGTGTACTGCCTAGGTGTCTGTCATGACACCACCACCTGTACCTTTTGCTTGGCATTCCATCCCAACGTCCTTGACGCCGCCATGGCGCGCCTTTAGCTGAGGAGACCGGAAACATAGAAACATAGACTTTGACGGTAGATAAGGACCACTTGGCCCACCCAGTCTGCCCATTTCCCTACCTACTGGATAAGCTGCAGATTCTAGTTAACAAACAGCCTACTTCCTGCAACCCCCCACTATAATTGCTTTATGTCTGTCCCATGCATGTTTGAATTCCCCCACTGTTTTAGACCATGACCTCTTCAGGAAGGCAGTTCCATGTATCCACCACTCTCTCACGTGAAAAAATTTCCTCACATTACCCTGAGCATCCCCTCTATCTTAAATTGTGCCCCTTGTTCTTACACATCTCTTTTCTGAAAGATGCTACCCTCCTGGACTTTGTTGATTCCTGGAGGTACTTGAAAGTTTCTATCATGTCCCCCGTCCCTCCTTTCATCAAGAGTATACATATTAAGCTCTCTCAGTCTCTCTTCATATGGTTTCTGCAGACCCTGCACCATTTTAGTTGCCCTCCTCTGGACTGCTTCCATCCTGTCTATGTCCTTGCATAGATGAGGTCTCCAAAACTGCACACAGTACTCCAGATGGGGTCTCACCAACTGTCTGTATAGAGGATAACCACTTCCCTTTTTCTACTTGTGATGCCCTTTCCTGTCCATCCCAGTATCCCCTAGTCTCCTTACCGACTTTTCACATTGCTTACCCACCTTTAGGTCATCTGATATGACTAACCCCAGGTCCCTTTCCATTTTTGTTGTTGTTAGTACCTCCCCTGCTATTGTGTACTCTTCTCCTGAGTTTTTGTTTCCCAGGTGCATTACTTTGCATTGAATCTAAGTTGCCACATGTCTGACCATTCCTCCAACCTTGCCAAGTCCCTTCTCATCTTTTCTACCCCTTCTTGTGTATCAACTCTGTTACAGATCTTTGTGTCATCTGCTGTCCTCTAGGTACTCAACAGTTCTTTCCCTCCAGACCCTCTGCATTGTCACCTATAGAGATGTTAAAGAGGACTGGACCCAGTACTGAGCCCTGAGGTACTCCACTAGTAACCCCCCTTTCTTTGGAATGTGTTCCATTCACTATTATCTTCTGTATCCTGTTGTGCAGCCACTTTGCTACCCAGGCTACCACCCTGGGACCCACTCCCAGACTGGATAACTTGATTATTAATCTTTTGTGCGGGACTGTGTGAAATGCCTTGCTAAAGTCTAGGCAGGCCATATCCACAGCCCCTCCCTGGTCTATTACTTTGGTCACCCAGTCAAAGAAATCAATTAGATTCGTCTGACATGACCTTCCTGCTGTAAATCCATGCTGCTTTGGGTCCTGTGCCCCGCTTGCCTCTAGGTACTCAACAATTCTTTCTTTCAGAAGTGATTCCATCATTTCCCTACCACTGAGGTCAAACTTACAGGTCTGTAGTTTCCTGCTTCTGTCTTGCTCCCACTTTTGTGAAGGGGAATCACATCTGCCCTTCTCCAGTCCTCAGGTACCACCCCATCCTGCCATGATTTGTTAAAAAGCATGGTCAGTGGTGTCACTAGGTCCTCCCTTAATTCTTTTAGGATTCTGGGGTGAATCCAGTCAGGCCCCATTGCTTTGTCCACCTTGAGTTTTAGGAGTTCTTTCAGGACTCTTTCTTCTGTGAATGGACTGGTGTCAACCCTCCTGCCCAGAGTGCTTCTATTGTCTGGTTTAGGTAACTCCTTCTCATCTTCTTTTGTGAATACTGAGCAAAAGTTTTCATTCAGTATCTCTGCCTTTTAACTGTCTCCCTCTGCCCACCTCCCCTCTCCTTTATTAATCTTCACTATCCCTCCCTAAACCTTTCTGTGCTCCCTAATGTACCTGTAAAAGGTTTTATCCCCCTTCTTAACTGAGTTGGCTGTTTTTTCCTCGGTTTGGGCCTTTGCTATTCTGACTGCCTTCCCCGTCTCTTTCTGCTTTAATTGATACAGTTCCCTGTCGTGCTGCTTCTGTGATTCCTTATACTTTTGAATGCAGCCTTTTCTCCTTAACCTTCCTGCCACCTCTTTTGAGAACCATAGTGGTTTTACTCCGCTTTGTTTTCTTTATTTGTTTCACACAAAGGCTTGTTGCCTCTATGATGGCAGTTTTGATTTTCTCCATTGTTCTTCCACCCTCCTTTTGGCCATTGCTAGTGCATTCTTCAGGTATTCACCCATTTTGCCAAAGTCAGCCCTTCTAAAGTCCAGTATCCTTGTTTTTGTATGGCTTATCTCCATGGTTGTGCTCATTGTGAAGCACACTGTGCAGTGGTCGCTTGTCCCCAGATGTCTACTGACTTCTAAATTTGTGATCGTCTCTCCATTTGAGAGTACCAGGTCTAGTATTGCTCCCTCCAGAGTGGGTTCTACAACTAGCTGTCTAAGGCCTGCCCCCTGCAGGGCATCGAGAATGACCCTGCTCTTGGATGTGGCTGCAGTACATGTCATCCAGTTAACATCTGGCATATTCAGGTCCCCATCAACAGTATCTCCCCTTTTCAGCCATTTTGAGAATGTCCTCTATCATTTTCTTGTCCATTTCCTCCCTTGAGACGGGGGTTTATACAACCCTGTGCGGTTATGATGCCATTCCCTGTCTCCAAGGTGACCCAAGTGCCTCTTGTCCTCCCCTTTACTTTTTAGTTCTGTAGCTTTGATCCCTCCCCTTATGTATAGAGCTACTCCACCTCCTCTTTTACCTTCCCTGTCCCTTCTGTAGATTGTGTACCCTGGTATGTTGACATCCCAGTCATGGTTCTCTGTGTACCATGTTTCCATGACTGCCACAATATCCAATTGTTCATCTTCCATCAGGGCTACTAGCTCAGGAAGCTTGTTTCCCAGACTTCGGGAAAAGGAACCCGCCGGTGAAAAGAAGCGAGGTGGGCAGTTTCCGCGGCTGCGGGATCTGCCGAGCAGCTAGAGCAGATGAAGGCCTTCGAAGAAGAAGAAGCTGCCCAAGCTTCGGCCAGCAGAAGTTTCTTTGTGTCTCTCAACCTCGGTTCTTCCTTCACAGGTTCCTTCGGGGAGCTATGCCGGTCTCTCCCCACCAGGGGTGAGGCGCCCTTGGGCTCGCACTCCTCCCGCCCTCAGAAGGGACAATGATCCAACGTCTTCGAAAAGGAGACGTTCCTGGGACCAAGAGAGGTCCGAGTCCCAGCACACTGCAACCTTGACTTCGGTCAAGATCGCTTCCTCGGCCGTCTGCTTCACAGATCTTCCGTCTGGCCTGGCAGAGACTGAGGAATCAGCTGATCCGGCCGAGATTATCGAGCTGATTTCGCCGACTCTGGTCAACGATTCTTTAGAAAGGACCCCGGTCCTTTCTTTCCCTGATGACGAGACACTTCCTTCGGGTGTCCCCTTCAAGGGAGTTGATCCGGAGCCTCGATTTTCCCCAAGCTGGGCTTCTCCCGAATCTGGTCGACGCCATCAGTCTCGATCGAGGACTCTGTCACCTTCTTCGGCGGGAAAACCAAAGAAAGGCCACCGGTATTCAAAAAAGAGGCGCCGCCACAGGTCCTCATCCTCCTCAGACGAGAAGAGCCTTCGACGGAAACTCCGTCGACGCTATGAGGAGCTTGTGTGGCAACAGCTGATTTTGGCTGGGCAGAAGCCGGCTATGCCGTCCACCCCGGCCATTACTTGGCCTGCACCTCAAGGGCTGACGCCGACCCCTTCGGACCCGAAATCTTCGGTTCCTTCACCTGTAGGGCCGGCCATTGTTCCGGATAAGCCCATTCTCACCACCAATTAGGGTGGAACCACCACCTAAGCAGCCTCCCTCTGGGGCTCCCTCGAAAGGGGACCATCCAGACACCGGGCTTCCCCGACGTCTGTCCATCACGGTTACCCCTGACCGCCCTTGGCGTATCGAGGGGGACATAGGCGGGAGACCGCTGTATCCCGACTCTTCGGATTCGGATGCCACCGGTTTGCACTCCCATCCGGGTGATATGGAGTCACTCTCGGCAGGCCTGGAGGAAGGTTCTTCCTCCTTTAAGGGCACCCTCTGCCTCATTTCCAATTCCACTGGAATTCCCCTGGAGTCTATCTAGAAAAAGGTAGAGTACCCCCTTACAGATATCCTTAAGAGGGGGGATACCCCGACGGAGGCCTTCCCAGTGGCTGAAGCCATTACTGGTCCAGCCCTTGAGCTTTGGCAGCATCCAGCCTCCTGCTCAGCACTGTCTGCCCGTATGGCCCGTAAGTACCCGGTGCTTGTGGGATCCCTACCGGGATTCACGGAAGAACCTTCGGCTGTGATCCTGGTGACTGCTTCCGTCTTTAGACGTACTGGTAGCTCGGCCGCCACCGACCGGCCTCTGGACAGGGAGTCCAAGAACATGGACCACTCTGCCCATAAGGTCTTCGCGGCCTCTTCCTTGGGCCTTCGTCAGGCCAGTTCAGCTGTGATCATGGCACACTTCTCCCGTGCCCTCCTAGGGTCACTGGATGAAGTACTTCCTCATCTCCCCATGGACATGCAGACCACGGTCAAGCAAGTACATGATCAGGGCCGTGCTGTCGCCAGACAGCAGCTCCAGACAGCCCTAGACATCGGGGATTCTTGTGCCCGCTCTTTAGCAGCCGCAGTGGCCACCCACCACAGGACTTGGCTGAGGTTATCCTCCTTTCCGGCGGATACCCAGCACAAGTTACCTGATGTGTCTTTCCTTGGTACCAACTTGTTTGGCCCAGGAGTGGCAGGCCACCTTCAGCGTATTGAGCAGTCCAATGCCGCCTTGGACGCCACTTCTGCTAAGGGTTTCTCGGGCAAGAACCAGCAGAAGAGGAAGCCTTTTCGGCAGTCCTCCCCTGCGGTCAGGCAGCCCTCCTATCGAGGTCAGCAGCAACAACAGCAGCAGCAGGCTCAAGCTTGGCGCCCTAGGCCCAAGCAGGGCCCTCAACAGCCCCATAAAGGAAGCCAAGGTGTTGGTCCAGGAGCTTCCTCCTCCTCCTCCTCCTTCTCCTTCTCCTTCTCTAAGCCTGCTCAGTGATGGTTTGGGGGGTGCCACCCCTACACCCATCACACCTGCCCTGGGTCCTCCCGTGGGTGGTCGGCTCCACCATTTTCTTTCCGCCTGGTCCGATATCACCTCGGACAGGTGGGTTCTAGAAGTGGTCGGGCAGGGACTGCCTCTGGAATTCGAGCAGTACCCGTCCAGCCGAGCCCGTGCCCCTCGGGAGGAAAGGATCTCAGCTGTTCTGCAAGGAGGCAATAGCTCCAGTGCCGGATCCACCTGTAGACCCAGGGTTCGTATCTAGGTACTTCCTGGTGCCCAAGCAGACGGGGGGGTTGGCACCCCATCCTAGATGTCCACAACCTGAATCAGTATCTCAGGTCTCGCACCTTCCGGATGGTAACTCTGAACCAGATCATACCATCCCTGGAGCGAAACATGTGATTTTGTTCACTGGATCTGCATGACGTGTTCTTTCACGTCCCAATCTGTCCGTCCCACCAGCAGTTCCTCTGCTTCAGGGTCGAGGGGACCCTGTACGAGTTCCGAGCCATGCCGTTCGGCCTGTCATCGGCACCTCGGGTCTTCACCAAGTGCAATGCAGTGGTGGCAGTCCATCTTCGGTGTCGAGGAGTTCGAATCTACCCTCATAACGACTGGCTTCTGGCGGGTTCCTCCCTTCAGGAGGTGGAAATATCCAGGGATCTGGCTCTCATAACCTGCTCTCAGCTTGCCCTGCTGATCAACGAGGCCAAGTCGGAACTCGTGCAGTCTCAGGTGATGGGCTTCATCAGGGCAGAGCTCGACTCTTGTCAAGCCAGAGCCCGGTGGACAGGGGTGGAGGTTCTTTCCTCCTTTGCTTGATCATTTCTGGCTGGGCTCTTGCGCCCTGCCCGGGACTTTCTGCGCCTTATGGGTTACATGGCAGCGTGCACCTCAGTGGTCCATTGGGCCAGGTGGCACATGCGCTCCCTTCCAGTGGGAGTTGGCTGCCCAGTGGACTCAGCGCCATGGTCAATTCCACCAACTGATCACGGTAACCCAGAAGATGTGGGACGCTCTCCAATGGTGGACTGTCCGAGAACGGTTGCAGGAAGGGATCCCGTTTGTCCGCCCCGAGCCAACGGTCATCCTCATGATCGATGCCTCTCTCATGGGCTGGGGAGCCCACATGGGGGACAACAGGGCCCACGGATTCTGGACCCCCGAGGTGTCCCGATGCCACATCAACCTGTTGGAGCTCAGAGCAGTCAGACTGGCATTGTCAGCATTTGCTGCTCAGCTCCGGGGTCAAGTGGTTCAAGTCCAGACGGGCAATACCATGACCATGTACTACCTCAACAAACAGGGCGGCACGCACTCCCATCTGCTGTGCAAGGAGGCACTTCGCATCTGGACCCTCGTCAGCCAGCTGGAGGCGAATCTCCTAGCCATCCATGTGGCAGGAGTCTTGAACCAACTGGCGGATGCTCTCAGCCACCTAAGCCAGACATCCCACGAGTGGCCCTCCACCCAGAGGTAACTTACAGTCTGTTCTTCCATTGGGGCAAACCGTTGGTGGACCTGTTTGCCTCAAGGGAGAATGCCAAGCTGAGTCTGTACCATGCCGGCCCCCCTCAGCAGGGCTGGCTGCAGGGTGATGCCTTTTCGAGGCTGTGGACCCCAGGCCTCCTCTACGCCTTCCCTCCATTTCCCTTGATCCACAAGATGTTACTCAAGGTGAGGAGGGACAAGGCGAAGATGATTCTGGTAGCCCGAGATTGGCTGCGCCAGTTCTGGTACCCAGATCTCCTCAGCCTCAGCTGCAGGCCCCTGGAGGGGCTTTGTACATGCCCGGACCTGATATCATTAAACCAGGGGAAGATCTTCCATCCGGACCTTCAATCCCTGCACCTCACAGCCTGGTACCTGAGCGGCTAGAGTTCCAGGCTCTGGGTCTTTCCGAGTATGTGGACACTGTGGTGGAGGCATCTCGCAAGGAATCGACCAGGAAATGTTATGCCTTCAAATGGAAGCAATTTTCCATTTGGTGTCAGGGTAAGAGTCTGGACCCCTTATGCTGCTCTGTGGCTAACATTCTAGACTACCTTTGGTCTCTCTCCAAAGGGGGTCTGCGGTCATCGACCCTTAAGGTGCACCTGGCAGCCATTTCTGCTTACCGGGCATGGGCCGGACAGCCGACATTGGCACAGGCAACAGTGGTCGGGCGCTTCTTCAAAGGTCTGCATCACTTATCCTCTCCAGTGCGTGAACTTCCACGTCTGTGGGATCTCTTGCTGGTTTTGGCAAAGCTCATGGGCAAGCCATTCGAACCCATGCACAAGTGTGAGCTCTCACACTTGTCGTGGAAGACGGCCTTCCTGGTGGGTATCACATCAGCCAGAAGGACAGGGAAACTCCAGGCACTTTCCGTGGACTCCCCTTATCTGGTCTTTCACAGGGACAAAGTTGTCCTGCGCCCCCACCCGAAATTCCTTCCAAAGGTGGTCTGAGTTTCACCTTAATCAGTTGTTGACTCTGCCGGTATACTACCTAATTACACCTCAGATGCAGTACAGGCTCCATACTCTGGACCTGAGGCGTGCTCTCTCCTGTTATAAGGAAGAGCAGGAGGAAATTCATGGAGTGGTTAGCCAGCTGTTTGTCTCCTGAAGCCGCTTCTGGCAGACCTGCAGCTAAATGGACCATTGCAAGATGGATCACATCATGCATAGGTCTGTGCTATGAGTTGGCGGGCAAGGAGCCTCCCAGAAGGATAAGAGCTCATTCTACCCCCACATACTGTTGCATCGGTGGCTGCTTCCAGGGACATCTCTATCCAGGAAATCTGTCAGGCTGCTATCTGGAAGTCAGCAAACACCTTTATTTCCTACTACCACATCGACCTTGAATCACACCGCTATGCTGGCTTTGGGGCCTCGGTTCTCCAATCTCTGTTTCCTAAATAGGGGGTGTGCGCCTTGCCTTCCTCCTCCCGGAGAACTGCTAGGAGTCTGCCAAAGAGTGTGGATGAACAACATATCCACGCTCCTAGAACAACAGGTTACTCACCTGTAACAGTAGTTCTAGGAGTGGTATATGTTGTTCATCCACAGGCACCCACCCGGCTTTAGGCATATCACCTTGCTTCCAGCGGGCTAAGATCTGGCGTCATGGGGCGGAGCCGAGGCATTTACCACCCGAGTGGGTGGGAGGAGCCAGCTTGAAGACTTTCTGGCGTGATTTAAAGGGAAAGGGACATGCCAAAGAGTGTGGATGAACAACATATACCATTCCTAGAACTACTGTTACAGGTGAGTAACCTGTTCATATTAGACAATGTAGGAAGTAGGCTCCTCATCAGAGGACAGATGCAGGCTAGGAATAAATCTGGCAGCTTAGGTCTGCCTAAGAGCCAGGAGCTTCCTTGATCTCTCACCCTACTGTAGGTAATTAATTCGAGTGCGGTGCAAGGACAGTTCCGCCTTTTGGGCCATTATGTCGGTGTATTGAGACTGGAGGCAGTGAAGCTCTGCCCACTCTGAGTCAGGGGAGGCACGGTGTAAGGAATGCTCAAGACGCTTTATGTCTCCCAGAATAGAATTTAGCTGAGCTTTGCCTTGCCGAGTCTGTGTAGATGCCACACGAATAAGTTCCCCCTAAAGCGCACATTTAAGAGCAGCCCAAACAAGATCAGTCTTAGCAACAGTCTTTGTTCGTCTCCAAAAAGAAGGATATGAAGTTTATAATGTGTTCATCCAGGGAGGGTCTCCGTAACAATTGTGCATTAAGGCACCAGAGGGAATCCCTCTTGAGTCCCGGTCCGAAAAGAAGGGAAACGCTAACCGGGGATTGATCAGACAGGACCCTGGAATGAATGTCTGCTCCAAGTACCCCTGGAAGAGAGAAAGCACTCAAAAGGAAGTAATCTATACATGAGAAAGTATTATGAGGTGGAGAAAAATACATTTCTAGGGACATGGATATGTTGTTCATCCACACTGTCTGGCAGGTATCTTTGCCGCTTTAAATCTTGCCGGAAGGTCTTCAAGCTGGCTCCTCCCACCCACCCGGGTGGTAAAACTCTCGGCTCCGCCCCATGACGCCAGATCTTCCTTACCGCTTGGAAGCTCAGGTTCCTCCTTAGCGCTCTGCGTATAAGACTGGTTCCTAATTCTTGAATTTTCAATTTAAAGTTTTGCTAAAAGACTTGGTCTTCTCTCTCCTCGCGGCTGCGATGGACAAATCGACTCGGTTTCCGGAGATGCCCTCGGGCAGAAGATGTCTCGGATGGACCCGCACTCACGTGCATCTACTGTCTAGGCCTGGAGCACGACCCGCGGGCCTGCGACCTGTGCTCTTCGCCCCGGCCTCGTCCTCGAAGACCGTGCTGCCCGTTTACAACTGGGGCGTCGAGCGTTTTCCTCGGTGAAGTCAAAGGGCCCGGTCGGTGGTGTCCGTGGCAGCGGCTCGGCGGATCAACTTTCGAGCAGATGATCGCCCTCGAAGAGGAGGCACGCGGCCACTTCTACCTCGGCTGCGGCATTTGGCCCGCCTCTCTCGGTGCCTCTTATTCAGCTTCTTTAAGGAGCTTTGTCTGACCCTCTCTACTAAAGGTGAGGATCAACTTCTGCTGGACCGTTTTCGGTCAAAGAGACAAGAGTAAGTCTCGTCGGCGCTCTTGGGAGGCGGGAAAGATCACTCCCGAGTTGTGGCCCGTCGACTTTGGTGACCGCTCGGCTTCGCCACTGGTTTCCACGGTGTCCCGTCAGGCCAGTTGGCCGAGACTCCCGTCGGCAGTCGAGATTTTCTCGACCCGTTGAGATCGAGTTGTCGCTGAGGAAGCCGAGTCCTCTCCCGTTCTCGGTGGGGGTTGAGGACCCGTTGGCTTGTCTGTGCCTCGGTTCCGGACCTTGGTTGAACCCTCCGAACCGAGAGTGCGGTTCCCCGACACCTCCCGCTTTGCGTCCTCGGGAAAGCCAAGATTCTCGGTCTCGGACTTCTTCGCGGTCCAGCCGATCCCACCGTCATAGTCGGTCTCGGCACCGCCGCTCGTCCTCTTCCTCCTCCTCGGACAAGGGGAGGCGTCGAAGATATGAGGAACTCGTGTGGCAACAGCTCCTTCTGACCGGGAATAAGCCGACACCGTCGTCTTCCCCGGCCATTAAGTGGCTGTCACCGGAGCGGCCGAAACAACCCCTCGTTTTATCCGAGGAGCCTGTTCCCAGGCCGGTTGTTCGGCCAAACCAGCTGCCCCACCGATTCCGGTGGAACCTCCGCCTCCACAGCCGTTAGTTGGGGCTCCGACCAAAATTTTCGGTCGGCTCAAGGACTGCCCCATAGGCTGTCTGTCACCCTCACTCCCGATCGACCTCGGCAGGTGGAGGGTGGCTCAGGCCCGAGGCAGCTCTTTGAGGACTCTTCCAAGTCCGAAGACGATTCCTCCCTTTTCTCCAAGCGAATGGACTTGGAGTCCTCAGGAGGATAGTCGGTGGGCGATAGCCGTCCATCCTTCCTGGGATTGCTTGGCTCATCTCGGAGTCCACCGGGATGAAGCTCGAACCCGTTTCTAAGCGGACCAGGTATCCCTCACGGAATTCTGGACCGAGGATTCCCCACAGGCCTTTCCGGTGGCGAGGCCATAGTGGGAATCGGCCTTGGAGCTCTGGCAGCGCCTGCTTCCTGCCCTGCGCCTTGACCCAGGATGGCCAGGAGTATCGGTCCCTACCCGGTTTCTTGTCGGTTTTGAACACCCCTCGGCCGAGGGTTAGTTACCGACAGCGTTTTCCAGCGTGCGGGAGCGCTGGGATGTGGACAAACCTCCGACAGAGGTCAGAAATTGGACTATGCTGGGCGAAAAGTCTCGCTCGTCCTCCTCGGCGCTCCGCCAGGCCAGTTCGGCCGTCCTCATGGCACATTTCTCTCATGCCTGTTGGGCTCCTGGACGAGTGCGTCCCTCATCTTCCAGCGGATCTGCAGACCACGGTTAGGCAGGTCGGGACCAGGGCAGGGCAGTGGCCAAACAGCAGCTCCAGACTGCTTTAGACATTGGGGAGTCATAGTGCCAGGTCTGTGGCAGCACGCAGTGGCTATCGTCGTCGGGCTTGGCTGAGGATATCCACCTTCACCAGGATACCCAGCACAAGTTGGCGGATGTCCCTTCTTGGGGACTGACCTCTTCGACCCTGGGGTGGAAGGTCACCTGCAGAGGATCGAGAGTCAATGCTACCTTGGACTCGGTCTCATCCGCTCAGAAGGACAAGGGCAACCACAGCCTAACCCTTCCGTCCTTCTGCGCCTGCAGCTTGTCCGGCCCAACAACGTCAGGGCCAGCAGGCTCGGGCTTGACATCCCAAACCCAAGCCCGGGGCTTCCTCCAACAGGAAGCAGGGAGGTAAAGGTCCAGGAGGTCCCTCGGCCGGTCCCTCCTCCAAGCCTGCCCAGTGATGGGCTGAGGGGTGTCACCCCAACCCGTCACCTCACCCCAGGTTCCCCCGTGGGGACGGCTCAAGCACTTCCTTTCCGCCTGGTCCGTTATTACCACGGACAGGTGGGTGCTGAGGTGGTGGGAAAAGCCTGCCTCTGGAATTGAGCAGGCCCGCCCTTCAGAGCCGTCGCACCTCGGGGGCCTCGGGGTCCTCAGCCTCACTCACTGTCGGCTCGCCGAGCAACGCACGCTCTCCTCCTCCAAAGGAGGTGATCAGGAGGTGGCGGACCCTCCCTCAGACCCAGGGTTTGTGTCCAGGTACTTCCTGGTTCCGAAGCGGACGGGGCTGGCGCCCATTCTCGACCTCTCGACCTGAACAAGTTCCCAAGGTCTCAGAACCTTCAGGATGGTCACTCTGGCTCAGATAATACCATCCCTGGAACACAGGCTGTGGTTGTGCTCTCTGGACCTGCAGGGCGCGTTCTTTCACGTCCCTATCAAGTCCGTCACGCGAGATTCCTTCGCTTTTCGGCGGAGGGATCTGCTTCAGTTCAAGCCATGCCCTGACCTGTCTTCAGCTCCCAGGGTCTTCACCAAATGCATGAGTGGTGACAGCTTTCCTCGCGGCCGAGGGTCCGGTGTACCCTTACCTGGACTATTGGCTGATAGCAGCCCCTCCAGACAGGAGGTGGGCGGTCAGAGATCTAGCCCTCCAGGTTTGCTCTCAAATCGGCCTTCTCATGAGGCCAAGTCGAGACTTCGAGCGAGCAGGTGATTCTTTTCATCGGGGCAGAGCTCGCTCTCTTGAGCAAAACACGGCTCGGCGGACAGGGCGGAGTTCTTACCTCCTTTGCCCAATCATTTCTGGTTGGGCATTCGCGCCCTGCCCGGGACTTCCTGCGCCTCCTGGGTCTCATGGCGGCCTGTACCAGCGTGGTCCGTTGGGCACACTGGCACATGCGCCCCCTTCACTAGGGACTGGCCAGCCAGTGGTCACAATGCTACGATCCATTGGATCAGCTAGTAACGGTGACCCAGGGGATGTGGGACGCTCCCCGGTGGTGGACCATTCCAGTTCATCTGCAGGTGGGCATCCCGTTTGTCCGCCCCAAGCCCACGGTCTCTCTATCGACCGATGCCTCTCTGATGGGTTGGGGTGCCCATCTGGGGGAACACCGGGCGCACGGCCTCTGGTCCCCGCGGGAGTCCGATGCCACATCAACCTGCTGGAGCTCCGAGTGGTCCGCCTAGCTCTCACCGCCTTTGCTCCTTTTCTCCGGGGTCAAGTGGTCCGAGTCCAGATGGACAATACCACGACCATGTACTATCTAAACCGCCAGGGCGGGACGCGCTCCATGCTTCTGTGCAAGGAAGCTCTCCGCATTTGGTCACTCGTGCGCAGCTTGGAGGCAGATCTCCTAGCCATTCATGTGGCAGGAGCCTCCAATACCCTGGCCGATGCCCTGAGCCGGATAGGGGCTGCATCCCACGAGTGGTCTCTCCTGCCGGAGATAGTACAAGATCTGTTCTCCCATTGGGGCTCACCTCAGGTGGACCTGTTTGCCTCCAAGGAGAACGCGGAGCTGAGGCTGTTCCATGCCCACCCCCCTCAGCAGGGCTCGCTGCAGATGGATGCCTTCTCGAGGCCGTGGACCCCGGGCCTCTTCTACGCCTTCCCCATTTCCCTTGATACACAAGGTGCTTCTCAAAGCAAGGAGGGACAAGGCGCAGGTGATTCTGATAGCCCCAGACTGGCCCCGCCAGTTCTGGTACCAGATCTCCTCAGCCTCAGCTCCAGGCTCCGAGGCAGCTTCCAGTTCGCGGACCTGCTCTCAGTCAATCAGGGAAGGTGTTCCATCCGGACCTTCAATCTGCACCTGGCGGCCTGGTTCCTGGTGGCTAGAGTTCAGGCCTTGGGTCTTTCCGACGTGGTCCTCAATGTAGTTGAGGCGTCCTGTAAGGAGTCGACCAGGAAATGCTATGCCTTCAAATGGAAGAGATTTTCGATTTGGTGTCAGGGCAAGGGCTTGGACCCTTCCATCTGTTCCTTGGCAAGCATCTTGGACTATTTATGGTCCCTTTCTCATCAAGGGCTTAGGTCGACGACCCTAAGGGTGCACCTGGCAGCCATCTGCTTACCCGGCGCGGGCCGGGGAGCAGTCGTGTATAGGGAGAAGGTGAGTATGGCACTTTTTCAAAGGCCTTGATCATTTCCCTCGGTGAGAACCTTCACCTCCGTGGGATTTACTGCTGGTACTGGCAAAGCTCATGGGCAAGCCATTCGAACCAATGCACAGGTGTGAACTCTCTCACCTGTCGTGGAAGACCGCCTTCTTGGTGGCTATCACGTCAGCCAGAAGGATGGGAGAACTCCAGGCACTCTGCATCGAGTCTCCTTACCTGGTCTTCCACAGGGACAAGGTTGTCCTGCGCCCCAACCCGAAATTCCTTCCGAAGGTGGTGTCGGAGTTTCACCTTAACCAGGTGTTGACTCTGCCGGTGTTCTACCCCAGTCACACCTCGGAGGGGCCAGATACAGGCTCCATACTTTGGACCCTAGAAGAGCGCTAAGCATTAGGCGCATGGCTGAAATTTGGGAGGAGGTTAGCCAGCTGTTTGTCACCTACGCTGGAAGCCGCACCTGGCAGACCTGCAGCCAAGCGGGCGATAAGCAGGTGGGTCACCTCCTGCATAGATCTCGCTATAAGTTGGCGGGCATGGAGCCTCCCAGAGGATAAGAGCTCATTCTACCCGCCATTCTGCTGCATCGGTGGCTGCTTCAGGGGCGTCCCTATCCAGGATATCTGCAGGGCTGCTACCTGGAAGTCAGCACACACCTTCATCACCCATTACCACATCGACCTTGAGTCACGCGGGATGCTGGTTTGGGGCCTCGGTTCTCCAGTCTTTATTCCCTAAGTAGGGGTGTGTGCTGCCTCCCTCCTCCCGGAGAACTGCTAGAGTCTGCCAGACAGTGTGGATGAACAACATATCCATGTCCCTAGAAATACAGGTTACTCACCTGTAACAGGAGTTCTGGGAATGGTATATATTGTTCATCCCTATACCGACCTCGGCCGGCGCTGGCCTGAGCTTCAGCGGGCCAGATCTGGCGTCACAGGGTGAGCCGAGAGTTTTACCACCGGGTGGGTGGGAGGAGCCAGCTTGAAGACCTTCCGGCAAGATTTAAAGCAGCAAGGATACCTGCCAGACAGTGTGGATGAACAACATATACCATTCCTAGAACTCTGTTACAGGTGAGTAAGCTGTATATACCGATGACTCATGGGATTCAAAATGCGCCAGACGTCCAGAGTCCCGCTACCTGTCATAAGGTCCCTTAAAGCCCTTTTGAGTAGGAGAAAGGACTACTCGTCTACTAGCGGAATGGTCCATTTCCGATTGAGGCTCAACATTCCAGTCCCCTCTAAGTATGGTAAGCCTAGGAGGGTCGACTGCTAGCATTGATATCAAATCAGTAAAAAACTGCGGACTCTCTACATTCAGGCTGTAGATAGAACTAGTAAGTATAGAAAAAGATTCCAAGGTGCCCTGAAAGATAACAAAGCGTCCTAGTGGATCCCACCATTCTTTTGTCAACATGAATGGTACTGATTTGTCCACCAGGATCACTATCCTCTCCCCACAAGAAGACGTTACAGTTCCATAGGCTTGTCCCACCAAAGCCACCACAAAAGTGAAACATCAGCTCGTTTGAGGCGCGTCTCTTGAAGACACACAAAATGAGCCTTCAGCTGATGAAGATGCTTTAAGATCATAGTGTGTTTATGGTGGTCCTGGGCCCCTTCAATATTCCAACTCACAAAATTATATTGACTGCGTATGGAGTCTAATCAAACAAAAATTGCTAAAATTCAACCCCTTCACCCTTTTAAAACCATCAAGGCATGTAGGAAAACTCCGTCATAGAACTCTGGCACATCTGGATTGCTTCTCCCCCCCCTCCCCCATTCACATCCCAGCAAAAAAGAATAGCAAAAGCTTGAATCAAAATACCCACCCTTAGAGACAAACAACCTTTAACTCTCCTGCCACCCCAATCCTAACCCCCTACATATACAAGAAACAAGCCCCCAGCCCAGGTGGCCGTTCCACCACTTTAACCTGGCCCGTGACGAACAAAACCATCAGAGCGAGCCTGATCCCCCTCCCTCACTCTCCTTAGAGTAATCTTAATACAGTACAATGAACACTGTCTAATCCCCCAAGAAATGATAATAGTATTCATGTCTCAATGTAACACAAAAGTCCCGTAGAAAAACAAAACGCTATTAGTTCCCCCCCCCACCTCGATATCATATTAAAAGAAAAGGATCTAAGTTAACCAGGCATCAACTCAAGATTGCTGAGGCACCTACTCCAGGCATTAAAGGTCCCTTAAAAATTCTTTGGTGTCTGGTGACTGGGAGCTTAGCCGGGACGGGTTACGCACCGTGTCATTGTAGGACCATACCTGAGACTTCCCCAACGCGAAGGCGGGGCCAGGCCTACTTGAGATAGGATGGCTGCTCCACTCATCTCCAAAGTCAGGCTTCCTTACAAGGCAACCAGCAACCACGGACCACTTTGGGTCTACCAAGGGCTCACCATGGGGCGAGTGTCAGCTAGTACCCACAACCCTCCAGACAAAAATACGTGTATTTTGGGGCTGCCTAGGCAAAATATAGGTTTATACCCTCTCCTTTGAAATACTGCCCTCAAACCAGCTCACTCACTTAATCGACCCTTCTTAGCTGTAAATAGGCCTGGGGGGGGGGCAGGCGCATCCCACCCTCCCAACCCCCACCTACCATCAGATTATAGTACCATTAAATAGTAATGTCTGGGAGGGGTGATGCAGAACCAGCCGCATCAGCAAGATAGATGCCACAAATGCCCAAGTCAAAAAAAGGCAGCCTGGTTGAAGCGCGGAAGCACAATCTGCCTCTGAGACATGCAAAAGTGAGCCTTTAAGGTCCCCGGGCTATGCCGCAGGAGTCCTGACAGTGATATGCGGAGGAACCCCCATTCTGCAACCCTGTAATCCCCTCACCCCGCTATTGGACCCACCTCATATCCATTGTCGCAGACACCATGCATCTCTGGCATACCCCTCCAAGGTCGGGAGTCCGTGTAGATAGAGAACGGGATCTTATCAGGAGCTGGGTATCACCAGGCCATCTCAGGTCCAATTAGCTCGTCAACAGGGATCTGAAGATGAACAACAGCAGGAGCGAGAAGCAGGGTCGGCAGTGGTGCTGTACCTCCTGGTGAATAAGGTTAAATCCCTGAAAAATCAAAGCAGGTTGCGGGGTTTTGTCAGGGCAAAGTTCCCAGTTAACACAGAATGAAAGGTCAGCAAAAAAAATAAAAACACACACTAAGCTCAAATCCAATCAGAAACAGTGGAATCGAAGCCTTCAATTAAGTACATCATTTAGGGGCCTGAAATAGGTCGGGGAATAATAGTGGCAGTTCTTTCTTGGCTTGGTCTTCCGAGTCAAAGGATTTAGATGCCCCTTGATACGTGATCTGTAGCCTAGCAGGATACAACATCCTAAAGTGAACTCTAGCCGCCATTAATTTGGAGATGGTGTGATTATATTCGGCCTGCTTCAGTCTGATAGACTTGGGAAGATCCTGTGTGATACGCAGTTTAGCCCCTTCCCATGTTAACTCTTTAATTTACTTTACTTTAGCCGGAATGTGTGCCTTATCCAAATAGTTTAGCAGCTTGAAAATAACTGGACGAGGTGGGGCATTAGAAGAGGGCATCGGCCTAAGTGCCTTATGGGCCCTCTCGATCATGTAGCTAGGGCTGTTGGGTGAGGGACCCGCTATTTTCATACAGAAGCGCTGCACAAACAGAATAGGATTCTGTCCTTCGGCCCGCTCCTGGAGGCCAATGATGAGGAGGTTATTCCTCCTGCTACGACCTTCCAGGTCCTCAGTTTCCAGCAGGAAGCCGGGAGGAAAAGGTCCAGGCAGCTCTTCGGCCGGCCCTTCCTCCAAGCCTGCCCAGTGACGGGTTGAGGGGTGTCGCCCCCAACCTCGTCACTCCTCCCCGGGCTTCCCCCCATGGGGGGACGGCTCCGCCAGTTCCTTTCTGCCTGGTCCGTTATCACCACGTACCGCTGGGTGTTGGAAGTGGTAGGCAGGGGTCTGCCTCTGGAATTCGAGCAGTCCCCCACCCTATTGAGCCGTCGCCCCACAGGGGGCTACGGGTTCTGCAGCCTCTCTGTCGACTCGTCGAGTTCTGCTTCTCCAGAAGGAGGTGATCAGGAAGGTGGCAGACCCTCTTCCAGATCCAGGGTTTATGTCCAGGTACTTCCTGGTCCCAAGACGCAGAAGGGTCCGGGTGTACCCTTACCTGGATGACTGGCTGATTGATTTTTGTACGTAATAAAATGTAAGTTTTTAAGCTCTTTTCTATCCAGCGTCCTTTTATTAGGCTTGTCTGTGCTTGGAACTCTGGCTTGTGTTCATTATGGTATAGTTCCTTGAGCACCACCTTGTCCATGTGCACATTCTTTTGTTTCTGTCTTCACCAAATGCATGGCAGTGGTGACAGCATTCCTGTGGCGCCGAAGGGTCCAGGTGTACCCTTACCTGGATAACTGACTGATCGCAGCCCCCTCCCGGTTGGAGGTGGAGCGGTCCAGGGATCTGGCCCTCCAGGTCTGCTGTCAGGTTGGCCTCCTCATCAGTGAGGCCAAATCGGAACTAGTGCCATCGCAGGTGATTCAGTTCATTGGGGCAGAGCTCGACTCTCTTCGAGCCAGAGCACGGCTCCCGGCGGACAGGGCCGAGGTCCTTTCCTCCTTTGCCCAGTCATTTCTGGTTGGGCATTTGTGCCCTGCCCGGGACTTCCTGCGCCTCGTGGCGGCCTGCACCAGCATGGTCCATTGGGCCCGCTGGCATATGCATCCTCTGCAGTGGGGACTGGCCCGCCAATGGTCACAGTGCTCCGGTCCTCTGGACCAGCCAATGACAGTGACCCAGGAGATGTGGGACGGCCTCCAGTGGTGGCTCGTTCCGGCTCATCTGCAGTAGGGTATCCCATTTGTCCCCCGCGAACCGACGGTCACTCTGACGACCGACGCCTCTCTGATGGGTTGCGGTGCCCATCTGGGGGAGATCAGAGCTCACGGCCTCTGGTCCCCTCAGGAGTCACGATCCCACATCAACCTGCTTTAGCCTCGAGCAGTCTAACAAGCCCTCGCCACCTACGCTCCGTTTGTATGGGGTCAAGTGGTCCAGGTCCAGACAGACAACATCACGACCATGTACTACCTAAACCGACAGGGCGGGATGCACTCCTTGCCTCTGTGCAAGGAGGCTGTCCGCACTTGGTCTCTCGTGATCAGCCTGGAGGCGAATTTCCTAGCCATCCATGTGGCAGGAGCCTCCAACAGTCTGGCTGATGCCCTCAGCCGGTTAGGCGCTGCGTCTCACGAGTGGTCTATCCTGCTAGAGGTAGTACAAAATCTGTTCTCCCACTGGGGTACCCCTCAGCTGGACCTGTTTGCCTCCAGGGAGAATGCAAAGCTGAGGCTGTTTCATGCCCGCCTCCCTCAGCAGGGCTCGCTGCAGGGGGATGCCTTCTTGAGGCCGTGGACCCCGGGCCTCTTCTATGCCTTCCCTCCATTTCCCTTGATCCACAAGGTGCTTCTCAAGGCGAAGAGGAACAAGGCACAGGTGATTCTGGTAGCCCCAGACTGGCCCTGTCAGTTCTGGTATCCAGATCTCCTCAGCTCCAGGCTTCCAGCCCGCCCGGACCTGATCTCAGTCAACAAAGGGAAGGTACTCAACCCGGACCTTCAATCCCTGAACTTGATGGCCTGGTTCCTGAGCGGCTAGATCTCCAGGCCTTGGGTCTTTCCGACGAGGTCCTCCACGTTGTTGAGGCATCCCGCAAGGGGTCTACCAGAAAATGCTATGCCTTCAAATGGAAGAGATTCTCCATTTGGTGTCAGGATAAGGGTTTGTGACCCTTCCTCCTGTTCTTTGGCTAGCATTCTGGACTACCCGTGGTCCCTTTCTCAGCTAGGGCTTCAGTCGATGACCCTTAAGGTGCACCTGGCAGCCATCTCTGCTTACCGGGCGCAGGCCGGAAAGCAGTCAGTGGCGCAGGAGAAGGTGGTCGGGCACTTTTCAAAGGCCTTGACCACATATCCCCTCCAGTGCGAGAACCTCCACCTCCATGGGATCTACTGCTGGTATTGTCTAAGCTCATGGGCAAGCCATTCAAACCGATGCACAAGTGTGACATCTCTCACCTGTCGTGGAATACCGCCTTCTTGGTAGCTATCACGTCAGCCAGAAGGATGGGAGAGTTCCAGGCGCTTTCCATCGAGTCTCCTTATCTGGTCTTCCACAGGAACAAGGTTGTCCTGTGCCCCCACCCGAAATTCCTTCCAAGGGTGGTGTCTGAGTTTCACCTTAACCAGATGTTGACTCTGCCAGTGTTCTACTCCAGTCACACCTCGGAGGCCGAATATAGGCTCCATACTTTGGACCCTAGAAAAGCGCTGTCTTATTATAAGGAGCGGCGGCTGAAGTTCGGAAGAGGTTCGCCAGCTGTTTGTCACCTACGCTGAAGCCGCACCTGGCAGACCTGCAGCCAAGCAGACGATAGGCAGGTGGGTCACCTCCTGCATAGATCTCTGCTATAGGTTGGTGGGCATGGAGCCTCCCAAAGGAATAAGAGCTCATTCTACCCTCCATACTGCTGCTTCGGTGGCTGCTTCCAGGGACGTCCCTATCCAGGAAATCTGCAGGGCTGCTACCTGGAAGTCAGCACACACCTTCATTACCCACTACCACATCGACCTTGAGTCACGTCGGGATGCTGGTTTTGGGACCTCAGTTCTCTAGTCCTTATTTCCCAAGTAGGGGGTGTGTGTCTTGCCTCCCTCCTCCCGGAGAACTGCTAGGAGTCTGCCACTAAGTGTGGATTGAACAACATATCCACGTCCCTAGAAATACAGGTTACTCACCTGTAACAGGAGTTCTAGGAGTGGTGTATGATGTTCATCCACACAACCTACCCGACCTCCCCGGCTTCGACGCGCAACCTGGCTTCCAGCGGGCTAGATCTGGCGTCATGGGGCGGAGCCGAGAGTTTTACCACTCGGGTGGGTGGGAGGAGCCAGCTTGAAGACCTTCAGGCAAGATTTAAAGCGGCAAGGAACCTGCCACTAAGTGTGGATGAACAACATATACCACTCCTAGAACTCCTGTTACAGGTGAGTAACCTGTATGTTTGTCCCCCGAGTACCCTCGAACCCTCCCTGCTGAGGTGTAGCCTGTCTGATGAAAAGAGTACTTTGTTTGACCAGGTCTCCTCCCAGTTCCCAAGACAGATGAACCTCTCCTCCCTGCACCATTTCCTCAGCCAGTCATTAAAATCATATGTTCTTGTTTTCCTGACTATCATCATGTAAACACAAATAAGAAGATCTAGATCATTTCATAAGTTAGGTAAATCATCAGTGCTGTATCTGCAGAGAAAGGAGAAGGAAGTGATCTCAACTGGCAAAGCAGACCTTCATCTATTGGAAATTCCTATATTCTAACCCCAGTGATACTCGGGTATTCCTAACTTTCTGCAGTGTCACTTTAAGCCAGAACTGCCCTCAGAGGATAGAACACATGCAAATGATGGAACTCTTTGCACGTGACAACTATTCAAATGCTGCCTTAGTTCTAAACCCCTCAGATTTCACTCTCCGCCTGTAAAGTCTAGTCGCTCGGAGTTCCTCTCTTCAACTTTTGCCTGTGACGTGAAGAAACTTATAAATTCATACAAGTGTCTTTTTCTTTCATTTGCTGCCTTTTATTCATTATTTTTAGCTAAACCTTAGTTTTAGTGTTAAATGTTGTTTTTATCGGTTCCTCCCGGTTCAGTATAACCGGTGGGGAACAGTTAAATTTGTTAATTCCAGGGGTTTCTTACTAAAAAAAACTGTTAGTTTAGTTTAAATTTATTTTATTGTAAATAAATTATTTTTGTAACCACTTTATCGGTTACTGAACTAATAATCTCAGTTCACTTTTTCCTTCGGTTCCCATCGGTTCCAGAACCGACCTCAACTGCTAAACTTTTAAATTATTTAGTGGTTCACATGTTTATCGGTTCCCGATAAAATGTGAGAAAAACCTAAAAAGAAAACCTGTGAACCTGGTTTTAAAAATTGCACTGATTGAGGGGTAGTGTTTGCCAAGGCAGACAAGCACAGTTTGTGTGTTTTCTGTCTGGGCTATGATCACCTTAAGGAAGATTGTGATATTTGTAAAACCTTCCCAGAGAAAACAGTGGAGAAACACCTGGAACGGCTTAAGAATAAACTTCCTCCACCGCAGGGTCCCTCTGGCTCTGAGCAACCAACCAACACCCTCTTCTGCTGTGGGTGAAACCGCTGCGGTTACTATTTCAACCCCTGAGACTGGTGATAAGGGCACTAAGAGGCTTGCTGAACAGGCTGACTCCCCAGTTCCTTCTAAAAAGACATAGAGGATAATGGCTGGGGATCGGGTGATAACCACACTGTAATCACCTCGAGTGGTTGCCAGGGCAACATGGTAAACCTTGAGAGCGCAGCTCGAGAGGTTTACTGTAGCCCTAGCAACCACGAGAGGCAGGATTCCCAGCGTGGCTGTCACCTAATCCCAGCCATCATCTTTTATAGTGTATGGTCAAAAACACTGTTTGCATTCTATGTGTGAGAATTATGGAACTCTGGTGCATTCTTTTTTCTTATGCCACTGTTTGGAAATTCCGAAGTGTGGTTAACAACTTTTAAAATTCTAAACAGTGCATAACAAAGCTGTGTGACTGCTGATTATGGTGGTTAATAGGCACTTACCATACATTATAAAGAAAGTAAAGCACACAGAACCCCCTACTGGAAAAAAGGGGACTTGTGTGGGTGCTCTGACTCTTCCTTCTCAAGAAATAGCTCAGGCTTTTAAAGTGGTGCAAGCCTTACAGGGTCTTTTCCCCACTGGTCAGCAGCCACCTGTTCAAACCCCAACTGGACAGACTGGCAGTACAGGTAAAGTCTCATTTATTGAAGAAGAGGATTATGATGAATGTGAGGAGGAAGATGAAGGGGAACCTGTTGAACCCAAGGTCTTCCCTGAGCAGGATTTTGGTTCACCTCCTAGAACCACTGAGGATTACTTCTCACATTTTACTTTTGTGAGAAAGATTACTGATGCCCTTGGCATCACTACAAGTGAGGAAATAGAGGATGAAGAAGAGGTGGAATACCTTGAGATGATAGGGTTAACCCCCACAAAAAAGCTTCTCTTACCTGTAAATAAATTCTTCAAAAAGAGGCATTGAAGATTTTACAGACTCTAATTCTGCCCCCACCCCACAAGAGGCTAGGCAGCGAGAAATATCAGTTGGAAAGGGAGGGTACAGAATTTCTGTTTTTCCACACAATTACCACCAGGGGGTGGTGCAGGCGGCTGCCTGTGACAAGGCTAAGGTGCCTCAGGCTTCTCACCCACCAGAAAAGGAGTCCAGAAAAATTGATAGCATGGCCAAAAAAGGATACTTGTCAGCTTCCTTGGCCATTGGGCAGGCTAATTTTCATGCCTATGCAGCCCAGTACCAGAAGTCTTTATGGCAGTCTGTACTGGACATGGCAAACAAAGCTCCTTCACTCTTGTCTAATGACCTTGCAGGAACTGCCAAGTTTGGCTTAGAGGCAGCCAAGTATCAGTTTCAAATGGCTGCTGATACCAATGATACAGCTGCCAGGTGGATGGCAAGCTACTGTTGCTCAGTGAAGGTTTGTCTGGCAAAGAGCCACAAATCTTACCCAGGATACCCAAACAGAGGCTCTGTATTTCCCTCTGGAGGGTAATTCCCTTTTCGGAGAAATAGTGACTTATATGAAGAAGGTGGATGAATATAAAGTCACCTTCAAAAGCAACTCTGCTAAAGAGAAAGCCTCTCCATCCACCATACCCTATGGAAGTGGAGGCAGGGGCAGATCCTTTCACACAAGGCCCTTTTTCCAAGCAATGGCTGCACCCCAAAACCAACCATATCCCCAGCAAGGGTACTTCAGAGGAAGGGATAGGAGGGGTGCCAGGCAGGGATCCCAAACCCAGCCTCAGCCCCAGAGTAAACAAACACCCTGACGTGTCTTTACAGGTCGCCTCCTCAATTCCTGTCGGAGGCAGGCTGTCTCACTACCTCCAGGCTTGGCAAAAGATCACCACAGACAAGTGGGTCCTGGGGGTAATAAGCCATGGACTGTCTCTGAGGTTCAAATCCCTTCCTTTTCTGAGAACCAGAGTGTTCAGACCATCCTCCCTCACAGAAAAAAGCTGCTGGAGTCAGAGGTTCGAAACCTGCTGCTGTCAAGGGCAGTGGAACCTGTCCCAATTCAGCAGAAAGGAAAGGGTTTCCTTTCTGCTGTAAGTAAGGTACTTCCTTACTACAAAGAACAATGGGGAGTGGTGGCCTATCTTAGACCTCAGGGCACTAAACAGGCATTTGACAAAATCAAAGTTCAAAATGGTAACTTTGGCACAGATTCTGCCAACACTCCAAAAAAGGAGACTGGTTGGAATCACAGGACATAAAAAGATGCTTATTTCCACATCCCCGTAAGGGAGTCTCACAGAAATTCCTCAGGTTTAGACTCCCATCAGGTCACTACCAGTTTTCAACCCTGCAATTTGGCCTCACTTCATCTCCAAGGGTGTTCACAAGGTGCCTGGAAGTGGTTGTGGCATACCTTCGAAGGCAAGGTGTCATGGTATTTCCATATTTGGACGATTGGCTGGTGGTGGGAAAATCACCAGAGCAAGTCAGACAGTAACTGTAGATCACCCAGGGGCTACTGGAGTCCCTGGGGTTCTTGATAAACCACCAAAAATACATCCTTCTACCTGCACAGGTGCTGCAGTTCATAGGGGCAGAGATCAACATCCTGCAGGGCAGGGCCTACCTGCTGTTGGACAGGGTAAGAAGTGTCCAGCTGATTGCAGACTCATTCAGCCTGCACAAGCCAAAAACTGCAAGACAGTTCCTGCAGCTCCTGGGCCCCATGGCTACGGCCACAGGCACAGTCCTAGGCTCCGGGTTCCAAATGGGAGACATCCAGTTCCACGTAAGGGCATGCTGGTGCCAAAGAAGAGATTCCCTCTCAAAGCTGATCCCAATAACAAAAACCCTGTTACAGGCTCTTCAGTGGCGGAAAGAGGGATCCAACCTAAGGGAAGGGGGTCTTTTTCAACGAGAGTCCCCATCAGTTGTTCTCACAACAGATGCATCTCTACTGGGGTGGGGCGCCCATTTGGGGGACCACACAACCCAGGGCACTTGGTCAAGTGAAGAGTCACTCCAGCACATAAACTTGCTGGTACTCAGAGCAGTGTTTCTGGCACTAAAAGCCTTCACAACACTAGTACAGGTCAGAACAGACAATACCACCACAGTGTATTACATAAACAAGCAGGGAGGTACCAGTTCAGGACCTCTCTGCACAGAAACCATGAGAATTTGGAGCCTGGCATACTCCTTGGGAGTTTTCCTCTAGGTAATCCATCTGCCAGGGAAGGACAATACCCTGGCAGATGCTCTGAGTTGAATCAACCAGGCCCATCACGAATAGACCCTGTACAGGCAAGTGGTGGAGGTAATCTTCAGAAGGTGGGGCACACCAGAGATAGACTTGTTCACATCCAACCAGAACCACCACCTGCCACAATACTGTTGTAGACCACCAGATCGGGGTACACTACCCCGGATGCTCTTGCTTCGAACTGCTCTGGGAAGCACCTATATGCTTTTCCTCCCTTCCCTCTGGTGTACAGGGTATTGCTCAAGCTCTGGTCCCAGTCAGCATCAATGATCTTGATAGCTCCAGACTGGCCCAGGCAGCCATAGTACTCTCTACTGCTCTCCATGTCTGTAGCCGAGCCAATACACCTCCCTCGGAGGCTCACTCTGTTAACCTCCAACCAGGGGAGACTCCTGTATCCGAATCTCAGGTCTCTCAGTCTCAAAGCTTGGCTCTTGAAGACCTAGAATATGCAGGTTTACACCACTCTGAAGCTGTTTCGGACATCCTAAGAGGTTACAGGAAGCCTTCCACTAAGAAAACCTACTCTTCAAAATGGAAAAGGTTTTCTGTTTGGTGTTCAACTAGGGAGCTGGTACTAACACAAGCTGGGGTTCCAGCTGTTCTTGATTACCTCTCTTATTTACATTCCCTGGGATTGCAGTCCAGTACCAGCAAGGTCCACCTGGCTGCAGCATCCGCTTACATTTCTGCTGGAAGGAATTTGTCAGTAGCTTCAGACCCTATGTTTAGGAGGTTCTTCAAGGATTTTGCCCATTTGCTCCCCCCAATAGGGAACTGGTGCCAGCATGGGACCTTAATGTGTGCATAGCTAAGCTCATGGGACCTCCTTTTGAGCCCATGTCCTCTGCTTGTCTGAAATATGTCACTTGGAAAACAGTTTTCCTAGTGGCAGTGACTTCTGCAAGAAGAATCCGTGAGCTCCAGGCTCTCTGCATTGAACAGGACTACCATCTCATTCCACAGTGATAAGGTGGTCCTGAAAACAAATAGGAAATTTCTCCCTAAAGTGGTCTATGATTTCCAACTGAACCAAACCATTACCCTACCTGTCTTTTTCACTGAGCATTCCACCTCTGGTGAAAGAAGGCTTCACAGTCTTGATGTCAAGAGAGCTCTCAGCTCCTATATGACAGCCACTAAGGACCATAGGCAGGACAGAAAACAGCTGTTCCTGACTTATAGGGATGTGGGAAAGGGTAACCCAACATCGAAAAGGTCCATTTCTCGATGGATAGTCCAGTGTATCCAGTTCTTTTTTTTTTTTCTT
This sequence comes from Neoceratodus forsteri, assembly GCA_016271365.2. Classification (NCBI taxonomy): domain Eukaryota; kingdom Metazoa; phylum Chordata; order Ceratodontiformes; family Ceratodontidae; genus Neoceratodus; species Neoceratodus forsteri. Next base: position 1,201,889,741 of record CM057455.1, on the reverse strand, counting down.
TCAATTTATTCTTTTTGCCCCCTGCCTCAGTCGTCAGTCTCGGCCCTGGTCACGGCGTCCTTTAAGCCTCCACCACCCATATCTGCCTGCGCTCTCCCGGTTATCCCTGGCTTACCCCCCAGAGGGTGGGATCATGGCACCGTTGGGCACCAGTGCCATGCTGCTAGTGACTGGTTTGGAGAGCCGGCTGGGTGGCTAATCTGAGGCCGAGGGACAGGGCGTCATGGAGACGGCCGAGCAGAGTGTTTTCTTCCCTTGTAAACTGGGGCTAGGATGTGCAGTGACGTCCTGCATCTGTCCTGCCCCAGAGTTCCTTGTATACGTCGGCTGCTGAGCATTCCTGGCCTCCGCCAGGGGTCCCTCATGCACCGTTGACATCCCGCACTCTCCCACCAGAGAAGGAGAGCAGTCGTGAGACACTCAATCCTTCTCCTCCGGCCGGCGCTCCGACGATCCAAGTCCGTTCCCGAACCTGGGTCATCAGCGTCGACAATGTATCCAGTTCTGTTACACTGAAGCTGGAAGGGAACCTCCAACAGGATTGATGGCCCATTCCACAAGAGGGACAGCTGCTACCTTAGCAGCTACCAGGGATAATGTTCCACTAGTTGACATCTGTAAAGCAGCTACCTGGAAAACAGTGCACACCTTTACAAAGCACTACAATCTGGATATTCAGTCCAGGGGTGATGCTGGTTTCGGCACAGCAGTCCTGCAAAGTCTGTTTCAAAAGTAAGGTTCTGTGCCCACCTCCAAAGGTACCGCTTCGTAGTCTGCAGAAAGTTAGGAATACCCTAATATTATTGGGGTTAGAAGAAAAAAAATTACTTGCTATAGAAATCTTGTTTCTTCTCAGTGATACTCGGGTATTCATAACTTCCCGCCCTGCCTCCCCTTCTAGAACCTTTAGCCTCTGCAATCCTGCATACTGTGCTGTCAGGTATATGTGCCACTTTCTGGCACAATTTGGGTAAACAAGGTTCATGTTGTGTTCTCCCCCATGTGATTCTGACATTTTTGGGGGTATCGGTTATGGTTTTCCTCCAGTTGAAGGGTTTATTTGGGGGTTATGGACTTTATTATCTTTATCATTATTGATTCTTACTGTTATTCAGTATCTATAGTCGGGGGGGGGGGGCCTGCCTTTCCAGGCATCCAGGAAATCTGAGGGGTTTAGAACTAAGGCAGTTAGTTCAAGGCAGCATTTGAATAGTTGTCACGTGCAAAGAAGTCCATCATTTGCATGTGTTCTATCCTCTTCAGGCAGTTCTGGCTTAAAGGGACACTGCAGAAAGTTATGAATACCTGAGTATCACTGGGAAGAAACAAGATTACTATGGTAAGTAATTTTTTCTTCCTGGTATTTGTGATTTTAGTAGGTAGGCCTAGGCAGGTCTCACAACAGGTCCCTGCCCCCTACCCCTGCTTCATAAACAGGAATTCACAGGTATGTTGTCTAGTCGTGTACTAATTTATAAAGACACCCACCCCACTCTACTACCCAGGGTAGCCTGCAGTTGTCTTGGTAGTCAAAAATGTTTCTAGGCATACCATGAAGGCATGTACTGTTTTCATATCCTCTGTTGGGGAGCTGCAGAGACTGAAAAGCAGACTGTTTTTTACAGCATTTTTCTGGTCACAACGGCCGTTATTTTGGAAAGGTTGCTGTTGGCTTGTTGTCTGTGGAGGTAGGGAGTTTAGGCAGTGGTAGTGGGGTAGTGAGGGTCAGGAGGTGTACTATGCTGTAATGGGAACTGTTATGTGTGGCTAGAGCTCGCGCCTGTAAACGGCCAATATGGCGCTTGCTGTTAGTAGTTATTTCCTGGTGAACCAAGCAACCTTGGAGCATGTCAATCCCCAAATAAAGCAAGTTGTGTACCAGCTCAGTTGATGGGTGGCGTTGAGCAAGTACACACAGACTCCCTCACATCACATGTGGTGCTTACATACACAGACTTCACACCATGTAAAATTTTTAGAGCAGGAGTTGATTGAAGACATTTTAATATTTGACATTAATTTAATGCCAACAGTTCTGTCTTCCTGCCATTTAGCTGTTTTAACAAGCAGCAGTGCACAACGCTGCAGGAGGCTTATCTTCACTTTCCTTTCCCCTTTAGCATCCCACTCTCATTTTGTTTTTGTTTTTAAACAAAAGGATGGTTTTGGACTGTGTGTACTGTTTGTCTGTAAATGACGTGGATACCTTTGAAAAAGGGTTGTTTTAGCTCAGAGGTTTTCTGAATATAATAACCAAAACAAAAGTTACTTTGCACCTCAAAACAGCAAGGTATCTGTGGGCAGCTCACTTTTCTCCCCCCTTCTACTTTGATTCCCATTCTGTCCCCTCCTCAAGGCGTCACAGCAGATGATGATCCCAACACCCAGCCCATAGCTAGCTTCGACTCCATCCCAAGCTGCTACTGTTTTCACTGCGAGAGCTACACTTCCTCAAACTCTTCTCCCATCAAACTCTGTTTTCCTTCTCCACAACATGTAGCCTGTTAGTTTTGGCATGCTCTGCCTGCCCTGTGACCCTGTGTTGTTTCTTTGCCTACTGATGATAGAGAGAGCAGTCTTTTTTTTTCAGGATTCTTTAGGCCTGCACTCCTTTGTTTTATCCCTCAGGAATGCGCATTAAACTGCTAATGTTCGTTATCCTCTTGGCCCCTGCACATTCGTCTACAGCAGCCTCTTTTCCCTTCTTGTTATTTAACTCATTATTACCCCGGGTGGCCATTTTGTGTCAGGTAAACAATGGATAATTCGGACTTCATTCGAAGTATCAGAAATAATGAGTTTTAGCTACCAGTCACACTAAAGGAGAGGAAGCTGTGCAAAAAAATTACATTTCTGTAGCCTTCCTTCTGTTAGTTTCTTTCACTCTGTGCTTAGCCTGAGCTAGCTTCCTCACTACCGGCAGATAGTACTAGTGCTGCCATAAAGTCAGCAGCCCTACCTCTTCTAAGGTGCCCCAGGCAGGTGGGCTGGGACTTCTTATGCACTTTCTGCTCACTCAGCTGGCTACAGCCAATAAATAACTAGCTTTCTTCAGCTCTCCTATGCCCCAGGTTCATCCAGCAAGAGAAACTTACTGACTCTTTGTCTATCCTCCTCAACACCTCCCACATTCTCCTTCAGCTCTTGCCTCTGAAACAAGTTATTTTTCTTGGCTCACAGTGAGCACTCCCCTCCTTCTTTCCCCAGCACACTGAACTGCCTCATTAACCAGTGTTGTGCCAGTTGTCCATTTGACAGCAGGCAGCAGCTGAAATTGTCATCTGTAGCAAAAAAAAAAAAATGAACCTCAGGATATGGGATTTGTTGACCCTGCTCTGCCTGCTTGAGAAACCTCAAGACTAAGGTAGGTTTTACCTGGGTAACACCCAATGAGGGTTTACTGTTCTGCCATCTGTGATGACAGTGTAACTGTAAAGGAGCTAGGGACCCCCATCTTTGGGCTTACATAGGTAACGTGTAAGGTAATGCAGCATGTGGCAGTATAGGGTAAGGATGTGCTACACTGTGGTGGTCTTCAGATATTCCCTATCTGGAGGAGGCCTATGTAGTACCCCAGACACTTGTGACAGTATCTAAAAGGAGGCATTGCTCCCTATCTGGGGTACACCTGTATCGTCCACAGTAGCTCACATCAGGATCTGTAAGGGGACCAAAACACTCTTATCTCGAATGGATTTATATAGCCAACTCAGCAACCTATAAGGTACATAACTCTCCATCTGGGGCTGGTAGGAGTGGGGAGAGGTAGTGAGATGTAGAGGATGTGGCACAGCTGTCTTCCATAAGGTGCTTTGGGAGATGGGCAGGTGCACGGTTTGTGGGAGGTTGGGGTTCTTAGTGATGGAACTAAACCAGCTCAGGTCTGAGCTACAGCCCCTGTAGTGTGGTTCTGTCCACTGGGGACCAGGGACCGGAGCACCACTCCCCAGCAGCCCCCTAGGGATTCAGCAGAAAGGTGGTATATGGTGGCGAAAGAGGGAAGGTGGTTTGCGATATGGAGGGACCCGGTCCTTGGAGTGGGTATGAGGAACTACTGTCATGGAGGCTTTGGGGAAATGGTAACATCTTTGGTCCCCAGAGCAATAGAATTGAGTAACCACCTGCTCTGGAGAGCAAGTCACAACCCACAAGGAAGGAGAGTAATGGGAAAAGGGGGAAAATAGAGAGCAAGGGTAGGAAGAGGATAATTGTACTGGGGACTCTGTCAGGGGGACATGGAGGCTGGTTGAGTTCCCGGCGTCAGGTAGTAGGTCTATGGTTCTCCTCCCAGGTGAGACAGCTGGGAGGATTCTGCCTTGGTGTGAGTCCTTGACCAGAGGATAAGGGAAGCCAGACATTGTGGTCCACCATGTAACCAACAGATTGGCTAATTGCTTTGTAGAAGTAGTACAGTAGGGACTTAGGATCATGGGGGGGGGGGTAAGCTGAGGGAAGTCGCATACTCTCTAGTCTTCTCAGAAATGCTGTCAGTGCCCCATTCAGGAAAGGTACGTTCTTGTAGTTTGCATGGCTAAATGGGTGATGTGCAGAGCAGGGGTTTGGGCATGTGGGGACTGGAGAACCCTTTGGGAAGATAATGGTCTGTTTGCAAAGGATGGCCTTCATCTAAGCAGAGGGTAAACCAGTGTGTTTGGTAAGAAATTGGGTGGATTCTCTGGACAACATGTAAACTGTGTATGGGGGGAGGGCTGTATTGGGGCACGTGATCCAGAGCAGTATCAAGGAGTGAGCCAGATTCCCCCCCCCCCCCCCACCAAATGAGGCGAGCTAGGGACCTACAAATTTTACTGGGGTCATATTATACAGACTGACTCCAAAACCAAGGTCCAGATGGCTTCAGGCAGTGCTGAAATTGTCCAGAGATGTTGTGGAATGCTCCTTGTTGAAAGCCTATAGAATCAATTTGAGAAGGGCACAAACTTTGACCAATATTCCTGCTCAAAACTGTAAACTCTGACATTAAAGATATATTGTTAGTGGCTTGGAGGTCCAATCCCTTAACAGCTGAGGGTAAGGATGTTAAACTTTATCCAGACTTATCATATGCCACACGGAATAAATGCAAACCGTTCGACATGCGAGCAAAACTCTAATCTCTTGGGATTGTGAACGCTCTACTCTTTCCAGCTCGTTTGCGTATTGTTTATGGTGGGAAGCAATATCAATTCTCTGATGCTCGAGATGCCAGTTGCTGGACAGAAAAAATGACTCTCAAGTTTAATTCTCGTACTAATGCAGCCACAAACATCAGAGAAGACGATGAGGAACATTAAAACCTACACTGCTGTTGCCCACATGGCGACCGATCTGTTGACCTGACAGACGTACCCTTTCCTGGACTCAATGACTTTTGTGATTTCTTATAGTTAAAATTAGGAGAATGTTGGGGTTAAGTTCTCCTCTCTATCCCGTTTTTAGGTTTTTATTTCATGCATTATTAAGAGGGCATGGTTATTGGGGTAAGATGACATCAACCTTGTAGTAATTCTAAGGTACAGAGAGATGCGGTGGAGTACGATTTTAAAATTCCCTGGCATATTTTTCAAGACTGTTGCACTGTACTACATTCTCCTACCGATCCTAACTGCTTTAAAATAGCATTATGCCAAACGTATTGTTTGGTTCTGTTTTATTGATAGGCTATCTCTTTCCGGGGGAGAACATTTTACAGTTAATACTGTTTAAAACGTTTACCTAGATACTTCAGTGGACTCTGTTTAGCAGACTGTGTTCTCACACCGAGTAGATAGTGGGTTTCATGGTTAAAACAGCAACCCAGGGTTGCAGTAAACTCTGTCTTTTATAATAGCTACCTCTTTTACCACAGTTGTCTTTGGCTAGCATTTTGTAAACAGTTACCCTCATGTAATGCTTTTCTGTATTTTCCACATTTCCTTGGTGTGAAGAATATGGGGTAATGTTTACTGTATATGATTTTTTTTCCTTATGGATTTTTTTCTGTAACACTCCAACATCCCATATGACTGTTTTAACTGTATCTGCACATTCATGCGAAGGTTAGAGAGGTGGAGGAAGTGGAAGGAAATGGGACATAGTAAAGAAAATTCTGCAGGAAGTCACAAACTCCTGTCTGAAACAAGTAGGAAAGAAGAGGAAACCTATGTAGTTTACAAGGGAAGTTGGGGAGACAGTACAAGAAAAAGAAAGGCAGTGTTTAAGAGGTGCAGAGCAAGTCATATCAACAGGAACAAGGATCTGGACATGGAGAAATTTAAGGAGCCCAGTAGGATGGTAAAGAAGAGCAATGGTTTAGTGGAACTCTGGATTGCAGAGGGAGCCAAGGGGGTGCCAAGCCCTTTTTTTGCTAGATCAGAGAGTAGGAAAATAGGAGGAATAGTCAAGATAAAAAAAGGAATATGGTGGGTGGACGATGATGGGGGAAGGCAGATAAACTAAACAAATAATTCTGTTCAGTAGTCACAGTGGAGCAAGGGGGTCTCCTTCTAGTGTGTGGGCTCTGCGCAGGGCTAGAATGGGGGTCAGGAAATAATATGGGACCAAAATCAGTTGAGAGGGTGTTTAAGGGACTAAGGTCCCTGAAAGTTGATAACTCTCAGGGGCCAGATGGGTTGCACCTGAGGGTGTTTAAAGGAGATAGGAAATGGATTTCACATGTTCTTGGTGGTTAAATAAATCATAAATATCAAAGGATACCCTCAGTGTGTCTTTTTTATGGAATAAATGGGTAAAATACAATTTTTTTGGCTTCTTTCCAGTTTTCAAATGGGGAACAGTTTGATAGTCTCTTTTTTGTATCAGGAGTCAGCGCGTGCCAAGCTTTTAATTGCTCACATCACTGACTCCCAATACAAAAAAGCAGTTAACTTGTAACAGTAATGTGTTGCTACCAGACACATTTGTTTTCTATCACAGTAAATAACGCTGACTGAAATTATTCATTTGACAACCGGCCAAGACCAACCCCGTCCCCCCGACCCCGTTGCCGTACAAAGTTTCCTAATATAAAAAGAAATAGCATACATTTTACATAATTTAAATGGATGTTTTATGCTGTGCTTAACAGTGTGTCCCGACTACATACCCTACCTGCTTGCTCCATGTTACATAAAAATAGGTCAGGAACAAACATATTTCCAGTAAATGTGTAGCAAGTATCACAGTCCTCCTCCTTCAGCCGCCGACTGACCGATGCAAACCGCAAACACAAAGATGTACCTAGCAAGTGTGGTTTGCTTTTGTATCACTGGATGACTGTTACGGGCCGAGGTGGAAGAACAGGAGCAAGCTACTCACCGGCTGCATCTGATGGACACGATCGTAGCAAAGAAAAAGGTTACTGGTCTTCTCGTGTGCTCTCAATCCACTGCTGTGACTTGCGCTTGTGCTATGCTGAAGTAAGTGTACCTGTCATGCCCTTGCCCTGTGGGCTGATCAGCACCAGTACATAACCTCTGAAACGCTGAGATCGTGGCTGATGGCTGTTTGTGTCTCCACTCCCCAGACTCTTTAACTGCATAATAACCGAATGTGTTTTGGCTTCCTCGCCCCATAGACAAATCAGAGCATGCAACACCAGGTCTTTGGGCCCAATTGCTCTATATGCCCTCAGATCTTTGCTCTCCCATTCCACAGACAGCACAGTGGGGCTGGGGGCACAGTAACCTGAACGGCAAACTTTCTGCTCGTGCCACCGAGTGCCTGCAGATTTCTTCAGTGCTCCCCATGGATAAAGAAAAAAAGATGTCGGTACTCCGGAGGCTGCCGAGCCCCGCAGGGCATGATAGGTATGCTAGGAATGTCTTTAAAAGGACGGGGGTGGCGGTATTACACTGAATTAGATAGGTTGGTCAGCTAGTGGACAACAGGGAGGGAATGAATAACTAACATTTTGTTTAAGGCAAACCCAGATGTCATCTCTTGAAGCAGCTCATGATCCTAGCTTGAGTGTTGTAACTGTTGTATCGGGAGTCTGTGACGTGGACTTTTCAAAGCTTGTCACGCGCTGACTCCCAATACAGAAACACGGACTGTCAAGTCAATGGTCTGTCAATATAGGGGCCCTATAAAGAAAGGTGGATCATAGACATTAAGATACAGGAAATACACACCCAAAGGCCACTGCCTGATAGTTATTATTCATTTAACAGTTAAAATCAGCAATAAATTGTTTCCTATCTCCTTTAAGAAGGTGGTGAAGCACTTATGCAACCTCAAACCGATCTTTTCAACAGCTGTCTGGAGACAGGCAATGTGCCAGTACACTGGAGAGTGGCTGACATACTGCCCCTACACAATAGTGGAGAGAGGGATGAGCCAGGGTACCAAAGGCATGTCTTTCTAACCTCAGTAGTGAGCAAACTGCTGTAATCTGTCATTAAGGAAAGACTTGTAGAGTTACTTGTGGCAAGAGGGCAGGGTTTGTGGCAGAAAGATCATGTCAGACAAATCTGATTGCTTCTTCAGCTGGTTGACAAAGGCTGCTGATAAGGATCAAGTGGTAAACATATTGCACCTGAACTTTAGCAGGGCATTCGACTCAGTCCCGCTCAGGAGACTAGTTAAGAAACTGGGGGCCCTAAATGTTAGGGACACACTGACACGATGGATCAAGAGCTGGCTGGGATGGAGGAAGCAAAGACTCCTATGAAATAGGGAACATGAAGGAGTAAGAGGTAACAGGTGGGGTACCACAGGGGGTCAGTCCTTGGACCTGTACTCTTTAACATTTTTATCCAGACACATTGGAGGGAATACGGAGTAAAATTGGTCTCTGACTACACTAAGACCTGTGGCAGAGTGGACAGTGAACAGGGTGTTTGGGAAATGGAAAGGTTGCAGAGGTGGTCCAGGGTCTGGTAACTTGGGTACAATGCAAAAATGTGCATAGTCATGCATGTAGGTATCAAAAACCCAAAGGCCAAGTACAGGATGGGGGGGGTAAGGGTGGCATGGACAGAGGAAGAAAGGAAATGGGGGTAATTATATCTGAAACATAGAAATTAATGGCAGAAAAAGACCCACTGGCCCACCTAGTCTGCACAACCCTATTTATAGTATGATGTGAATTCCCTAGTGGTCATTCACTCACTCCCCCTCTCACCATGTCATCCTCTCCCGCTGTCCACCCCCAGTCCCATATGTCCAGTTCTTGCCTGACTCCTCTGATTTGGTGCAGACCAACCTCTCCTGCAGCTTGTTCCACTTATCCACCATCCTCTCTGTAAAGCTCTGCCAATGCCTGCCCTCTGCTTGGCGGTTACCAGTTCCGTTCTCTCTTTAATCGTCTATGGCATAGTCATTTATGGTTCTGCAACAGATACCACACTTCATTGACTAAAGGTGTCCCTTGATAAAGCCTGTCGTCTGATGACTGGCTGTGACAGGTTCACCCACACCTGCGACCTCTACCGCCTCTCAATTGGCTGAAACTTGAGGGCAGACTAAAATATCACACCTGTCTCCTAGCCAAAAGGTAATTTGCGCCCCCCGGCCTCCTTCACCTCGTTACCTCCCGCAGCGGCCCCCCTCCCCGGTCCACTGGGAACTCCAGCAAGCCTACTTACTCTGTACCTTACTGCAAACCCCCCCACGGCCAGAGGGCCTTCCTTTACTGGGCCCCCTTTTGGCTCTTTTCTCTTCCATCTGAGATTTCCTCCTGTGACTACCTGGGCTCCTACAGATGTTCACTAAGGGAACATCTGCTCTCTCTTGGCAGGTGTGACTGTTCCTGAATTACTTCCTCTCCACCTGCCCCCCGGACAAGGTCTGTCTTGACTGTCTGTCCCCCCATTGGGGCCCTGTATCAGTAAAGTCTGCCTGACCATGTATGGTGTGTCTCCCCCCCCCTTGACAAGGTCTGTCTTGGACTGCCTGCCCAAATAGGGCTCTGTATCAGTAAGGTATGCCTGACCCTGTGTGGTCTGTGTTTGCCTTTTGCCGGGCATGCATTATTTCCCAAGTTGCCTAATTTTGGCCTGTTCTCTTAAATGCACCTTACTGTTATCACTGCTTCACTGTACCTTTGCATTTGACTATTTATTGTATTTATCAAATTTTGATGACCGGTCAGGCTTACTGAGCCTCGAAGGTCCCTTTTTCCGGGACTTTTTCAGGATTTACTGTATACTGTACATTTGCATTTTATTATTTATTGTATTCTCTCACTTGTTGATGACATGGAGCCTTTGCAAAGGAGTCTCTGACTCAAAGGGTTATAATTCTGATACTTTTAATAAATAAAATTTAAAAATAAAGCAATAACTCTCTGACATCCTTCCTAAATCTTCCTGTGGCCAGCATCTTTGAGTTCCCCCTTGTGCTTAGGTTCCACCTGTCACAACCCCACTCAGGAGGTCAGGCCCTCTGCTCCCATAGTGCCAATCTCCGAGCGCAGTATTGTGAAAAGGAACAGAACAGGGTAACTCTCCTGTCTGTTTTGTGGGTTCGAATCAACCTTTTGTCTCAAGTTCTGGAGGGATTCAAACTGTGAACCTCTTGCTAGCGTACCCAGTGTACAGGCTCAGATAATTCTGTTGTTCGGGGAAATGCTGGATATCTTTCGCCTATGGGCACCTAACCAGGTGTACAAAATGAACCCTTAAAACTCTATGAAAAGACCTTAGATAAACTCTTACCTTTTCCCAGTTTGGTATTACCAGTAAGCTATGCACAATGTCAGCTTTAACCATATATGCTTCACTTGTCAAAGAAAGAATTTCAAAGGCACACCAAGTAGTCTCTTAAAATAGAGGTTTACTTTAAAATAGATAAAAATGTAAAAAAAAATATAAATACAGAACAATATATCACAAAACCATATAAACACTTAAAAAAAAAAAGGTTATAAATACAAACAAAATCTCCTACCACAGTACACTTAGACTTGTCTTTCTAATGTATACCTTCTAACAGTGCCTGATGTTGCTTTTTCAGAGTCCAAACATGTATATCTCTAAGTGTAAAACAGAATACTGTTTAAAACTGGCTTTGCCAACCTCTTTGTATGAGGTCACCTAGCTCCTTGTCAGAATATAAAAATGATACAAAACAGGATGTCTTGTTCAGAAGGTAAATTAAATAGGAGACATCAGCAAAAACTCACTTCCCCATAACCCTTTGATCTAGTGTGTCTTTTTGCCCTTCACAGACATCAAAGGAGCGTTTATGACTTAGCACCTGACATAACCTGGTTTCTTCCTCTAAACATCATAAAAGTTTATGATTTTCATCCTAGCAGCTGGCAGCTCCAGTTAAGCCAGATAAACAGGAGATCCTTAATTTGTGTCTCTTCTAGCCTGTAATTATCTCCTGGCTTTAGGTTAACAGCTTGTAGTTGAAACCTGGGTGTGTGTGGTCATCCCACAAGCTGTCTCAGCATGTTTCATGAGAGACACTCAATAACACATTTTTATATTATAAAAATCATAAAGTAATCAGAACCAGCTGTACAAGCATCACACCACCTATTGTGAACAGTTCCATGGTGACTGCCTCCTCCACCTCCTTTATGTACTATATTGGTGTTCTTCCTCCTGTTTTTTTGCTACTGCCCTAATACAAAAACTAGCTGCATCAAACAACTCTTTTTTAATCTAGACCCATTTTCTAGTCACTCGTGCAGCCGCCCCTACCCCTGCCGACTTCTCTTTAACCACTTCCCTCATTCTGCCAAAGTCTGCCTTTCTGAAGTCTAAAACCTCAGTTTGTGAGTGCTTGTTTTCTGGCTCTAGTTTTTTGCTGAACCATACAGTCGGTTAATCACAGGTTCGGGGAAGGGGGGCCTTTAATGTGACCTTTTCAATGATGTCCGTATTTGTGAGTATAAAATCCAGCATGGCCTCCTCCACCTTCTGTACCAAGAATTATCTTCTAGGGGCCACTGTTAGTGTCTTATTTTTGCACTCCCTGCTACTGGTACACTTCATTCTACATCTGGCATGTGGAAGTCCCTCAATTAGCAACACTTCAGCTTGCTTCAGTGGCCTCTTTATTACCTCTCCCACCTCCTTGTCTGATTTTTTTTTTCTTGTAAGATAGCAGTTTGTATGACACTTACACTCTGGCAGTTCTCCCACTGTCCCTGCCTACCTGTGCACACAGTGCTTCCATACTGATGCCCCCAACCCCCCAAACATGTCTTTGTCCTCCGTAGCACTGATATGCTCCTTCACATACAAGACCACACCTCCACCACTCCCCTTCCTTCTATACCTCCCGAAAACCGTGTATCCTGGTATGGATTGAGCTTCCCAGTATCAGTCTTCTGCATTGATTCCCACTTCTGAGTCCGGGCAGCAGGCATCAGGACCCCGCAGGAGCAAAGCTTTGGCTAAAAGACCAGCAGCGGCTACTGGGCACAGCACCTGTGCAACCCCTAGTGCCACATGCAAGCTAATAACCTTTGCCTGCTCCCTCACCAACTTCCATTCCATTCCTCCCGCCATCAGTAACACACTGTGGGAGCACTCTTCAGTTTGCCTCGTCACTGCCAGAGTTTTTCTGCTATGTCACTGTCCGTCTTTACAGTGCTGTACTTGTTTATTTTCTGCAATGATGCCGAAAGCAAGTCTGAAGGGGCTGCTTCAAATAAGAAAGTCCCAAAGCTTCCCATTATGCGTCGGTGCTACTGTAAGAACAAAATGACCTAAACGAAGTGGCGTTTATTTTCTGCAGTGATACTGAAAGCCAAGTCTGAAGGGGCTGTTTCAAAACAGAAAGCCCAAAAGTGTTCCATTATGCGTCGTTTCTCCTTAGGGAACAAAATGGCTTCTACGGACTGGCATCAGACCTGCGTGGCCAGCCGTGGACCAAAGCACAGTATGTGTGCATGCGTTGCCTGTTTCACTGTGGACTACCACACCCTGGAGGATCGCACATTGAAGTCGGATCATCCAATCCCCACCTTCAGAGGCAGATGTCACATGCGTGAGTCCAAGATATGTTCTCTAAGCCCTTCCCCGACCATATCCTGGGACGTCTGCTTCCAAGGAAGCATAGGGGTCTCCTCGACCTCAGCACGCTGAGACGTCTAAGTCCCTGGTGGTATGGTCTGGTGGACAGACGGCTCCTTCTAGGCAGCTGGCTGAGAACTCTCCATAGTCTGACTGCCTCCAGCAGCAGATGTCCCTAGTGGTGAGGCCACAGCTATATGCTTGGTCTACACTGGAGGGCACCTCAGCGCCATCCTCTGGTGTCGCTCATGCTGCTATCACTGTTAGTGGTGAGACATGGTGGGTGACATTAAGGATCCACCGGGCTTCTCTCCACTACTGTTCAGAGTGTTGGGAAAGAGCCTGGCACCACAGCTGACTTGGAGCCTGTTCTCAACTATGGTGTCGCTAGTAGCACCAAGAAAGGGGAAGGCTCTGAGTCTGATGACGGTGATGCCAGGGAATCGGGTCTAGGTCTGGTTCCAAGCAGAGTGCCAACAGAGGTGTCAGCTCTGTGCCAGTCCCTGACTCTGGTGTCGTCAGCAACACCGAGGAGGTTGGCAGCACCAAGCCTGATGTCGATGTGGACAATGAGCGCGGTGTGGAGGATGATGATGGCCACACTGTTGGAGGGTCCCTTCTCCGAGGACATTGTCAGACATGAGTTTTGTGCCATAGGCGGCACCAACTTGGAAATGGGTGATGATCCAGAGACAAGGTTATCTCCAGAGCTGCAGGTTGACATCTCCACTGAGGACTGGGGTCACTTCCTGGAACCTCTACGACTCCAGTCTCTTCACCTGGGGATCTCTTCCCAAGGGCACCAATCAGGTCACTCCTTTGATTTAGGAGGGCAGCCTTCGGCGACTCTGCTAGGCCTTTCCCTCGTGCAAGGCCCCTATGCAATTGTGCAGCCCATGCCGAGGCCCTCGAGACCAGGAGTCTTATCCCCTTCTAGAAGGGCCTTGTTGTTCCTTAGAAAGGATGCTTTCGTTACTAAGCCCTGCTTGGCCACTGACATGGGAGCAGCACCAGACATGGGTCAGTGTCGTAGAGGACTGTATACAGAGTCTGACAGGACCCAGTTCAGGGCCTTCTCCCTGGTACCGACTCTACCTGGAGGCAATGCCTCATCTCTGTCCACATTCTCTTCAGAAGGCAACGAATCATCAGTCCACCTCACCCCTTCTGCTAAATACACTCTGTACCAACAATTCCTGGTAATGTTCCAGGCACTTTGCCTTCAGGCCTATATTAGCCACAATCCTGCAGCCCTGACATTGGGTCCTTGGAGTTTCCAACATTGACTCCAGGATCACTCCTTCTAGGTCCAGAGCTATAGAGAAAGCATCCAGGGCCTTGTGGAGGTATCCCCTTGCCACTCCAGCCATCCCCAGGGACCTTCTCATGTGGTATACGCACACCCACGGGGTCTGCAGGTGATTTACCTCACCCATGTCAGAGCTTCAGGTACTGCAGACCCGTCGGAGCCATGGAGCCTTTCGCATGGTCAACCCCCAGATGCAGATTCTGAACATATACAGTAGATGCACTTCGTAAAAGGGTTTTAAAGAGCAGGTTCACAGTTTCCTATTTCTGGGCCCCCCACTTGGCCTCGAGTTGTCTGTGGTATACATTTCTATTTATTTCTGCAAGGTTTAAAAAGTTCTTAAGATCATATTTGGCTCTGTGGGCCAAAAGCCAAATGGAGATGCTCCCACATTTTGTGATGTCAGTAAATGGAGGGCGCACCATTTTGGCTTTCGGCCCCACAGAGCCAGATACGATCTTATGGATTTTTTAAACCTGGCAGAAATAAATAGAAATTTGTACTGCAGACAATGTGGAGCCAAGTAAGCTTTCATATATATTCGGGGGCATGAAGTAGGAACCTGTTCACACACCCTTATGTGCGTCTGCATACCAGGCCTATATGGCAACCTACATTTAGCATCTGATTGCAGCTGCACAATCTACTGGTTGTACTGTAACAGAGCAAGGAAGCCAGGCAAGCAGTAAAACTTTCCACCCGAGGTCTGCAGGTGGTACAGCACCAGGCGAGGGCATCTTATGCCAACAGGGTGGCCTCCAGGATGGTGTGTTTGACAGATGGCATGACTTTGCCTATCCTGATTGGCACCTTTGGCCCAGCGTAAGGTGCTAAACTCGCATTTCCAGAGGACTCATTTTTCAGGGAACTGTCCTGCTCCTGTGCCACAAGAGCCCCACCTGGCCCTGACCAGTCTTGGGTCTCTCGAGACCTATGAGGAGCCAGGAGCCCTTGCCTTTAGATGTTCTCCCCCACACAAAAGGTTGAAGGTATATCGTTTTACCCTTTGGGTGAGCCAGCTTCTCCCTCAAAAGGGAAGCTTGGTACACAGACCCATAAGTGGGAATCATAGGAGAAGATTGGTTCTTGGAAGATAAGAAAATTACATACTTGCATAACTGCTGATCTTCTAGAATATCTTCTTGCTCTAGCAGAGTCTGCGCCTCTGTGCAGTTCACCCTACAGTGGGCATCTCTGATGCTGTTCTCTGTGTGTCTCTCCAGTTTTATCTTATTCTCCCTGGATGGGGCCTGCTTAAAACCAAAAAAAAAAAAAGAGAAACTGGACTGGGACCCACTCCAGGGCTTCCAGTCCAACCAAAAAAAGCCTAAACTGGGGTGAGGATCCTTTACTAGGGCCCTCATGTCAAGCTTTTTGGCGCTATCCTCCTTTTTCTTGCCCAGGGTGTATCCCCCTCTATCAGTGTTGGTATTACACTGCATGAGCTTTGGGAGCTAAGGGGGGCCCATAAGGGCCCTATCTTTAATGTGAGCCCCCATTGCCATTCCCATTATAAGTCAATGGCAGTGATGCATGAGCTACCAGGACTCACTTCAGAGCTAGTGGGGGGCCGAGCCCTGGCAAGCCCCTCTGTAATTCCAACATTGCCCTCTATTGGTATACCCCGTAAGTTGCTAAATACAACCTGTACCCACTGCATACCATCCAAATCTAACCCCACCTGACAGTCTCCCGGGCTGTGGGTATGTGCTGAGCACTGGCTTGGATCATGCTAAACTAGCCTTGGCACAGAGTTACATCCCTGTTGCTTGCAGGATAAGGCAGGTCAGGTTCTGCTGTGGTTTTTCTTCAGGCTATGCCAGGTTTTTCCCTTTTCTTGGTTGGCACAGTTTTCCCCTTATGCCATGCTGTGGCTGTTATGTCCAGCAGATTCAGAGATAACTGGAAAGAGGAGCAGCTCATCACTATTTCTTAAGACTGAACAGCCTTGCAGCACCTTTTGTTTTTTCTGGTAACCGGATAAGGCCCATCGGGTACAAGGCGCATTTACATGGGTGACCCAGGACCACTGGGGAGGTTATGTGACTTGCTCAGAGTCACACAGTATGCAAGTGGAGGTTGTTGGAATGGAACCCAGATCTGCTGGGTGTACCAAGCTCATTCACAGCTCATTAATCTAACCTCTAGGCTATACTGCCAGCCCACATGTGCCCATGCTTTTCCTCTGCCGTATCCCCCTTATGTGGGTGGGGCATTGTCTGTTTAATGAAGAAAAAAAAGTTTACACCTGTCACTGGTGGCATGCTAATTGCTTGTTAGGGGTCATTGCAGTTCAGTTGTTTGGCACACTTGTGCTATTCCAGTTGAAGAGTGGTCAACTTTTTTTGCATGGTCCTCTTTTATCTTTGTCTGCCATGGCCCACAGGTTACAGGGCTACTGCCTTATTCCCACTACCCCTTTCAGACCCCTTTTATTGTCTGGCTAGTTGGGGATGAGGTTCTGGCTCTTTAACCATTGCTGCCTTTCTGTGCCAACTCCGTGTGCCCTCTCTTCTCTGTCTAGAAGTTGATAGCCGGGGTTTTGTTTTGTTGTTCCTTTATTTTTTTCCTATATCATTTCCCTGTCCTGTTGGCCTAGTGAATTATCAAGCCCTCTCTTATTTTCCCCCATTTGTTTTTCTCTCCTGGTGAACAGAACTAAGATTTATGAGGGAGCCGGCAGCAGTTATTAACTAGCAAATGGCACCACATTGGGTGGGGTGGGGTGGGGGGTGCAGGTACTGTACCCAGTAGCTGTTGCAGGCCCCTGGCCAAGCTTTGCTCCCACGTGGTCCTAGTGCCTCCAGCCCAGACCCACAAGTGGTAACTAATGGAGAAGATATTCTAGATGATCACCAGTTACAGTAAGTATGTAACTTTAATTTCTAGAGGCAAGGGTACAGTTCACTAGCCACACTCTGGCAACACCAGTCGAACAGGCTTTCTGTTGGACATCTTTAAGCTAAGCTTCTCCCACCACCTGGCTAGTATATTCCTGTACTCTGTGACAGCAGAGTTTTCATTATACTGGAAGAACATTGCCCTTTCTTAGCAGCTCCTGCTTTGGCTATTGCACATTTGGCGATCAAAGTTTTTTAGAAGTGTTTTTCAGTTTAATTCTTGGTTTCCTCAACTCCCCTCGACAGATTATGGAGCCACACAAAGCAGTATTCAAATTCTGTATTTGGTGCCGCCAGATATCAGTCATTGATCTGCATGACACGTGCCTGTACTGCCTGGGCCAGTAGCATGACATGGTCGGGTGCAGCTTGTGTCTATCCACACAAGGATCAGAAGCACTGGCTTACACTCAGCTGGCCTTCGGAACAGGTTCCAAAGAACCAATCCAGGGGCTACAGGCAGTCCCCGGTAGCTGCCAGGTAGGCTGCTCAGCTCGCAGCCTTAGAGGAAGAAGCGGCGGCTGCTGCTGTGGTCACCCCCTCAGCCTCGGTACTTTTCATGGCTAGGTCCAATGTTAGAAGGTTGTTAATAGAAGGTTTCCATGAAATGTGCATGGCCCTCCTGATTTTGGGGAAACCCAGCCCACCGCAGCAAGAAACACATATGCTGTCAGTGCCAGTCATGGGACCAGGAGAGATCACGGTCCTCTCGATTCCTCGACTCCCCCAACTGCTCAACTTTGGTCGAGGCTCACTCGGTTGAGGGTAGAATCATGAGCTCCTTGGTACCCACTTCAGTCTTGTTGGCCTCGGCTTCAGTCGAGCCAGTCACCGAGATCTTCCTCAAGCCTGTGGACAGGTTGTTGAACGAAATTAGCAACTGGCTCTTTCATGTCCCAGTTCTCCCAATGCTGTGTCAGGAGGCTGTGGCACAGTTGGTGTCCCTAACCAGGTGGTCTCAGGAGAGGCCTCTTACAGTGGTTGACCCTCTGAATCCTCTTTTGCTCACTGTAGCGAGGCATGCCTTCTGCCATGACCAGAGACCTTCTCTCTCTCTCTATCCTGCTGGACTGTAAGGTATTGCCGTTGACACTCCTTGACCACTTTGTCCTCAGGCAAGGAGAGACACTGGCATAAGATGTGTCGACGCTGCAAGGAACTTCTCTGAAAGCAGTGGGCCATTGCAGGGCGGGATAGGGCTTTACCCCAGGATCACCCAGTCCCCTAGCAGGTGCCAGTGCTGCCCTCGGTGGTCCACGCTTCTCAGTTGCTCCCCGCACTGCTTCTCCACCTCTGAGGGTGGAGCCACCACCTTCACAGCTGAAGGTGGGTGCCTGACCAAGGAGGCATGCTCAGCCACTGCCTTGCCAGGTCAGTTGTCCGTGGAGATCACCCAGTCCTAGGATTCTTAGTAACGAGCTGTGAATGAGCTTGGTACATCCAGCAGACAGACCTGGGTTTGATTCCCACAGCCTCCACTTGCATACTGTGTGACCCTGAGCAAGTCACTTAACTTCCCCAGTGCTCCTGGGTCGCTCCTGAAAACAGTCACCTGTGTCTAGTGGGCCTTACCTGGTTAACAAAGAATAAAAGAGAAAAGAAATGGTCGTGGGCCATTTTCGAGCAGTCCTCAGACTACTATGATCGGTCATCCATGGTATGCTCTGGGAATCACATCTTCGGCTAGGGATTGGTCAAGGAATTGACCACCAACCATGGGCTGGTGTCATTTGGGACCCTTCTCCTGCTCATGTCAGAGTCCATGACTGTCCCTAGAGGACCAAGTACTCCTGGATAGGGACTACTCCCTGCAGGTTGCCTTTCTCATGGCTGAGGCCATATTGGGTCTGGCCCTGGAGTTTGCAGCATCCTACCCACCACTCTCCACCCTCATGGTCTGCAAGTATGCAGTTTCCACAGGGTCCCATTCAGGATTCTCAGACCACCGTTTTGGCCGATGGACTGGACTCTGACTCTGCCTTTCGTAAATCTGGGGAGAACCAAGAGGACGTGGATAACCCTGTAGACAAGGAGTCCAAAAAGACTGACCACGCCGCTAAAAAGGTGTACACTGCGATGTCCTTTGATGTCTGTCAGGCGAGTTATTCCATCACGATGGCCAGCTTTGGGCACTCCCTGTTAGGAGTCCTTGACGAGATCCTTCCTCACCTCTCTGCTGACCAGCAGTTACCGGTAAAGTTGGTCCAGGTCAAAAGGTCAATCGCTGGCCAAGCAGCAGCTTCATCTGGCCTTGGACATGGGTGATTCCTGTGCCATGGCAGTGGCTGTCCCCATGCATCACAGAGCCTGGTTGCGACTGTCTGCCTTTACAGCAGACACCCAGCACAAGCTGGTTGATGTCCCTTTCAAACAAGAAGAAGTCCTAATGTATTCTGACATATACAGTAAGACCTTGCTGTTGTACTGCCCCGGAGAGGAAAGAGTTAAAGCCTACATTCTAAGTAGGCATGTGCTTGGTTTCAAATCACTGTCCCCTGGTACATTCTGTTCAACCATCAGATTCTTTACTCCGCCTTACTGTGAAGACGCCTCGGAGATTCTCCTCACCATCTTGTCAGTTAAAGTGGTATTTTTTCGCTAGCGTTTCTAGTTTCTTTTCGCTGTCCCTCGGTACAAATACAACTGTCGCTAGATTTTTTTTTTTTGTCTACTTGGGGGGGTAAGTCTTGGTCCTTTAGCGGTTGCCGTCCAGCCGCTAGGGTACCAAGTTTTCTTCTCTCACTCTCTCTATTTCTGTTAAATACAGTCGTGGCCAAAAATGTTGGCGCCCTTGCACTTTTTCAAATAACTCACAATTCCTCTAAACATAAGTTGAAATTAACAACAGTACAGTATTTGGTCTCCAGAACTCTTTATTTCTCTGTTAATATTACAGAACCTTTGCTTTTGATTCAGAATTTAATATATCCTTTTAAATCAGAAAATGAAAAGAAATAGCATTGACAAAATTATTGACACCCTAGACTTAATATTTGGTAGCACAGCCTTTGGTCAAAATAACTGCAATCAAACGCTTCCTATAGCCATGGATGAGCTTCCTGCACCTGTCTACTGGCAGTTTGGCCCACTCTTCTTGTGCAGACTGCTCCAGTTCTCCCAGATTTGAAGGGTGCCTTCTCCCAACTGCTGTTTTCAGATCTCTCCACAGGTTTTCAATGGGATTTAGATCTGGACTCATTGCTGGCCACTTCAGAACAGTCCAGCGTCTTGTCTTGAACCATTCCTGGGTGCTTTTTGAATTGTGTTTGGGGTCATTGTCCTGCTAGAAGACCCATGACCTTCAATGGAGACCCAGCTTTCTGATACTGGGTTCAACATTGCGCTCCAAAATGGCCTGGTAATCTCCAGATTTCATAATGCCATGCACACGTTCAAGGCACCCAGTGCCAGAGGCAGCACAGCAACCCCAAAACATCACTGAACCTCCTCCATGTTTGACTGTAGGGAAGGTGTTCTTTTCTGTGAAGGCTTCATTTTGTTTTCTGTAAACATAGAGATGATGTGCTTTACCAAAAAAGCTCTAATTTGGTCTCATCTGTCCACAGGACATTATCCCAGAAGGATTTTGGCTTGTTCAGGTGTGTTTTGGCAAACCCTAGTCGGGCTTTCTTATGTCTCTCTCTCTCTCTCAGCAGTGGGGTCCTCCTGGGCCTTCTACCATATAACCCCCTTTCATTGAGTTGGTGACGGATGGTGTAAGTTGAAACTGTCGTACCTTGTGTCTGAAGGTCAACTTGAATCTGTTTGGCAGTTGATCAAGGTGCTTTCTCCACCATTCAAACAATCCTGTGCTGCAGTCTTGGATCAAGTTTTCTCTTGCGGCCACGTCCAGGGAAGTTGGCTACAGTGCCATGGGACTTAAACATCCCTGATAACATTACGTACGGTGGAAACAGGAACATCAAGGTCTCTGGAGATTGATTTGTAGCCTTGAGATTGTCCATGCTTGGCTACAATCTTCTGTCTGACCTCCTCAGACAATTCTTTGGCTGGCTGTCTTTTCTCCATGCTCATTGCGGACACCCAGTGACACAAAACAGGAGAATGAGTCCTTTTCTCTATTCAAACTGGTTGAATGAGTGATTTTTGTATTGCAGGCACCTGCAACTCACCACAGGTGAGTTCAGTTCCAAAGTGAAGGAGAATCACCTGCTTGAAATCTATTTCTAACTACTTCTAAAAGGTGCCAATAATTTTGTCCGGGCCATTTAAGGATTTCTGTGTGGAATAAGCTAAGACTTAGTAAATTTTTCTGCTTTTTGTGTTTTATTCCACTGCAAACCAAAGAAATACATATGTGGATACCAAAATATTTTTTAATTTCAACAATTTTCTGGAAGGAATGATGCATTATTAGAAAAAACTGCAAGGGCGCCAATATTTTTGGCCATGACTGTATAAACAGTGGTTAGCTCTGGTTAATAAAAAAACGAGTTTGTCATTTTTCTCCGTACCGCTAATACCGGTCTATTAACCAGAACTATTTTGGTTCTTATCCAGCCTAACCACCATCAGGATAAGTTAAGATGGAGTCGCAGAAACCTAAAAAGAAAACCGGGCCTACCGGTTTTCAACAATGTGTTTAGTGTGGGGACACTTTTGCCAAGGCCGATCCCCACACTACTTGTGTTTTCTGCCTGGGAGTTTGAACACCTACAGGCAGACTATGACATATGCAAAAGTTTCCCTCAGTCGACGCTTGACAGTCACCTTAACTGACTGAATAAGAAATTGGCTGAAAAATCCGCTAACCCAGATGGCCGAACCGGTTCAGGTTCAAACGAACCGGAGGGGGTCCCTGCTAACCAAGGCAATACCCTTCCTCCTAAATGAACCACAGATACAGCCCTTGAACCAGCTTCCACTAAGAGAGAAAAAGAAAGAAAAACACACCGAACCGGCTCCTAAGTCGTGTGCAGTTGCGGTTCCGACCTCGAAGGAGATTGCTAATGCTATACGCATTGCACAATCCTTGTAGACAACCGAACTGGTGATCCCTCCGGTGATTCCTCAGCTGGTTCCAATTCCTTCAGACCCTTCAGAATGTGATTATTCCTGGGACCCAGAATGTGAGCAGGATGATGAAGAGGAAGAGGACCTTTGTGGCCCAATTGAACCGGAGGTTTCTCCTGAACATGAAGGAGGCATCTCTCCACCTAAACAGCTTGAGGATGCTCTCACTCATTTTTCATTTATAAAGAAGGTGGCTGAAACCCTCCAGTTACCGGTTCATGAATCTTCAGAAGAAGAGGAAGAACCGGATTATATGGAGCTGATGGATGTCCCTGCCTCTAAAAGGCTGGTGATACCCATTCATAAGTCTCTGAAGAGACAGATTTTAAAAATTTTGAGTACCCCTACTTCTGTTCCTCCTGTGGATAAGAGGACAGAGAGGAAGTACCCAGTGGCCAGAAATGGCATAAACATTCTATCATGGCACCCCAGTCATGAAGGGATGATTCAGGCTGCTGCCTGCGAAAAGGCAAGCATCCCACTAGCTTCCCACCCTCCAGAAAAAGACTCTAGGAGGATTGACTCCATGGCTTACCTGGGGTCTTTTCTCATTGCCAGGTAGGCAGGCCTCGTACATTGCCTATATGGCAAGATATCAAAAGAAACTGTGGGAAGCAGTGTCCTCTCTGGCAGCCAAACTCCTAGCTGAGGCAGCTGCGGATCTGGGTGAAATGGCAAGGAGTGGAATAGAGGCTTCAAGCAGCAATTCCACATGGCAATGGATGCCAGTGATTCAGCATCCAGAATTTTGGCTATCTCCATTTCCCTGAGAAGGATTTCCTGGCCTAGAACCACAAACCTCTTTCAGGACACACAAACCAAGGCCTTGGATTTTCCTCTGGTCCAGAACTCTGGAGAGCAAACTGAGACCTAGATGAGGAAAGTGGATGAATATAGAACCTCATATAGGAGTGCTGCAGCCAAGGAAAAAGCTGCCACCCCTCAGAAACCGGGTAGGGGAGGCAGGGGCAGGCCTTACCAGAGACCTTTCTACCAGGCCCAGGCCTTCCCTGTTTATCAGCAGCAGCGTGACTATTTTAGATGAAGGGGCAGGAGAGGTGCCACTCGTTCCAGCCCAGGACTCTGGCCATACAGACTCCCTGAAGAGTCTTGGGTCACCTCCTCATTTCCAGTAGGGGGGCAGGCTTGCCCACTACCTCCAGAATTGGCAGTCTGTAACGTCAGACAAATGGGTTCTGGAGGTGGTGGGCAAAGGCCTTGCTCTACATTTCAAACAATTTCCAAGATTGAGAGCAAGGCTGTTCAAACCTGCCTCCACAGCAGAAATCTCCCTGCTGGAAACAGAAGTTACAACCCTCCTTCAGGACAGGGCAGTGGAACCTGTCCCTTCGTCCCAAAGAGGAAAAGGATTGTATTCAAGGTACTTCCTGACCTTGAAGAAAAATGAGGATTGGCGACCCATTCTGGATTTAAGGTTCCTGAACAAACATTTTAACAAAACCAAAGTTCAAGATGATTACTTTGGCAGTGATACTGCCCACTCTCTGGCAAGGAGACTGGCTAGCATCCATAGACCACAGGGATGCTTATTTCCATATTCCTATCAGACAGCCACACAGAAAATACCTAAGATTCAGACTACCATCAGGTCACTACCTATTCAGGTCCCTTCCCTTCATTCTGACCTCAGCTCCCAGAGTGTTTACAAAATGCCTGGCAGTAATGGTGGCACACTTAAGGCGTTTCAGTTTTTCCCTACCTGGATGACTGGCTGTTGGTGGGTCGGTCTCAACAGCAGGTAGTAGAGGCCCTGGCAGTCACTCAGGCTACTCTTCACTCATTGTGCTTCTTAATAAATACAAAAAAGTCAGTCCTAGAGTCAGTCCAGCTCCTGCAGTTCGTAGGGGCAGAGCTGGACACATTTCTTGGGGAAAGCAAGACTCCTACCAGACAGGGTGAAAAGCTTGGTGCAACTAGCAGTGTCTTTCAAACTCCACTCTCCAAAGCCAGCCAGGTACTTTCTGCGGTTGCTGGGGCATATGGCAGCTACAACAGCAGTGGTACCAGGTGCAAGGTTTCAGATGAGAGACATTCAGTTCCGTGTGAGGTCCTTTTGGTCCCAGAACAGAGATTCCTTGTCCAAACTGATTCCCATAACTTCCACAGTTCTCCTAGCTCTGCAGTGGTGGCAGGACAGAGACAGCCTCAGGGTGGGTATTCCTTTTCTCCAGGAAAGCCCCACGATGGTACTCACCACAGATGCATCCCCCTTGGGGTGAGGTGTGCACCTGGGGTAGCATACAGCTCAGGGTACTTGGTCTCCTCAAGAGTCTCTCTTGCGCATGAATCTCTCAAAACTCAGAGCAGTGTTGCTGGCTCTCCTTTTCTCGCATGGTTCAAGGGAAGATGTTGCAAGTCAGGACAGACAACACCACAGCATTTTACATCAACAAGCAGGGTGGCACATGGTCCACACTTGTGCACAGAAGCTATGAAGATATGGAACTTGGCTTACTCTCTGGAAGTGACTTTATTAGCACTTCACCTTCCTGGGAAGGACAATGTTCTGGCAGACTCTCTCAGCAGGATCAACCAGAACAACCACAAGTGGTCTCTGAATCACTTAGTCATCAAGGGCATCTTCAAGCTGTGGGGTACTCCGGAGATAGACCTTTTTGCAGCCCCAGACAATCACCAGTTACCTCAGTATTGCTGCAGGCCTCCAGTTCTGGGCACAGTCCCAGTGGCTGCTGAACTGGTGTAGGCAATTCCTGTATGCTCCCCCCCCCAACCCCATTTCCCTTGTTACTCAGAGTACTGACCAAACTCAGGGGTCAGTCTGCAATGATGATCCTGATAGCCCCAGACTGGGCCAGGCAGCCTTGGTACTCAATTCTGGTTAATCTGGTATCAACAAGCCCGATTTGCCTCCCCATGAGGTACCATCTGCCGACCTCATCCCAAGGCAGGATCATGTACCCCAGCCTGGGGTCCCTCAGGCTGAAGGCTTGGCTCTTGCAGTTAGAGTATGTTGGATTGCATCTCTCTGACTCTGTCATGGATATTCTAAAGGTTTCCAGGAAACCAGCTATTAGGAAAACATATTTGTCCAAATGGAAGAGGTTCACTATTTGGTGCAGTCAGCTAGGTGTGGAACCACAGGAGGTGGGCATTCCACTGCCACTAGATTATTTGGCTCATCTGCATTCTCTAAGCCTTAGGCCCTCCACCCTAAGGCTACATTTGGCTGCAGTTTCTGCTTACTTGCCAGCAGGGAAATACTCTTTCCTGGCTACTGACCCTATATTCAAAAGATTTTTTAAAGGGCTATTGCATTTACACCCTCCTCAGAGGGAGCTTACCCCTTCTTGGGATCTAAACATTTGTATAGCTCAGTTGATGCAACCCCCCTTCGAACCTATGTTTTCAGCAGAGTTAAAGTATGTGACATGGAAAATGGTGTTTCTAGTGGCCATCACTTCAGCAAGACATATCAGTGAGCTACAGGCCCATCAGTGGAACCCAGTTATATCTCTCTTCACAATGGTTCTTAGAACAAATGGGAAGTTCTAGGATCGTTTAATATATTGTTCATCCACACTTATTGGCATGTCCCTTCCCCTTTAAGGATCACCGGAAGTCTTCAAGCTGGCTCCTCCCACCCGGGTGGTATATACCTCGGCTTCACCCCATGACGCCAGATCTTCCTTTCCGCTGGAAGATTCAGGTTGCTTCCCTCATGCTCTCACATTTCGTAGGCCCTGGCTTTCAAAACTTCGGTTTAACCGAAATTAAAACTCATTCGAGTTAGCGATCGCTCCTTTGCGTCTTCGATTATGGAGGAAAAATCTTCCCCCGGATTTCACCGGTGTCCTTGCAGCCAGAAGATGTCGCGCACCTGTTCCCCATCTCACGTGCGTCTACTGCCTAGGTGTCGGCTATGACACCTCGTCCTGCAGCTTTTGCTTGGCCTTCCATCCCAACGTTCTGTACGACCTCCTGGCACGCTTAAAGTTGGGGAGACCAGAGAAAGGGAACTCTCTAATGAAGTCCAGAGAGGCTAGGTGGGCAGTTTCCCGCCACTGCGGGCTCTGCCGAACAGTTGGAATGCATGCAGGCATTCAAGGAAGTAGCGGCTCATGCTGCCGACAGTCGAGGCTGCTTCGTTCCTCTCAACCTAGGCTCCACTTTCTCGGGCTTCTTCCAGGAGTTGTGCCAGTCTCTTCCCACCCGGAGAGAGGCGCCTGCAGCCTCGCACTCCTCCCAATCCCGTAAGCAGGAGAAGGAACCGAGTAAGCCTTTGTCTCGGCGAAGGCGTTCTTGGGACCGAGAGAGGTCCCAGTCCCAAGAGCATGCGGTCTCGACTTTGGTCGAGATCGCTTCTTCGGCCGCTGGCTTTTCGGACCTTCCGTCAGGCCGGACGACCGAAGATGTGGTCGACAAGGTCAAGATTGTCATCGACCCCATTGACCCACTGTCGCAGCCTCCAGCCGCCGACTCCTTGGAAAGGACTCTGGTCCTTGTCTTCCCCGATGAGGAG
The DNA here is from genome assembly GCA_016271365.2 of Neoceratodus forsteri. NCBI lineage: Eukaryota > Metazoa > Chordata > Ceratodontiformes > Ceratodontidae > Neoceratodus > Neoceratodus forsteri. The sequence goes on along the minus strand of CM057455.1, from coordinate 1,201,863,044 downwards.
ACCCAGCCCGCTGGTGTTCCCATCGAGGACCCGGTTCCGGACCCCCGGAAGTCACAGGTCCCGCCAGTGTCTCCCGAGCAACTGAGTCGGCCTGCCCAATCTCGGTCGAGGTCTAGAACCTCCTTGACCGAAAGGCTGAGGAAGAGCCATAAGCGCTCTAAAAAGAGACAACGCCATCGGTCGTCCTCGTCCTCCTTGGATGAGGTGAGGCTCCGGCAGAAACTCCGGCGCTACGAGGACCTCATGTGGCGCATGCCTGCTCTGGCTGCATTACTTGGCTTTCGCCTTCTAGGCCGAAGCCGACCCCTCTGGAGCCGAAATCTTCAGTTCCCCCGCTCGCGTGGCCGGCAAATCCACCTCTTCGGCCTAAACCGGTCTCTCCACCCAACCTGGTGGAACCTCTGCCTAAGCAGCCTGTGGGAGGGGCTCCTTCAAAAGAAGACAGACCGGACAACGGGCTTCCCCAGCGTTATATCAGTCACAGTCACCCCAGACCGCCCTCGGCATGTCAAGGGTGATTTGGGCGGCAGGCCGCTGTACCCCGACTCCTCAGACTCGGATGTCACCGGGCTTCACTCTCATCCTGGGTATGATGAGTTGTCCGTTGGCCTAGGGATGGAGGAAGGTCCTTCCTCCTTCCAAGGGATCCTTCACCTCATCTCTGAGTCCACAGGGATGCCCCTGGAACCCATCCAGGAAAAGGCAGAGTACCCTCTTACGGACATCCTTAAAAGAGGGGATACCCCGACGGAGGCCTTTCTTGTGGCCGAGGCCATTGTTGGTCCAGCACTCGAACTATGGCAGTGCCCTGCCTCATGTCCAGCACCATCTGCCCGCATGGCCCACGAGTACGCGTTACCCATGGGGTCCCTTGCAGGGTCCACAGAGCACCCTTCGGCCGAGAGCCTGGTGACTGCCTCTATGTTCAGACGTACTGGCTGTTCTGCTGACACTGACCGTCCCCTCAATAAGGAGTCCAAACTTTTAGACCATTCAGCACAGAAAGTCTATGCGGCTTCCTCCTTGGGCCTTCGTCAGGCCAGTTCGGCTGCCCTTCTCTCATGCCCTTCTCCGGTCATTAGATGAAGTCCTCCCACATCTCCCTGCAGACATGCAAACCACAGTTAAGCAGGTCTGGGCCCAGGGCCGTGCTGTTGCCAAACAGCAGCTCCAGATGGCCCTGGATATTGAGGGATTCTTGTGCCCGCTAGATGGCTGCTGTAGTGGGTTCTTGCCACAGGGCTTGGCTGAGGCTCTCCTCCTTCCTGGCGGATGCTCAGCATAAGTTAGCTGATGTGCCTTTCCTTGGGACCGACTTGTTTGGCCCAGGAGTGGCCGGTCACCTACAGCGCATTGAGCAGTCCAGTGCCACCTTGGACGCCACTTCTGCCAAGAGTTCTTCTGGGCAAGACCCAGCAGAAGAAAAAGAAGAAGCCTTTTCGGCACTCTTCCCCTGTGGTTCAGCAGTCCTGCTACCAAGGACAACAGCATCAGTGTCAGCAGCAGGCTCAAGCTTGGCGCCCTCAGCCCAAGCCTGGACCCCAACAGGCCCGCAAAGGAGGCAGAGGCTCAGGTCCTGGAGCCTCCTCCCCCCTCTAAGCCTGCCCAGTGACGGGGTGGGGATTGCCACCCCTATCTCCATCACGCCAGCTTTGGGTCCTCCCATGGGGGGCCGGCTCCGCCACTTCCTTTCTGCCTGGTCCGCTGTCACTACAGACAGGTGGGTTCTCAAAGTGGTTGGTCAGGGACTGCCTCTAGAATTCGAGCAATACCCTCCCAGCCAAGCCCGCGCCTCTCAGGAAGAACGGATTTCCGCATGCACCGTCAGCTCTTCGAGGCGACATTGCTCAGCTCCTCCTCAGGGAGGCAGTAGCTATCGTGGCAGATCCGTCTGCAGACCCGGGCTTTGTCTCCAGGTACTTCCTGGTGCCCAAGCGGACGGGGGGCTGGCGCCCCATTCTAGATCTCCACGACCTGAATCAGTTTCTCAGGTCACGCACCTTTTGGATGGTCACTCTGTCCCAAATTATACCATTCTTGGAGCGAAACATGTGGTTCTGTTCACTGGATCTGCAGGACGCATTCTTTTACTTCCCAGTCCGTCCGTACCATCAGCGGTTCCTCCACTTCAGGGTCGAAGGGACCCTGTACGAGTTCCAAGCCATGCCATTTGACTTGTCATCAGCCTCACAGACATTCTTCAAATGCATTGCATTGACCGGAGCCCCTAGCCGCACTCACACTTGCCTGCTGTACTCCATCACCAACCTGTTCACCTTTGAGGAGCGTCTGCGCTACCAGACCTGCCTACTTGCCAAAAAATCTCTTCTAGGGCTCTCCCCCCCCCCCCCCGGGGGTCTCTGATTCCTATGGGTGCAACCTCGTCTGTTGCCACCCGTAGCTCTGTCAAGGCCACCTTTCTGGTGCCCAGAACCAAAACCTCGCTAGCCCAGAGGTCCTTTCATTACCGAGCCCCTGCTTGGTTCAATTCCCTCCCATCCTGCATCACAGACATTACCAAAATTGGTCCCTTCAAAATCACCCTCCGGAACCATCTCTTCGATGCTCGTTGCTGTAGATGCACCTAATTAGTCTCACTGTGGGATCCTTCTGTCAGGCCTCCCTGACTTGACAACATCCTCCGGACAGCCTATCCTCTTCCCTTCCCTCCCACCCCGCTCCCCATCCCTACCTCCACCCACTCCAGGTATTATCTAGGTATGTCCAGAGCTGTACACCCAATGTAACCCTTGGGTACCTTGTATTTGACTGTAACCTATTATAAGTAACACTATTATGTAACCTGTGTGTACTCTGTGTTTAATGTTCTGCACCTGTACTGTTCTCACTGTTGTAACCACACTATGTAACTCTGTCTACCCCCCAATGACAAGGTGCCTTTGTAAATGAGTCCATGACTCAAAGGCTGTAAATCTGACTTTTCTAATAAAATAAATAAATAAAAAGAAATCTGTAAAGCAGCTACCTGGAAAACTGTGCATACATTTACCAAGCATTACAGCCTAGATGTGCAAGCAAGAAGTGATGCCAGGCTTGGGACAGCAGTATTGCAGACAGAGCCTCTTTCCCAAGTAGGTTCTGTGCCCTCTTCCAAGGGAACTGCTTGGTAGTCTGTATATGTTAGAATTCATTAGGACGACTTCTTGTTTGGAGAAAAGATTACTTACCATAGTGATGTTGTTTATTCTAAAGGAGTCCTAATGTATTCTGACCTCCCACCCTGCCTCCCCTGCCAGAACCTGGGGTCTCTGCACTCCAATGTATGCACTGTTGTTATTATTACTGGAAGTTGGTTTTCTTAGAGAGCATCTGTGACTTGAGTCTTTTAACCCATTTTGGGGTTGGTAGGATCTTTGATAAGTTCCTATTTAAATGCTGTAAGCATTTTCAAATTGTTTTCAATCTATTATATGTTTTTTGGGGTTTTTTTTTGGGGGGTGCTCGTAAAAATCTGACAGTTGAATAGAATGTACCAGGGGCAATGATTTGAAACCGAGCGCATGCCTACTTACAATGTAGGCTTTAACTCTTTCCTCTCCAGGGCAGTACAACAGCAAGGTCTTACTGCATATGTCAGAATACATTAGGACTTCTTTAGAAGAAACAACATTACTGTGGTAATTATTTCTTCCTGGGCACTGACCTCTTTGGTCCTGGGGGGAAGGACATCTCGTGTGTAGAAAACTGAAGTGCCACCTTTGCCTCTGTGGTATCATCCCAGAAGGACCAGAAAGAGAAGCCTAAGAAAAAGGCCTTCCAGTAGTGGTGGTTCTTTCAGTCACAGCCTCATCTGCAGCAGCCCCAGCAGGGGCAGTAGCAGGACTGGGGTACAAACCTAAGTTCAGAGGCCAGTGCCACAAGTGAGGTGGGGGCAGGGATGGTGGTGCCTCCTAGCCCCAACTGCTGGTGCCCCCACCAAAGCTACACAGTGACGGGTTGGTGGGGGTGTCATCCTGACCCTGTCTGCACTCCCAGTAGAGGATCGACTACGCCACTTCTTGCCACATTGGTCCATTATCGCAGCGGACAAGTGGGTGCAAGAGGTGGTAGGCAAAGAGCAGCCTGGGATTTCCTGTGGCTGCTGGGATATATGGCATCCTGCACCATTGTGGTCCATTGGGCCTGCTGGGTGCTGGCATTTGCGCCACCTGCAGTGGGAGTTGGTCCATGAGTGGTCCTAGTGCCTAGGCCACTTGGACCAGCTGGTCACAGGGACCCAGCCAATGTGGGACACCATCCAGTGGTGGCTAGTCCCAGCACATCTGGAGGAAGAAAAGTTCGCCAGAGCCTTCCATCAAGCTGATGGATGTGTCTGTGGTAGAGTAGGGAGCACAACTGGGAGGCCACAGAGTCCACGGGTTCTGGTCATCCTGGGAATCTCATCACCACATACACCTGCTGGAGCTCAATACAGTGTGGCTTGCTGTTACAGAATTTGGTCCACTACTCAGGGCTAAGGTCATGCAGGTCCAGACAGACAACACCATGATCATGTTCTACTAGAACAGGCCAAGTATGACGCACTCCCTTCCCTTGTGTTTGGATGTCCTCTGCACCTGGACCCTTGTGCGCAGCCTGGGTCCAGATCTCCTGGCAATTCGTATCGCAGGAGTGAACAGTCGGCTCAGACACACTCAGCTGGGTAGGAGAGACATCACAAGAGTGGTCTCTGGTTCAGCAGGTGGTCAACCACCTGTTCTTCCTGTGGGGCACCCCTTTGGAGGATCTGTTTGCCTCCTGGGAGAACTCCAAACTGAGGCCATTTTGTGCTCACCCCACCACCATCCGGGACACTGTTGGGGGATGCCTTTGCAAGACCCTTGACCCCAGGCCTCATGTACTCCTTCCTTCCCTTGATCCATAAGGTGTGGTTAAGGCCCGGAAGGACAAGGTGTGGATGATCTTGATAGCTCCAGGCTGGTTCAGGAAGTTCTGGTACCCAGATCTCTTCAGTAGCAGACCTCTGTGATGTCTGCCTCTTTGCCCCAGTTTGCTGACCAAACAACATGGGATGGTCCTGCGCCCAGACCTGACAAACCTGTACCTCTTGGCCTGGTTCCTGAGGCCTCCCAGAAAGAGTCAACTCACAAGTGCTATGCATTTAAATGGAATAGGTCCTACACGTAGTGAATGGGCACAGAGCTTAAGCCTCTTGCCTGCCCTGTGGCGAGCACCTTGGAGAAAACCTCTGATCCCCCTCTCAGTTGGGCCAGTGAGCGACAACCCTTAAGGTACACCTGGCAGTCATATCTGCTTAACAGGCGCAGGCTGGTAAGCCCGACAGTAGCCCAGAAGGTGGTCAGGTGCTTTTTCTAGGGCCTTGACCACTTGTCCCCTCTGGTCTGTGAACCATCACCACCATGGGGTCTACTGCTGGGGACTGGCTATGTTATGGGCAGGTCATTTCAGCCTGTGTACAGGTGTGAAATCTCACACGTGTCATGAACAGTGGCCTTCTTGGTGGCCATCACGTCAGACAGAAGGATTAGTGAGATCTAGGAGCTCTCGGTAGAGTCTCCTTACCTGTCTTCTACAAGGACAAGGTCATCCTTCATCCTCAACCAAAGTTTCTCCTGAAGGTAGTATTGGAGTTTCACCTTAACCAGGTGATTAACCTTCCAGTATACTTTATCGTTCCATCTTCAGAGGCTGACCATAAACTCCATACTATGGATCTACTGGGAATACTCTTTTACTATAAACCGCACACAGCCTGAGTTTGGGATGATGCTTGCCAGCTGTTTGTAACATTCTGAGGCCACACCTGGTAGACCAGTAGTAAAGTGGACCATTGGCAGGTGTCCTAAATTGACCTCTGCTATGGGTTGACTGGTAGGGAGCCTCCAGGCTTAGGGCTTATTTCACGAGACATACCGCTGCCTCAGAGTCTGCCTCCAGGGGCATTCCCATCCAGGAAATCTGCAGGGCTTCTACCTGGAGGACACCACACACCTTCATATCCCACTACGGTATGAGTTCCATGAGGATGCTGCTGTTGGGACCTCAGTTCTCCAATCTCTGTTCGCCAAGTAGAGGTGTGTGCCTTGCTCCCGCCTTCCGGAGAACTGCTAAGAGTCCGCTAGCATGTGAATAGTGAACTATATCTACACCCCTAGAAAGATAAGTTACTCATCTGTAACCATTATTCTAGGAGTGGTACACAGTGCGCATTCACACAACCCATCTGCCCTCTCCTGGCAAGAGGCACATAGACCCCTACTTCCAGTGCGCAATGATCTGATGTCACGAGGCGAAGTCGGGAGGGGGGAACTTTACCACCCGGGGGTGGGAGGAGCTTAGCCTAAAGATGTCTGACAGAAAGCCTGCTCCAGTGGAACTGCCACTGCGTGGATGTGAACTGTATATGACTCTTGGAACAACAGTTACAGGTGAGTAATCTATATTTCCCAGTCATTATGCTGTATAGCCCATGTCGCCTTCATAGCCACCATGTCTATGACCCCCTGACAAAGACTCTGGTCGAAGCACTTGGGTGTTCAATGACTAATACTAGCCCGCCACTTTGTTTAATGTAATTTGGCTATATAAAAACACTGAAGAAGATTTTTGGACTCCAGTATGGTAATTTAAAGAAATTTAGTGCATTGACCCGAGTACCTGGCTCCTTTGATCTGTAGCCACCAAGTCTATCTGGACCTCTGCCCTAGTACCTTCAGGTCACATATGATCTTCTTTGAGATAACTCTTTCATCAGGCCACACCTTTGAAACTTTTGCAAACCAGGGGCCACCAGCAACAATGTCATGCATTAGCATCTGCATAAACATAGGTAGCCACATCTCTCCTCAGTTCTTTTACCACCATTGATCATACTCATCGGACCTGCTCATGGGAGCACTGACTGTTAGCCGCCATCCTTACTGTGTTCTTCTTAGAAAAGTCTCACTATTTTAGTGATTTGTGGCTCCTGCCTGCAGCCGAAAGAACTACCAACTCTATTCCGGTACTGCAGTCGTGGTGAGAAGATTTACAAAGACCATACCCACGAAGTGTGTGTCTGCTGTTTAGGCCTTTCCCACAATGTGAAATTGTGAGAAATCTGAAAAGGCTTTAACTCTGCTACCAGGCAGTGCAGCAAAGGGGCACTAGAAAAGTTTTTATGTAAGAAAACTTTAGCAGCAATTGAAAAGCCTGCGTCGTGCTTGCCCCATCTACCGAACTGCAGTCTCAAAATGTAAAGATAAAGTATCATGCAGCCACATGCGTAAGCACTGCAACAAGGATAAGGAGAAGACATCCCCAACACTCTCCACGTCATCACTGCTGCCTGCAGGTACTTTCTTATCGTAGTTTTCGTCCGCTCCAGCAGTGGTACCCTCCTGACCATCGCCCAAACTCCAAGGTCAGGACTTCACTTAGGCGCTACCAGGTCTACTATGGGCGGGCAGTATGACACAGTCATTGCTGGGTCTGAACCCGCTGTCAACCACCTACAGTGGCAACTCCTAGTATGGGCATCATCATTGCAGAAAAAAGTGCTAGTATAATTTTTTTTTTTTTGCGCCTCCCTGGCTGCCCACTCCTTTGGGTCTCTAATGCCCCTCCCGACTGCCTGCCCCAACTCCCATACCGGCTATCACCTCATATGGCAGTCCCCCCCCCGGGTAATCCGGCGTAACCCTTCGCCGGGCGGGTCCCCCTCCTCCAAGGGGGAAGGCACCGTTGGGGTGGCCAGCGCACTTTACCATTGGCCCAGGGTACTGCTGAGGCGTGCCGGTCATGGGATCGGCGGCAGCGGAGGACAGAGAGACCATCATCCGGCCAGCCAGGAAGCATTTTTCTGGTTTTCTATGGGAGTGACGCCCTGACGCCAAGGCATCCGACGCCTGTCACCCCTTTGAGCTGGACCAGCGCCACTGCTGTGCTCCCAGCCTCTGCCAGGAGTCAGCATGCGCCGGTGCGCATCCCCACCCCCCCCAGAGAAGGAGAGCTGTCCCCGGACGCTCCATCCTTCTCCCCCCAGCCAACCCTCCGGCAACCCGAGTCTGTTCCCGAACCCGGGTCGCCGGCGTCACAGACGGAAATCCAACCGCTGCGCCGATGGGCCAGCTAGTATCATTTTCTGAAATGATAGGTCACTACCTCCCAGGCCTGCCTAACCAGCCTGTACTAATGGTGATGGGAGTCTGGAACACTCAGATTCTGTCGACGTTGCAACACAGTAGTGCCCTGAATGGGCTTCCTCAGCTACCACCAGCGTCGCTGGCATGTTTGATTGACCAGGTGGAATACAATCCAGACCTCATAATGGAAGAAGATTATGAGGAAGAGGATTATACTGAGGGACCTGTATTTGCCTGGACTAGTTCCAACTTTATCCTCCTGCATTGAGGAATCAGTGGTCAATACCCCAAGTCACCACCAGAGGATTTGTCTTTAAGAGCCATGATGCAGAAAATACAGACAGCTCTGGGATTCACTCTGGAAGAGGACGACTCCACAAAGAGGAATTTGTTGGGGTTTTTGGAGGTGCCAGAATTCCCCTCCATAGTTATTCCTCCACTATATCCAACTTGGTATAAAGGCCCAGTGCTGTACCAGCAGTCCCTAGGAAGGCTGACAAGATGTATCCTGCACCATCTCACAAGCCTTATTATGCCAACGAGCCAGAAACTGACTCTGTAGTCATTACAGCTGCCCATGACGGATCCAGAGTACCCAAATATATGACCTGCCTGACTCCTGACAAGGAATCCAAAAGGCTGGATGTGATGGGGAAACGTACCTATGCATCTACATTACTAGGCATGTGCATCACAAACAACCAGGCCCATATGATAAGATACAAGAACACCCTCTGGAGGAATGCAAAGGCTACTGCACAGGCCCTTCCTGTGAGTTAGGCTAAAACAGAGTTAATGAAATTTTTAATTGCAGGGGCTAAGGTGGGCAAACATTTGATCCGCTCAGCCTATAATGTCTCAGATGCCTCTGCCGGAGCAGCTACCTCTGGTATTTGCATAGGAAGATGGGTGTGGGCAGGACAGTAGTGTGGTGGGTAGGTAACTGGCTGAGCGGCAGGACACAGAGGGTGGTGGTAAATGGCTGTCACTCCACAGAGGGAAGAGTGACCAGTGGGGTACCACAGGGATCAATGCTGGGACTAGTCCTATTCAACATCTTCATCAGTGGCATTGCATAGGACCTAGAAGGCAGAATTTCCCTGTTCGCTGATGACACAAAGCTCTGTAACAGAGTATACACACCAGAGGGTGTAGACAGAATGAAAAGGGACCTGCAGAAACTTGAAGAATGGTCAGGGGTTTGGCAGCTGAAATTCAATGCAAAGAAGTGCAAGATAATGCATATGGGGCACAAAAATCCTGGCACAATACATCAGTTGGGGGGTGAGAATATAGCATGCACCAAGCAGGAAAGGGATCTTGGGGTTATCATCTCTGATGACCTCAAGGTGGGGAAACAGTGTGACAAGGCAGCAGGTAAAGCAAATAGGATGCTGGGATGCATAGGCAGGAGCATCACCAGCAGGAAAAGGAGGTCATAATTCCACTATACAAGACACTAGTGAGGCCCACCTGGGGTACAGTGTAGTTCTGGAGACCTTACTTACATAAGGACATAGACAGGGTAGAGAAGGTTCAGAGGAGGGCAACAAAGATGGTACATGGATTGCATCACAAGTTCCATGAGGACAGGTTGAAGGAATTGAATATGTACTCCCTGGAGGAGAAGAGGGAGAGAGGGGATATGATAGAGACATACAAGTATCTTACAGGGAGGAACAGGGTGCAGGAATACGCTATTTTTAAGCAAAAAAGATGTTCCAGGACTAGAGGGCATGGGATGAAGTTGGAGGGAGGACGATTCAGAGGAAACGTGAGGAAGAATTTCTTCACAGAACGGGTGGTGGACAAGTGGAATACCCTGCCAGAGGAAGTAGTGGGGGCTGAAACAATCACGGGATTTAAGAGTGCATGGGATAGATATAAAGGAATTCTGGAGGTCAGAGTTAAGGGGCAACAGACTTCTAGGAAAACATAAAGTGAACTTACAAGCTCAAATTGGCAGACTGGGTGGGACAATCTGCCGACACTGTCTATGTATCTATGTAAGATATGTGTGGGTCAGAGTATCTGGGTTTGCTAATGATGTGCAACAAGAAGTGTTAAATGTACCTTTTAGAGGCCATAAAATGTTTGGGCATGATGTGGAAGAGGCTTTGAAAGGCCTCCAATCCTTTAAGATGACTCTAAGGTTAGTCAAGTCCATTATACCCCACACCACTTGGGCAAGGGCCTGGGTCAGTTTCATCCACCACCAGGCAGGAGTGGCAGACCAACTTATGGGCAACAAGGCAGAGGTAAAGGCACTGGTGCCCTGCCAGTCAGCACTCCCCCAGGTGCCTATTCCAAAGCACCTATAGGGGGCAGAGCCAGTGGTGTTTCCCTCACCAGTTCACAGTGACTCACAGCCATACATCCCCCAACCACCATTGCCTCCAGGGGTGGTTGTAGGGGTCCAGCTCTCCCTTCATTTGAACCAGTGGAGGGCAGTAACTACAGATGAATGGGTAGTAGACATTATTGCAAAAGGCCATGCTCTGGAACTCCTGGAGACCCCTCCAGATCATCTGCCATCTGTCTCCATGTATCCCCCAGGACACATGTCACTGCTTAAAGAGCCTTGCTTCAAAAACAAGCCATTGAAACAATTCTGGTCAGGCAGAGGAACAGGGGCTTCTGTTCCACTTACTAGTCCCAAAGTTGACAAGAGACCTGCTATCAGTTCTAGACCTGAGACCTAAACTTCTGCACAGAGTGAAAAAAGTTTCGGATGTCTCCCTACAAACAATTATTGTCCTGTTGAACACAGGAGACTGGATCTGTTCTCTGGGTTTAAAGACTGCTTGTCTTCATATCAAAATCAGGAAAATCACAGAAAATATCGGAGCTTCCTGTTAGAAGGTGAACATTACCGGTTTAAGAGTCTTGCACTTTAGCTTGTCATCTATGCCATAGGTCTTTACCAAATGCTTAGCAGTGGTAGCAGCAGCCTTCCGCAGGGAAGGACTCTTATCTTTTCCCTTACCTGGATGATAAGCTATTGAAGGCTCAATCCAGAGAACAACTAATGCACACCCTGGTTCAAGCCAGGACCTTATTTGCCCATGTAGGGGTGAGTGTGAACTTGCCAAAGTCAGTAAAGACCCGCTGTCAAAGACTGCAGTAAATAGAGGTGGTATTAAACACAGGGCAGGGCAGAACACCTTAGAGCACAGGCCCATGTGGTGTTTTACAGTCGGTCTGTCACAGCCAGGACCTTGTTATGCCTGATTGGCCTTATGACAGCAGCCATGTAACATTGCCTTTGGCCCGCTTGCACATGAGGATTTCATAGTGGTCTCTCCGAGTCCAATGGGAACAATCCACCATTGACCTAGACAAACCAATACTAGTCACATCTCCTCTAAGAAAGACCCTTATGTGGTGGATGGACCACACCAACCTGCTCAAGGGCGTACCATTCCAGACTCCAACCCTGTCACAGGTTCTCACCTGAGATGCCTCGGAATCCGGGTGGGGAGCGCACCTGGGTTCTTACCAAACACAGGGTACATAGACCCAGATATAGAAGAACTTACACATACATGTCCTGGAGAAGTGGCATGTTCTCTGCAGTCTCCATACATTTTGAGCGCATCTGACACCAGGCCCTTTGTTAGTACAGACATCAGTGCGGTGCATTATATCAACATATAAGGGAGTACTCATTCATATCTGTTATGCAGGGAAGCAGTGAGATTGTGGCAGTGGGCTCTGGAACACAACCTAGAACTCTTGGCCGTACATCTTCCAGAGCTCAAAATGGCTTGACAGACTGGCTAAGCCAGTTACAGTCCAGTCTGCATGAATGGGAACTGCTTACCTCAGTGGTGAAAGATCGCTTCGCAAAGTGGTGTCACCCAGAGTTGGACCTTTTTGCATCCCCCATACAACTGCCGCATTTTTGCTCGCTCATTCCAGGGCCTGAAGTTTTCTGGCAAGACATGTTGTTCCTGTCTTAGAAAGGGATATTTCTGTATGCCTTTCCTCTTGTACAGAGTATTACTCAAACTACAGATTGCGAAAGCAACCCTCATCGTAATTGTTCCTCTTTGGCCTTGGCAGATCTGTTACCCATTGCTCCAACAGTTAGCAGTGGAACCCCGAGTAACTCTGCTGCTTTGCAAGGGCCAATTGTCACAGGTCAGGGGGTCTCTGGTCTATCCAGACCTAAAATTCCTGTATGAACACACATGGCTTCTGAAGACAGCCATAGTGTGATTTGGGGTATCCTCTAAAGTGGCTGATGTTCTGGTGGCTGCTAGAAAACCCTCAACCGAGCATACCTTCTCTTTGAAATTTTTTTTTTTCTTTTTTAGTCTTTTGGTAACCAGGTAAGGTCCACTAGGCACAGGTGCCTGTTTTCAGGGACGACCTGGGAGCATTGGGTGGTTTTAAGTGACTTGCTCAGAGTCGCACAGTATGCAAGTGGAGGTTGTGAGAATCAAACTCAGGTCTGGTCTGCTGGATGTATCAAGCTTGTTCACACCTTGTTCCTCTAACCTCTAGGCTATACTGCCAGCCCAGCAGAAATGGAAGTGATTTACATCATGGGCCACTTCGAAGCAACTGGATCCTTTTACTTTCCCAGTTAATGCAATGTTGGAATACTTGCTGTCCCTCTCAGATGCAGGTCTTCAGTATTCCTCACTCAAGATGCATTTGGCCGCTATTTCAGCCTTTCATGCTCCTGTGGATGGCCATACGGTTGCCCAACTAGATGTAGCCCGTAACTTTTTGAGAGCCATATTACACATGAAACCTCCCATTAGAAATCCAGTCCTGGCTTGGGACTTGAATTTTGTGTTGGAAAAGCTTACTTTGACTCCTTTTAAGCCTGCCGTACGTGGTGACTTATGTTTTCTGTCATGGAAAGTGTTATTTTTCGTTGCCATTACTTCTGTTCAGGGGATTTCAGGCTCACCGGCCAGCACACCAGGTATGAGACACAGAAACAGCGTCAGGAGAGAACGGCTGAGTGGCCTGAGAATTTTGGCCCTGCCGGCGCTAGTGCCGGCTGCCCCACTGCCCCCACCACCACCCTTGGTCGGCTCTGTCATTTATAAGACAGTATCACGTTCATGCCAAAACCAGTCGGCGTATTTTTCTATCTGCAGCTTATCAAATACCACCACCAGTGGCCGCTGCTTCTCGCTACCCAGATTTATCACCTTCTCACTACCTCCAAACCCTTGCAAACTCCCTTAAAAAGCCACATACTGCAATCACTTTGGAACATGGCACTTCGGTTGCTCACCGCACTTATATCTCCCCCTAAGAGCATGTCCCCATCCCTGCCCCTAGGGAATGCAAGTCTTTTCATGCTGGCTACATCCACCTTGTCTGGATTGTTGTTGGCCACAGACTTCTCTGCAACAATCCTAGCAGCGGAACAAAAGTTCCTTTCTCGCTGCACCCTTACTCACTTGCCACCGTGACCAATAAGCCTGTTCAGTAAGTCACATCCCTGACAGCTATACTGCTGGCCTCCTTATCTAAATGGAACAAAGACAGCTAGGGTATCTGCCTTACTCCATCACGCTTCACAAACACCATTGGCAGCCTCCCACCTGCCCACTCTAGTCCCTCCTTCTCCTAACAGGTGACATAGAAACAAACCCTAGCCCAATGAACACACACATTGACCACACGGATGCCTCATGGGCGGGATGCCATGGAGTAAAGATCGCCCACCTAAATGTCTATAGTCTCCCCTCCAAACTCACAGAAATAGAAGCCTGGGTGACCCTCTACAAGCCCCACGTGCTGAGTCTATCCGAGACCTGGCTAAAGCTGTACCATGAATCTGCCTTGTACCAACTCCAAGGCTACTTCTTCCTCCAGCTGGATAGACCGGGAAGGAAGAGAGGAGGCGGCGTCGCGCTGTACGTCCAGGACCACATATCAGCCGCCATTGTTGCCTGCTCGAATGCCGACTCTATAAGCAAATGGCTTATCACTGAGCTAACTATCAGTGCAGCAAAAAAACTTTATGTTGGCTGTTGCTACAGCCCCCCTCCAGCTACTACTCAGGGACTGTCTAGTTTTCTCTCTGGTCTAGCATGCTCCACCCCATCTAGGGATGCATTCATGCTCGGGGATTTCAATCTAAACTGGGCTGCAAATCCAAACCCAGACTACACAACCTTACTAAAGTCTCATAACTTGGAGCAAGTAATCTCAACCTCAACCAGATATAACCAATGCACAACCAACGACTCAATCCTTGACTGGATTTTAACAAACCGGCCTGATCTAATCCTCCAAGCAGGGATCATGTCTGACGCGATTAGGGACCACATCCCCACCTACATAGTTGTGAACAATAAGTCTATTCGCCACCCACCAAAAATACTGTCCTTCAGAAACTTCAACACCCCAAACCATGACCTCGTGACCAGAGATGCAGTGTCCTTAAACTGGCCCTCCCTATATCTGAGTGACAGAAAACATCTCTTCTGCTGTCAGTCTCTTCACCAGCACCCTTCGGAAGCTACAGGACCACTGTTTTCCTATCAAATCCAGAAGGGTTAGAGGTGGCTGCACACGCTGGATAACAAAAGAACTGTTACGGCAAATGAAGGACAGGGATTCTTGTTGGAAAGCTTTCAATGCGTCCCCTTTCCCCCATCTATGGAACACCTATAGGCAGCTACACAACACCTGTAAGCAGATGACAGAGTCACTCAAAAAAAAATACTTTACCAACCTTAAACAAAACACCCTGGGGAATCCTCGTAATTTCTGGGCATCAATTGGGTCCATACTAAACCCTGAGGCCAACAAGCAAATACCACAACTTACATCCCCATCAGGCACAATCGTTGACCCTGAGGGCATCGCAGACCTTTTCAACGCTATGTTTACCGACTTAACCCCGTACCTTAGCAAGCTTCCTCCACACCCTCCCTTCAACCAAAACAGCAGTGGTAGCCCCCCCCCCCACTCCTCTGAACCCTGGTGCCTCTACCCCCCTTTCTAGTTCAGAGCTATTGGTACTACTACCGTCAAAAAACTACTGAAAACCCTCCCTTGTAGGGGCAACCCCGGAAGTGATGGGCTCTACCTGGCTTTCCTGAGGATCATCTCCCCAGCCCTGGTCAGACCATTACCACACATTTTTAACCTTGCGCTGTCCACATCAACAGTGCTGGACACCTGGAAACATGCTAATGTTATACCCATTTTTAAGGCAGGAGACCCCCTATCCCCAGAAAACTATAGACCCATTTCCCTGCTTCCACATCTCAGCAGCTAGAGAAGATTGTCCATTCCCAGCTGTCTGAACACCTCAACAAGTTCAACCTCCCATGTCCCCTCCAGCATGGTTTCCATAAGCATCACAGCACCTCCTCTGCTCTGGCAGTTTTCTCAAACCATATCCTCAAAAACATGGACATGGGTAAGGCTACAGGTGCAGTCTTCGTCAACTTGTCAAAGGTGTTCGACCTTGAAGAGCACCATCTCCTTCTCTCCACACTTCAACACTTTGGCTGTGCCCCTAGACCCGCAGCCTGGTTCTATGGCTACCTCACCAACAGGTCCCAATCCGTGCTCATAGACAAAGTTGCCTCAGCTTCTCTTCCTACAAGCACCAGAGTTCCCCAGGGATCAATTCTTGGCCCCTTCTCTTCTCCATGTTTATCAATGCACTACCAGCATAGAGTCTAAACTGCAATACGCTCCTTTACGCGGACGACCTAGTCCTGTACCACAGTGAAAAGTCCTTGGAACCCATCTCCTCCGCCCTCACTGACAACTACAGGGGCAGCCGTAAGCTGGTTCACATCCAGAAAACTCCTAATCAGTGGGAAAAAGACGAAGGCTATGCTCTTTGGATCCAAGCCCTTCTTAAATAAGGCCACCAGATCTAACACCACCCTCACCGTATGTACACCCGCAGGCCCCCCACTCGAGCAGGTCACCCCTTTTAAATACCTCGGTGTTACCCTTGACTTCTCCCTCACATTTAATGATCACACAACCCTGACTGTAAAAAAGATTAATCAGAAATTAGGTGCGGCATTCCGTGCAATTCACGTGCTTTCACGTGCTTTCACCTGAAGCTCGACTCGCCATTGCGCAAGGCAACCTTCTCCCTCTCCTGGACTACTGCTCCCCCATCTACTCCCTCGTGTCCATAAAGCAACACTCCCGCCTAAACACGGCATACAATGCTATATGTCGCTTTGTTCTCAACGCCTCCTCTTTAACCCACGACTTCATGCTCTACCAGTCCCTAGGATGGCTCCCTCTCCAGGAACACCTTGACTATGCTACTGACTGCCTGGTGGACAGTGCTCTCAGAAGTAACCAGCTATCCCCCTATGCTCCCCTACTCATAACTAGAGCAGCCACTAGACCCCTGAGGGCCTCCTCCACTCCAACCCTTGAAGTTCCTCGTGTCTCCACAGCGATGGGCAGCAAAGCTTTCTCTGTAGGTGCCCCCCTCCCTCTGGAACAGTCTTCCCACTTCCATTCATACATCTCCATCCCATGCGTCTTTCAAATCTAACCTTAAGGCCTGGCTAATGAAAGAGTCCACCTGCAAATGCTCGCTGGGCGGTGCAGATACTCATAAGCCACCTTAAATCTACCATCACTGTAGCCACTGCCCCCGTTCTCTGAGCACCACCAACATGCATGACTCTCATGATGACTCACACAGCCTACCTGACATGCTCCCTTTACTCGGCCTGCTCCAGCAATCTGACAGGACAGGAGTGTCTACCTAGACTAGATTAAAGGCAGTCTACCGGTTTCAAACTGGTCCTTTGTCTAGTTTGTGCAAATGTTAACTAGTCTGTGCATATGCTTAATCTACTTCCCTCTAATCTCCAGCTATATTTTCTTATCTAATGTTATCTCCATGCCTGTATACATTATGTAAAAACGACTGTTATCACTGTCCTAAAATGTTGTTTGACTGTATACTATAATGTAAATGGTGTCCACTGCTGATTTCCCTGTATTGCTCACTGTCCTAAAATGTTGTTTAACTGTATACTATAACGTTAATTGTGTTCACTGCTGATTTCCCTGTATTGCCTTCTTGTGGCCTGGGTCGTGACTGAAAATGGTCCATTGGATCAGTGCACTTACCTGGTTACCAAAAACATAAATAAGATGTGTGAGCCTTCCTGTTTGATTTTTCACAAAGATAAGGGTGTCTTTACATACAGATCCTAAGATCTTCGAGGAGATCTGGGCAGTGGTGGAGCTTCACAGAGCAGCCCTCGCATCAACACCTGTCGTGTCGACGTGTCCTGCTCACTCCAAGGCATTGTCATCCTCTGTTCTCCCTTGTGGCCTATGGAGCCCATCTATAAGGATCAGGAGTATGTTCCTGACCTTCCTCCACGAGAGGAGGAAGATATGGATGGAAGCCCTTCTGACAAGTCCAGCATCTCCTTCAGGAGTGAGGACTCTACCTTGTATACCCCTAGGACCCCTCCTGAAGATCCTTCCTTCATCTTTTTGATGAAGCAGCTGCAAACTGCAATGGGGTTTGATGCGGGGGAGCAAGACATTACTAGGAGAAATCTGATGGAGTTTCTAGAATTGACAGATTCTCCACCTCGTATCATTCCTCCTCTGCTGGTTGCACTATAGGATGCCACCCAGGCTGCCTGGTACAGGCCAAGCTTGATCCGTGCCATTCCTTGAAAGGCAGACAAGCTGTTCCAGGCTCCCTCAGGATAAAGGCAACCCATGATAGGACTAAGTGGCCTATGCATCTTAGTTTTCTCCTCCCAGATAGAGTCGAGAAAACTGGATCTTATGAAAAAGAGAACCTTTGCCTGTGCCACACTGAGCCTCAGAATAGCAAATTATCAGGCCCATATGCTCAAATACCAGAATAGCCTCTGGAGGAAGGCTAAAGCAGCAGCCCAGAGCGTCCCCGGAAGAAGGAGATGCTGAAGGCCCTCCAGACTGGGGCTGATGTGGGTAAGCACCTCCTAAAGTCTACCTATGGTATTTCACATGCTTCAGCCAGAGCAGCTGCGGCTGGCATCTACCTAAGAAGGCATGCCTGGTTGAGGGTGTCAGAATTTGCTAGTGATGTCCAGCAGTTCATTCTAAATGCCGCTTTCAGAGGATACAAGCTGTTTGGGACAGATGTGCAGGACATACTCTCTGACCTGCAAGCCTCAGGACGGACTCTTAGATCAGTCCACTCCCTCTACCACACACAACCGAGAAGTGGGCGGAGAGTGCCCTTTCACAGGGCTACTCATAAACCTCGATCAGGGGCCAAGCAACAGAGCAAAAGTGGAGTAGCTTTGCTGGCCCCTCCGTCCTCCACAGGTGCCCAGCCTAAAGCCCCTAGAGGAGGTATGGCTGCGGCCACCGGATCTGGGTCAGCCTGAATCCTTATTAGACTCCCCACCCCCACCCCCCGGTACAAAATCTGGAGGAGGTGGTGGTAGGGGGTCACCTCTCCCTCCATCCGGCCCAGTGGAGAGAGGCTGCAACAAATGCTTGGGTCCTGCAGCTAATAGAACAGAGATGGCCTCCAGACTTTCCTCCAGTTCCCTCGACTTATCCTCCAGACCACATACCAGTGCTACTAGAGGAAGTACGTACACTGCTGAAGAAAAGGGCCATAGAACCAGTTCCTGGGAACAAGGGGTTCTATTCTCATTTCTTTCTAGTCCACAAATCCACAGGGGACATAAAGCCTATTCTGGATCTGAGAGGCCTGAACTTGTGTATTCAGTACAAGAAGTTCAGGATGGTCACTCTGCACACCTGCTGCTCCTCCTGCAAAAAGGGGACTGGATATGCTCCCTGGACATGCAGGGTGCTTACCTGCATATCAAAGTTTGCACACCCCACAGGAAGTACCTTAGTCTCCTGTTTCAGGGGGAACACTACCACTTCAGGGTATTACCCCTTGGCTTGTCATCTGCACCACGGGTATTTACCAAATGCTTGTCAGTTGTGGCAGCAGCCCTCCAGAGAGAGGGACTATTACTCTTCCCCTATCTAGAAGACTGGTTGCTCAAAGCTCAATCCAAGGAGCAGCTGTCCCACACCCTAGCATGTACCAGACAACTCTTCAACACCCTAGGAATCACAGTCAATCCTTCCAAGTCAGTCTTGACTCTTTGTCAGCATCTGCAGTACATAGGGGCAGTACTAGGCACTGCTCAGGGCTCAGCCTTTCTGCCCCAGGGCAGAGCGGAGCATCTTATGGCCCAGGCCCAGCTGCTTTACAACAGCAGGTACATCTCAGGCAGGACATTTCTGAAGCTATTGGGCCTCATGGCAGCAGCCATTGTCACAGTACCCCTGGCCAGGCTGCATATGAGGATCCCTCAGTAGACATCGAGTCCAGTGAGATCAATGCACCAACATTCTGGAACAGTGGATTCTAGTGACCTCTTCTGTCCGAAAGGTGCTCCAGTGGTGGATGGAATTCAGCAACTTGCTGAAAAGGGGTTTCCTTCCTTCTTCCTTCCCCTCATCACATTCTCACTACAGACGCTTTGGGGCTGGGCTGAGGGGCCCATCTGGGGCCTCATCAGACACAAGGAACATGGGCCAGAGTGGAGACTTCCCTCCACATAAACGTCCTGGAGATGTGGGTCATTCTGTGTGCTCTGCAAGCCTTCAAGAACCGTCTGTCCCTGGGGCATCTGCTGGTGCAGATGGACAAAATCAGTGTAGTACACTGCATAAACAAGCAAGGGGGAATTCATTCATATCCCCTGTGCAGCGACGCAATGAGAGTCTGGTACTGGGCTCTAGAACTGTTGGCCATCCACATTCCAGGCATCCAAAATGTCCTGGCAGACAGGTTATGCCAGTCACAGTCTCGAATGCATGAGTGGGAGCTGCTGACCTTGGTAGTAGAAGACCTGTTTGACAGGTGGGGTTGTCCAGAGTCGGACTTTTTTGCATCCCCACTCAATGCAAAACTGCCACTTTCTAGGGATGTGGATATGTTGTTCTTATCCACACTTGTTGGCATGTCCCTTTCCCCTTTAAATCTCGCGGAAAGGTCTTCAGGCTGGCTCCTTCCACCCACCCAGGTGGTATAACCCTCAGCTGCGCCCCATGACGCCAGATCTTCTTTTCTGCTGGAAGATTCAGGTTGCTTCCTCTTTGCGATTGCCTTTTGTAGGCCCTGGCTTCTAAACCTTCAGTTATTCTGAAAATTAGGCTAATTCGAGCTAGCAACTGTGTTCTTTGTTATTCGGTCATGAAAGATAAATCTTCCTCCGGATTTTGCGATGTCCGTGCGGCCAAAAAATGTCGCTCACTGATCCGCATACCGTGTGCGTCTACTGTCTGGGTGTCGGCCATGACACCCAGACTTTTGAAATGTGTCTTTGCATTCCACCCAAATGTCCTCGACAGTCACCTCACATGCCTTAAGTTGGGCAGGCCCAAAAAGAATCCTCTGGTGAAATCCAAAGAGGCCTGGAGGGCAGTCTCCGTGACTGCGGGGTCCACCAAGCAGCTGGAACACATGCAGGCCTTCGAAGCATGGGTGTAGGCAGGCATACTCCAAGCACTCCATGGTGTGCAATTTTATTTAAGGGTGGTAGCAAATAGGCTCTGAACTGCTTCCTTTTTCCATGAAAACTAACAAAGGCAATACTGAACCTTTCTGTAATTTTATTCATAGGAGTCGAAACTAGAAGAACTGGTCACTAATACTCTCTTTACATCCCCAGGACAATACAACTTTACAGGCTCTGGGCTGGTATGTGGGTGTCTTAGGGAGCAATGCATGGCATTTGTATTTACCCATGCATGGCGACAACCACTGTCATGAGATACAAAAGTTGTATTTATTGTGCCAAATGAGGCAACAAACACAGGCCTGGTGTACATTTGTATATTGTCTGGCTACACCTGGGGGGGAGGGGGGAGGTAGCAGTGAGTCCACTTAGTGTGCAGATCTGAAATCCCTGGCTACACCCCTGCTTCGAAGAAGAATTGTGTGGGCTGTGGAATCATCTTCTCGGTCGATTTTTGTTACCCTCAACCCGGGCTCCACGTTTTCGGGTTCCTTCCGAGAGTTGTCAGTCCCTCCCCACTAAAGGCGAGGGACCTGCAGGATCGCATTCCTCTTGGTCCTGTAAAAGGGAAAAGGATCCAAAATCTTCTTTGTCTTGGTGAAGATGCACTTGGGATCATGAGCGATTCAGTCCCGGGAGCCGGCAGTGTCGACTTCGGTTGAAATTGCTTCCTAGGCCGCTGGCTTCTTGGCCCTGCCATCTGGCCAGATGACCATGGTCTCGACTGACGAGGTTGATACCGTTCTCTATCCCGTCAACCCGTTGTCAGACGATGACTCTTTGACAAGGACTCCGGTCCTGCCTCTTCCTGATGAGGAGAACCAGCCAGCTGGGAATCCCATCGAGGAACTGGTCCCTGATCCGGGTAAATCACCGGTTCCCCTGGTGTCTCCCGAGCGACCTAGTTAGCCAGTCCGATCGAGGTAGAGATCTGGGAACCCCTCGGCTGACAGGCCAAGGAAGGCGCACAAGCGCTCTAAAAAGAGGCAATGCCATCTGTCACCCTCGTCCTCCTCGGATGAGGTGAGGCTTTGGCGGAAACTTCGTCGATGCTACGAGGATTTGATGTGGTAGCAGCTGATTTTGTCCAGACAGAAGCCGGCCACGGTTTCTACTCTGGCAGTGCAGGCTTCGGCCTGGGCCGAAGCCGACTCCTTCGGAACCAGTCATATTGGTTTCCCAACCCGCGGAGCCAACCAAACCTGCTCTGGTTTGGCCAGAATTGGTCTCTCCACTGATCGTGGTGGAGCCGCCTAAACAGCCTTCACGAGGGGCTCCTGCAAAGAATTCCTAGGTGGTTCCGGGACTCCCACGTAGGTTGTCTGTCACCCTTACGCCCGATTGCCCCAGGCGTGTTGAAGGGGACCATGGTGGCCGACTGATCTATCCAGATTCTTCAGATACAAAAGGCACCGACTTACACACTCACCCACGGGACGATGAGTCTATCGGTAGTCTGTCGACGGAGGAGTGCCCTTTGTTTTTTCAAGGGATTCTCCGGCTCATCTCCGAATCCATGGGGATGCCCCGGAGCCTGTCCAGAAAAGGGCGGAGTACCTTCTTACAGATATTCTTAAAAGAGGGAATACTCCCACGGAAGCCTTTCCTGTGGCCGAAGCCATTGTTGGCCCGGCCTTGGAGCTCTGGCAGCATCCTGCCTCCTGCCCAGCACCATCTGCCCGGATGGCCCGCAAGTATGCGGTGCCCATTGGGTCCCTCTTGGTGTTCACTGAACACCCCTTGGCCAAGGGGTTGGTGACCGCCTCAGTGTTCAGATGCACAGGCAGCTCTGCTGACACTAATAGACCTCCTGACAAGGAGTCCTAAAAACTGGACCACACGGCCAGGAAGGTCTGTGCAGCCTCCTCTCTAGGCCTCCGTCAGGCGAGCTTGGCCGTCGTCATGGCACACTTCTCTCATGCCCAGTTGGGCTCCTTAGATGAAGTTCTCCCGCACCTCCCCGCAGACCTTCAGAATATGGTCAAGCAGGTCCGGGACCAGGGCCGTGCCGTTGCGAAGCAGCAGCTTCAGATGGCTTTGGACCTTGGGGACTCTTGCACCCATTCGGTGGCAGCCACAGTTGCTTCATGCAGCAGGGCTTGGCTGAGGCTTTCCACCTTCACGGCGGATACCCCGCACAAACTCACTGATGTTCCTTTCCTGGGTACCGATCTCTTCAGCCCAAGTGTGGATGGTCACCTTCAGTGAATCGAGCAGTCCAGTGCCACCTTGGACTCAGCCACTTCTGCTCAAAGCACCCCGGCGCCAAGAAGCAGCAGAAAAAGAAAAAGCCTTTTTGGCACCCTGCTCCTGTGGCCCAGCAGCCCTCCTTTCATGGTGGGCAGCAAAAGCAGGCAAAGGCTTGGTGCCCTCAGCCCATGTCCGGGCCTCCTCCGGCCCGCAGACAGGGAGGTCGGGGTTCAGGCCCTGGACCCTCTTCCTCCAAGCCTGCCACCCCTATCCCTGTCACGTCAGCTCTTGGTCCTCCCGTGGGGGGTCTGCTCTGCCACTTTCTTTCTGCCTGGTCCACTGTTGCCACGGACAGGTGGGTCTTAGAAGTGGTCGGCCAGGGTCTGCCTCTGGAATTCGAGCAGTACCCTCACAGCTGAGCCTGCGCCCAAGGGGAGGAGCGAGTATCAGCCCACACTCTGTCGGCTCTTCGAGACGACATAGCTAAGATCCTCCAGCCAACCCAGGGTTTGTTTCCAGGTACTTCCTGGTCCCAAAACAGACGGGGGGGCTGGCACCCCATTCTAGATCTGCACGAGCTGAATCAGTATCACAGGCCACGCACCTTCCGGAGGGTAACTCTGTCCTAGATCATACCATCCCTGGAGCAAAACATGTGGTTCTGCTCACTGGATCTCCAGGATGCATTCTTTCACGTCCCAATCCGTCCCTTGCAGCGGTTTCTCCACTTCAGAGCAGAGGGAACCCTATACGAGTTCTGAACCATGCCATTCGGCCTGTCATCAGCCCCAAGGATCTTCACCAAATGCATTGCAGTGGTGGCAGCCCATCTCGGGCGTTGAGGGGTCAGAGTGTACCCCTACCTCGATGATTGGCTCTTGGCAGGTTCCACCCAGCAAGAGATGGAGAGATCCAGGGACCTGGCCCTCCGGACCTGCTCTCAACTTGGCCTGATCATCGAGGCCAAGTCGGAGGTCGTGCCTTCTCAGGCGATATGCTTCATCGGGGCAGAGCGTGACTCTTGCTGAACCAGAGCTCGGCTCCCAGCGGACAGGGCGGAGGTTCTCTCCTCCTTTTCCCAATCATTTCTGGTTTTGCACTCGCACCCTGCCCTGGACTTTCTGTGCCTTCTGGGCTACATGGCAGCCTGTATTACCATGGTCCATTGGGCCAGGTGGCATATGCGCCCCCTTCAGTGGGAGCTGGCTGCCCATTGGACTCAGCACCTAGGTCATTTCAGCCAGCTGATCACTGTGACCCAGAAGATGTGGGACGCTCTCTAGTGGTGGACCCACCTAAACCAGTGGCAGGAAGGGATCCCGTTTGTCAGCCCCGAGCAGACAGTAATCCTCATGATCGATGCCTCTCTCACAGGATGGGGAGCCCACATGGGGAACAGGGCCCACAGGTTCTGGAACCTCAAGGAATCCCGATACCATACCAACCTGTTGGAGCTCAGAGCGGTCAGACTGGTGTTGTCAGCATTCACTCAGCAGCTTCGGGGTCAAGTGGTTCAAGTCCAGATGGACGATATCATGACCATGTACTACCTCAACAAGCAGGGTGGCACACACTCCTGGCTGTTGTGTCGGGAAGCACTCCACATCTGCACACTCGTGAGCCAACTGGAGGCAGATCTCCTAGCCATCCATGTGGCAGGAGCCTCAAATTAACTGGCGGATGCTCTAAGCCACATAGGCAAGACATCCCACGAGTGGTCTCTACATCCAAAGGTAGCTTACAGCCTGTTCTTCCACTGAGGCAAACCGATGGTGGACCAGTTTGCCTCCAGGGAAAACACCAAGCTGAAGCTGTTTCATGCCCACCCCAACCCCCCTCAGCGGGGATCGCTGCACGTGGATGCCTTCTCGAGGCCATGGACCCCAGGGCTCTTTTATGCCTTCCCTCCATTTCCCTGGATCCACAGGGTGCTTCTCAAGGTAAGGAAGGACAAGGCGCAGGTGATCATGGTAGCCCCAGACTGGCCCCTCCAATTTTGGTATCCAGATCTCCTCAGCCTCAGCAACAGGCTCCCGAAGCATCTTCCAGCACACCTGGACCTGATATCTGTCAGTCAGGGGAAAGTATTCCATCTGGACCTTCAGTCCCTGTACCTGACAGCCTGGTAGCTGAATGGCTAGAGTTCCAGGCTTTGGGACTCTCCGAGGATGTACTCACAGTAGTGGAAGCATCCAGGAAGGAGTCCGGCCAGAAAGTGCTGTGACACTTGGACAGCTGGTTCTGATCACTGTATCATTTTTGTAATATAAAAATGGGTTATGGACTGTCTCTCTTGAGAAATGCTGAAACAGCATGTGAGATCACACACACACACAGGTTTTAGATACAAGGAGTTAACTGGAAGGCCAGAAGCTAATTACAGACTTTTCTAAGTTAATTATAGCTTTGACTGCTAAGAGGGAAATCCGTATCCCTTTTATGACATTTCGAGGGGGAAACCAGGTTTAGTACACTGGTGCGAAATCATAAATGCTTTGGTGTCTGTGTGAGAGGGAATACTGCTCACAAATCAAAGAAATGTCATTTTAAAAAAATGAGTTGTGCTGAGGATTACAGAATTTAATACTTTGAAAAGACTTTCTGTTTTTGTATAGATATATTTTTTTGTTCATATTCTGCCGGGGAGGAGCTAGGTGACCTCACACAAAGGGGTTGGCAAATAGTTTTCTTTAAGGAATATTCTGTTTTACTTCAGACACTTCTATCTAGACTCTGACAGAGAAACATCTATGAGCACTTTAAGCAGTTAGAGAGAGAGAGAGAGAGAAATCTAAGTACTGTAGTAGGAATTGCACTGTTTAAACCTTGTTCTTTTAAAAGATTTGTATGGTTCTTGTGATATTGGTTCTGTATTTTATGTTTTACATATTGTGTTTCTGTTTTAGTAAAACTCTTATTTTTAGAGCCTACTTGGTCTGTCTTTCATTTCTTTCCTTTTGTAAGTGGAGTATATATGGTAAAAGCAGACACTGTACATAAGCTTGAATGGTGATACCAGACTGGAAAAAGGTAAGCGTTTTAAATCTGAGGTCTTTTATTACAGTTTTTAAGGGTTCATTTTTGTACACCTGGTTAGGTGCCTGTAGGCAAAGATATCTGGCCCCCCGAAGACAGAATTATCTGAGCCTGTGCATTGGGTATGCTAGCAAGAGGTTCACAGTTTGAATCCCTCCAAGACTTGAGACCAAAGGTTGATTTGAACCCACAAAACAGACAGGAGGGTTACCCTGTTTCTGTAAACTGTTCACAAGACTGTGCTCGGAGGTTGGCACTTTGGGAGTAGAGGGCTGACCTGCAGAGTGGGTTTGTGACAAGTGCTACGCCTTCAAATGGAAAAGGTTTTCCATTTGGTGCCAGGGCAAGGGCCTGGACCCTCTGTCCTGTGGTGAGCATTTTGGACTACCTTTGGTCTCTGTCCAAAGGGTGGTCTTCATCCCTTAAAGTGCACCTGGCAGCCATCTCTGCTTACTGGGCACGGGCCGGTCAGCAGACGATGGCACAGGAGAAAGTGATCTTGCACATTTTTTCAAAGGTCTCAATCACATATCCCCTCCGGTGCGTGAACCTCCACCTCCGTGGGATTTACTGCTGGTTTTGGCAAAGCTCATGGGCAAGCCATTTGAACCAGTGCACAAGTGTGAGTTGTCACACTTGTCATGGAAGACGGCCTTCTTGGTGGCTATCACGTCCGCCAGAAGGACTGGAGAGCTCCAGGCACTCTCGGTGGAGTCTCCTTATCTGGTCTTCCACAGGGACAAGGTTGTCCTGAGCCCCCACCCAAAATTCCTCCCGAAGGTGGTGTCAGAGTTTCACCTTAATCAGGTGTTGACTGTACCTGTGTTCTACCCAAACTACACCTCGGAGGCCGAGTACAGGCTCCATACTCTGGACCTGAGACGTGCTCTCTCCTACTATAAGGAGAGGGCGGCGGAAGTTCGGGGAGAGGTTCGCCAGCTGTTTGTCACCTACGCTGAAGCCGCACCTGGCAGGCCTGCAGCAAAGCAGACGATTGGCAGATGGATTACATCCTGCATTGATCTCTGCTATAGGTTGACAGGTAGGGAGCCTCCCAGTGGGTTAAGGGCTCATTCCACCTGCCATTCCGCTGCGTCAGTGGCTGCTTGTAGGGACGTCCCTATTCAGGAGATCTGCAGGGCTGCTACCTGGAAGTCAGCACCCACCTTCATTTTCCATTACCACATTAACCTTGAGTCACACTGGATGCTGGTTTTGGGGCCTCAGTTCTCCAATCTCTGTTCTCGAAGTAGGTGGTGTGCACCTTGTCTCCCTCCTCCGGGAGAACTGCTAAGAGTCTGCCAGACAGTGTGGATAGAACATCATATCCACATCCCTAAAACGGGTTACTCACCTGTAACAGTAGATCTTCCACGGAGTGGTCTCTTGCAGTAGGTAATATTTTTAGGTATCCAGCAGAGGTCGCTGTGTTGCATGGCAGCTCTTATAGCAGTTTTTCACCAGGGACCACCCACACATAACATCAGCTTCCTGTTTCCTGTATGTGTGTAGGCGGTCCACAGTTCATTTTCCCGCCATCTTCAGCTCGCGCAGCAGCTAGTGCAACTTCTGTGTGGCAGTCATCGACGAGAAACTTGGAACTAAGACGAATGTCTACTGATTGTTCAACTAAACAAGCTTTATTTCATTTCTGTTGTTGCAGTAGGAAGATATACAGCTTTTGCAATCACACACTTTGTGTAAGGTGTCTGGGACCCACACTCGACGCCAATTCCTGCAGCTTATGTCAGGACTTCAATCAGGCAACTCGTCGACGATGATTACTTGAAATTCAACAACTTTTGATGGAGCAGAACATGTCTCTCTTGGAGAACCAGGGGACTTGTGCCAAGGGCTCCCCCTCTACTGGTTCCCGTTCCAGGCAGAAAAGGAAGGAGGAGCCCACCTCACACTCCCTGCCTCAACGGGACGTCCTTTAAGCGCTTCTTCGTCGATGGGGGTTCATACACTCTCGTCAGTGACACTTTCTAGCGTTTTAACTGCAGTCCAACTAGTGACTGCTCCATCGACGGGGGCTCCTCTCCCGTCAACGCATCTGGCAATTTAAGTGGAAATAACTCCTTTTCCCCTGCGGGCTCATTGATGAGATCCTGTATTCCTCAGGGGAAGCCCACGGCTTATGACTTATTGACTGCCCCTCAGCCTGCCCAGGTGGCTTCTTATATGGGTCAGGCAGACCGTGATCAGGACCCTGGTCTTTACTACCCAGGGGCAAGACCTGCTCAGGCTACCCATCCCATTCCCTCTGTCACCGCTCTGGTTTCCCAAAATGTCCCCCTTCTTACCCCCCCTTCCCAGGAAAGGGACCTCACCAATGTAGTCCAACACGACTTGCATGCCATGCGGCATTCTCAGCCCTCTGAAGGGCTGGGTGATCTCACCCGATCTCCTCCCCCTCCTCCACCTAAAACATTCCACAGTGACCAGAATACCATACCACCCTGGTCTCCTCCTCCATTTGTAGAGGAGTATTTGTCAGATGACCAAGAATTGCCACCTGATTTCACCAGTGATCTTGAGGATGAAGAGTTTCAAGATTTGGATTTCCCTAATCTAGAATCCTCCTATTCAGAAATCTCTTCTCTGGATGAGGATCTGCCTTTGCCTATGGCAGCCTCTCCCCCAGATGACCCTTCCTTTAGAGGAATGATGGTTCAAATTCAAAAAGTCATGGGATTTTTCACTACGGTACATGACAAGCAACACAAGGATATGGCAGAATACCTTGAGTTACCTGAGAAGCCTGTTTTTTAGTGGTTCCCCCACTAATACCAACTTACCAGAATGCCATGCTGGTCACTTGGCATCAACCTTCAGCTATTACAGCTGTTCCCTGCAAAGCAGATCATCTGTATCAGGCTCCTCTGGACCAACCCATTCTGTCTAGTATTCCAGAGGCAGATTCTGTGATCATTACTGCCACTCCTGACCATACCAAAAAACCCAAGCACATGAGCTCCTTACTTCCTTATAAGGAATCCCGAAGAATTGACTATCTGGAGAAAAAGGTAGTTTCCTCAGGTGCTATGAATATCAGAATTTTGAACTATATGGGTCATATGATTAAATATCAGCGAACCCTGGGGTCCTCTGCCATTGAGCTTATCAATAAACTCCTTCCCTCCCTCTCAGGAAAGGGATAAATTATTGGCTACAGTAACAACTAGTAATTCAATTTCCCGTCACCTTCTGAGGTCAGGATATGATGCAGTTGGTACCTCAGCCCGACTATCAGCCACTGGTATCACTCTGCATCGCCATGCTTGGCTTCATGTTTCAGGCTTTGCACCTGTTATACAACATGAAGTAGCTAATGCCCCCTTTAACGGGTCCAAGCTGTTTGGGCCAGGAACTCAAACTTTGCTGGATGACTTACAGGCATCAGGGTGAGCCCTCCGTATGGTCCATGGCATGTATCATACTCCATCTACAAGCTACCGTACTCAACACTCCCCTTATTCCAAAAGAGATGGCCGATACAGAGGTAATAACAAATGCGGCTTCAGAGGTCGTGCTTAATCCAACAGAGGCAACACCTCTACCGCCCAGGGTGCCCGCTCCCGCCCTTCAGGTGGGACTGCGCAGCCTGCCTCCCAGTGACCCACTAGGCCCCCCCCCCCCGCCTCCTTGACCAGGCCTCGGAGGCTGTGGTGGGTCGTTTTGCCCTCCATCTGGAGGCCTGGCAAATGATCCCCTCTGACAATTAGGTACTTTAGAGTATACAGTACGGTCATACATTGGAGTTTCTCTCCACCCCACGCCCTTGCCCTCCATGCAAGATTCATTATCCTCCATAGCATATACCCATCTTACAGGAGGAATTAACAGCCCTTTTGTCCAAACAGGCCATTGTACCGGTGCCCCTTCTGGAACATCAGATGGGATTTTACTCCCCATATCTTTCTGGTACCCAAACGTACAGGAGACCTCAGACTAATGTTGGATCTCAGATAACTGAATCTTTACATTCAGTACAAACGTTTCCGCATGGTCGCCCTACCGACCATCATGCCGATTCTGAAACAGGGCAATGGGCTTTGCGCCCTGGACATGAAGGATGCCTACCTTCATATTCCCATCTGCCCTGCCCACCACAAATTTCTACACTTCCACTTACTGGGTCAACATTACCAGTTTTGAACACTCCCTTTTGACCTTTCATCAGCCCCCAGAGTGTTCACCAGGTACCTAGTGGTGGTGGCAGCAGCCTTTCGAAGAGAAGGGCACTTAATCTTTCCATATCTAGATGATTGGCTAATAAAAGCGAACCCTGCAGTAGCTCTGCTTGCCTCCCTTGATGCCACCTTGAAAATGTTTGCAGATCTGGGAATCACAGTAAATTGGCCAAAGTCCAGTCCAAACCCAACACTGTCTCTCCAGTGTATTGGAGCTGTTCTAGATACAGTTTCAGCCAGGGCTTACCTCCCACCTGCCCGGCAGGATATGCTCATAGCTCTGGCATTACATATACAGACTCAGAAGATAGTCACAGTCAGACAGATGCTGCGCCTTCAGGGTCACATGTCCGCTGCCATCCCTGTGGTAGCCTTTGCCCATCTCCACATGCGCTGTCCAGTGAACCCTCCAGAATCAATGGTCCCAAAAACAGGACAGTTCTAAGTCAAAATCAAGGTCATTCCCTCTCTGAAGTCCTCCCTCACATGATGGACAATCAAATCAGGGAATGCTCTCCAATCCCCCACCCATGCAGGCGTTGACCACGGATGCTTCCCTGCTCAGCTGAGGAGCGCACTTAGGGCTTTATCAGACTCAAGGCCAATGGCCTGCTTCTCCCCATCTGTCTCATATCAGTCTTCTAGAGATACTAGCGGTCCGTCTAGCCCTCCAGCCGTTCCGACCCTACCTCAAACCAGGATCATTACTGATCCAGTCAGACAACACTGCAGTAGTGTTCTACCTCAACAAGCAAGGGGGTACAAAGTCTCGCGCACTATGCAGAGAGACCCTTGCTGTCTGGCAGGAAGCCATACAGCAACACCTGACACTAACAGCTGTCCACCTACCGGGACATTGCAACCAGTTAGCCGACTGGCTGAGTTGCCAGTCTACAACTCACGAATAGACACTTCACGGGAAAGTGCTCCAAGAAATCCCCAACTAATGGGGCACTCTACAGATAGATCTGTTTGCCTCCCTAGAGAATTACTGTCTTCCCCAGGTATTTTTCCATTATCCTAAACAGAAAGGGTTGATCTATAGATGCCCTGTCCCAACCCTGGACAGATCTCTTCTTATATACTCTCCCCCGTCCCTCTCCTGCCACGGACTTTACTGAAACTACGGTTAGAACCGCCACGATGATTCTCATAGCCCCACTGTGGCCTCGCCAGTCATGGTTTCCCTACTCCTGCAACTGTCAGTACAGGATCCCATCCTGTTGTCGATCAGACCAGACCTCTTGACTCAGTGTCACAGGTCTCTACTACACCCCAACCAGAAGACTGTACACCTTCATGCTTGGCTCCTCAGGACGCTTTCATAATTCATTTACGAGTGTCCTCTTCTGTTGCCGATATCCACTTGGCTTCCCGTAAGCCAGCAACAAGAGCAACATACAATTCCAAATGGAAACGCTTTTCCACATGGTCAACCTCTCGATCTTTGGACCCTTACTCTTGTCTACTGGACTACCTGGCCTCACTGAGTCTGGTCTAAGTTATTCTTCCATTAAAGTCCACTTAGTTGCCATCTCCGCTTTCCATGAGCCTCTGGATGGCAGGTTACTTTACCAACATCATCTAGCTAAGATGTTTTTGAAAGGAATGTTACATATTAAACCTCCTATTAGAAGACCCACTCCACCGTGGGATCTCAGTTTTATGATTGAAAAATTTACCCCTGAGCCTTTTGAGCCAGCTGCCACCTGTGATCTCCATTTTCTTTCATGGAAAACCCTATTTCTAGTGGCTATCACTTCCGCTCACCGTATTTCCGAGCTCCATGCCCTCATCTGTAGGGAAACTTACTTGATTTTCCACAAGGACCAGGTGGTCCTTCGTACCAACCCTTCCTTCCTTCCTAAAGTAGTCTCCAAACATGCTTTTAAATCAGTCCTTGGAGGTTCCAGTCTACTCCAATCAGAGTGAACATCTCCTACATACTTTAGATGTCCACCGTATATTATGCTACTGTACTAACCAGACACAATCAATTACAAAGATGTCTCAACTGTTCGTCTCCTTTGCCCCGGGACGCGAGGGTCTCCCGGTTGCGACACGTACTCTTTCATCCTGGTTGGCGCTTTGTATTGCATTTTGTCACAAAAAATGCAACAAGCCTTTACCTGGATCTGTCCAAGCCCACTCCACTAGAGCTATGGCCACCACTGCGGCTTGCTTTAAGGGAGCATCCATTTCAGATCTCTGCAAAGCAGCTACCTGATCCATGATCCATACATTCACAAGGCACAATAATCTGGATATTGCCTCACAATGTAGGACGGCCTTCGGCCATGCAATCCTACAAGGTCTCATCTCATAACTGCCCTCCTACATGGGCATTACTGCTTGGGATTCATCCCAAAAGTATTACCTACTGCAAGAGACCACTTCGTGGAAGATAGTACAGTTGCGTAAAAACTTACCGTAACAGTAGATCTTTGAGGAGTGTCTCTTGCAGTAGGTTTGTTCCCACCCTCCATCCCCCTCCTTCTCGGAGAGAGCAAGTTCTGGTCCAATGACTAGGGTTGGGACTTCTTTGGTACCTCGGCTTCCCCTCGATCCTCGCTTTGCCAGCTGAATCCGGCTGGGGAACTGAGGATACCAGGGACTGTCCACACTTATATAGGAAACAGGAAGTTGATGTACTGTGTGGGTGGTCCCTGGTGAAAAACTGCTAGAAGAGCACCACAGCGACCTCTGCTGGATACCTAAAAGCATTACCTACTGCAAGAGACACTCCTCAAAGATCTACTGTTACAGTAAGATCTTACTTCGAGACACAGCTCTTGCAGCAGGATACACCATTAGGACTGAAGCCGTCAGGCGCCAGGACCCCTCAGAAATCTTTCTAGCTAGCTATCTTCAGCGGGGACCGCCCCCGAAGTCGGTCCCGCCTCCGACGTCAGGCGTGGTACAAAAGGGGGTGGTCCCGACAGAATCTCCAGTTCTTTCCGGCCGTTGAACTGCATGCCTCGACCCTCCGGTCACAGTCTAGCGCGCGACGCGTGGTTCCAGAACTTCCTTCGGGAAATTATCTACAATCAAGAATTTTCGAACTCTGATGTCCTCTCCGACCTCCGGTCACTTATCCAAGTGCGCGGTGGCAAACAGATCCCTTAAGGACCGCATTCTCAAGGTAAGGCCCGGTGCTTGGCCCAGACCACATACACCAAGGCCTGCTCTCTGTGCCAGGGTTCAACAGTCGCACCAGGATCCGCCGCAGAAGGCCCTCCAGGCATTTTTGCTAGAGGAACAGCTCGGGCCATGTCATTTAAGGGGAATCGCCTCACAGACACGGGAAAAGAAGAAGAAGGAGAGGATCTTCCCGTCGCTGCTCGGGCCTCCGAGTCCTGCAGCTCCGGTTCACGCGGTCCGACCGGTCCCGTCTGAGGGCCTCGTCTCTTCCCCAGCTGCGGCTCCAGTTCGAAGCCTGCTCAGGCCTCTTCCGCCAGGCCGTCGTCCTCTTCAGCCCAGAAGGCCGTGGCGAAGTGGAACGCCACCACTATCATCACAAGTCGGCCTCCGCCTCGGTCCCTGACGCCTGTCTTCCTCAGTCCCCCGAGAGACCTTGGACGTCGGTGGGGGGTCTGACGTCCGTGCTGCCTGAGCCGAGGGCTCCTGCGCCTCCGACGGCCGTCGGTCAGGAGTCCCTCACGGAGGAGGAATTGGTCCAGCCCGACGACCAGACGGGCACTCCCGGCCGCGAGCAGTCTCCCAGGGGTCCCTCGCCACCGCCTGAGGCCCCAGCGGAGCCGACGTCGGGGTTGTCATTGGCCGAGGTGAAGGACCTGTTTACGTATTGGTGGGACACCATTAGGAAGGACGTGGTACCCCCAGTCCCTCCTCCTCCTCCTCCTCCTCCTGTACCTACTCCGGCCCCAGCCCCACCTTCACCTGTGAGGTCAGCCGGCCGTTCCATCCCCAGGGAGCCTGAGACTCCTCCCAGGGGCCGTCATTCCAAAAGGAGACCTCCGTCCAGATCTTCGTCTTCTGGATCGCCCAGTCCCAAGAGATCCAGAAGACGCCGTCGGTCACCGTCGACGGAGGGCACGGGATCATCCTTCTCTACTTCTAGATCCCCGTCTCCGGTCTCGCTTCCCTCGCCGGACCCACGTGAGACTCCACGGTCTCCTCCGGACGACCCTTCCTTCATGGATATTTTACGTCATATCCAAGAGAATATGGGGTGGGAAGCTGAAGAGTTGGACCCCGAGAGGTTACGCCTGGCCAAGTACCTTCGGCAGAAGGACCCTAAGCCTGTGGTGGTGCCACCCTTGGTGGACACTTTTGTGGACGTCACCTAGGCTGCATGGAAGCGCCCCGCATTTCGCCTCCTCGGGCGGTGCCGAAGAAGGCTGACCGGTTGTACAGGGCTCCTAAGGGGGACCAGTACCTGTCACAGCACCCTCTGGCTGATTCTCTGGTGATCACAGCCTCACATGACCGGTCTCAGAGGCCGCAGCATCTGAGCACCCTGCCACCGGACCCTGAGTCCAAGCAGTTGGACTCCTTGGGTAGGCGCACGTACGCTTCCGCGACTTGCGCCATCAGGTCCCTGAACTACCTTACCCACATGGTGCAGTTCCAGAACGCCCTGTGGGAACAGGGCCTAGAGGCGGCCGAGAGGCTGCCAGATGGTGAGCAGAAAGAGGAGATGCTTCAGCTTCTCCGAACGGGTTCAGACGTGGGGACCCAAGTTCTGAGAGCCGCGTATGACTCTGCGGACTCTTCAGCCAGAGCGGCTGCATCAGGCGTTTGCCTCCGGAGGCACTCATGGCTCCGTGTCTCCGGTTTCACCCCAGACGTCCAGAAAAACATCCTGGACACACCCTTTGAAGGTGAGGTGTTGTTTGGTAATCCATCCGAAAGGATCATTACCAAACTCCAAGAGGCCGGAAAGGCGGTCCGGTCAGTCCAGGCGATGTACCGGCCAAGACTTGGTACCTTTCGTAGGAACCAAGACCGTTTTCATGGGCGGACTCAGAGGCAACAGCCCCATTCCGCCACACAGCACAGGGGCTCTGGGTTTAGGAGGACCCAGGGGAAGCAGTCCGCCAGCAGGGGTCAGCGCACTCCCAAGGCCACCCAACCGGCGGGTCCTTCAGCCGCCACAGCATGACTCCTTTCCGGCCCCCGCCCCTCAGGATCAACGGGAAGTTTCGGTCGGGGGTCGCATTGCGAACTTCCTGTCGGGATGGCAGGCACTAACCACCGACAGGTGGGTGCTTCAGTTGGTCGGCATCGGCCACTTTTTAGAGTTCGCAGAGCAGCCACCCTCGAGGCCTCCTCTGCTCTCCCGGTATTCGGGTCAGCACCGCGCCTTAATTTGGCAAGAGATAATCGCACTCCTGAGCAAGGGAGCGATTCAGCATGTCCCAGGAAACCAGAGAGGACTAGGGTACTATTCTCACTTCTTCCTGGTTCCCAAAAAGACAGGGGACCTCCGTCCTATTCTGGACCTAAGCGACCTCAACTTATCAGTCGCATACAAAAGATTTCGCATGGTGACCCTTCCGGGCCTAATTCCCATGCTAAAACAAGGCGCCTATTTAGCGTCCCTAGACAAGCAGGATGCCTACCTGCACATCCCCATAGCTCGGGCGCATCAGAGGTTCCTGCGCTTCGAGTTCCTGGGCCACCACTTTCAGTTCCGGGCTCTCCCCTTCGGACTGTCATCCGCTCCAAGGGTCTTTACCAAATGCATGGCAGTCGTGGCAGCTGCTCTAAGGAGAAAGGGCCACTATGTGTTCCCGTACCTCGACAATTGGCTTCTCATGGCCGCCTCCAGGAGGCGGCGCCCACAAGCGTATCCAGGACACCCAGGTCCTGTTTGGATCGCTGGGCATTCTCATAAACCAGGAGAAGTCGGTCTTGGTACTGTCGCAAAGCCTGCAATTTATAGGTGCAGTGCTGCACACGGTCCAGGGAAGGGCTTTCCTCCCAGTCGACAGGGCGGAACGCATCAGGTCTTTCATAGAGGACCTTTCAACGAATCAGACCGCTCCAGCCAGGTCGGTCCTTCGTCTGCTCGGACACATGGCTGCGGCCATTCCCACGGTACCCTTCGTGCGACTCCACATGCGGATAACGCAGTGGATGCTCAAGGCGCAGTGGGACCAGAGGCAAGACCATTTGCAGCACCCAGTCAGAATCACGAAACGGGTGGTTCAGGACTGGCAGTGGTGGTTAGCCCCCGGGTCGCTTTCCAATGGCATCCCTTTTGCAGCGCTGTTCCCGGAGATAACCCTCACCGCAGACGCCTCAGGTCTCGGGTGGGGAGCTCACCTGGATGGGGTGAAGTCTCAAGGTGTATGGAGTCCACTGGAAGCTCATCTTCACATCAATATTCTAGAGATGAGAGCGGTCCTCTGTGCACTCCAGGCTTTCCAGTCCATGATCCCACCGTGTACCATCCTGCTTCAGACGGACAACACGGCGGTAATGTATTACCTCAACAAACAAGGAGGCGCACACTCTTACCCCCTTTGCAGGGAGGCCATGAGAGTGTAGGAGTGGGTGATCGGACGGCGCAAGTTTGATTGCGGTACATGTTCCCGGTGTGGACAACACGATCGCAGACGGTCTGAGTCGCACTCAGGCCAGAGTCCACGAGTGGGAACTTCTTCAGAAGGTGGCAGAGGATCTGTTCATTCGATGGGGAACCCCAGAGCTAGATTTATTCGCGTCCCCATCCAACGCAAAACTGCCCAATTTTTGCTCGCTAGATCCAGGGCCTGGAGTTTTCTGGCGAGACGCGTTGTCTCTCTCCTGGGAGAACAGATTCCTCTACGCCTTTCCTCCCTTCCCGTTGATCCAGAGAGTTCTTCTCAAACTGCGCAGGGAGCATGCGCGTCTAATTCTGGTGGCCCCCTTTTGGCCCAAACAGATCTGGTTCCCATTGCTGGCACAGCTATCCCGGGACCCTCCGCTCCCGCTGCCGCTCAGTTCGCACCTTCTGTCTCAGGAGCGAGGTTCATTGCTGCATCCGGATTCGCTCTTGAACCTGCACGCATGGCTCCTAGAGACGTAGCCATTTTGCGACACGGGGTCTCGCAAGAGGTTGCGGAGGTCCTCTCTGCAGCCAGGAAGCCAGCTACACACGCTACATATGCCATGAAATGGCGTCGGTTTTGTTTGTAGTCACGGGCTCGTGACCTCTCCCTTTAGGTTGCCCTGTGAGGGCAGTCTTGGACTACCTCCTTTCCTTTCCACTCGGGCTGGCCTACTCCTCTATTAAGGTGCACCTGTGCGCTATTTCGGCTTATCATCTGCCGGTGGGACAGCGCACTATTGCTCAGCATGATGCTTCTCGGGAGTTTTTGAGAGGGGTGTTACACCTTAGGCCTCCTATCAAGGACCCAGTTCCTCCATGGGATCTCCTTTTTGTCCTGGAGCAGCTCACTCTTCCTCCCTTTGAACCAGCCGCGGATTGCGAGCTACGTTTTCTGTTGTGGAAGACGTTGTTTTAGTGCCGCTACTTCAGCCAGAAGGATTTCTGAGCTTCATGCCCTCATGTGTAAAGAGCCTTATTTGGTTTTTCACGGGACAGAGTATCTCTGAGGACAAACCCGAAGTTTTTGCCTAAGGTGGTTTCAGCTCTCACTCCTAAATCAGGACACCGACCTTCGGTCTATTTCCCAGTTATTCGAATAGAGGAGGCTTTGCTCCACACTCTGGATGTTCACCGCAGCCTGAGTATTACCTCAATAGAACTAAGCCCTTCGGCTTCTGACAGCTCTTGTCTCTCGCGCACAGAGAATGAGAGGACAGCGGTGTCAAGCAGTCCTTATCCGCTGGCTCGTGCAATGTATTTCTCATTGCTATCAAGCTAGGCATAAGCCCCTCCCGGGTTCCATCCGGGGTCATTCCACTAGGGGTGTGGCCACCTCCTTTGCTGCTCTCAAAAATGTCTCAATCTCAGCCATTTGCGCTGCGGCTACTTGGAGCTCTGTGCATACCTTTATCAGGCATTATAGTCTGGACATAGCTTCTAGGCGAAGGGCCGGCTTCGGCCTGGCCGTGTTGCAGGGCCTCTTGTCCTGAGTCGGGATTTGGTTTGAATTTCTCCGCATCTTCCTCTTCCTCCTCCCAATGTTTGTGGGACAAGCATTATTGCTTGGGAATCAGTCCTAATGGTGTAACCTGATGCAAGAGCTGTGTCTCGAAGTAAGATAGTACAGTTACGTAAGAACTTACCGTAACAGTAGATCTTCGAGAACAGCTCTTGCAGCAGGTACCTTCCTGCCCTCCGTGTCCCCCTTGGAGGAAGTATGGCTCGTGGCTGTTTTAAAAAAAAAAAAAACAACAACAAGAACAAACATATCAGGGAGAAAGTAAAGAAAAAAGGGGGAGGGAACCTTTTCCCGAACGGCTGAACGAGCGTGAGAGTTTGATATTCACTTGGGAAGAGTGAATTGAGTTTGGTTGCATACTGACGGTGGATCCTCGGTCTCCCTTTCTGATGTCATCCTGCGGCCGGGAGTCTCCAGCGGGAGAACTGGGGATTCTGGCGGGACCGCCCCCTTTTGTACCACGCCTGACGTCAGGGGCGGTCCCCGCTGAAAATAGCTAGCTAGAAAGATTTCCGAGGGGTCCTGGCGCCTGACGGCTTCAGTCCTAATGGTGTAACCTGCTGCAAGAGCTGTTCTCGAAGATCTACTGTTACGGTAAGTTCTTACGTAACTGCACTTTTTTACCTAACTGTACTTTCTAGGAGTGGTATATGATGTTCATCCACACAGACCCACCCGACCGCCCCAGCTCCGGCGCACAAACTCTGCTACCAACAGGTAAGATCTGGAGTCATAGGGCGGAGCCATGGGCGCTACTACCCGGGTGGGTGGGAGGAGCCAGCTAGAAGACGTTTCCGGTGATCCTTAAAGGGAAAGGCAACTACCAGACAGTGTGGATGAACATCATATACCACTCCTAGAACTACTGTTACAGGTGAGTAACCTGTGTTTTCAGTTGCTGTTACTTCAGCTTGAAGGATTTCCAAGCTTCAGGCTCTATGTGAGAGCCTCCTTATTTGATTTTCCATAAAGACGGTGTCTTTACGAACCAGTCCTAAGTTTCTTCCTAAGGTAATGTTGGAGTTTATTTTGAATCAAACTATCCATCTACCATTTTATTTTCCTGAGCATGCCAATCCAGGGGAAGCATTGCTCCATACATTAGATATACTTAGAATACGCAGATATTATGTTCACTGTATGAAGGACTGCAGGAAGTCCTCGCAGCATTTTGTTTCTTTGACCCCTGGGAAAGGGGGCGTACCAGTTTCTAAACCGTGCCTGTCCCAATGGTTGACCAACTGTATTACTTTCTGTTATAGGAAGGATGGTAAGGAACTTCCTGGGGTTGTTCATGGCCATTCAACCAGAAGCATGGCCACCTCCGTTGCCTGTTTCAGCTGCAGAAATTTGTACCACTGCAACCTGGAGTACTGTCCATACTTTTACTAAACACTACAGTCTGGACATTGCCTCTAGAAGAAGGGCAGGCTTCTGTCTGGCTGTGCTTCAAGGACCTCTTTCTTAGGCCTGTAGCCTCCAGCCACCCAGACTCTCTCTCTGGCAATACTGCTTGGGGCTTGTTCCACAGGCGTGGCCTGATGCAAGGGATATTCTCGAAGAAGACAGAACAGTTACGTACTTACCATAACAGTAGATCTTCATGAGAATCTCTTGCGTCAGGCCATGCCATCCCACCCTCCGTCCCCCTTAGACTCGGAGCTTCTTCGCTCCTGTCTCTCTTTTTAGAATGGCCTACATGCTGTTTTCAACTTTGTCTGGTTGTGACAACCTTCAGCTCTTAGTTCCCCAGGAGAAGGTCATTTGAGTATGATCTCTGGTGGGGAACTAAAGAGGGCACAGGGCTGCCAACACTTATATAGAGTGGTAATGTCCTCGTGGGTGGCCCCTGATAGATTGCTAGCAAAAAGGTTTGTGTGGTCCTGGCGCCTCACGGCTATAGTTCCATAAGAGTGGCCTGATGCAAGAGAGTCTCCTTAAGATCTACTGTTATGGTAAGTACATAACTATTCTTTTTTTTTTTTTTTTATTACCAAAGATGGTGTCTGAATTTACTTTAAATCAAACTATCCACCTTACCGTTTATTTTCTGGAGTATGCCAATCCAGGGGAAGCATTACTTCATACTTTGGATGAGCATAAATCCTCAGGTATTATGTGAATCGCATCAAGAACTGTAGAATGTCCTCTCAGCTTTCTGTTTTGCTCACCCCTAGGAAAGAGGGCACTCACTGCCTCCTCTCCAAATGGTTGGCAAACTGTATTACTTTCCGTTATAGGAAGTATGATAAGGAACTTCCTGGTGTGGTCTGTGGTCATTCTACCAGAGGTATGGCCACTTCTGTAGCTTGTTTTAGAAATGCTTCAGTTGTTGACATTTGTGGTGCTGCCACTTAGAGTACTGTCCACACCTTCACTAAATATTACAGTCTGGACATGGTGTCTCGCAGACGAGCAGATTTTGGCCTGGCTGTTTTACAAGGTGTGCTGTCCTGTGTCCCCAGACAC
Organism: Neoceratodus forsteri; assembly: GCA_016271365.2. Lineage (NCBI taxonomy): Eukaryota > Metazoa > Chordata > Ceratodontiformes > Ceratodontidae > Neoceratodus > Neoceratodus forsteri. The sequence goes on along the minus strand of CM057455.1, from coordinate 1,201,822,437 downwards.
AAGCAGATCTTGGCCTGGCTGTCTTACAAGGTGTGCTGTCCTATGTCCCCATCTGCCATGAGACTTGTCAGTTTTTGGTACTGTTTGGGACTCATTCCAAAGGTGTGGCCTAGCAAGGGGGAGGAGGACTGAGCATTTTTCGGACTGCTGACCTCTGGTGGGGGGGGAGTTGACAAGCACTCGGTGCATGACTGACCCCTAGCGGAGGCCAGGGATCAGCAGGTCTCAATGCCTAGATGTAGTGGAGGCGTGACAGACATCAGCGCTTCAGCATGTTACATCATTGCACCCCCCCCCCCCCCATGGGATCTGATGTTCTGAAAAATCGCGGCCGCCATGTATGACACCCCGCTCCTCCAGCCCCCAATCACCTGCCATGGCACTCTAACAGCGACCTAGTCCCATTGTCCGGGTATGACCCGCCTTTACTGCCCACCCTGAGGGGGTAGGTCAGAGAGGCAGTGCCACTAGGCAATTCCTGCTGGTAACCATGTACTAGCTTTGTGAGGGTTTGTATCTGCTGAACGGCTCCACCCTGGTGGGCAAGCCAGGGGGATCATCGGAAGAGGTAAGTCCCAGGGGCGAGGTGGGGGGACCAGGGAGAGCGGGGGATGAGCCTCCGGTGGCTCACACAAAAAGCATACTTAAAAAAAAAAAAAAAAAAAAAAAAGGTATGCCCTAAAGAAAGAGATATCCTCGAAAAAGATGGAACACTTACGTACTTACTGTAACAGTAGATCTTCAAGAGAGACTTTTTCATCGGACCATGCTGAGCCACCCTCCCCCCTTTAGGGGCAGTTCACTGGATTTTTCTACATAGTTATTCCATCACTGCTCATTCAGCACACCTTGTCTCCTGGAATAGGAGGTGCTGGTTTTATCTCCTGGTTCCCCATAATGAGGTCCGTCGAGCATAATCTTCAGTGAGGGAACTGAGGAGAGATTGGGCCATCCATGTTTATGTAGACACTGACGCATGATGTCATCATGGGTGGTTCCTGGCTTGCAAAAGGTGTGGTCTGATGAAAGAGATCCTCTAGGTCTACTGTTACGGTAAATATGTAACTTTTTTATTCCCCAGGCTCCTGGAAATCGTGCACACCGCCCTCTAGAGATCCTGCCCCCTCTACTTGTGTTCTTGTTAGTTTTCTCCTTCTGCCCATTTTTGATCTGCATCTTGTTCTTGTTCTCAGCCACTTCACTCTCTGTCCCCCTGTGTTGCTCTTACCTCCACAAGTTGTTTCAAGTCCTGCATATTGTTCCAGTTTTCTTACTTCTCCTTTCTTAAATTTCATGTAAGCGTCCCCTTTCCCTTATTTGTGTCCTGTGTTTTCCTTCTTGCCCACAGTAGTGTCAGGAGTGAGGCCCGCCTGGCCTCTCACAGTTTTCTGCCCCCTTGTGAATGAGATGCTGACTCTCAAGGGATACCATCCTGGGGAGTAGAACTCAAAATAAAAAGCAGAGGGCCAAGGCAGAAGTCCTGTGCAGCACTGTAAAGGTGGAGTCTAGGTGATAAGACAGAGTCACAGCCAGAGATATACAGTATGGCGTGCTAGCTGAGAGCAGGGCCTAACAATATTGAACCAAAGACACTTGCATTGCTTTTGAAGTGGTCAGAAATATTGAAGGTAGGCAAAATATATGAGTAGAGAGGCTGGAGGTCCTTAATATGTTCACCTTGAAGAAAATGAGACCGGGGGGGGGGGGGGACACATGATCTCAGTCTTCCACTTATCCAAGGGTAACGGCAAGATCGAACAGCTAGAGATATTTCACCTTGTGTACAGGGCAAGGGGACATGCCTCGCTGCCAGTACAGGCCTTCAAGGTAGCTTGGACGAATTTCTACTTACCTTGAGAATCACTGGATATCCTGGATAGTAGAGGAACTAGGGAATTCCTATAAATAGTACATTTGCACAGCATGTTATTTCATCCTGCTGATGAAAGGTGTGTGTGTGGGTGGGGGGGGGGGGGGGGGGGGGGTTGGACATGATAGACCTAGAGTCCCATCTGACTTTAAATTACTGTTACTGAGTAAGAGAATGAAGAGAGAGAAGACACCTACAGTATAAATGACTTTTTTCCTGCTCAACTTCCAGATTTTAGAACTTACTTTCCCTCATTTGAATGAGATGCTAAATAGTTTGGTACATAGTGGCAGTGTACAGCACAGAAATGCATAGGCTGTAATTTTTACATTTGCCAAAGGCGTGCTTTGCAGGTTTGTTTATTAAACAATTTATATGTAAGGTGTTACAAGGTGGCTCTGTAGGAGCACAAGGGACCAGAGTGCAAGGCCCCTTTTATGAGGAGGGAGAGGTGGGTGGGTGGGGCAGCTGCAAGTTGACGGGCTAGCTGCACAGTCGAGCAGACTCAATAGACCGTGAGGCCTCTGTTATGAGGGAGGGATGGGGTGGGTGTGGGCAGCTGCAAGTTGAGGGGCTAGCTGCACAATCGAGAGACTTGATAGACCATGAAGCCTGTTTCTGCTGGCGTTTCGTATGTTTGTATGGACAGTGTGAGTTCTTTGAAATATCTGGGTGTTCTGCTTGATGCATCCCTGGACTTTGATCAGCATATCTCTGCCACCTGTAAGTCAGTCAACGCCAAAATTGGGATCGCATACAAAACTAGCTACGCCCTAACCCCCTCAGCTAGGTTAGCCGCTGCCCAAGGGATTCTCCTCCCAGCCACTCCTCACAAGTGGGACACCACTTACAGTATCATCTGACGCTATGCCTCAGCATCCCCTCACTGCAAGCACCACTGTCCGCTTTATGCTGACCTAAAATGGCCCTCCCCCATCGACTCCTCTCTTTTGGGTCTCTAGTTGATGGCATCATCAGATCAAGGACCCCCCTTTTCCTAGCCTCCGTGTTACACCCACAAACTCTTCATATGGTCTTAGATCTGTTGACCAATCTCCCCTCCATATCCCAAGGTGTAAAACGTCCATGGGTGTTCGTGCTTTCTCCCATGCTGCCCCACTATACTGGAACTCTCTTCCCTTAGTCATCTGACTGGCTCCAAGTCATGACCTCTTTAAAAGGAACACCAGAATCACCTTATTGAATTGGCCCCCTGTATTTACTTTAATCCCCCTTAAAGCCCCCCTCCTCACACATACTACACCATTGTCACTTACTCTGCCCCTTCCTGCACTTCTCTGATCATCCTCTGCCTATGCCTCCTTCCTCTCACTTTCCTGTCCCATTACTCTCCCTTGCCCCATTTCTAGGCTTTCTACTACCCCTTCCCCCCTCAATATAGAGCTGTACATTAAATACCTACCAATCTGATGTCTAATTAGGTGCTAATATGTGTCTTGTCATTACATTGTTATTAACTGCAGTATTTTTTTTTTTTTTTTTACTCGGCTGCTGCTTTTTCCACCTTGTATTCTCAGTCTTTCCCAATGAACTGTTGCATTCGTATTGTCTGCCTATGTATTTTTCCTCTCTTAATGTGTGAAATGCTATCCTCAACTGATGGCAACAAATGGTCTTAGAGAAATTGTGCTTATTTGTATTTTCCTTATTAACACCTTGTATTACTGCCCACTGCTGTATTGAACCTTACTTGTACCTACTGCCAGCTATTGCTGTATTGTATCCACCATTGATGTTTTGTATTGTATCCACTGTTATGTTTTGTGTTCTAACTTGTAACCTCCTGGGTCGTGTCTGAAAATTGGCATTTCTGTGTGTAGTACACTAACGCAGTTACCAAAAACAAAATAAATAAATAAAAGATCTTTCACTGTCCATGAGACCCCATCACTTATTGCTTAATAGCATCCATTATGGCCAGTTCAGACATGCGTTTGCATCCATCTCCAAAGAACCAGCTTGCTTGTGACAGAGGTGCAGTGCTGCAACACAGCTAGGGAGAGTGGGTGGCAAAAATTGGGCTTTCTGTTTTAAGAAATGTATTTTCTGTCATCCAGCCTTTTTATCTATTTTCATAAAACTAAATAATTCTCAGCCGGCTCGGTGGTGCTGAAGGTTGAGGTGCTGGATGCCACACCGGCTACCCTGGGTCAAGAGCGACCTTGGGTTGCCGGCGGTTGGCAGAGGAGAGAGAGGATCAAATGTCCGATGGACTGCTCTTCTCTCCCAGGGAGGGGAGTGTTTTTTATTTATTTTTTTATATTTAGTTTTTGTTGACCGTGTAAGTGCACTAGACAAATCCTGCCTATTTTCAGGCATGACCCGGGTGTTGCCATCCTACTCCTTGGCTGCCCCCTAGTGGAGGCCAGAGGACAGCGCCGGAGTCAGGGAGCCACAGGAGCATGGGTATGTGGCGTGCGTCTCCACACGCACATGCTGTGAGTGGGTGGGTCAGAAAACGGAAAATGGTGTCGACCGGCAGGATGACACAAGTCCTCCACAGGCTCCACACCCGGCCAGCTAGGCATCTCCGTGCCATTGATATAATACCTGGTGGACACCGGGGTGACTGGCCTGGGGGAACCAGTGGAAGGGGGCCAGTTAACACAGGAGGAGGAAAAAGTACAAATTAAAAAAAAAAATCCTAACTAATTCTCAAACATTTTTTCCACAAAGATTATGTTAACGGTTTGTGTTTTTTGTGTTGCAGGAGCAACTTCATCTTTGGTTCTTACTTGGGTAAAGAAGAAATCGCTTTCTCAGACCCTACCCCAGATGGTAAACTCTTCGCCACCCAGTACTGTGGAACACCCCAGTTTATGGTGTACAACTTCATCAGCTGACATCTTTCGTAAAATACCAGCTCCCAGACACAAGCAACTTTGAGTGAAGGAAGTCTCTCCATTCTCTCTTGTTATTATTCTAAATCCTCGTACCTTTGAAAAGGAGCAAGGAGACTTCGGGGATTTACTCTCGTGAACTCAGGATGGGCAACAACCACAGAGGCGTTGCTCTGTTTTAATAAAACTGGAAAGGATGCAGTAATAACCTAGAATTTTTTTTTTAAAGAAAATATTTTATTACCTTTTACATAAGAGTGCAAACTTTTAAATGTGACTTTCATCAAGTTTATATGCCTCAGACAGCCATTTATAGTGGACTGTAGAAGTAAACTGTGCATCATAGCCTTGGTGATCAGTATTGCACTGGAAATGTTTGTGCAGGGATAATGCTACCAGTTTTGCCTGTGCAATCCCTTGTGGAATGTGGAGACTCCAGTGCAGCACACTTTACTTTTGTACCTTGAAGGATCGGAATGTTCTTGCTGGGGGGAAGGATGTCTAGTACGTTTCATCACATTATTGGGACAGGGCAAAACTGTGACCTTATCCAAGATGGGATCGTCTCCATTTTCAGTGTTGCAGTGTACATTGATGTGGGGAAATTTTCAGAATCCTAGAACGTGCAATACCGACCAGTATGCAATGTTCCCATACACTGTTTTTGAGGAACTGTTTCTTGCACTGGAATGCATACTGCATTGTTGAAACTGTCAGCAGAGAAGGTACTGTAAGGCGAGATATGGGAGATTAAGATCGGAAATGAGTTAAGCAAAAAACTGCCAACTGGCTTGGTAGCACAGGTGGTAGCTGATTGCACTAATTTGCAAACAGTCCATACTTGTGTTGTGATTCCAGCTTGCCCTTCTAGGCGAGTGGCGTCTAGGGAGTGCTGCAGAGGCAGTCCTCTCAGACTATGTGGGGAGGATGGTAGTCTTTCCCAATGCATCAGTGCCTCCTATCATGGAGACAAGGTGTTAATGGACATTGTGGATAATGAAATTCTTCCTTCACCCCCCCCCCCCCGTCCTGCATGATGGGTTGCCTCAGGGATGGGAGATGGGAGGGAGGGTCCACCATAAGACAGAATTCTTCAAGTCAAACATATGACACCTCCAGTCCATGCAATCAGTTCCTAGTCCCCACCACCACCACCCCAGTAAGTGAGTTCTCCCTCACCTGAGGTCTGTTCAAGTTTATTTGCAGGAAATCTCCATTTACAGGGAGGTCCTGGTAAGGCAACTTGGCACAAAGTATGCACAGTATTACAATACAGTATAGTATAATTCTGATACATCTTGCGTGTGTTTGCTACGGGGTGCCAGCTGTAGAGGTGGAAGTCTCATCAGAGCTTGGAAGGCAACCTATGAGCCCCAGGAGGCAGGTACCTGGAGTAGGCTGAAGACGCAAGAGTGGAAGGGTGGTGGGTGGGGGTGACAGAAAGTCTCTTGTCTCTGTCCTCCACCTCATCAGTGATCTGGCCATGGCTGCGCACTTCTTCTAGTTGGGTGGGGTGAGTGAACCGCAGCCTTCTCAGCCACCATCAGTGTCGCACAGTTTCCAGCAGGGAGTGTGTGAATGCAGAGCAGCCCTTGCCCCCGAGATGCATGCATCTCACCTTTCTGCTGGTTGCATTTTAAGCTTTCAAATATTAGTTTGCTCTCAGTCTGAATTGAAATGTGATATATAGCAGGATACACCTGATTCAGTAAAGAGTGGTCCTAGTACCTCATGCATCAGTAGTCTCTCTCAAGTAAAAAACCCAATAAAAGAGAGCTGTGGGGGGTATTTTTTTTTCCTACATTTAAAGGGGAACTTTAACATGCTGACAGATATATAAAATTGTAGTATTTGAAACCCCGAGCCAATATATTTTCCTTTTTTCCATTTCATGATTGTTCACTATGGACTTATTTGTGTTTTAAGTGTGACCTTTCTTCCACATTGCCATTCCACTTCTACTTCTTGAAGCTGCAGTGACATCATAACCCTGTGTTTGTGACATCACACTCGGTTGCTATGAAAACCACTGTAGTATCACAGATACCGGTCTGTGACTTCACTGCATGCCCAAATGATCCGAGTTAGCAGGCTGTCAGGGAGAAACTACCTGTATGTAGGTATCTTCAATAGTTTTCCTCTGGAAGAGAAATAAAGAAAATGCAGACAAGGCAACAGGGTGTTTGTCAAAATATTGATTTTAAGTTTACCATAACATGCTGGCACCTCCAGCACAGTGGTAGCGCTACTGCTTGAAACGCCAGTGATCTGGCTTAAGAAGCAAGTCAGGAGCCAGCCAGGGGAGGAGGATTTAATGTCCCAGTGGGCTCTGTCCACATCCAGGGAGGGTGGGCAGTAAGTCCCACTACAGCACCACCATCTAGGTGACCATAGGTGGTGGTGCGAACGGAGAGACTAAGGGGTGGAAGGATGCTACCTATGGAGGACATCAGTATGCTCTGCATGCAGCGTCATAGCATCTGCTCTGCCGAGCGTCTTGGGGGAGAAAAGGAAAAAAAAGATCACCAGCTGCAGCAGGATGATGCAAACGGCCCTCCGCAGACCCCACACTGCCTACTGGGTTCAGAGCAGGCTTGAACCAAGCATGACTTCTGTAGGGGAAACTGGGGTACCCCCCCACTGGCCCTCACCACAGGGGGAAAGCTGTTGGGATTCGAGCCAGGCCAGAGGGGGTAATTCCCAGAGATGGGGGAGTTAAAAAAAAATTACTAGAACATGAGAATGCTTCTTAAAAATATATTATTTTATGGGTATGGGTTTTCACTGTTTCTGTTATATTAGCTGAGGCCACATAAAAAGAAGTGCTCAGCATCCAGTTGTGCCTCACAGAGTCCCAACACAGCCTCTTTCGCCTTCAGAGATGGGTATGACACATACCTATGACGCTTTATTTAAAAAAAAATTTGAGTTAAAAAAGTTACAGATTTTAATGTTGGAAGAGGATCTCTAGGACCTGGTTAGCCTGACCTTTGGCCTCACACTTATGGCAATCAGGGTTTGAATCTCTGGACAGGCTGAATGGACTGAGATTACTGGCATTAGCTCAGTTCCTACTGGACAGGAGTCCACATCACAGCAATCACACATGTGCACAGTTGTCAGTCCAGTTAATTGTAGTTCCCCGACCAAATGATTATGACGACAAAATGACCCCCAGGCGCTGGAGTAGTGGTCCCTCCAACTCAAGTAATAGGATGCATTAGGAGAGTAGTGTGGGGGATCATGCAATGTGCCAAACCTGCGGATAAAGGAGTATCTGGAGAAACATTTAAGGGAAAAGAAAATGATATAAAGATCACTGGTAAATGTAAAAAGCAGATTGTCCATTGATTAAATACTGAAGGTACAAATGCCACAATTTCAGATGCAGTATTAATTTGAAGTTTGGTTTCAGCTTTCTTGTATCAAGAACAGTTTTTTCAGTCTGCTGAGGTTCTAGCATGAATGAATGGCACAGATATTAGATATGTGTGCTGAAAAATATGCTGTGGCCTTTCTGATTTGTACATATTGTAGAATAAAGTTTGCTTTAAATGATGGTCAGTGATAAAGAATACAAGTTTGGCTTGTGCTCTTTTTATACTTTTTACCTGAAAACACCTTGCAGTTGGATGAGACAGTTGTATCATAAGTACTGATATTTGTTGGGTGCGTGGCTTTAGGTTTTAACATTAACATAACCCATTATTAACATTTTTTAATATACCTGTAGTTGTACATTTGTACATGTGTGAAGTCTTAATAACCCATGTGTATTGTTTTGTGTGTTTGTTCCTGTTTTTGTACGATTCAGGGTCCCCTGTTAATGCAGCCTTTTTCCCCATTTAATAATCATTTTTACTTATAACTTAGACGTTCTGGAACCGTGTGACAGCAGCTGAGTTGAAGCCCTGCTTGGAAAGCTTCATTGTAGGCTTCAGCTCAGTTGATCCATCGCTGGGTTCCAGAACACATAAATTAAAAAATGAATATTAGGCAGGACAAAATAAAGAGAGTCTGGGCAAAATTTGTAACATCGATAAATTAAGAATTTGGGTCAGCATACCCCCAGTCAGCCTCATGCCAAAAATGAGATTCCTAAGTTACTTGGTTTAAAAGTTGCAAGTCATTTTGTAACCCTAATTTCACTGCCCGTTCAAAAAAAGTCAGTTTCAGTGAGGAGCTACTGATGATATCATAACCAGCACTCACAGCGTAGTCCTCCCTACAAGCAACCTTGTAGGACTTATTTCTCCCACATTACATAAAAGTGCTCTTGTGGTGAACATTTGATAAAGGAAAGCTGACATCGGGTGGTAATGGGAATGCATTTCCATAATGTGCAGATGGAATGTATTTAAGAATGAGACGGGGTGGAATGCAGTGGCAGACATGGCTTTAAAATGAAAAAGTTGTGTGCAGTTTTTAGAATATTGCTGGGATCAGATTTTGAAATGCCACCAGGCTGCAGTTGTGGAATGCAGCAGTGACAAATTCAGAAAGTAGTTGGCATGCACAATTTTGGAATATGGTACAGACATTAAAATTCATAATGTGGCGGTGTCATACTCTTTGGAATGTGGCAGATTCGCAGTTTCCAGATGCGGGAGGCACATGGTTGTGGAATGTGGCAGGGATATGCAATTTCATAATGTGTCATGGATGAGTCATTTGTGGTGGTGATGCACAGTTTCACAGTGTGGTGGGGATGCTTTAGTTCAGATTGTGGTTGCAGCATGCGGTTTCACAATGTGGCATTTACACCGAGGCCTTGATTCTCAAAAACCCGAGAATGCCGCAAGCCCCTGGTGCACTGATTATACGGCACAGAGAGCTTGCGGCATTCTCCCAGCGCCGTTTGGGATTTTCACTCCCGTGCGCCAGATACTGCAAGTTAGACCAGCTCCGCCCTGGTCTAACTTGCAGCATGCTGCGAACCATTTTTAAGGGGCTTGTGCCACATATTTGGCGCAAGCCGCCATCAAGTGTAGAAAGTGTCACAACTGTGCCGGGTGTGCTTACCTTTTTTTTTTTTATTGTTATTTATTGAAATCTCGGATGAGTACCTTTGAGCAGAAGCTTTTTACATAGGTTCCACGTCAGAAGATTACATAGTCAGGTGACTGGCACAGCGTCACCAGGCAAACAAGAAAATTACAGTGATTTCAGTATCAGAAAGAAAAGAAGACACGTATAAGAACAAGTTTTGTCAATGACATTAAAAGCAGATAGCTTAGGCACCAGGATTGGGGTGCCTGAGTCATCGTGTTAACTACTAACATACAGTAGGGAGCATATTGGAAAGAGAAGAATGCAGCATGTGTAGCCTTGTCGTAGATGAGAAACAAGGGGGGGAGGGTGTGGGGAATGGGTTAAGAGGAGAGATAAGTGCAAAATAGGGTGAAGTAGTGGAGAGGTATTGAATAGAGTTGATAAGGAAGGTGGGAATGAGGAGGGGGCGAAAGTGATTGGGCAGGAGAGGGGAGGAAGGAGAGTAAAGGAGACAGGGATAAGTGCTAAGGTGTCTGATGTGCACCAAGCTGAGGCAGCAGGATTTTGTTAACTACAAGTGCTGGCATGGAGCCCAGGGCTAGGAAAGGTCCCCTTGGACATAGTCACAGGTGGCGCTAGCAACAAGATGGTTACGAAGATTGTGCTTAAAGGATCCAAGCATGGTTGAAGGGGGTTATGGCCGTGTGCAGAGTGTGTTGTGCCAGAGTGGAGCTCTGTAGGTGAAGGCTCATTGACCAAGGGCCGTCCTGTAGCATGGGGTTTTGAAGAACTGGTTTTCAGAGCTTCTGGTACTTCTTGCATTCAGGTGTGGAGTAAGAAGGTTTTGAACCCCAAGAGGCATCATGCCTAAGTTAATTTTCAAACAACATGAAGTCTTGCTGTATTCTGACTATTGCAGTTAGGTCCTGCCTTTCAACTGCCCCGGAGAACAAAGAGTTAACTTTCCATGGCCAGCATGGAACGTTCAGCACGAGCTCGGTTGAAGCCTCTGTCTGTTGTTGTTTAAACTCTGTCAGATTCTTTACTCCACCTCACTGAACAGTCGCTCCGGAGATTTCTCCTTTGCTCGGTTCAAAAAAGTCGGTTAAAGTGTCATTTTTTCGCTCGGTTTCTACCGAATTTCTACTTAAGTCTCTGTCTGTGGTACCATGAGTACTAGATAGGTTTTGCATTTAGTTTCTGTGTGGAACTTGTAAACATTGGATCAGTTCAGTTTGAACCAATCAGATTGGTTTTAAAAACCTTTTGAATTTATTAGAGTATGGTAACTGGTCCATATCGGTTCTAAAAAAAAAAAACGGATTTAATTACGTTTTTTTCCAAGACTCTTAACATGGTCAGGAACTGATAGGGGTGTCTTGCCTGGCAGATTGCCGAAAAAAGGGTAAGTTTTGGATAGGATTGGCCATGTCTGAGAAACCCAAGAAAAAAACCGGGCCCACTGGGTTTCAACACTGTAGTGTGTGTGGGGAAGTCTTTGCTAAGGCTGATCCCCACACTGCCTGTGTTTATTGTCTGGGGTTTGACCACCTCGATTCAGACTGCCAAATTTGTAAAAGTTTTCCCAAAGCTACCCTGGATAAGAGAGTAGGTAGACTGAGGGAAAGGGAGGCCGAGAAGTCCACTGACCCGGATGGCCAGCCCGGTTCGGTTCCTACCGAACCAGAAGGAGTGCCCTCTGACCAGGGTGAAACTTCTTTAGGCAAAAGGAGAGCCGATTCTGAGGAGTCGGTTCCGGTTAAAAGAAAGAGAAGGGAAAAATCATCCGGTTCGGATCCACAAATTCTTTTTCCGACCGCTGATGAAATAGCCAAAGCGATAAGGATAGTTCAATCGCTAACTCCGGTTCCAGCCGAACCAGCACCATCTGTCAGGGGCTCGGTTCGGTCGGTTCCCTCGGTTCCAGATTATACTTTAGAAGAATTTTATGAACCGGAGGAGGGAGAGTATGAGGATAATGATGATGATGGTGATTATGAAAGTCTGGATGTGCCTATTGACCTGGACATCTCCCCAGACAGACCTTCAGGTGTTTCTCCTCCTAGGCTTTCTGAGTCCCCTTCCCACTTTATGTTTTACAAGAAAGTGGCTGAAACCCTCCAGCTTCCAATGGAAGAAGCAGTAGAGGATCAGGAGGAGCCTGATTTTGTTGAGATGATGGACATCCCAGAGTCCAGGAGATTGTCTATTCCTCTCCATAAATCTTTTGGGAAACGGACATTTAAAATTCTAAAGACTCCTAATTCCATACTTCCTGTGGACAGAAGAATGGACAAGAGGTATACCCTTTCAGGCTCGGACATGGAGTTCCTTTCCCAGCAATGCAGCCATGTTGGGGGTAGTGCAGGCTGCTGCCCGTGATAAGGCAATTATTCCCTTGGCTTCACACCCTCCAGATAAGGACTCCAGGAGGATTGATGCCATGGCAAAAAAGCAGTACATGGCAGCATCTTTGGGACTCAGGCAGGCTAACTATGTGGCCTACACAGCTAGATACCAGAAGTCCACGTGGGACACTGTACTGGCTCTGGCTAAACAGGCCCCTGACCAGCTTGCCAAGGAGCTGAGCAGGTGGCTACGGATGGGATTGAGGCATCCAAGGTGCAGTTTCATGCTGCTGTGGACTCCAATGATGTTTCATCTAGAGTCGTGGCTACATCTGTGGCCCTTCGGAGGATGGCTTGGCTCAGATGTACTAGCCTATCACAGGATACCCAGGCTAAGGCCATGGATTTCCCTGTCATTGGTAATTCTCTGTTTGGGGAGCAGACAGAGAACTACATGAAGAAGATGGATGAGTACAGGACCACCTACAGGAGTGCTCAGGCCAAAGAAAGGCAAGCCACTCCTCAGAGACAGCATTTCAGGGGCAAGGGCAGGCCCTTTCAAAGGCCTTTTTACCAAGCCCAGGCCTCCTGTTCTGCTTATGCTCAGAGGGAGAGGCAGACGGGGAATGAGCAGGCCTGCTTCCACCCAGCCTAAAGCCCCTGCCAAGCAGACACCCTGATGGGTCTACCCGGGCCGATTCTCCAATACCGGTAGGAGGCAGGCTGGCTTACTTTGTCCAGGACTGGAAGTCTTTGACATCAGACAAGTGGGTCCTGGAAGTAGTAAGCCAGGGACTGGTTCTCCGCTTCAAAAAATTTCCCAAGATGAGAACCAGATCCTTTCCACCTGCAAATCCATCAGAGACCCTTGCCCTAGAGGCAGAGGTTTCTTCCCTTCTGGCTCTCAGAGCCATAGAAAGGGTTCCTACCCTACACAGGGGCAAAGGATTGTACTCCAGGTACTTCCTAACCCAAAAAAAGACAGGAGAATGGCAGCCCATCCTGAATCTAAGATATCTGAACAAGCACCTTTTAAAACCAAAATTCAAAATGGTGACTCTGGGAATAATTCTACCCTCTCTAAGGCCAGGGGACTGGCTAGCCTCCCTGGACCTCAAAGATGCCTATTTTCACATTCCCATCAGGTGCTCCCACAGAAAGTACCTCAGGTTCGAGTTGCCCTCAGGCCACTATCAATTCAGAGCAATGCCCTTTGGCCTAACATCAGCCCCAAGGGTGCTCACAAAGTGCCTAGCAGTAGTGGTTGCTTTCCTAAGGAGAAAAAAGATCTCCATCTTTCCATACTTGGACAACTGGCTCATAGTGGGTCAGTCTCCAGACCAAGTCAAGTCACATCTGCAAATAACTCAGTAAGTGCTTACTTCCTTAGGATTCCTCCTCAACCTTCCAAAGTCAGTTCTCGAGCCAGTACAGCTCCTCACCTTTATAGGGGCAGAGCTGGATACAGTAAGAGCAAAAGCCTTCCTTCCCTGGACAGGGCAAGGACCCTTATAGAACTGGCCTCTTTATTCACCCTTCAGGTGTCTCGACCAGCAAGGCATTTCTTGCAGCTCCTGGGCCACATGGCAGCCTCTACAGCAGTGTCCAGGGGGCAGGATTCCAGATGAGGGACATTCAGTTCCACTTAAGAGCCTTCTGGTCCCAAAGAAAGGATTCCCTTACCAAACTAGTCCCAGTGACTCGAACCCTGATCCAAACTTTACAGTGGTGGCAGGATCAGGACAATTTGAGACAGGGAGTTCCTTTTGTCACTCAGTCTCTTCAGTGATACTCACCACAGATGCCTCCCTGCTGGGCTGGGGAGCCCACTTGGGGGATCTTACCACCCAAGGGCTGTGGTCACCTCAAGAATCTCTGCTTCACATCAGTCTCTTGGAACTCAGAGCAGTGTTTCCGGCACTGCAAGCCTTTTCCAAATCTGTACAGAACAAGGTGGTCCAGATCAGAACAGACAATACCACCACAATGTGATACATCAGCAAGCAAGGAGGCACTCGGTCTACGGCCTTGTGCACAGAAGCAATGAAGTTGTGGTCTCTGGCGTATTCCCTGCAAACCTCTCTGATAGCAGTTCACCTCCCAGGGAAGGACAATGTCCTAGCAGATGCTCTCAGCAGGATATCGTAGGGCCGTCATGAATGGACCCTAGATCCCCTAGTTTTGGAAGTGATTTTCTCGAGCTGGGGCACTCCACAGATAGATCTTTTTGCAGCCCCAGACAATCACCAACTTCCTCTCTTTTGTTGCAGACCCCCAGTCTTGGGCTCAGTCCCCCTGGATGCTCTGATTCTGAATTGAGAAGGGAAGTTCCTGTATGCTTCCCCCCCCTTCCCTCTCCTGTTCAAAGTGCTAGTCAAGATCAGGTCTCAACCATGCAAAGTGATTCTGATTGCTCCAGACTGGGCCTGACAGCCCTGGTACCCACTGTTGCTGTCCTTAACAGTCTACCTTCCCCTGTCTCTTCCCAGGAATTACAACCTGTTGACATCCTCTCGGGGGAGGATTTGGTATCCGAACCTCAAATCTCTCAATCTCAAGGCATGGCTCTTGAAGAGTTAGAGTCTGCTGATCTACACCTTTCTCAAGGGGTTCTGGATATGCTTAAGGCTTCTCGAAAGCCTTCCACCAGAAAGACTTACAACTCTAAATGGAAAAGGTTCACTATTTGGTGCTCTAATAAGCATATTTCTCCAAAATCTGCTGGGTTGCGTACAGTCCTGGACTATATGGTTCATCTTAATGGCTTGGGACTTAGGCCAGCTACACTTAAAGTGCATCTGGCAGCAGTTTCTGCCTTCTTGTCAGTAGGCAAGCCCTCTCCTCTGTCAGCCCATCCTGTGTTTTCTAAGTTCTTCAAGGGATTGCTGCACACCAATCCCCCCTTTAGGGACCCTGCTCCTGCTTGGGACCTTCATGTTTGCATTGCTCAGCTTATGCAACCACCCTTTGAGCCTTTGTCCTCTGCAGAGCTTAAGTACTTGACTTGGAAAACAGTGTTTTTGGTAGCCATTACCTCTGCCAGGCGTATCAGTGAATTGCATGCCCTGTCAGTGGAGCCTGATTTCATCTCTTTCCATAGAGATAAAGTGGTCCTAAGAACTAACAGGAAGTTTTTGCCTAAGGTGGTTTCAGATTTCCACCTTATTCAGTCTATGTCTCTCCCTGTTTTCTTCACTGACCATTCCTCCTCTGGAGAGAGGAGGTTGCACAGCTTGGATGTTAAAAGGGCCCTTGGCCACTACATAGAACGCACCAAGGGTCACAGGTTTGAGTCCCTCCAGTTCTTCCTCACATATGGAGAGGTCGGTAAGGGCAAACTTGCTACTGAAAGATCTGTTGCCAGGTGGATTGTCTCTTGTATACAATTCTGCTATGAAAAACTGGGTAGAACTCCACCCTCAGGCCTGAGGGCTCACTCTACTAGAGGTACAGCTGCTCCCTGGCTGCTGCCAGGATATTCCTATCTTAGAAATTTGTCAAGCAGCCACCTGGAAAGCAGTCCATACATTCACCAAGCATTACCTCTGGATATCCAGGCTAGGAGTGATGCTCGGTTTGACACAACAGTACTTCAGAGCCTTTTCCCAAAGTAGGTTCTGTCCCTCCTCCATGGAGGTACTGCTTGTGTCCTGCAATAGTCAGAATACAGCAAGACTTCATGTTGTTTGAAGAAAAAATTACTCGCCTTAGTAATGTTGTTTCTTCTAATGGAGTCTTACTGTATTCAGCTCCGCTTCCCTCTCAGAACCTGGTTTTGGGATGTGGGTGGGCAGGAACAGTGTTGGCACCCTAGAGGTGCCCCTTTTCACTCTCCTTTATTTTGGGTGTGTGTTGTGTTTTGTTTTTGGGTTTCCTGACTTGAGTCTTTGCTTTGAAACCAAAAACCCCTTTTTTTAATAAATTTAGTTGCTAGTTGGCTAGTGTGAGTCTTACAGTTTCCACACAGAACTTCTAGTAAGTATTGCTCGTAGAGATCTGACGGTTGGAGTTTAAACAACAGCAAACAGAGGCTTCAACCGAGCTCACGCTGAACATTCCATGCTGGCCATGGAAAGTTAACTCTTTGTTCTCCGGGGCAGTTGAAAGGCAGGACCTAACTGCAATAGTCAGAATACAGCAAGACTCCATTAGAAGAAACAACATTATTAAGGTGAGTAGTTTTTTTCTTCCTTGCCAGCAAGCAGGTTTGCTACTTGAGTCTGCCATTAAACTGCAACCAGCCAGCTTGGGAGTACTGAGCACAGGTGTGCGTGAGATGCGCAGCATCAGTGAGAAGCCGACAGGCTTTATGTAAAGCTGTTTTGATCTGGCATAGGGCTGTATAGGTGGCAGAACTATAAATGACTAGGCCATAATCTGTGAGCGAGACAATGGAACGGTTTATGGCCAAATGCAAGGCTTCCGGGATCAGGTTATGTTTATGCCTATAAAGTAACCCAAGGTACATGTTGATTGCCTTGGCGACAATGTCAGTGCGGAAGGCATATGACAGGGTGGAGTCGATTGTGATACCCAGGTATTTGAAGTTTTGTACAAGTTCAAGGGGGAGAGCCCTTGATATTGGTGATGTTGAGGGGGAAGGCCTCGTGCTTACTTTTGGAGCTAGAGAACAACATCGTCTTCATCTTCCTGTAATTCATTACAAGTTTATGCTCCTCGAACCATTTCTCTGTAGACGAAAATCCTAGTTGTAGCTGTTCCCGTAGGTGATGAGGGTGGGGGTGACTGATATAGATAACCACATCATCGGCATATAAGAGGATTTAGCCATGACATGATTCTGGTACTTTATTAAGGAAGATACTGAACAAGAGTGGTCCAAGGATGGATCCCTGCGGAACACCCGAGCAGACTTGCTTCCTGTCAGAGTACATTAGCTAATTTTACCTGCTGCACACAGCAGACAAGGTAACTGTTGAACCATTTTGTGGTGTCTGTGGAGAGTCCAGTGCCGGTTAGGTGATCAAGAAGGAGGGCATGGTTAACAGTATCAAAGGCCTTGGTTAAATCAATGAATGTTGCACCAACCACGTGGCCTTGATCCAGAGAGTGGTGAATGTAACCGGTGGATTCCAGTAGTGCAATAATGGTGCTGTTCCCCTTCCAAAACCCATGCTGTTGAGGGCACTGGAGCTGGTGCTGTTCCATATATTCAACGAGCTGGTCGGCTACTGTGTGCTCTAGGGCCGTGGATAGCGGGGGGAGGATGGAGATCGGTCTTTAGTTACCTTGCAAGGCCATATCACCACACTTGTGCACTGGGGACACAATTGCAGCTTTCAATTTTTGGGCAAATTGTGAGAGGCGAAGGGACAGATTGAATATTTTAGTAATGGGTACCAGGATTTCCTCCAGGGCAAGGCTGATAAACTTGAGGTCGAATGCGTCACCACTGAATCTTGACTTGCAGAGCACCTTGGTAAGGTATTTTCTTGCCTCCCCAACTGATATTTCCTTGAAGTGGAATGGCAGATGGTCAGGGTTGCCCGAGTTAACATTTGCAGGGGTATAATTGAAGTAGTCAGCGGGAAGAACACTACTTAGGTCAGTAAAGACATGATTGAATGCGTTGGCTATGGTGTGAGGATCCACAGTAGGGTTTCCATGTATAGTGAGCTTGTAACAGATTTGGGGTATTTCCCAGTAATGTCTTGAAGGTTGCTCCAAAAGGTCTCGCAGTTGTTCCATGAGCGGGAGAGGGATTGCCCTTGTGCATTCGTTCCTTGCTTTTTTGTAAGCCTGGGTGTTGGAAGGGGTACTCGAGGCCCACACCCTAAGCCAAAGGTGATCCCAAGATTTCAGTAAGTCAGTTAGGTCAGGTAAAATCCAGGGGTTGTGGTTACCTTTAATTTTTTTTTTTTTTTCTCATAGGGGCATGCTTACCATAGACAGCATTAAATTGGCTAATGAAGTGATCAAGTGCTATGTCTACGTTACTTGCCGCAAAAAGCTCTGACCAGTCTTTTTGTCTGAGATCATATTTTAGCTGCAGCACGTGGCCAGGGATGAGAACCCGGCTGATAATTGTTCTTGCAGGTGGCTTGCTGAACTTATTAGACCAAGAGAACTTGAAATGGGAGTGGTCACTAAGGATGTTGGGGAGAACTATAGTGTCTGTGACATGCTCAGAACAATTTGAAAGCACCCAGTCTAGCAAGGTTTGTGACCCAGACTTATAGTTCCTTCTTGTGGGAACTTTAACCAGCTGAGAAAAGTGCATAGCAGAGAATACATCTTTGATGTGTGCAACGTCCAGAAAGAGCCAGTTGACGTTGAAGTCGCCAAGCATTATGATCTCGGAGTTAAGGCTAAGGCTGTTTATGCTGTCCAGGAGTGAGACAAAGCCTGTTGGAGTCTGTTTAGGTGGGATATAAACTGAGAGAACATAAAGTGCTTTGTTGTGTGCGCCAAGAAGCAGCTTAACAGCAAGCATTTGAACAGTATTGCTACAATTGGGTAAGGGAAGAGCAAAACCCTGAAGAGAGTCCTTCAGGGTAAAGTGCACAGCCACCCCACGTTTAGTGAGCCGATCTTGCCTAAATACTGTGTAGCCTGGTATAGAGATGGCATTGTTTGGTATCTTAGGAGACAGCCAGGTTTCTACTATGGAGAGAATGTCTGGGTTATGCTGAGTGACCCAGCTGTGCAGGCTGTCGATTTTAGGGAGAAGGCTGCAGATGTTGATTGATGCGAGTGTAAGAACAGCAACGTTTTTCTGAGGGGCAATTGGGGTTTGAGGAGGACCAGGGTTGGGGTGTTTGTTGCCAGAGAGCAGAAGTAGTAGTAGAATCAGTCTTTTGACATGGTTCAGGAACTGCTTTTTGTTGCATGATCTCTTTCTACTAAGGGAGGTGCGTATCATGAAGGTACTCTGTAGATTGGTGAATGCATGCATGAGGTCCAGAATAGGTAGCATGTCAGGGCTGCCTTGATGTTTTAAGATCCAGGTTGACCCACCATAGTGTAGGCAGTCAGCATTATACCAGTTTAAGGAAGAGGTTGTAGTGCCACAAACATTGAGAACGACCTGTCTAGCATATGAGTTTGTAGATGTGTCCCTGCTTTTGCTACGTAGGCCAGAGAAGGTGAAAAGTGTGACAAGAATGAAGGCCCGAGGAGGCAGAGATGTTGCACTGTTCATTTTGTTAGTAGAAGGATTGAATATTTGCTTAGCTTGCGGTGAGCCTAGCACAGTGGAGTGGGTATAAATAAACTACAGATGGAATTTCAAGCTCAGGATACTGGAGGGTGAAGAAGGAGTTCAGGATAGTTTCAGGAGCCCTCTAGTGCTGGAAGTAGATAGCTTGCAAATAGGGAAATAGACACTTAGTTATCCACTGATCCCGTGACCAGTATACTTTATAAAAGAAAATGGTCAGGAAGGGTGAGAGGGACTGGGGCGCGGCACGTAGCACCGTCAGGAACAGCTTAAGCGCTGGGCTGCCAGCAGGTGAGCCACACATGAGGGCTAGAAGTCGGTGGTGGCGGGCAGCGACCATGGAAGCAAGTGCCGCGCCACTGGAGACTGTCCATTCAGGGCTCCAAGTCTGGAAGGGGAGACACAAAAAAGGGAGTTAAATAGAGATAATTAAAGAAAGGAAGAGGGTAGGGAGTTTGGGGCTGGTCAGACATGGCCAGGGGAGAAATTAATAAGTGGGTGCAGCTGGAGAGGAAAGGTAGAACAGAGGGAAATTGTGAGTCAGACAAGGTAGCAGGCAGCAATTAAATAATCTAACATGAAATCGGCTGTTTTCACTACCGCTGTTGCAGACAAAGGAGGTACTGCAGCATTCAAATAAAAACATTTACAGGAATTTCCACTACCACTATTGCAGGCAGAAGAGGTACAAGATTCGGCTAGACTGCAGCATTTAAATGAAAACATTGACAGGAATTTTTACACAGGTTCTTAGCTATTTTGCTACTCTAAACAACAGTCGGAAGCCTACTTTCCATTTAAAGTAGAAGAAATAGCAGCAAGAGACGGAGGATTAGCGGGGGAACCTATCGGATTGTAGCAGTGGAGCCATGGACAATAGAGTCTCACAAGGAGCAGGCTTAGCCAATCCTCGGGTGCAGTTGCGTCAAAGGAGTTTGACGCAGCTGTGCCAAAGAACAGGGTGGTACAGGGTTTGATGCAAGCCCTGCACCACCCTTTGAAAATCGAGCCCAGACTCTCCGCATGTGGTAGTCACATGCAATTTCAGAATGTGGCAGGTTGCACATTTTTGGAATGTCGTGGGATGTTTGATTTTGGAGCGTGGCATGGAAATGTATTTTCAGAATGTGACGGCACACACAATTTTAGAATATGGCAGGGATGCGCAATTTCAGAATGTAGCAGGGATGCACACTTTTAGAATATGACTTGGGCATGCAGTTTTGGACTATGGTGGGGATGCATATATTTAAATGTGGCGAGGATATGCATTGTCAGAATGTCAAAAAGATACTGTAGGTAGTTTCTGAATATGGCAGTGACAGAGTTTGGGAATTTTGGAGTGTGGTAAGGATGTGCACTTTGGGAATGTGGCTGTGGACACCACTGTTGGAATGTGGTGGGGATGTGATGCAGTTTTGAAATCTGGTGGGTACATGCAGTTCTGGAATGTGGCAGGGATAAGTAATAAAATGGTGTGTATTATCACATTCCAACAGTGTGCATCCCCATTATATTCTGAAATAGTCCCCGACAAATTCCACGATATGTGTCCCTGTTACATTCTGGGGTTGAGTGTCCCCATCACGTTTCAAGATGGTGCATCTCTGCCACATTCCAAATTGCATACCCCAGCCGTCGTTCTGAAATTCTGCACTAACTTGACATTTTGTAATTTGTCCAGCACTGTATTCTTAAACCTCTCCTGCCACATTCTAAAGTCTATAGTACCATGCATCTAAACATTCTGAAAACACATGCAGTGCGCCCAACCTTGTGTCAGATTTTTGTTTGTTAGTTAATTAATGATTACTACAACTCTAGTGTTTTAAACTTTGGAGAAACAAGTCATAGAAGGTTGCTGACAGGGAGGACTCTGCTGTGAGTTCTGGTTATGACATCATCAGTAGCTCTTCACTGAAACTACCTTTGTGAACAGGAGTGAAATTGGGGTTACAAAATGGCTCTTAACTTTAAAATGAAGTAACTTCAAGACCTAATTTTTGATATGAGGAGTGTGCTGTTTCTAGTTCAGCAATGTAGTACTTTTTAGCTGGACTCTCTTTTAACAAGAGACCCTAAATAAGGAAAAACAGGACTACTTCAAACATACCGAACAATACACTTGAGTTATTAAACAGACTTCACATGCTCAAACTAAAAGTTGCATTTAAAAATATAAACAAGGCCCGGTGGCGCTGAGGGTTGAGGCACTGGACAACACACCTCGCGCCAAGCCGGCTACCCGAATTTGGGAATGGACTCGGGACATTCGGGGGTCGGCAGGGGGAGGAAGGATTGAGCATCCGTAGACCACTTTCCTTCCTCTGGGAGAGGGGACAGTGCGGCGCACTGTAGATTGACACTCAGTGGTGGCTAGATGTCGGCACAGGTGCGTTGCCCAGACCAGGGTTAGTGCACCCGTCCAGGGCATATGGCTTCTTCCACAGAAGTGGGAGCAGCTGCCTTGCCCAGTACACAGCTTGGGTGCCCGTGGAGAAAAAGCAGAAAACGGCCAGGAGCCAACAGGGTCCATGATGACCCAACACATTTGGGTCAGAGTATGAGTCCCTCTGAGGTAGGGCGGGAGAAACCCGTCAGCTCTGCTGAGGAGCCATAAAGTATAAATAAAATATATAGGTTTATGTTCCTTTTAAAGTATTGCATTTTTTTGTTGTTGTTGATCATAGGAAAGTGTGAGTCACACCATAAGCCTGTGATTTGGGGAACAGACAGGCCTAATCAGGAAGGGCGTTTGATACCTATGCCTTGTCTCCTGCTTTGGAACAGAGTTACCCCTTTCTGTACATGGCTGCCTCTTGGTATTCCTTGAGATGGGAGTCATGGAAAAGAGAATTTGTGTTTTGTCATATGTAGGGTTATGTTGGCGGGATCTGGCTCATTGTCATTTGATGCAGTGGTATCTTCTGCATGCGGTGTGTAGAGTGGAGCAGCATGGGATCCTCAGATGTCACCAGGCATTGCCAAGCCCTAAAATGACCTGATCAGCAGAAACACTCCTTGCCTTCTCAGGCCATGCCCAAAAACAGGACAGCTAATCAGGAGAGCTTAACAGAACAGAACAGAGTGAACCTGGAACACAAGTCTCGTCCTGCCACACCCACCAGAGCTACCTGACCAGCCTCCTCACTCACTCTGTCTCCCCCGACAGTTGAATCAAATATTTCCTTGCCAAATGGGCCACCCCGAAGCTCCTGTTTTGAGGGAGAAACAGCTGCTTGCTGCACTTAGGAGTGGAGCAAAGGCAGGTAAGGTGCGTCAGTCAGCTGGGGTAACCTAGGCGGGATTAGGACCAGAGGCTGATAGGGGCTTCCAGGCCAGGTCCAAAGGTTAAAAGTAAGAAGAAACTGTAAAAAAATAAGTTGCACAGTAGGGGAGCCAGATATCTACCCTCTTTGGAAATGCTTAAAAATTGAGGTAATCTCCAAAATAATGCATTATCAAAGAATTTTAAAGAGCCTGTGACACAGTTTAATCTACTGTACATTTTTAAGAAATTTACATTAAACGGAAACGGCTGATGTGTGCGTTTTATTAATTTTGTACCTCTATTATCTTCTTTTCCAGCTGCCGATTTGATGCGCGTCCCCGCTCAAGAGTAGTTGCTGCTCAGTAGTTCAAGACTCGATGACGTCAGGTTTGGGTAGCTCGAGTCTGCTGGAGTCATGGTGCCATTTTGTTCTGCAGTCAAAGTGGTCTCACCATGTTCTGTGTGAGCAGTCCTTCTAGTTTTACTTGGCCAGTGGTACATAAAATTGCTCCCTCCTTAAACCCTCCTATACAACACCTGGTTGGTACTCTCAGCACTCACAATAAAACTAGTGGTTCCCAATAGCGTTATGCACACTGCAGAGCTGCTAAACTTTACAGCGACAAACGAAACACATGTTCATGCCCCAGTACTGCAAATATTGCTTTGCTCTATGGAAAACGCATCCAGCAAACAAAATTTTGCCTTCCACACATAAAAAAAAAAACATTTTGATGAGGCTCAAGTTGTCTGTTTGGACTTTCACAGTACAGCTTACCTGGTCCTATTCTGTTTTACGGTGTGGCTGCTGGCATGGTACTAACCAGGTTGGGAGAGTAGGCGGTCCCAAAATAGGGTTAGGCATTCCATAGAGTATTGGGACACTTTTTGCCAGCAGTCCATAGAATTGCTCCCTTCCTCGACCCTCCATCTACAACACTTTGTTGGTACTCTCGGCGCTAAAGTGTTTCCCAATTATATTAAACACTTGACCGACGAAACTGCACATTGCAGAGCTGCTAACTTCTTCAACAACACACACTTCCATGCTCATGCCCCAAAACAGAACGACTTAGTACTTATCATTACTGCTGAGTCAAGATAATCAGTAAATAATATGCCACAGTACTGCTAATGTCGTTTGGTGCCACGGAAAAGACAGCTGGCAAACAGTATTTTGATTCACACACATAAACATAATTTAGATGAGGCTCAAGCTGTCTGTTTGTACTGTCACATTACAGGGTACCTGGCCGTGTTCTGTTTTGTGGCATGGTTGCTGGTTGGTACCAACCAGGTTAATGGAGTGAGCGGTCTCTAATAGGGTGATGCATTCCATAGAAAATATGAATACCCTTTGGACGCCACCTCTTAAGTATATGGGAGTAGTGAGAACCGAATCTTTGGCCAGGGGCAGGGCAAACAGGTGACAGTAGTAAAACAAAAATGTGTGCAAAATTTGGGGTAATAGAACATCTGTCAGAGCACATCGCCACCAGTACACTGTCACCAACAGGTACACTCCGCTGCACAAATAGCTAGGACATGAGGACAGAGAGCATGTGTGGAATGTAGCGAATAAAAAGTCAATTAGGCAGTCATATAATGTGGAAAAAAACGTAAATGTTGTGGAGTATAATTACAGAATGCTGTCAAGTGACCAGCTCGGCATCCAACTGTACAGCAATCAAACAAACTCACCCGCTGGTCCACTTCTGATATGTTCATTTGCCCCCTCCCCATTTTCCGATAATATTGTTGCACTTTTCATTGTGATGTTACTTCAAAATGCTTTGGCTGCCAACCCGCTGTGTCATGATACTGGTTACCATGTTGGGCTTCTCATTGGTGACATGCCAGTCAAACCCCTTGCGTTGCCTGATCTGAAGTAAAAGCAGTGCCACATTACCAGTGAGCTGTATGTCATGGTTGTTTACCCCGACAGTATCTTGTCAGTGTCCGACAAGTGCATAGGTAACACAAATGGATGTCTACTATCCACCTTCCCTTATACACCTGTAGTACTGCCACATGACATATCAGGGAACCTTTTATCCTTTGCCCTCAACATGTCTTCAAGTGCAACACATTTGCTACATTAGTTGTTTGGCAGTATGCCTATGTCGAAATGGCTCTATATGCCTCATTGTGCACATTCTGTCAGTATTATGTCTGTGGCTTATTTTTCACTGCGATAACTTTGTGACATACTGTGTGCCGTAATGTGATATGACCTCCCTCACTACCATTTATAGGGATCTCACTTCGAGGGGGAGCTCTTGCAGCAGGCCATTAGGACTAAGCCTCCAGGCGTTAGGACCCCACGGAAAAAACTTCTAGCTAACAGTCTATGGCGGGGGACTGCTCCTGACATCGGCTCAACCCCGACGTCAGATGTGATGTAAAGAGGGATGTCCCCTGGCACCACCTCAGATCTTTTCCCGCCGTCGACCTGCTAACATCAGATCCACGGACACCATCATTGCAGTCGACTGCCATTTTACGCCTCTCACAGATTAATACGTAGTTTGTTCCTTTCCTCTCCATTTTCATCAAGAAAGTGCATGTCTTCATCGACCTCTCACCAGCGAAAGTCGAAGTGCACAAGTGGGAAGCAGATCCTGGTGAGGGACGGCCACTGTGCCTGCCTTATCTGTCTAGGCCCAGCCCACCGGCCTGACGACTGCCCACACTGCCAAACGTTTAATAGCAAAACTCGTATTCGCCGCGTAAAAAACTCAAAATCTACCTGCTGGAGCAACAAGTGGCTGCCATGCAGAAGACCCCATTGGGACATAGTTCATACTCCTCAACCAGGGAGTTCCCCACCAGGGAGAAAAGATCGGGATGGAAACACCAGCACCGGGAGGAGAGTCCCACCCAAAGTCCCCTCACAGGACTTCTGCTATCTCCACCTCCAGCAGGAGGTTGGAGTCGGTTCCCCCAGGTATCACAGCAGTTTTGGGGGTTTACCAGAAGAAGATCACCACCTTATCGCATTCAAAAGGTAGGGAGTCTTCATCCCTGGGGCATTCGTCTGCCCACATTCCCTTGGCCTACCGACCCCATAAATCATTGCATGGGATGACCCAAGAGGGACAGGCATCTGCTTTGGGCAAACCCTCAGAAACCGTCGCCCGTAAGTACTCTGGTTCGTCCGAGAGGCATAAAAAGTCAGACGATTCCACCAGACACCAGGAGGTTGTCCAGTACCAGAAACCTCCTCTGCCCGAAGAAAGGGTGACGTCGGCCTCCAAGGGAAGGCAGACAACCGGCCACTCTGACTCCACATCGGAGATGGATTAGGCGCCACTGGCCAAAGAGCAGCCATCAACCCCAGCAACCAAGGCCCCAAAGGATAAAGCTACAGGGTCACAGGTTGTCTAGCCACCGTCTCCAAAGGAGCCAGTCCCAGTCCACAAGGGGGTTCGGCTCTGCCAGACAAGGCCCCATCATTCCTGATGCCAGAGACACCGATAAAAAAGATGCCCCAGGACCAGACGCCGGCACCCAGAGGTCCACAAGGTCCGATGCCTGGCTCCTCCAGCGTCCCAAACCAGACTCCTCCGCCCCCCAGTTATTCCATCAGCTGAGGTGGGAGCGCTCTTTAATGCCTGGTGGAACACCATGAAAGGGGAACTTGTCCCAAAACCCAGGGACCCATCCCTGGTCTGGCCACCACCCAGGAGTCAGTCGCCTCAGCGGCTTCCCCCACAGGCAGAGCATCCGCCACCTGCTGTAGAAGATAGGCAGATGCCTGGGTCAGGCATCAGAAAAAGGTATCTGTCTGTCCCGTCCACAGGCAAACACCTGCCATTGACCTCAGGGGAGGACACCGGAGACTCTTCATCCGAATACTCCGAGGATGAATTGCCTTTTCCGTCTCCAGATCCAAGAAGGGACTCGCCAAGGTCACCTCCGGATGACCCGTCCTTCTTGGACATCATGAGGCACATTCAAGCTCTGTACCAGTGGAACACAGAAGAGCTAGACCCTGAAAGACGCTGTTTGGCAAAATTTCTGGGGGCTACTGAGCCTAAACCCTTGGTTATTCCCCCACTGGTAGAACCATTTCAAGATGTCACCAGATCAGCTTGGAAACATCCGGCTACCACAACCACAGTACCTAGGAAAGCGGACAGGCTCTATAAAACACCTAAAGGGGAGCCTTTCTTAGGTGAGCATCTAAAGGCCAAATCAGTGGTACCGACGGCTGCTCATGGCATTGCACAACAGCCACGACACATGAGTGTCAGCCCCCAGACCCAGAATCAAAAAAGCTGGACCAGATGGGCCGTAAGATGTACTCATCGGCAACCTGCACGGTCAGGTCATTAAATTTCCTTGCCCACATGATCACATATAAGAAGTCTCTAGGCAAAAGCAATGGATCTGGCCAAGGCCCAGCCAGATTCGCAGGGTAAGGCAGAACTCCTCACTGTCATCCAGTCAGGTATGGATGTGGACAAGCATGTGTTAAGGAGCTCTTACAACTCCACAGAAATGTCCGCAAGGGCAGCAGTCACTGGTATTTGCATGCGAAGGCATGCCTGGCTCAGAGTTTCTGGTTTCTGCCAGGATTTACAAGATACCATTTTGGATGCTCCCTTTCAGTTTCCAGTCCTATTTGGCCAGGAGACCGAGAAACCTATAACAGGACCTCAAGATTCTGGTAAAGCAATATCTGAGGTCCACAGGATGTACAAATCAGAACCACAGACCACCCAACGCTGTCCCTTTCAAAAGAACCAGGGACAGCAAGGAAGTCACCAGTCACAACATAAGGGAGGTTTTAAAAGAAGAGGCCCCCCCATCCCTGCAGGCACCAAGGGCCCCAAAAATCCCAAGGCGCCCAGACCTTTCCTGCCTAACCCCTCCACAACAACATGACTCCCTACTGACCCGACCCTCCTCTGGAAGAAGTGCAGGGAGAGGCGGTAGGAGGGAGA
The DNA here is from genome assembly GCA_016271365.2 of Neoceratodus forsteri. Taxonomy (NCBI): domain Eukaryota; kingdom Metazoa; phylum Chordata; order Ceratodontiformes; family Ceratodontidae; genus Neoceratodus; species Neoceratodus forsteri. The sequence goes on along the minus strand of CM057455.1, from coordinate 1,201,794,966 downwards.
TTCTCCCTTTACCAATCCGGATGGTCCAATTATCACATCTGATCAATGGGTCCTCCAGAGAGTGAAGAGAGGATACTGCCTAGAGCTTACCCAGATCCAACCGGACAATCCACCAGTCCCCTCCCATGCAGCGTTCCTGCGAGCAGAAATACATGCCTTACTAGACAAACGAGCCATCCAGGAGGTCCCCTATGCTCAAAGAGGCAAGGATTTACTCCCACTTCTTCCTAGTCCCGAAGAAGATGGGAGACCTCCGTTCCAGTCTGGATCTGAGTCAACTGAACACTTTCATCGAATACAAAAGGTTCAGAATGGTGACCTTAGCGAGCCTGTTGCCCGTGCTCCATCAAGGAGACTGGCTCTGCTCACTGGATATGCAGGATGCGTATATGCATATAAAGATCCTGCCATCCCACAGGAAGTACCTTCGCTTCACCTTCCAAGGAGGGCACTACCAGTTCAGGGCACTGCCATTCGGCCTGTCATCAGTACCAAGGGTTAGCACCAAGTGCGTGGCAGTAGTGACGGCGGTCTTCAGGAGAGGGGGTCACTTTGTCTACCCCTACCTGGACTATTGGCTTCTCACAGCTCCAACAGAAGACCAATTGAACAGAATGATGGAGGAGATATTCAGTCTATTCCGGACTCTGGGCATTACCCTAAACCTGCCCAAGTCACACCCATGCCTGCTCAAAGGCTACATTACATAGGCAGCCAGACTAAGAGAAGTTGCTTACAGGGTGATGGACTTGGACTTTGTCCCAGTGAGGGTGATTCTGCAGCTTCTAGGTCATATGGCCACAGCCATAGCTACAATTCCCCTTGCACGCTTGAATATGAGGATCCTGCAGTGGCATCCCAAAGTACAGTGGGACCAAGGCACAGATGAGCTAGAAGAGCCCATCCATATCTCCAGCACAGTCCATCAGTGCCTGACCTGGTGGGTAACCCCAGCTTATTTGGGCATAGGAGTTCCCTTCCAGCGACCCAGCCCACAGCAGATCCTTACTATGGACGCCTCAAGACTGGGATGGGGAGCACATCTTGCTTCTCATCAGATGAGGGGTTCTTGAAATTCAATAGAATGGTCTCTCCACATAAACATTTTGGAGATGAGAGCCATACTATACGTCCTTCAAGCCTTCCAAGGGGTACTACTTCCTGGGCCCCTTCTGGTCCAGTCAGACAATACCCCAGTAGTCTTCCACCTCAACAAATAAGGGGGCACGCATTCTTATCCCCTAGGCAGAGAGGCGATGAGGGTACAGACTTGGGCAGTAGATCACAGCCTGGATCTCGCAGCAGTCCATATTCCAGGGATTCACAACGTCTTCACAGACAGCCCAAGTCGCTCTCGGTCTCAGAACCATGAATGGGAACTACAGCAAGAAGTATCGTAGACGACCTCTTTGAAAGGTGTGGTCGGCCAGAACTAGACCTCTCTGCGTCCCCACACAATACAAAACTGCCCAGTTTCTGCTCGCTAGATCCAGGGCCTGGTGTTTTTTGATGAGACACATTGTCGCTCTCTTGGGCAGGGAGGTTTCTGTATGTCTTCCCTTCCCTTCCCTCTTCTTCAGAGGGTCCTACTCAAGTGGCAGGTAGAGGGTGCCCGAATGATACTGGTAGCGCCTTTCTGGCCTCGACAGATTTGGTTCCCATTGTTGCAACAGCGAGCATTGGAACCATCAGTTCTGTTGCCCCTTTCCACTCACTTGCTCTCCCAAGAGCAAGGGACATTGGTCCATCCAGCCTCCCAGTCCCTGCTTCTGCATGCATGGCTCCTGCAGACTTTGCTAGGGATAGATTTGGAGTATCCCTCAGAGTGACAGAGGTGCTCGTGGCAGCAAGAAAACCCTCTACCAGGGCAACATATGCAATGAAATGGAAGTGTTTCTGCTTGTAAGCGTTCCCCCATTCTCTAGATCCCCTCAGTTGTCTGGTGGAATCTGTGCTGGAGTATCTTCTCTACCTATCGGACTTGGGCCTTAGCTAATCATCCATTAAGGTGCACCTCTGTGCATTGTCAGCTTACCATGGACCACTGAATGGGAAGACTCTGGCACAGTTAGACATATGCAAGACCTTTCTAAGGGGCATCTTGCACATCAAACTTCCCAGGAGAGACCCTGTGCCACCTTGGGACCACCTGTTTGTTTTGGAGAAACTAACTTGCCCCCACCCCACCCCAGACCAGCTGCAAGTTGCTAGCTACACCTTCTGTCTTGGAAGGCATTATTTTTAGTTGCTATCACCTCGGCTCGTAGGATTTCTGAGCTGTAAGCTGTGGTGTGTAAAGATCCTTATCTTATTTTTCACAGGGACGGGTAGCCCTGCATACAAACCCTAAATTCCTTCCAAAGGTAGTGTCTGAGTTCACATTTGAACCAGGACATTCAACTACCAGTTTATTACCCAGGATACGCTTAACAGAGGGGAGGCCTTGTTACACACACTGGATGTAAATAGGATTCTGCGTTACTGTTTGGCTCGGATCGGTTGTTTGTCTCATGTGCCCACGGAAGGGTTGGGGCACCCGTCACGAAGCAGACTTTGACTAAGTGGCTCATGAATTGCATCACATTCTGTTAGCAGCACAACAAACCCTTTCCAGGACTGGTTAAGGGTCATTCCGCCAGAGGGATAGCAACATCCTTTGCTTCCCTGAGAAATGTTTCTTCAGTGGACCTCTGTGCAGCCGCTACCTGGGAGTTCAGTGCACACATTCATTAGGCACTACAGTCTGAACGTGTCTTCTAGAAAGAGAGCAGGTTTCAGCTTAGTGCTCCTTCAGGGACTCCTCTCCTAATTGCCTCTATTTTTGCACTATTGTCCTCCATCCTTCTGACCTGGGTCTCTTCTTGGGTACTGCTTGGGACTCAGTCCTAATGGTATGACCTGCTGCAAGAGCTCCCCCTCAAAGTGAGGTAGTACTGTTACGTAAGAACTTACTGTAATAGTAGATCTTTGAGAGGAGCTCTTGCAGCAGGTTCCTTTCCCACACACCTGCCCCTGGGGACCAATATTACTTTTTCTCTTTGGGGATAGGAGATCCTTCTCGGTTCTCCATCTATTTTTCAGCTGAGTCTCCAGCGGGAGAACTGAGGTGGTGCTGGGGGACTGCCCCCTTTGTATCACATCTGACGTTGGGGCACAGCTGACATTGGGGGTGGTCCCCTGCCATAGACTGCTAGCTAGAAGTTTTTTCTTTGTCCTAACGCATGGTGGGTTAGTCCTAATGGTATTACCTGCTGCAAGAGCTCCTCTCCAGGATCTACTGTTATGGTATGTTCTTACGTAAGTGTACTTTACTGTTGTCATGTGCTAAACAGTGCTCTACTTACACCCATTTTTATATCAGTAAAACACTGGCAACAGGAGCTTCATTTACATTCAGCACACATTCCATCAAATCATTAGTAAGTACTTTGGTCATTAGCCTGTGCCTATACTCACATTCAGACATAGAGTGGGGGCAGTGGGGACTACACGCTGTCAATCAGCAGTGCCATCCTTCAACATTTACAATTGTATTGCGGTCTTATCGCTCCTAATCACCTGTCTTATCCGAAATAATTTATTCTTTTGAACAAGTTATGACTTCCATGATTTCAGAACTGTACTACCAATGTGAATGACACATCAGCACACCCTGCAATAAAACCTTGTGGTGTTTGGTGTCAAGACATACACAAAGCACTGAATAAACTGTTCTCCCATAGGGGCTGGGGCACACTATGCTGTGTTGATGCAAGGTGTAAGACACCAGTGTTTTCTCTGAACAGCCTCCCCAACCACCACCACAAACCATAAGCACCAAAAACTTAGTTCATGACAGGACAATGCAAATATATAACCACCTTTATTGATAACTTTCAGGAAATCATGCAGGACTGTAGCTTGAGCACATTTTTTTTTTTTTTTTTAACTTTTTTATGGTGTGGTTACTGCAAACCTTCTGGCCTACGGGCTTAGAACACGCGGGTGGGGCAGTTGGGTCAGCCTTGTCGTGCAACACCTTCGGTGCCATCAATGTCGTGCTCTGGTGCTTTTCCCCTTCACATGGCTGTGGCACATGGGCCAGTACAGGTGTCTCCTTCTCAGGTTTTCAGATCTTCATCCTTGAGAGCCCCCGAGTTTGGGTTGGGGGTCCTGAGCGCATGCACCTTCAACCTCGGTCTTGGTGATGCCACGCCCAGCCATGCCATAGTTAATGCCACGTGTGGCACCGTCCGCAGCATCGTGTTCGGTGCTGTTTCTGGTGCCCCCTCCATTGCAGGGTTTCTCAACTCTGATTCGAGGAGCACCTCCTCCTCCTACGTTGTTTCTTTTATATACTATCCCTCCTGGGCTAGTAGAAGATAATGTTGAGCCTGGTCCTGATCTACGATTAGGAGACAACTTTGATGAAGATTCTTCCTTTGGAGTGGAAAGTAAGCCCTCTACTTCAGCAGAGCCTTTGATCCGAAGACCTGTCCTTTTAAATCTCTGAAGAAGAACATGAATTCCACCCTCTCTCTCCAGACGTCATAGGTGGATCCAGGAAAGCTATTGTGCCTTCAATATCTGCATGTTCCGAAGATCCCTGTGGAATTGACTTCTCCAGTACAGCCCCCTTATGAGACTCTCTCACAGATGGTGTGGGATAATCTGGCGCTTATTCATTCCGTGGCAAAGTCCATAGATAGAAAGTACGCTTCCCCTAAGGATCAACCAATCCTGGCCTCCCAAGCCTTTGCAGATGCCATTGTGGTCTTTGCAGAAGATGACAAAGCTGTACTCCCTCAGGGATCTACAGCTCGTCCAGTAAGTAAAGAATCCCTTAAGACTGACACTGTAGAGAAGCGAGTCTTTGCCTCTGCTACCCTAGAAATGCGTATAGCTAGGTACCAGGGCTACTTCTCACAATATGAGTATACCCTCTGGCATTTGCTGAAAACCTTCGTCGAAGCTGTTCCGTAGTCAGATGCTGCTTCAGAGCTTCTTCAGACCATTACTAGAGGCATAGAGTCCAATAATCAACAGCCTGAGGCTGCTATGGACACTTTTGATGCTGCCTGTAGGGCAGCAGCAGCAGGGATTTGCACCTGATGCCACTCTTGGTTACGGACCTCTGGGTTTACAAATGATGCTCAACAAAGAGTCCTGAGTTTACCATTTGACGGAGTTTATCTGTTTGGCCCACAGGTGGAGCAGGCACTGGAGGCCACACAGAAAACTAAGACTGCCAGACCAACCCCTACTGACCCTCAGCGGGGCAGGAACCGTTGACAGTTTCATAACCGCAAGTCCTTTCGTGGCAAAGGCAGAGGGGGTTTCAACAAAAATCAAGTCCTTCACCTGCAAAAGAAAATGCAGCAGAAGGCACAGGGCCCAAAGGTGTCTAGTGCTACCCTCCGAGTTTCTGGCCCAAGTCCCACCTCAACTGTCCGAGGGGGACTTTTCTTCGGCAGTAGGGAGGCGTCTGACTTTGTTTTACAACCAGTGGAAGTCGGTCACATCGGAAAAATGGGTTCTCAGAATAATTTGCGATGGTTACTCTCTAAATCTGTCAGAAACCCTCTCAGATCTTCCACCCAAACGACAGCCCAGGCTGTCTGTCACTCAGTCAAACCTTCTCACTTCCGAGATTCAAGGCCTTCTCAACAACAGGGCAGTAGAAACAGTTCTGCAGGATCAAAGGAACTCAGTTTTCTACTCCCATTACTTTCTAGTTCCAAAGAAAACAGGTGGTATGCCCCCTATTCTAGACCTAAGGAAGTTAAATTCTCTTTACAAAGAGAAGTTCAAGATGATGTCACTTGGTACGCTTCTACCTCCGATTCATCAGAACAATTGACTGGCCTCTCTGGACATACAGGATGCCTACCAACATGTTCCTGTGCACCCAAGCCACCACAAGTATCTGATTTGTGGCTCTGGGCCAGCACAAGCAGTTAAGAGTCCTGCCCTTTGGGCTGTCCTCGGCACCTTGAGTCTTTACTAAGGTCTTTGCAGTACTCACAACACACCTCAGGAAACTCTGAATGAAAGTGTTCCTGTATCTGAACGACTGGCTCCTAGCAAGCTCATCCAGACAAGGGACGCAGGAAGCTGTGGCCACGGCTTCCAAATTCCTCACATCCATGGGAGTCCTGTTGAATCTGGGAAAATCACAGCTACAGCCCTCCCAACAGCTTCTCTTCATAGGAGCTGTCCTGGACACCTCCAGAGCAAGGGCCTTCCTTCCGGAGAACCAGAAAAACGATATCCTCCAGATGGCTCGCTTCATCAAGCAGAACAACTCAGTCTGGGCTCTCTCGATGCAGCAGTTACTGGGTCTCATGGCATCATCAGTGTTCACAGTGCCCTTGGCTCGTCTTCACATGAGAACCAGTCAGTGGATGCTCAGTACTTAGTGGTCCCCGATCACACATCCATAGTCCTTTCACATCAAGGTTACGGAACCTCCATAGTGGTCACTCACATGGTGGACTCGAGAGGACAACCTGCTTCAAGGCTTTCCCTTTGCTCCACTGGAGACCCACATCACCATCTCTAGTCAGCTGGGGAGCCCACTGTCAGGCTCTCCACATCCAGGGTCTGTGGAATCGGGACGAGTCTCAACTCTGATAAATGTCCTGGAAATGAGAGCTGTCCTGTATGCTGTCCGAGCCCTGAAGGACATACTCTGTCACAAAACAATTCTCCTTCAGATGGACAACAAAGCGGTGATGTACTGTATCAACAAACAGGGAGGGGCACACTCTAACCCCCTGTGCAGGGAAGCAATGAGAGTGTGGGAATAGCGCCTAGAGCACGAAGCTCTGAACCAAGTAGTTTACCTGCCTGGAGTCCAGAACAATCTGGCAGATCACCTCAGCAGAATAGAAGCAGACCCTCATGAGTGGTCTCTCGATGCAAACGTCGTGTAATCGCTCTTCGAAGAGTGGGGCACACTGGACCTGGACCTTTTTGCATCCCCACTCAATGCAAAACTGCCTCTATTCTGCTCCACAAATCCAGAACCTGGCATTTTCTGTCAGGATGCATTCAGACTGTGGTGGACAAAACACTTCCTGTACGCATTTCCTCGTCTTCTCTTAGTTCAGAGGGTGCTGCTTAAGCTGGAGGCACGGGGGCAGAATGATCCTCATCGCCCCATTCTGGCCTCATCAGATTTGGTTTCCGTTGACCAACAGATTGTCGGAAACTCTACCAAGACAGCTACCACTTCAGTCGAACCTGCTGACCCAGGGCCCAGTGGTCTATCCCAACCTAAGATCTCTTTATCTCCACGCATGGCTCCTGGAGAGATAGAAGTGAGTAGATTTGATCTCACGCGTACAGTCTCAGACATTCTCCTAGCAGCACACAAGCCAGCTACTAGGAAAATTTACACAGCAAAGTGGAAACGTTTTCCATCTGGTGTGCAAAGTCCTTACTGGACTCCTTTTCTTGCCCACCTAACAAAGTCCTGGAGTATCTTCTAGACCTGTCAAACACAGGGCTACAATATTCAACCATGAAGATCTATCTCTGCGCGATTTCAGCCTATCACGAGCCTATACACTCTATGTCCCTGGCTCAGTTACCCCTAGTTGAGGTTCCTTAAAGGTATACTCCACACTAGGCCACCAGTCAGGAGACCGGTAGCCACTTGGGATATTAACCTTGTGCTAGACATGCGCACCCATAAACCTTTCAAGCCTCTAGCAACATGTGAACTGAAGTTCCTGACCTGGAAGGCCGCCTTCCTTGTCTGAAATACATGCGTTGGTCACAGACACACACACACACCCGTATCCTGTAGTTCACAAGGACAAGGTTCTCAGAACTCACCCTAAATTTCTCCCCAATGTAGTCTAGGAATTCCTTCTGAACCAGCCTTTGATTCTTCCAACCTGCTTCGCGAACTTCCAGAATGAAGGAGACCGTACCCTACATTCTCCGGATGTTTAAAGGGTTTTGCTGTTCTATATAGACAGAGCTAAAGAGATCTGCAAATCAAAATAACTCTGTCTCCTTCAGCATGGTTCGGCTGGGTCAGTCTGTCGCTATGAGATGTATTTCAGCGTGGCTGGTGGCATGCCTTCGCCAATGCTACTCCATGGCACAGGTTAAACTGGAAGGCAGAGTATACACCCATTCTACCAGGGCAGTCACGGCATCTCTGGCAGGAATTCGGAATGTGCCCATTGCAGACATCTGCAATGCAGCTACTTGGAGCTCTGTGCACACTTTTGTGAAGCACTAAGCTTTGGATGTCCATGCCAGACAGCATCCATCCTTTGGCAGGACATTTCTGAATGGACTTCTGTCCTAAGGGAGCTCCTCTCTCCTGCCTCCCTTCTTGGGGGATTGTTTTATCTCGGTACTCTCCAATTAGTATGAATGAGTGGTGGAGACTTTAAGTCCAGGAAGATACGAAAATTACGTACCTACCATAATTCTTGATCTTCTTGGACGAAGTCTTCACCACTCATTCATTCTCCACCCTTCATCTCCCAAGCTTGCTTATCTGTTTTGGTCTTCACTCCCTTGATTGCTGGACTGTGAGGACTCTATTGTGTTGACCCTTCTTATATGGGTCATTCGGACTATGTTATGTCCGTCCTAGTTAGTCTACGCTGCACCTCCTCCGTCGAAAAGGTACTGAGGCGGTTGGAGGTTCAACTCTAAGGTAGTCTATATGATGTGAGCCGGGCTCGCGGCGCTGCTTCCTCGCAGCCCTACCTAGGCACTTGCCCTCCTGAAGATTTTTGGCTCCCACTCGGGCCTAGCACCTCCAGCGTAGTCCCATGAGTGTGAATGAGTGGTGGAGACTTTGTCCAAGAAGACCAAGAATTACAGTAGGTATGTAATTTTCATTTTTGTATATAGTAATTTACCTTTGATTCCCCGCTTTAGGATCTCATTGTGATCTTACTTCAAGATACAGCTTTTGCAGCAGGTAACACCATTAGGACTGAAGCCGGCAGGCGGTAGGACCCCACGGAATTCTTCTAGCTAGCTAACTTCAGCGGGAACTGCCTCCGACGTCAGGCGTAGTACATAAGGGGGCGGTCCCGCCAGATTCTCCAGTTCTTTTCCCGCCGTCAACTTGCATGTCTCGACCCTTCGGATCGTTTCTAGTGCGCGATGCATGGTTAAGTTCTTCCTTCGGGAAAAAAGTTCATTTTTTTGGCTCAGTTGCTGTCTGATGTCCTCTCCAACCTCCGTTGAAGGCCATCCCTCGAAGTGTGCCCGTGGGAAGCAAATCCCGTTCAAGGATCTGCATTCAGCCTGCGTCCGGTGCCTAGGCCCAGACCACGACACCCGGTCCTGTATTTTCTGCCAAGGGTTCAACAGCCGGACCCAGATCCGTCGCCAGAAGGCTCTGCAGGCGTTCCTGTGAGGAGAAAGTTAAGGCCATGGGCCTCAAGGGGAGTTCTGCTAGAAAGCCGGAAACATTCTGAGAAGCACAGGAGAAGGCTCCATCCAAGTCCCGCTTAGGGCCTCCGACTCCATAGTTCCGGCTCCGGTCTGACCGTTCGCCTTCCGGGCCGTTCTCAGCCTCCCTCCACTGCGGTGAAGAAACCTTCGGGCTTCTCTTCCTCCTCCCAGGCCAAGACCTCCAGGCCCTCTTCGTCCTCTTCTTCCAAAGCCCTGGTTAGGTCTGTGGACCATCATCATCACCACAAGTCGGGTTCCCGCCATTCCGAACCCGACATCAGGTCTGCCTCCTTGCCTCCTCCTCCCCAGCAGAAGACCAAGGAGCTTACCTCGCTTAAGAAGCCGTCGGACTCGACGTCAGCCCGTCCGACGTCTGCCACTCACCACAGGTCCCAGGAGCCGTCGACCGCCAGACGCCCATCGCCGGTCAGGCCTTCTCCCTCTTGGTCGTCGGCAGGAGGGCCAACGTCCGTACGAGTCAAAAAGAGGACCCCGACGTCGGTCAGGAGACTATCACGGAGGAGGAATTGACGCAGCCCGAGGACCAGACAGGCGAACCCGGTCCTGTCAAGCCTCCCAGGGAACCATACCCGCAACCTGAAGCCCCTGAGGAGCCGACGCCGAAACCCGACTGGCCACCGGCGCCCAGTCCGTTGTCGGGCCTTTCCTTTTCTGAGGTTAAGGAGCTCTTTACCTACTGGTGGATACCATTAAAGGGCGTGGTTCCCACCACCTCCTCTACCTCCTCCTCCTCCACACCCTCGACCCCTCTGGCCTCGCCCCCTTCTCCATCCGGGGCAGCAGGCCAAGTACCTCTCCCAGGAGCCTCACGGACCCTCAGGGAAGACCAGATAAAGGAGACCTCCATCCAGATCCTCTTCAGGGTCACCCAGTCCTAAGAGACCCAGAAGGCGCTGCCGTTCGCCTTGACGGAGGATACAGGATCGAGTCCTCGGTAGGATCAGATCCCTCTCTCCTTCCGCTCCCTCTCCGGACCCATGTGAGCTTCCTAGATCTCTCGGATGACCCATCGTTCCCGAAATCATGAGACATATCCAAGAGAACATGGGCTGGGATGCTGAAAGTTAGACCCGAGAGACTACGCCTTGCTGATATCTTGCCAGAAGGATCCCAAGCCTGTGGTGGTACCACCCTTGGTGGACACTTTTGTGGATGTCACCAAGGCAGCGTGGAAGCGTCCACACTCGCTCCCGTCCATGCCGAAGAAAGCTGACCACCTGTACAAGGCTCCTAAGGAGGACCAGTTCTTGGCTCAACATCCTCTGGCCGACTGGTCATAACCGCCTCTCAAGACCAGTCCCAGAGACCACAACATTTGAGCACCCTGCCACCGGACCCGGAGTCCAAACAGCTGGACGCTATGGGCAGGCGCACGTATGCTTCCGCTACCTGTGCTATCAGATCCCTGAACTACTTGACCCACATGGTGCAGTTCCAAAATGCTTCGTGGGAACAGGGACTGGATCTGGCGGAGAAATTGCCAGAAGGTGAGCAGAAGGATGAGATGTTGCAGCTCCTCCGTACGGGTTCGGACGTGGGAACCCAGGTGCTGTGAGCCGCGTATGATTCCGCGGACTCCTCGGCCAGAGCAGCAGCTTCAGGCATATGCCTCTGGAGACACTCATGGCTTCGTGTCTCCAGATTTACCCCGGACGTCCAGAAGAACATCATGGACGCCTCTTTCGAAGGAGAAGTTCTCTTTGGTTCACCCTCTGAAGGTTCTCACCAAGCTCAAGAAGGCGGGAAGCGGTGAGGTCCGGTCCAGGCAATGTACCGACCAAAGCTTAGTTCCTTCGTAGGAGGCAAAGCCGTTTCGTGGATGGACACAGAGACAACAGTCCGCGCGGTCCAAAACAGAGGGGCTCTGGTTCCATAGAGCCCAGGAAGACAACCCGCGGGCAGAAGTCAGTGTCCAGCTAAGCTGGCTCAGCCCGCGGCTCCCACCGCCGCCACAGCCTGACTCCTTCCCGGCCCCCGCCCCTCAGGATCAACGGGACATCAAGGTCAGGGGTCGTATTGCGAATTACCTGCCGGGATGGCAGTCCATAACCACCAACAGGTGGGTTCTTCAGTTGGTCGAAAAAGGCCACTTTATAGAATTCGCAGACAAGCCACCCTTGAGGCCTCCTCTGCTCTCCCGTTACTCGGGCCAACACAAATTGCTTATCAGGCAAGAAATACTCACGCTCCCGCAGAAGGGAGCGGTGGAGTATGTTCCAGAGAACCAGATAGATTCGGATACTATTCCACTTCTTTTCTGGTTCCCAAGAAAACAAGGGACCTCCGTCCAATCTTGGACCTCAGCGACCTGAATCGTTGATGCCCTACAAGCGATTTTGCATAGCGACCCTTCCGGGCCTCATTCCCATGCTAAAGCAGGATGCCTTCTTAGCGTCCCTAGACATGCAGGGCGCCTACCTGCACATCCACCATGGCTCAAAGCGCACAGGAGGTTCCTGTAGCCGGGTTCCTCGGGTGCCATTTTCCAGTTCCGGGCTCTTCCGTTCGGACTGTCCCGGCCCCAGGGTCTTTACCAAGTGCATGGCAGCGTGGCTGTGTCCCAAGGAGACAGGGCCACTGTGTTTCCCATACTTGGACGATTGGCTCTCTTGGCCGCCTCCAGAGAGGTGTTGTTGCTGGCTATTCAGAGCACCAAGGGCCTGTTCCAGTCTCTGGGCATTCTAATCAACTATGAGAAGTCTCTCCTTGTACTGTCACAGAAGCTGCAGTTCATAGGCGCAGTTCTGGACACCGTTCAGGGGAAAGCATTTCTCCCAGACGACAGAACGGAACACATCAGATCCCTCATCAGGGATCTCTCGGCGAGGAAGACTGTCCCTGCCAGGCTGGTCCTTCGTCTGCTCGGTCATATGGCTGTGGCCATTCTGACAGTCCCTTTGGCAAGGCTCCACATGCGGGTAACTCAGTGGATGCTCAAGGTGCAGTGGGACCAAAGGCAAGACCACATGCAGCATCTGGTCAGAATCACAAATGCCGTGATTCGAGACTGGCAATGGTGGCTAGACCCAGGGACACTTTCTGCGGGTGTCCCGTTTACAGTGCCGTCCCCGGAGATAATCCTCTCCACAGACGCCTCAGGGCTAGGGTGGGGAGCACACTTGAACGGGGTGAGGTCCCAGGGAACATGGACCCCTCAGGAAGCCCATCTCCACATCAATGTGCTGGAGATGAGGGCGGTCCTCTACGCCCTGCAGGCCTTTCAGTCAGAAATCCCGTCGAGCACTCTTCTGCTTCAGACAGACAACACGGCGGTGATGTATTACCTCAACAAACAAGGGCGCGCACTCTTACCCCCTTTGCAGGGAAGCTATGAGAGTGTGGGATTGGGTAATTCGACACGGCGCAAACCTGATTACAGTTCACGTTCCCAGAGTGGACAACACAATCGCAGACGGCCTGAGTCATTCCCAGGCCAGAGTCCACGAGTGGGAACTTCTTCAAGGGGTCAGAGAGGATCTGTTTCTTCGATAGGGCACTCCAGAACTGGCCTTATTCGCTTCCCCATCCAACGCAAAACTGCCCAATTTCTACTCGCTAGATCCAGGACCTGGTGTTTTCTGGCGAGACACGTCCCTCTCCTGGGCGAACAGATTCCTCTATGCCTTCCCTCCCTTCCCGTTGATCCAGAGAGTTCTTCTCAAACTGCGCAGGGAGCACGCAACAATGATACTGATAGTGCCTTTTTGGCCCAGTCAGATCTGGTTCCCCTTGCTCACGCAGCTGTCCCGGGAACCTCCGGTCCCGTTGCCTTTCAGCTCCCACCTCTTGTCTCAGGAGGGTTCTCTAGTCCACCCGGACTTACGCTCACTGAACCTGCATGCATGGCTCCTAGAGGCATAGCCATTTCTTGTTTGGTCGCAAGAGGTGGCCGGAAGTTGCTTTCAGCGTGGCTTCCACGGCAGCAACACATGCGCGTGCGCCATGAAATGGCGCCGTTTTCTTGTGATGCAGGCTGTGGCCTTTCCCCTCTAGGTTGCCCAGTGAAAGCGGTGTTAGAATACCTGCTCTCCCTTTTCCATTCGGGTCTCTCCTACTCCTCTATTAAGGTGCACCTCTGCACTATTTCTGCTTACCACTTCCCGGTGGGATAGCGCACAGTGGCGCAACTTGATGCATCTCGAGACTTTCTGAGAGGGGTGTTACACCTTAGGCCACCCATCAAGGACCCTGTTCCTCCATGGGATTTACTCTTTGTCCTGGAACAACTCACGCTTCCCCCTTTTGAACCTGCCGTGGATTGCGAGCTGCGTTTCCTGTCATGGAAAACGTTATTTTTAGTTGCTGTTACGTCAGCAAGGAGAATTTCCGAGCTTCATGCTCTCATGTGTAAGGAACCTTATTTGATTTTCCACCAGGACAGAGTGTCCCTTAGGACGAATCCTAAGTTCTTGCCTAAGGTGGTCTCTGCACTCACTCTCAATCAGGACATTGACCTGACTGTATATTTCCCTAAATATTCTAATAGAGGAGAAGCGCTACTCCACACCCTGGATGTTCACCGCTGTCTAAGGTACTACCTGAACAGGACTAAACATCTTCGAAGTCGAGCAACTCTTCGTTTCCTTCGCTGAGAGGATGATGGGCCAACCAGTATCGAAGCAGTCCCTTTCTCGCTGGCTTGTCCAGTGTATATCATACCTATGATACTAAGCAGAAGCCCCTCCCGGGTACAGTCTGGGGCCATTCCACTAGGGGGGTGGCTACCTCCTTTGCAGCACTTCGCAACGTCTCCTCCTCTGCCATTTGTGCTGCAGCCACTTGGAGCTCTGTGCATACTTTTATCAGGCATTACAGCCTGGACATTGCTTCACGGCGAAGAGCTGTTTTCGGCCTGGCTGTGCTACAGGGTCTCCTGTCCTAGACTCAGGAATTGGTATGGTTTTTCCTAGTTTCCTCCTCCCAGAATGCTTACAAGCGTTATTGCTTGGAAATCAGTCCTAATGGTGTTACCTGCTGCAAGGCTGTATCTCGAAGTAAGATAGTACGGATACGTGAGAACTTACCGTAACAGTAGATCTTGATAAACAGCTCTTGCAGCAGGTACCTTCCCGCCCACCTTCCCCTTGGAGGAGGCATGGCTTACGAGTTTTGCAGGCTTCCTTTTGTCTTCTGATGGTGGATCCTCTGTCTCCCATTCTGATGTCGTCCTGTGGCTGGAAGTCTCCGGCAGGAGAACTGGGGAATCTGGTGGGACCGCCCCCTTATGTACTACGCCTGACATCGGAGGCGGGACCGACGTCAGGGTCGGTCCCCGCTGAAGTTAGCTAGCTAGAAGAATTCCGTGGGGTCCTGCCGCTTGCCGGCTTCAGTTCTAATGGTGTTACCTGCTGCAAGAGCTGTTCTCGAAGATCTACTGTTACGGTAAGTTCTTACGTAACTGTACTTTCTCTTCTTAAAGTCACTTACTTTGCAAACAATTTAGATTCCTAATTACTGTGTTGAGCATCCTGTTTATTCTGCTGTAAATGTATTAGCACTTCCATTGCTCTCTGTCTCACTCTTACTTCAAATCCCTTAGCACTTCCTTTACACCTTACACACCTTTATGCTGGATTTTATTCAAAGCACCTCCACTACTCACTATCTGTGCTTCTCACCTTCCTGTCTTAATTTCTGTGATTGTTTACATCAAAAGGTATACATCCCTTACACCCTTTTTGTTCTTCACTGTTGAACAAGTATGATCTTTGTTCCTTATAGGAGACATATAAAATCAATTCTAAGCTTCTTTCCACCCATTGCCATGCTTAGCTACTCACCTCCTTAGCATCAGTCCCTATAAATATTGTGACACATTCATGACTCTAACGCTGTATAACTGCTTCTTGTGTTGCTTGGTTTGTTGCTCTGCCTTGAAATCACTCCACACTGTCTATGTCCTTACTGAGATACAGTCTCCAGAAATGGACACTGTATTCCTAATTGATAATTCTCCAATGAACTGTTTGGTGGAAACACCACCTCCTTCCTTCTGCTGATAATACCACTCCCGGTGCACCCTGAGCGTCCCACTGTCTCTAACCACTGCCTTGCTACTTTGTTTGGACACCTTCCGGTCATCAGATATGAGTACCCACAAATCCCTTTCCTGTTTTGTCACTATCAGTATCTCATCCACCCTTAGGTAATCCTCCCTTGGGTTCTTGCACCACAAATTCATGATTTTGCCGTTTTTATATTGCATCTCATCTTCCACGCTCGTGACCATTCCTCCAGTTTACCTCCGTCCCTCCCCTCCTCTCCTCCATTTTTCCACCTCTACTGGACTGTCCACACTGCTGCTCATGTTATTGTCATCCACCAAGAGGCACACCTTCCCCTCCGGCACAACCGCAATGTGCGCTATGAAAACATTATCCAGGATTTGGTCCTGGAATGATCATGGTTGCACCCCAGTGTTCACCCCTTTCCTCCGAGTGAGCCACATTTACCACAACCCCCCCCCGTCTTCTATCATGCAATCAGATCATAACCTAGTTTACTACCTTGTGACCTTCTCCCAGACTGCCCAGCTTGTTCACAAGTCTGTGTATAACGGTACAGAAGGTATGACAGAAATCTATGTAGGTCACATCCCACACTCCTCCCCGATCCATGACCATAGTTAACTCTGCCAAGAACGCCATTAGTTTTCTTACACATGACAGTTCTACGGTGAATACAGTGGCATTCCCCAGGATGAAATGCAATTCTGCAGCATTTTGCAGCACCCTATGGAATGCTGCAGCAGACCTAGTGAATAAAGCAACCTAATTTTAATGGCAATTAGTCCCTTTTGTCATGCAGGAAAATATGACACTGCCAGGATGACGTGAATGCCACAGTTTCCTGCATGACAAAAGGGACTAATTGCCATTGAAATTACATTGCTTTGTGCCAGCCCAGTGGCGCAGAGGGTTGAGGCGCTGGACGCCACACCTCGTGCCACACTGGCGACCCGGGTTCGGACGTGGGCCCGGGCCACCAGGGGTTGGCAGAGTAGGGATAAGATTGAGCATCCGGGGGACTGCTCTCCTATCCCAGGGAGGGATCCAGGGAACCACCGCTCTGTAGCTGCCCCTGGTAACAACCGGGGCACTGCCAGCCATCAGCACGTCAGTGCCCGGAGGTCATTGCACGCCACACTACGGGGCCGAAAAACATGGAGTAAAATACGGGGGCGATCTCTGTGGCTGATGGCCGTGCCCTGTGCCCACGGACCTGAGAGAGGCGCCTGTCCAGGGTAGCGTGATGTTGGCCCATCCCCATGTTCCAAGGGTTCGTGTGGCTCGCGTACACGATCGGGTCCGGGGGGTGCAGGCACAGTAGCCGGAGATCGTGGGGCTCACTCCGCTGAAGAGGCGGATAAATAGAATTAAAAAAAAGAAAAAAATTACATTGCTTTATTCAGTAGGTCTACTGCAGCATACTGCAGAGTGCTTTAAAAGTGGGTTTCATCCTGGAGGACGCCACTGTACATGCTGTTACCCTTCAGATATGAATATAGGAACACACAAAACATCTAGAACAAACATGCCGTGAAGTTCTGTCGAGTTTGTTTACGTGTGCAGCTATTTTAATACCGTTGAGCAGCACCACCTTGCCCACTCCACCTTGAGTCATCAATCACCATTTCCAACCCACTCTCCCTCCCTCTCCCAGCATTGCCCCTTCCATATTTTGCATCTTCGGTGACCGTCTCCCCCCCCCCCCACCCACACACACACACACCTTAATACTAGTCACTGTCTCTGCCACCACTTCCTACTCTGTCACCACATGTAATCCCTTCACCACCCGGTCGAAGAAAAATGGTTTGTTAATTTCATTTTTCAATGTATTCCGTTATCACCAGTGTTACGGCTACAGTACATATGTGGAGCAACATAGGTACGAGTGCTGCGACCTGTGGAACAACGCTATTAACAAGCCTAGGTTTTGACCTCCAACCCCTCCCCCCCAATTACCACCATCTGGTTCCTGACCATTAGCTAACTCTGATCCCACCCCAGAAGTTTGTCTCCAACTACCACATACACCAGCTTGATGATCAGCCAGCCATCCGTCACTGCATTGAACACATTGCTGAATTATTGGTTTATTACATCACCTGCCTGTCCACTGTCTAATGTCCTTGTGACCCAGTTGAAGCAGTCTCTTCCCTTCCCCGTATTGGTTTTACATAAACACAACCATGATAAACCCAGGTTGTGGGTCGACAGGTGGGCCCCTAACTTCAGTGAAGGACTCCAGCCTTTCCTTTCAAATGGCCTGCAGTGACGCTTGTACAATGTAGCTGTGCTCACTACCCTGTAATTACACTGCTCATCTGTGGGTCCATGCTGGGGTAATGCCACCACATAAGCTGCCCTTCAGTACTGAGGCACACACCCCATCTCCATCGAAAATGTACCTGAAGTCCTTCTCCCTGTCCTTACACCCCTGTGCCATCTTTAGTTCTACTGTGTCTCTCTCCGCACCCACCCCACTACCATTATCATTACCCCTGATGCTACCCCTAGTCACTCAAATCCTGCAGCGTTAATTTATTAAAGTCTAGGAATTACAACCCTTTGAGTCAGGGACTCTTTTTCAAAGGCTCCACATCAGTACAAAGTGTGGCAGGCAAGTGTTACAGACATCATGAACAATGACAGTAATTATACACAAAGAGAAAATTATACAATAGGAGCGATTTCAAAAGCTCCACGTCAGTACAAGGTGTGGCAGGCAAGTGTTACAGACATCATGAATAATGACAGTAATTATACACAGAGAAAATTATACAATAGGGAGTTATCTAATAACGATGCAATACAATAAGCATTGTCAATTGACATGGGAGTAACCAAAATTATTGAAATAAGTCTGAGGAGCAAAAATAAATATTGTGAGACAGGAGCAACAGAGCTATGGAGGAGAAAGTGGGAAACTGGCCCAGGAAGTGGACCAAAGGAGAGCTGAAAAAATAGTGACCAGAAAGCCACCCAATGGGCGTTGTCGTGGGGCTAAGGTGCAGGAAATAGTAGAAGGGTTACGGGCAGTCACAGTTTGATGACACCAGGATGTGATCCCGCAGTTCTTTTTTTGAAAGGGCCCAACCTGGGTATGGATCGGAGGGAACGGGATGGCGTTCATCCATAAAGGGACCCTATATTTGAAGGACCTTTGACCGGCTGTGGTTCTAAAGCAGTTTTGTCGGTGTGTCTGGTCGCCCATCTGTGCTGCCCTGGAGAGAGAAGAAGGTTGCAGCCATGGTGCGAGTGGCCCATAGAAATTTGTTTTTGCTAGTAGACATGTCTGATAGTAGAGACACCCTTTGAAATTTAGCCAGGCCGAGCGTTGATAAAGATCGCAGGTATGCGTCAACCTGTAGCAGCCAGTGGCCAGGCGGCAGGTTTTGTTTAAGGCAAGTTTAATTGTACTTAGGGCAGAGTTTGAGCCAAAACCATAGATGACAATACCATAGTCTACCAGGGATAGAATAGAGCTAGAGATAGCCAATCTAAGAGCAGCGGGGGGGCAGAACCTAATTCTGTAGAGGAGGACAGTTCTGGCATTAACTGCAGAGCAGGTAGCGGTAATGTGTTCATGGAAGGAGGGGGCAGGATTGAGGGTGATACCAAGGTATTTAAAATGGGAAACAGATTCCAGGAGGGTGCCATTAGAATGGAGAGGGCGGAGGACTTGTACTTATTTTGGTGGTGGGAAAATGGCATTACCTTTGCCTTTTTATAATTGAGAATAACTTGATGGGTTGAAAACCAGGATTCAGATTCCTTGAAGGAGCACTGCAGGTCCTGTTGAAGAAGGGTGGGGTCAGGGTGGCGACTGAAAATCACCACATGAACTGTAAATTAAGGTAACAGGAACTCTTAAAGGAAAACACAACACCAGTAGGTGCACCGAAAATGTTTAATAGGATAGCAATTACACGGACTGTGTTGGTAACTGAGATAACCAATACCATATAGGGTGATACTGTAATAAAGTTACTCTTAAAAAAGTAATTCATTCAATTCTGGGTACTTGAATCTGCAGTATACAGCCAATGGAAAGGCAGTTCTTATGTATGTGACCACACAGGCAGGAGCTGGAACTCTCGCATCTTCCAAGGTAGCTCCAGCGCTACTGAACAAACTGTCTGTATGCAGTGTACCTGTAACGCCTGAGGAAAGAAAAACAATGTTGCATGTGAGAATTTCTTTTCCACATCTGAACAAATGCAAACATACAGATAGGTGGACAGGAGTTCAGTGGCAGTCACCCCACACAAAGTAGAGGGTAGGACACAGGATATCAGGGGGGTGGACTTTAGTAAATGAGTATCTGTTTCAAGAGTGGCCTGGCAAGGAAAGAAACATGGGGCCCTATTCACATGCGCCCCCCGAGGGGAAGCCACCAGCCGCTGCGGACACGACGGGGGGGCATCAGCACCCTGCAATATGGATGCCCCTGCCTTTGGGGCACACTGGGTAGGCTGGGGCAGTTGGCCGACTTCAGCCACAACATCTTGCCTGCCACTCTGCACGCCGGGACAAACATGGCACCTTGTGGGCGCAAGGGATCCACTCTAGCGACCGGTCTGGGCAGCAGATTGGCTGTGCAACCAGATCTGTAGCCCCGCACCTAACCGCCCCATGAACCTGCACACCGGGAAGGGGGGACCGCATAAGAGAGCCAGGCAGGGACTGCTGTTAGTGAATGCGGTCCGCATGCGGATCTTCTGTGGGTGCGGAATCGCTGGGGGGGGAATACGTGCCATTTGCACGTACCACTACCCACTTTTGTGAATAGGGCCCATGGTGCATAGGGTTGCCACCTATCCGTTTTTTAGGGTCCTTATCCGGTCATCCAGTTTTGATTAAATGTAGTCCAGTTTTTGGGCAATTTTGAGTGCTCATATACTCTTAAAACCGATGTATGAAATCATTCACTGTTGTGCCTCTATTGCACGTCCAGGTTACAAAGAAATTCTGATGTCACAGTCATTCAGACCTGCCTTTGTTTGTAAAACCAGTCTGTCTGGGAGGTGTAAAGTATAGCCATTAAGATCATTAGCAGTAAATTAACCTAATCTTTTCAACTCTGAATTTTAAGTATGGTCTTTTACTGCTATGACAGGAAACAGCTTTTACACCTTTATGTGATCTCATGCGTTTCTTTTTGTTTGTCCTATATTCTGGTATGCTTTAGACCCATTTTTGTTAAATTAATAATCTAACTTTTATTGCCTTCATCACTACATTTGCTCTCATTTTGTATTACCTGAACATTACATGACATTAGCTACACTTTTACAGGTCATTCAGGCAAACAGCATGGAAAGGTGTGTCTGAAATTGTGGAATGTCTTAGAGATATGAAAAGAAACTGCAGTAGCTGCTGAGGTAAAGGGGAACACAGTTCATTATTAAAGGTGCCACAAGCATCGATAATTAAGTTATCAAAAATTGGTCAAAGCATCAGAATACGTGACTGATATGGAAAGGAAAATGGGAGAGTGTTTAACAGAGGGCTGAGCAATAAGCTGTGGCTGAGCTTGGCACATCCAGCAGACCCGAGTTTGAACCCACAACCTCCACTTGCATACTGTGTGAACCTGAGCAAGTCACTTAACCTTCCTGTGCTCCTGGGTCACTCCTGTAAAATGGGCTATGTGGCTTATGGGAGGTAACCTGGTTGCCAAAGAATAAAAATAACTAACTGAATAAATAAATCAAATAAATAACAGTATACAAATGATTTCCTATCACTAGTAATGTCTATTCCAACATTACAAATGGCTTTGGAGGAGGAGCGATATACTTGCCAGACATAAAAAAGGGGATGGAGCCAGAGGCGGAGTTTGGGGTGTGGTTTATCATCCAGTTTTTACCTCATCCAAAGGTGGTGACCTTAGTAGTGGAAACGCAGTGTACCCATCTGAATGGCGACATGGTTCAATTCATAAATCATAGCATTATGTTACTTAAAACGGGCAAGAGAAATGCAAAGAAACCATGGTTCACAAATTAGTTGGATGCTATGGTGCGGTTGAGAATGCCACCGTTAAATGTAATCAAACCCAGCATTAGTCGGATAGAGTACTGTACTGGAATACAAAGAGGGATGCAGCGACATCAGTCCGGAGCTGAAAATCCACAAACAGAAGACAATGTAGCCCATACAGTAACAGGATTTGTGGGTAATCAGCAAATAAGGGAAAGGTTACTGAAAAATGTAGAAAGGATGTTGGGAGATCCAGTGGGATGCTCTGGTGCATACTATGAGTTAGCAGCAGATTATATGCTGCGGTGATGCCACTGAACACATCGTTGGTGATCTCTGTAAGAACACAGACAAGGCGGAGGTAGTTCCAAGAAGGTAAAGCAAAAGGTGAAGGGTATGCAGCAAAAGTCACAGGAGGGCAGATTGTGAGACCAAAATATGTATACCCTTAAGGAAAGTAGAGACATGGGAGAAGCGCAGCACACACCAATGCAAAAATTCGAAATCTGGTTCAAGACTGTTGCATGTTTCAGAAAAGGAAAATGTCTGAAATGAGGGCACAGGTCATAAGGTTGGGACAGGGCAGGGTTAGTGCTAGGAAGTATTTCAGCAATGAATGGGTGGGGGATGCAAGGAAAAGCCTACCAAAGGAGGAGGTGGAGCAAATGAAGTTGTTGAATTTATGGATGTACAGGACAAATATAGGGGAACCCGAGCAAGTTGGTCCATTTGGTAACACCATATTTCACCATAGATCAAGTAGGATGTGAGACTTTCACAGTAGACATGGAAACAGTGCAGATAGGTTGTGCTTAGTGGTCATTGTCTCCCTTCAATTTCTATGATTCAGTGTTTCCATTACTCACCAGCAACATTCAAACAACATGAAGTCTTGCTGTATTCTGACTATTGCAGTTAGGTCCTGCCTTTCAACTGCCCCGGAGAACAAAGGGTTAACTTTTCTATGCCTTGCATAGAACGTTCCTCACGAGCTCAGTTGAAGCCCCTGTCTGTTGTTGTTCAAACTGCAACTGTCAGATTCTTTACTCTGCCTCACTGAACAGTCACTCCAGAGATTTCTCCTGCTGCTCGGTTCAAAAGTCGGTTGAAGTGTCGGTTTTCGGTCGGTTTCTACCAAATTATTGTTTCCGCATAGTCGGTTCAAGTCTTTGTGGTACCATGATTACTAGATAGGTTTTTGTTCTGTTTTCTGTGTAGAACTTGTAAACTGTGGATCGGTTCGCCTGAACCGATTATTTTGAGGTAAAAACTTGCGCTTTACTTTAGTGTGTGGTTACCGGTCCGTATCGGTTCTAAAAAAAACGGGTTTTAAGTATGTTTTTTTCCAAGATCCGTGACACAGTCAGGAACCAATGGGGGAGTCTTGCCTGTCGGATTGCTGAAAAAAGGGTAAGTTTTGGTTAGGTTGGCCATGTCTGAGAAACCCAAGAAGAAAAACGGGCCCACTGGGTTTCAACACTGCAGTGTGTGTGGGGAGGCCTTTGCTAAGGCTGATCCCCATACCACCTGTGTTTATTGTCTGGGGTTTGACCACCTCGATTCAGACTGCCAAATTTGCAAGAATTTTCCCAAATCTGCCCTGGAAAAGAGATTAGGTAGACTGAGGGAAAGGGAGGCCGAGAAGGACGCTGACCCAGATGGCCAGCCCGGTTTGGTTCCGACAGAACCAGAAGGAGTGCCCTCTGACCAGGGCGATATGTCTTGGGGAAAAAGGAGAGCCGATTCTGAGGAATCGGTTCCGACAAAAAGAAAAGACAAATCGACCGGTTCGGACCCAGAATCTCATACTCCGACCGTCGATGAGATAGCCAAAGCGATTAGGATTGTGCAATCGCTTAGTTCAGTTCTGACCGAACCAGCACCATCTGGCAGGGGCTCAGTTCGGTCGGTTCGCCCGGTTCTGGATTATACCTTGGAAGAATTTTATGAACCAGAGTTTGAGGAGGAGGGAGAGTATGAGGATGATTATGGTGATGGTGAAAGTCTGGATGTGCCTATTGACCCGGATATCTCCCCAGACAGACCTTCAGGTGTTTCTCCTCCTAGGCTTTCTGAGTCCCCTTCACACTACATGTTCTACAGAAAGGTGGCTGATACCCTCCAGCTTCCTGTGGAGGAAGCAGTAGAGGATCAGGAAGAGCCTGATTATGTTGAGATGGTGGATATCTCAGAGTCCAGGAGACTGTCTATTCCCCTCCACAAATCTTTTGGGAAACACACAAAAAATTCTTAAGTCTCCTAATTCTATACCTCCTGTGGACAGAAGAATGGACAATAGGTACACTGTCTCAGGCTCAGACACGGAGATCCTTTTTCAGCAATGCAGCCATGTTGGGGTTGTACAGGCTGCTGCCTGTGATAAGGCAAACATTCCCTTGGCATCACACCCCCCAGATAAGGACTCCAGGAAGATTGTTGCCATGGCAAAGAAACAATACATGGCAGCATCTTTGGGACTCAGGCAGGCTAACTATATGGCCTATACAGCCAGGTACCAGAAGTCCAGGTGGGACACTGTACTGGCACTGGCTAAACAGGCTCCCGCCCAGCTTGCCAAGGAGCTGGAGCAGGTGGCTGCAGATGGGATTGAGGCATCGAAAGTACAGTTTCATGCTGCTGTGGACTCCAATGATGTGTCTTTAAGAGTCATGGCTACATCTGTGGCTCTTCGGAGAATGGCGTGGCTCAGGTGTACTAGCCTCTCACAGGATACACAGGCTAAGGCAATGGATTTTGGGGAGCAGACAGAGAATTACATGAAGAAAATGGACGAATACAGGACCACTTATAGGAGTGCTCAGGCCAAGAAAAGGCAAGCAGCTCCTCAAAGGCAGCAGTCCAGGGGCAGGGGCAGGCCTTTCCAAAGGCCTTTTTACCAAACTCGGGCCTCCTCCTCTTCATTTTCGTAGAGAGGGTTCTTTAGAGGGAGAGGCAGAAGGGGGATGAGCAGGCCTGCATCCACCCCTCAGCCTAAAGCCCCTGCCAAGCAGACACCCTGATGGGTCTGCCCAGGTCGATTCTCCTATACCAGTAGGGGGCAGGCTGGCTTACTTTGTCCAGGACTGGATGTCTCTTACATCAGACAAGTGGGTCCTGGAAGTAGTAAGCCAGGGACTGGTTCTCAGCTTCAAATAATTTTCCAAGATGAGAGCCAGATCTTTTCCACCTGCAAATCTCTCAGAGACCCTTGCCCTAGAGGCAGAGGTTTCTTCTCTCCTAGCTCTCAGAGCTGTAGAGAGAGAGAGTTCCCACCCTACATAGGAGCAAAGGATTGTACTCCAGGTACTTCCTAACCCCCAAGAAAACAGGAAAGTGGCGACCCATCCTGGACCTAAGATACCTGAACAAACATCTTTTAAAGCCAAAATTCAGAATGGTAACTCGGGGAATTATCCTTCCCTCTCTAAGGCCAGGGGACTAGTTAGCCTCCCTGGACCTCAAAGATATCTACTTTTACATTCCCATCAGGTGCTCCCACAGAAAGTACCTCAGATTCGAGTTGCCCTCAGGCTACTATCAATTCAGAACAATGCCCTTTGGCCTAACATCAGCGCCAAGGGTCTTCACAAAGTGCCTGGCAGTAGTTGTTGCCTTCTTAAGAAGACAAAAGATTTTCATTTTCCCATACTTGGATGACTGGCTCATAGTAGGTCAGTCTCGAGACCAAGTCAAGTCACATCTGCAAGTGACCCAGCAAGTGCTCACTTCTTTAGGATTCCTTCTCAACCTACCAAAATCAGTTCTCGAACCAGTCCAGCTCCTCACCTTCATAGGTGCAGAACTGGATACGGTAAAGGCAAGAGCCTTTCTTCCCGTGGAAAGGGCAAGGACCTTTATGGAACTGGCCTCTTCATTCACCCTTCAGGTGTCTCGACCAGCAAGGCATTTCCTTCAGCTACTGGGCCACATGGCAGCTTCCACAGCAGTGGTCCAGGGAGCAAGATTCCAAATGAGGGACATTCAGTTCCACTTAAGAGCCTTTGGTCCCAAAGAAAGGATTCCCTTACCAAACTAATCCCAGTGACTCGAACCCTGATCCAGGCCTTGCAATGGTGGCAGGATCAGGACAATTTGAGACAAGGGGTTCCATTTGTCACTCAGTCTCATTCAGTGATACTCACCACAGATGCTTCCCTGCTGGGCTGGGGAGCCCATTTGGGGGATCTTACCACCCAGGGACTGTGGTCACCTCAGGAATCTCTGCTTCACATCAGTCTCTTGGAACTCAGAGCAGTGTTTCTGGCACTGCAAGCTTTTTCCAAATCTGTACAGAACAAGGTGGTTCAGGTCAGAACAGACACCACCACCACCATGTGGTACAGCAACAAGAAAGGAGGCACTCAGTCTACGGCCTTGTGCACAAAAGCAATGAAGTTGTGGCCCCTGGCCTATTTCCTGCAAACCTCTCTGATAGCAGTTCACTTCCCAGGGAAGAACAATGTCCTAGCAGATGCACTGAGCAGAATATCCCAGGGCCATCACAAATGGGCCCTAGATCCTCTGATTTTGAAAGTGATTTTCTCAAGATGGGACACTCCAGAGATAGATCTTTTTTGCAGCCCCAGACAATCACCAACTTCCTCTCTTTAGTTGCAGACCTCCAGTCTTGGGCTCAGTCCCCCTGGATGCTCTGATTCTGAACTGGGAAGAGAAATTTCTGTATGCTTTTCCCCCCTTCCCTCTCCTGTTCAGAGTGTTAGTCAAGATAAGGTCACAACCATGCAAAGTGATTCTGATTGCTCCAGACTGGACCAGACAGCCATGGTATCCCTTGTTGCTGTCCCTAACAGTCCATCTTCCCCCTGTCTCTTCCCAGGAATTACAACCTGTTAGCATCCTCTCAGGGGAGGATTTGGTACCCGAATCTTCAGTCTCTCAATCTCAAGGCATGGCTCTTGAAGAGTTAGAGTTTGCAGATCTGCATCTTTCCCAAAGGGTTCTGGATATCCTTAAGGCTTCTTGAAAGCCTTCCACCAGAAAGACTTACAACTCCAAATGGAAAAGATTCAGCATTTGGTGTTCTAAGAAGAATATTTCTCCAGACTCTGCTGAATTGCCTACGGTTCTGGATTATATGGTCCATCTTGATGGCCTAGGTCTCAGACCAGCTACCCTCAAGGTACACTTGGCAGCTGTTTCTGCTTTCCTGTCGGTAGGCAAGTCTTCCTCTCTCTCATCCCATCCTGTATTCTGTAAGTTTTTCAAGGGATTGCTTCACACCAATCCCCTTTAGGGATCCTGCTCCTGCTTGGGACCTTAATGTTTGCATTGCTCAGCTTATGCAACCCCTTTGAGCCTTTGTCTTCAGCAGAGCTTAAGTACTTGACTTGGAAAACTGTGTTTTTGGTAGCCATTACTTCTGCCAGACGTATCAGTGAATTGCAAGCCCTGTCAGTGGAATCTGATTTCATCTCTTTTCACAGAGATAACGTGGTCCTCAGAACTAACAGAAAGTTCTTGCCTAAAGTGGTTTCAGATTTCCACCTCAACCAGTCTATATCTCGGCCTGTTTTCTTCACTGACCATTCCTCCTCGGGAGAGAGGAGGCTACACAGTTGGGATGTTAAAAGAGCCCTTAGCTACTACATACAGCATACCAAGGGTCACAGGTTTGAATCCCTCCAGTTGTTCCTCACTTATGGAGAAGTTGGTAAAGGCAAACCTGCCACTAAGAGATCTATTGCCAGGTGGTTTGTTTCTTGTATACAATTCTGCTATGAAAAACTGGGTAGAACCCCACCCTCAGGCCTGAGGGCTCATTCCACAAGAGGTACAGCTGCTTCCCTGGCTGCTGCCAGAGATATTCCTCTCTTAGAAATTTGTCAAGCAGCCACCTGGAAAACAGTCCATACTTTCACCAAGCATCACTCTCTGGATATCCAGGCTAGGGTGATGCTTCGGTTTCAACAACAGTACTTTGAGATCCCTATTTCCAAAGTAGGCTCTGTCCCTCCTCCATGGAGGTACTGCATGGTAGTCTGCAATAGTCAGAATACAGCAAGACTTCATGTTGTTTGAAGAAAAAATTACTCACCTTAGTAATTATGTTTCTTCTAGTGGAGTCTTGCTGTATTCTGATCCCCCTCCCCGCCTCCCCTCTCAGAACCTAGGTTTTGGGATGTGGGTGGGCAGGAGTAGTGTTGGCACCCTAGGGGTGTCCAATTTACACCCTCTTTTTTCTTTGGGTGAAATGTTGTGTTTTGGATGTGTTTTTGGGGTTCCTGACTTGAGTCTTCCTTTGAGAACCAAAAACATTATATATTTGCCAGTTGGCTAGTAAAAAGTGTACAGTTTCCACACAGAACACCTAGTGAGTTTTTGCTCGTAAAGATCTGACGGTTGCAGTTTGAACAACAACAGACAGGGGCTTCAACCGAGCTTATGATTAACATTCTATGCAAGACAGAGAAAAGTTAACCCTTTGTTTTCCGGGGCAGTTGAAAGGCTGGACCTAACTGCAATAGTCAGAATACAGCAAGACTCCACTAGAAGAAACATAATTACTAAGGTGAGTAATTTTTTCTTCTCTACTAATGAACACCAATAATGTGACTGCATTGTGTTGTTCCATTGTATGATAGTTCATTTATTAAAACAATTAACATAATACTGCGAAAAGTAACGCATCATGATACGGCTTCCAGGTACTTACTCATGTTGGTGTGCCAATCATGCCACCATTATGCTGTCAAAATGTGAAGTACGCTGTCTGTAACACCCATATGTTGAAATAAACTGTGCCAAAACCAGGGTGGCCAGTTATGCAGCAGTGATCTTCTCCACGCCTTACGACCGCTTCAAGTTCACGGCAGCATACAGACTCTGTTGTACTTTCCATAGGAACACAACCATGACATGAGCACCTATAGGAAGATAGTGGCAAACTTAGAAAAATCACTTTTTAAAACATTTACATATTTACCTAAGCTGCAGCCACATTAAGCAATTACTGTCATGTACATCTTAGGCATTCTTGGATTCACCACTGTTTGAGCCCAAACCACATCCGCATGTAGGTTGTTCAATGAATAAACTATTGTTACTATGACATACTTATTGCAGCCTTACAGTTTTCCCTCATCAGACATGTGGTGCAGCCCTTGCACCAGTTTGGTTTTTCACTTGCTGGACTTCACAGAGGTGCAGGATAGACAGGGGGAGGCAGAGGGACTGTGGATCACCCTCGAGCAAGGCAACAGCACAGCAATCTGCATTGGTGTGATCTACACACCTTGGGCACGGGGATGAAGGGGATTGGGATGTAGTTGATCACATTCATGAGTTGGCATCAACAGGAGAGGTATTACCACTGGGTGAATTCAATATCCAAGACATGGACTGGACTATACCACCAGCTGTTTCATCAGACAGTCATTGATCACATCAGGGATTGGGCAGTTCTTGACTTTGTACTGACCGATGGGGACAGACACACCAAAGTCCAGGAGCAATGTCAACTTTGTTACAGCGTCCACCACATAGTGTGGTGTGGCATCGGGACAGAGAGACAAGCAAGCCACACTATGGCACAGTGCCTACACTTTAGGATGGCAGATTTAACTAAAATGGGGTGGTGTATCAAAGAAGCCCTGGCAAGGAGGGAAACAGGAGTGGGAATCAAACAGCAGTCAGAACACCAGAAAAGAGCCATAGGGTATGTTACGAACAAATGCATCAAAACAACACACAAGGGCAAGCAAAAGAGGAAAACAGTAGGTTCTCGAACTGTGGCAAGACAGGGCCAAACGGACAAGTTTGTATTCACATTGTACCCAACATTGATCCCTGTGGCAAAGCAATGGTCACTGCCATCTCCACAAATGGTACACTGTTCACCACTACCCTCTGTACCTTGACACTAAACCAGTTTCTGACGCAGTTTACCACCTTGTGGTACTCTACCAGTCTACCAAACTGACTTACCAACCTTTTATGTGGGTAGGTGCTACAGACCTTGCAAGAATCGATGTAGGCAACATGCACCACCCTCCCTTGTCTGCTTACATGTTCGCCCATTGGAAAAAACAATTATTTGACAATACCTTTCCACTGAGAATGTGGTGCAAATTGTAAATATTATGTAACGGAAACGTGAGGGTGTGCATTGTGTAATACCATCGTTAGACAATATGTGTCACGTACCACCCTCATCCATCACACCAAAGATAACTGTACTTCCACAGCACAACAAAGCATGCAACACAGTACACATTGCGATAACAAGTAACATTTCCTGCATTACTGTAGCAGAAAAAATGAAAGACATCAGGCATTACCAGTGGATCGATTACATTTTGAGGTATGATTTGAAAGCTATACTGTACCAGTTAAAAGGATAACGGAACACTAACATACTGAACAATGTATTAGAGCACTGTGTACGGGCAGTCCATGAATGCACAAAACTAATACAGTGTAGATTTTTAATCAGACACCATACCACAAGGGTTATTCTTCACCCGCTAATGCCTGTGCTTTTTCATTTTATTTTGTGGAGTAGGAGTATCCATTATGATATGAACACATACCAGTCAATCGAGATGATGCTCTTCTGGTCATGGTTGACTCTGCTGCTGTGCCTCATACTTTTCCACAGTCATATAGGGCTCAAACCAATAGGGCTGTATATTTGACAACTGAATGAACAGGTTGGGTGCCGGTTGCTTGCTGTCATCTTCATATTGAAAAGAAGAATACTGTATATCATCAGCTGTCACACTTGAATTGTCTGAGACATTTCTGGGGAGATAACATGTGAAAACCATTATGACTCTTGACCATGGTAACACTGTTCTGCCAGTATGATGGCACACAAGTGACAGTTGTGTGCAAAATGCCTTGCTTTACTATTAGTTTGTGAATGGCATTTGGAAAATGTGTGGGTGCTACACTTGGAGTGCATGATTGTATGAGTGACCCGATCAAGTATGCATGCGTCACTGCTGCTGTGAATGGACTTGTGTAAGGCTGACTACCTTGACGTGGTTCAGAGGCTTATCACGTTTCCTAAACATTGTAACTAAAAGCCAGCCAACTTCTGTCGGATTGGCAGTGTGTGTACAGTATTAGATAGAACAAAATGTTGTGACTCTATTGGGATCATTGACTTTCTACATATTGTTGACTGAAATGAGGGTGGGGCAGCACATCTTTTGATTGGTGTACACTGAGGGGTGCAGCAGGTCTAGCAACTGTCGAGTACAACTTGAAAAATCATTGCTACACCCCTGTGTCAGTTTAAAGAACTTTTCATTGATGATTTGCCACACAATATTTTTGACTGTTTATTTACTTATATTTTAATTTTTACGAACTTTGTTCACCAGTTGTCTGACTAGTGGGTGTCTGAGGACAACATTTTAATGACAACATGCATAGCGGTTTAGATGGCCCGTCCAGCATGTGATGGGTCATCATAGCAGCTCATTGCCCCCTCCCACAATCACCCAACTATATATTTTCACTGTACACCAATGGAGCCCAGAGATTGAACTAGCCATAAACAGAGCAATACCTAGCATTACTTGTAGGTATGGGTGTCCGCACACCATTCAAAACCATGAATGCAACACCAGCATACCCAAAAATGCCTTGCCGAATGGATGGTGTAAAAAGAGGAATACACTTTGAAAGGTCAAAATAGAAATAGAGGTGGTGCTGCTATTTAGTTAGTGCACTGCTTCCCCTAAGCTTCTGAAAAGACAAGACTGAATACATCCAAGCCTTTACGTGCTTGTGAATCAAAATTGTACTATGTTCCTTACAAGGTTTGTCTGTGTGAGTCTAAACAGCAAGGACTGGACTCAGAAAGTGATGTGAAACGACACAGTGACATTTGCTTTGATGTGGAAACTCCATTCACTTTCAGCCTAGTTCACATTGCTGTGGGTACTGAAATGGATAGCATCACTTGTGAAGTTGAGTAAGGCCTCCAAAATGATGCTATGTCCAGTCCCTTATTGGTATACATGAGGGCTGAAAATTCAGAAGTATGAAAAACCATTGTAATGAACTGTGTGTGCTTTATGTGTCGTGTACAGTAGAAAGTGTGCTCATTAATCCTGCACACAGAATGCCATGAAGATTTTTGTTGGGGGGGGGGGGCGGCGGCAATTCATACTAAAATGTTAGACCCAACACTCACTCTGGGGGCAGCAGTAGAGCATGAGATCCAATGCTCACTCTGCAGTGCCGCACCAGGGTGTGCAATCCAACCCTCACTCTGGGTGCAGCACCAGGGTATGAGATCAAACACTCACTCTGGGTGCAGCACTAGGGTATGAGATCAAACACTCACTCTGGGGTGCATACTTGGGTGTGAGATCACTCACTCACTCTGGGTGCACACTTGGGTGTGAGATCACTCACTCACTCTGGGGTGCACACTTGGGTGTGACACCCAACACTTACTCTGGGAGCAGCACTAGGGTGTGAGACCCAACACTCACTCTGGAATGCAGCACTAGGGTATGAAACCCAACACTCACTCTGGGGTGCAGCACTGAGATGTGAGACCCAACACTCACTCTGAGCTGCAGCACTAGGGTGTGAGGCCCAACACTCACTCTGGGGTGCAGCACTAGGGTGTGAGGCCCAACACTCACTCTGGGGTGCAGCACTAGGGTGTGAGGCCAACACTCACTCTGGGATGCAGCACTAGGGTGCAAGATACAAGTCCCACTTTGGGGTGCAGCACAGGGGGATGAGATCCAACATACACTCTGAGGTGCAGCAATAGGGCATGGGATCCAGTGTTCACTCAGGGGTACAGCACTAGGGAGTGAGACCAAGTGCTCACTCTGGGGTGAAGCACTAGTGTGTGAGGCCCAATGCTCACTCTGGGATGCAGCACTAGGGTGTGAGATCAAACACACTCTGGGATGCAGCACTAGGTGTGAGATCAAACACACTCTGAGGTGCAGCACTAGGTATGATAACACTCACTCTGGGGTGCATACTAGGGTGTGAGATCAGACACTCGATCTGGGGTGCACACTAGAGTGTGACACCCAACACTTACTCTGGAGGCAGTACTAGGGTGTGAAACCCAACACTCACTCTGGGGTGCAGCAGTAGTGTGTGAGACCCAACACTCTGATCTGCAGCACTAGGGTGTGAGGCCCAACACTCACTCTGGGGTGCACACTTGGGTGTGAGATCAAACACTCACTCTGGGGTGCAGCACTATGGTGTGAGATCCAATGCTCTATCTGAGTTGCAACACTAGGGTGTAAAGCCCAAGGTTCACTCTGGGGTGCAGTACTTTGATGTGAGACCAAACGCTTCGCTCTGGGGTGCAGCACAAGGATGTGAGACCCAATGCTCATTGTAGGGTGAAGGATCCGAGGCTCACACTGGGTGCAGCACTAGGGTGTGGGGCTCAATGTTCACTCAGAGGTGCAGCACTTCGGTGTGAGACCCATTGCACATTCTGGGGTGCAGCATGTTGTCGAAGCACAGGTCAGGAAGTATAGGGAAAACCAGGAGCAGTTGTAGCATTCAAAATATTTATTTATAGTCGCAGTGACATAAAAAAATAAACTTGTTCAGAAAAGCTATTTACAGATGCAAAAATAAAGTTTCTTGTAATCTACCTCTTGTTCTTCCAAAAACA
Source organism: Neoceratodus forsteri (assembly GCA_016271365.2). Lineage (NCBI taxonomy): Eukaryota > Metazoa > Chordata > Ceratodontiformes > Ceratodontidae > Neoceratodus > Neoceratodus forsteri. Next base: position 1,201,761,906 of record CM057455.1, on the reverse strand, counting down.
AATCTCTATCTAAACCATTGCAGCTCAACTCCTTTATGTGTCTTTTCCACCCCCATCCTTAGCAGGCATCCTGTTTTTTGCAGAATGTTCTGTCCTCATATCAGGAGCTGCTAGAACAGTGAGCTTCCTGAGGCCCCCACAGCCACTGCAAAAAGCTCAGATATTTACACTCAAATAACCTCTATTTTTAAAGTCATGTAAAAATACCATTAATATACATTTCACCAGTAATACTAAATATTTTGTAAACAAAAGTGATCCCATTATCAGTTTCATTCCATACATTGATTTGCATATATTTTTATATTAGCTGATACAGATATGCAAGGAAAAAAAACAGACAGCAAGAGAAAACTGAGAGAGAGGCAAAGAATTGCAAGACTGTTCGAGTTGATCAAGTCCGAAGTCTCACAGAAAAATTTGGTTGCGTAACCAGACAGAAAAGAGACAGAAGAGGAAAGATCCTTGCATTTAAACACTATCTTCATAATAAATGAAACGGGGTCCTATTCTACCCTGTCACATACACCCCCTCCTTAAGAGGGAACCTGCTTTGCAAAAATAGGTTTCCAACACTTTCTATTCTCTAAAATCATTTGCTGCTTTCAGACATTAAACACATGTGCATCCATTTTTTTTAACAGTACAGCAAAAAGTACAGTTCAAACTCATACATTTGTTTTTTTTCTGCCTTCAGAACTCTTATTTCCTGATCCATGTCTTGACAGAAAATCAGCATTGCTATTCTCTTTACCAGATTTGTGTATCACCATGAATTTAAATGGCTGCAGTGCCAGGTACCACCTTGTGATTCTGGAATTTTTATCTTTCATCTGGTTAAGCCAACAGAGAGGGTTGTGATCAGTTACAAGAATAAAGTCAGTTCTTAGTAAATAAAACTTAAGGGAATACATGGCCCACTTTGCTGCTAAACACTCCTTTTCGATAGTGGAGTACCTTTTCTCTCTCTGTCATGCAATTTCCTACTTGTGTACAGAATAAGATGTTCTTTCCCATCTATATTTTGACTGGTTTCGCAAAGTCTGGGCTTCTTAAAACAGGTGCTGAACATAATGCAGCCTTTATGGCTTGAAAAGCTTCATCACACTCTTGGGTCCAATTCGCATTATTTGGGGACCACTTCTTTGTGAGTTTGGTAAGGGGAGTAGCTAACTCAGCAAAGTTGGGAACAAATCTCCGATAATAACCAGCCAGCCCTAAAAATGACCTGACATGTTTCTTTATTTTAGGGACAGGGCTGTTAGCTACAGCTTCTATTTTAGAAATTTCTGGTTTGACTTCTCCATTTCCCAACACATAGCCCAAATATCTGGTTTCCTGCATGCCCAATGCACATTTGGTAGGATTCATAGTCAGACCTGCATTTTTGATAGATTGGATAACTGCTCTTATAAAATGGGCTTAAGAAATCCAGGTTTCTGATTGGCTACTACATCATCTGAGCCGTGTCCTTATCAGATGATATAGTAGCCAACCGGGATTACTGCCCACCATGATCCCCCATGACGACAATAAATCAGTGAGCTCTGTCAAACCTAAACACAAACTGTCGTTAGCAGAGCTCACTGAAGCAGCAGCAATCCACCACAACAGCAGTCGCACCAGCACAGTATCACAGTACTGTCCGCATATCTCACTCAGATGCCACAAAATCCCCCCTCTGACACAAACTGTAAAAGTGTACTTTTCTTTTACTCACAGAGCTTTTGTTCCTCATATTTCCACCACGATCCTCTGTTCCTCTGTCATCCTCGCTCGGATCTCCGTAGTCCACACTCACCCCCTCCAACACTTTATCACTTCCTATAAATCACACCCTTCACAACAGAGAAAGAACATTAGCAGCAGAATACTTCTCCCTATGAATTTAAACTTTTAATTTTTCTCAGTGTCCGTCACGGTTTAAAAAAAGCAGGAAGCGGTATCGGCACCCAGTAATAGATGCGCTAAGCTCCTAGCAACCAAAGAACAAGCTCTCCTGACACTGCTTCGCACTGGGCGACTTCACTACCAAAAAAAAAACTCTGAAAACTAAAACACATTTAGTTATTTCTCCCAATGTTTACCGCCGCAGTTTCACAGAAGCAGGAAGCGGTATTGTACAGCACCCAGTAACGGACACGCTTACTCCCAGCGGCCAACTAAGAACACGGTCGTGTCATTCATTTATGCCAATATTTGATCACACAGATGCAGTCACATAGACAGACACGGTGGCACCTGTCAGTGAAAACACATACTAGCTCTCAAGATATAGTGCTAAAACAGGTAAATATAACTCTAAGAAAGCCATAGAAACCTAGTACTTCAAATGAAACACTTTTAAAGTGACTTCATAGGGGACTATTTTCCTATTTGAACTATTAAACCTTCTTTTTATGTATTTTTACTTTATCTCTTTTTTTTACTCATTAAATAATCAATAGATAAGTCCATTTTATAGCGCAATAACACAGTCCGAGGTGTGGGTTGTCGCCTGATAAAACACGCCCTAGGGGCATAAGGCAGGCAGTGCTTGGCATACACCCTAGGGCGTGTTTTACCAGGTGATAACCCACACTTCGGAGTGTGTTATTGCCTGCATAGGTGTTCCATGTGTGATTCCCAGTCTGGACTGTACACCACAACATCATCCAGGTACGCAGCACAATAACCAATGTGAGGGGATAAAATTACATCCATGTACCGCTGGAATGTAGCTGGTACACCATGTAAACCAAAGGGCATGGTGGTGAACTGATAAAACTGCATTTGCCATCCCTATAGGATTCTATCTCTGGATTCTTTAGCTAAAGGGATTTGCCAGTAACCCTTGGTGAGGTTGAGGGTACCGATATACTTAGCACTCCCCAGTCTATCCACCAAATCAACAATTCTGGGCATAGGATAACTGTCAAATTCTGACTCTTAAGTTTCCTGAAATCAAGGCATATTCTAACATCCCCTTCTTTTTTGTTTACAATTACCATGGCAGATGACCAAGCACTCCTCGATGATACCCAGTTCTTTCATTTTTTGTATTTGTTTAACCACATCAGCTCTTAACCGCTCTGGTAACCTGTATGACTTTTGCCTAATAGGACGAGCATTCTTTGTCACTATTACGTGCTCAACCCCTTTTGCTCGGCCTGGTACCATGGTAAGAGTACTGTTAAATGTCTTCAGCTCATTACGAATGTCTGCAGTTTGTTCTGAGGTTAAGGAAAATGTGGCATTTTGGTTGTTTGGTCCACCACTAGAAGACCCCTTACCTTCTCTGTGGTCTGCCATACCCTTTGGTTGCTGCTGGTGAGTACCCCATCTGGACCATGCGAATAACTAGTTGGACGCATAAAATAAAGAATAAGGCAGATTTATTTGCTGTACTGCACGTGTTCTCTTCATGAGGTCTAGCCCCAGACTGACGCATCTCTGACTTGACATGCCAACATGGCACTGCCAGGCAGTGCAACAATTAGATACATGCAGGTTCTAAGTGCTCTTTAAGGGGTGGCAGCTTAACATTAAGCCCCATGCTTAATGTGTGCTTCACATCACCGCCGGAACAGTGAATGTGAGCACCACTTGAACAAGCAATAAATCTATAAACAGTTTCTAAGAAATATTTTAAGTAAAGGTTTTAAGGCAAAAAATACATTTTCATGCATTACAAGGCATTAGATTTCACAAAACAGAACAGTAGCTGCAGGGATTGGGGGGGGAGAGAACCTGGACTACACTGGGGACCAGTCAGAGTAGCACCAGAGAGGAGGGAGACACAATAATACTTGAGACTGGGTCATGCCACAAGCGCTAAAGTGTAGGGGAAGGAAAAGGGAGGAGAGGGAAGGGTAGCAGCAGGAGGATACCCAGAATGCAGGCTCACACTTTAATAACAGTTGCATAAACAACAGGTGGACTGTCCATGTAAAGAAACATTCCTAATGGGGAAAAAGCGTTAATGCAGGTAAGACATTCCTAAGGGGAAAAAGCATTAATGCAGGTAAATAGTACCATGGCAACAGGTGCATAAAAGACAGGTAATAATAATAATCTTTATTTATAATGCGCCTTTCAAAATCAAGGCTCAGTACATAATTAGAATAATTTCACAATAAGACATCATGATAAAATAGCTAAAACAAGTTCAGTCAATCCATGTCGACACCATCCCCATATGCCTTATTCCATAAATAAGTCTTCAATGCTTGTTTAAAGCCCCCCACAGTCATACACTCCCTACTCCAATGGGGTAGAGAATTCCAGAGGGTCGGTGCCATGAACATAAAAGCCGGGGCCCCAGAAGATTTTAAAACCACCCTCGGAATCTCCAGCAACTCTTCGTTAGCCGAGCGGAGCGGTCGCACCGGGAGGTAAGAAACCAGAAGCTCTTTCAGGTAGTCAGGTCCCAGTCCATGTAGAGCTTTATAAGTCAGTAAACTGACTTTAAAGGTGATCCGCCACTGAACCAGCAGCCAGTGCAGTTCCCGCAGCACCGGTGTAATGTGGGAAGAATGAGGAATCCCCATCAACAACCGGGCTGCAGAGTTCTGCACCAGCTGTAAGCGGTATCAACCCCTGAAAGCCCAAAGTAAAGGGAGTTGCAGTAATCCAAACGCGAGGTCGCAAAGGCGTGGATCAATGTAGGCAAGTCCCTGGATGGAACAAGGTGCTTGATCTTAGCGATGTTCTTCAGATGGTAAAAGGATAACTTAATGATAGCCGACACCTGAGAACGTAATATCAGCCGGTCGTCAAGAATCACCCCTAGGTCGCGCACCTGTTCAGAGATAGGGAGCTTAACATCCCCAAGGAATAAACCTGTGGGATGATTTGCTCCCCACCCCCCTATCCGGCGACCAGGATCCACAACCATCACCTCCGTCCTCACAGAATTCAACTTCAGCCAGCTGGACCTCATCCAACCTCAGATCTCGCCACGGCAGTTATTAAACACCGAGAGTGCTCCATTCTGGTCTGGTGCAAAAGACAGGTAGAGCTGGGTATCATCGGCATAACAATGAAACTCCAGCTCATACCATCTTACAATGTCTCCGAGGGGAAGCATGTACACCGCAAACAACATGGGAGACAGCACTGAGCCATGAGGTACCCCACAGGACAGAGAGGTAGGATCGGAGGAAAACAGCCCTGACACCACCCTCTGAGTTCTACCAGTGAGGAAAGAAGTAAACCATCTGTGAACCAAACCTGAAAACCCACAGATGCATCTCAGGTGCTCAAGCAGCACCCCATGGTCCACGGTGTCAAATGCTGATGACAGATCAAGCAGAACCAATAAGGACCATTTTTTCTGGTCTCTTGCCATCAGGAGATCATTGAGCACCCGAACCAGTGCAATCTCGGTGCTGTGCCTCTTTCGAAAACCAGATTGAAGAGGGTCGTAGATGCTATGGATGGTCAAATGGTTGTCCAACTGAGCAGCCACGACTTTCTCAATTACCTTCCCCACAAAAGGAAGGTTAGAGATAGGCCTACAGTTAACGAGAGAGTCTGGGTCCAAAGAAGCCTTCTTCAACACTGGTGTCACCACTGCCTCCTTCAGGGAGCGGGGGTACTCACCAGAGTCAAGTGAGCACCAGACTATCTGCGCCAGAACTGGAATGATAACCTCCCCACAGCCCATTATCAGGGCTGTAGGATCTGGGTCTAAACTACAGCGTGTAGTGCGCATACCCTGGACAATCCTCATAACATCCACGATTTCCGTCCTTTCGAAGGAACTCCAGGAAAAAAGATGGATAGTGACCAGGGACTGGTCCACGGCAGCTCCCTTGGAGAGCGCTGCGCGGATCTCCGCCCTGATGTCGTCCACCTTATCTGCGAAGAACCGAACAAGCTCCTCACACTGCAATTGTGAAAAGGCTCTACAAACCTGTAGTCAGGCTGGGTTGCACAGCCTGTCTACGGTTCAAAAGGAGCTGGGCCGGTCGGTTCTGAGCAGCAGCAATTTCCCCGGACAGGAATACTGCCTTCTTATGGGCAATTGCTGACTGATAGAGTTGGTAGTGCTCTAGCAGTCTAAGATGGTCGGCCTCTAAGCCAGATTTCTGCCAGCACCTCTCTAACCTGCGTCCTAGTTGCCACATCTCCCTCAAGTCCCCGTCAAACCATGGCGACCGCGGGCGAAGGGAGACAGAACGCACACAGATTGGAGCAATGGAGTCCAGAGCGGAGGTAATGGCCTTATTATAAGCCAGAACCAAAACCTCTGGATCCAAGCTCGCCACTGGAAATTCTGATAGATCAAGCACCGCAGTTAGACCATCAGGAGTCGCATCCTGTAAAGGGCGGTACTTGACCATCTCCACAGGGGGCTGGCCTACGCAGAGGGGTGCAATAATTGAATCTCACAGTGTAATGGTCAGACCATCCGACGGGTTTCACCCCCACGTCAGAGGTGTCCATCCCCAGGAGGAAGACCAGGTCAAGGGAATGGCCATGTTTATGAGTGGCAGAGGTAACCACCTGTGAGAGGCCCAGTGAATTCATCAATTGGAGGAAGTGCTGTCCAAATTGCGAGAGTTCATCAATCCAGGCATTAAAGTCACCCAGTACCATCAGCCTGGGCGACTCAAACACCAGGTCGACCACGAAGTCCACCACTTCCTTAAGGAATAGCTTCTAATCTCCAGGTGGATGATAGACGAGAGCCAGCCTATAGCCCCCACCTGCCACTACGACACATTTGAATGATCTGGTCTCCTCAACTGGGACACTAGTGAGATCCAATTCCATCTTAAAACAGACCGCAACCCCACCCCCGCGATCCAATCTTGGATGGTGTATCACCGAATACCCGGCTGGAACAGCTGCCTCAAGTACGGGGCCAGCATTACCATCCAGCTAGATTTCGGTGATGCAAGCCAGATCCACTGTACCCGCCAAGTCTGCAACAATAGCAGTCTTGTTCTACAACGGATCTGGCATTGCATAACACCACCGAGTTGGACAGAACTCCAGGATGCCCCAGCCACCTGCCCACCATTTTGGTGGTGGTGCCCCATAGGTATGGAGACCAGACAAGAGCCACGTTCTAGACTCCACATTTAAACCCCAGAGCGTCTTCTGAGCTTAACCACCCCGATGCAAATGCCCCTCTTGTCCACCCTCCGCTGTTCACACCCCCCGCTGGAGGGCATGGAGAGCAGGGGATGAATAGTGCATGACCTGGGGGGTGGGACAGTGATACATATCCCAGTCCTCCAACATGGTGCAAAAAAATCAATAAGCTTCTACTTTAGTTGTAGTGACTAATATAAAAACCAAATCCAAACCCAAATAATTAAAATAACTAAAACAAAAAACTAAACAAAAACAAACAAAAATCAATTAACTCAAATTAAATCATCATTTGAACCTGCTTTCAGGAAAGAAAAAGAAACAAAACTACATCCACATAATACAAATAGGTATCCCTCCTCACACAAGGTATTCCCATTTCTAAAACAAAGGTACAACAAGATATTTACTGCAAACAGTTAAATCAGAAAATTAATTAGTCCTAACACATTTCACTGAGTCCAATAACAAAAGTTCAAGACCTCCGTCGACTTTTCCGGTCAGTGGGAATGGAGGCAGAGTAGATTGCATTAGTTCCTGACAGGAGGGGGTCAGGTCATTAAAAGTGATCCAGGAGTTCTGCACACTATCAAATCCACACCACTTTACTCTGTAAGTCCAGAATCCATTGGCAAACTTCTTTCTTAAGATCTTCTCAATCTGGTACACTGTGGTGTGTAGAAGAGAGTCCTGAGAAGAAGAAGAAGAAGGTTGAGAAGAAGAGGAAGTTCCAGGCAAATCATCTGGTAAAATGGAATCCAGCTGGAGTGTCAGGAGTGGGAAGAGCTGTAGGAACTAGTTACAAGTTGTCCGGAGGGATCTCAGCTTCAGAGAGGATGACAGGCTCAAGGGCAGCTTCATTTCTGGGAGGACTGGGGTCATCTGGAAGATTGTTTTTCAGGTACCCATGCTTTAGTCAGTTTATATGGATTTTGTTGTGTACCAGCTTCATCCGACTTGTGTCGCAGACGAATGTGGACCGGAGGAAGCTTTTCTACAATGTAGAAGGGACCAGTCCAGGAGCGAAGCAGTTTCTTGGTGGCGCCCGGAACAAGAACAGGTCGGTACAAATAAACAATGTCCCCAACAGAGAATGAAGGCTCATGCACCTTGGCTGCAGACATTTTTTGCATTGCCTATTTTCTCTGGCCCAACGTGGTGATTGTAACTCGTCGGGCAAGTTCCAGCTGTTCCAGAAGGGGAATAATGTAAGAAGAAGCTGACTTGGGCACCTCTAGCAGTGAGAGATCCTTGTCGGTGAAGTTCTTGGATGACGTCTATGGACTAAGAAGAAGGGGGCGTATTCTGTGCTGTCGACACAAGGGCTGGTATTGTATGCAAACTGCACAAAGGGAACAAAACGGTCCCAGGTGTCGGAAGTCTCATTCAGATACTTGGAGAGTGTGCCGAGAATGGTGGACATCATTCTTTCACTCTGTCCATTGCATTGTGGATGGTAACTTGTGGTATGTGTCTTTTATGTCAAGAAGTTTGCAAGTTTCCATACAATGGTGGACAGGTAGTGCCTCTCTCTGAATGTAGGTACGATGGGATACCGTGACGACAGATGACTGTAGTGAGAAAGGCACTTGCCACAGTGGTGGCTTTAATGTCTCTTAGGAGGATGAGTTCCAAATACTTTGTCAGGTAGCCCACAAAGACAAGGATGTATTTGTTACCAGAGTCAGAGCATGTTGGTAAGGGCCCAAGAATGTCGATGCTGACTCTTTGGAATGGTTCAGTGGCTACAGGCATGGGGATGATGTGTGCCTTTGTTGGTTTAGAAGGAGGCTTTCTTTGGGAGCAGGGCTGGCAGGATTTTATGAACTGGACAATGTCCCTGTTCATGTGAGGCCAGAAGAAGTGAAGCCTTGTCTTTTTGAGAGTTCTGTGGATTCCCATATGACCTCCAGAAAGTGGAGAGGCATGAGTGGAGAGAAGAGCTTGAGGGATGAGAGAGGCTGGCACGACTAGCTGTACATGAGTTCTATCCGTGCGATGTCCCTTGCCTTCCTTGGTCCAAATGGGAAAGAGCACACTGTCATTGAGGAAGTGCTGCGAAGCAAAGAAAAGTACATCTTGGCAATGTTTCTTTTGTTGCGGTAAGGTTCCAGACTCTAAGTAGGAGATTATGCCTGTAAATTGAGCGTCAGTTTTTTGTTGCATTTTAACAGTTGCCAGGGACAGATCAGATGTAGAGGAGATGAGAAGCTCTTTGGCTGCTTGCAGTAACTGAGGATTTGTGTCTCTCTCTGTAGAAGCAGTAGGGAGCAGCGAAGCAACTTGAGGTGCTGTAGTAATGTCCACAGGAAGCACATCCGTGGCATGGAAGGGAAGAGCTTGTAAGCAGGATTCTTCATCTGTTGAGGAGGATGCAGAGGGATATTGTCTCTGGCTTACACAATCAGCATTTGAGTGAACTCGACCTGATCTGTATTGAATTTCAAAGTTGCAGGATGCAGCATGGCTATCCATCGGGAGAACCGAACTTGCCGACTGGCTCCTTCATTTCAAATAACCATCTGAGGGCAGAGTGATCAATGATAGCTGTAAAGAAGGAGTAGCAAAGGTCGCAGTCAAATTTCTTCATGGCAAATACCATGGCTAGACATTCTTTTTCTGTGATGCCATAGGTGGTCGTGAGGACCCACAGTTGCCTCGCCCTCTCCCCAAGCCGGATGGACCCCTACAGACTCTGCTTCCCGCAGGGAGATAGCAATCAGCAGTGGGGGTCATGAGGGCCCACAGTTGCCTCGCCCTCTCCCCAAGCTGGACGGACCCCTACAGACTCAGCTCCCTGCAGGGAGAAAGCAATCAGTGGTGGTCGTGAGGGCCCACGGTTGCCTCGCCCTCCCCCCAAGCCGGATGGACCCTTACAGACTCAGCTCCTCACAGGGAGAAAGCAATCAGTGGTGGTTGTGAGGGCCCATGGTTGCCTCGCCCTCCCCCCAAGCCGGACGGACCCCTACAGACTCGGCTCCCCACAGGGAGAAAGCAATCAGCAGTGGTGGTCTTGAGGGTCCATGATTGCCTCGCCCTCCCCCCAAGCCGGACAGATCCCTACAGACTCGGCTCCTTGCAGGGAGAAAGCAATCAGGTACAGAGCAGTGCACACTTCTGTGAACCTCTGCAGAGTTGGATTGGACAAAGGCTCCTGGATCTTTTTGGCACCATTTAAAAAAAAAAAAAAAACTTGCCTGAATTAATGTCGCCACAGGAGTGGAGATAGTTTTTCTAGCCCCTATATCCGCTCAGCCTGCAAAGAAATATTCTCTGTTTAAATTGGTGCCTTAAGCGTAGCTACTTAGAGTGTACTTAATTGTCTCCGTTTTCCTTCAGGTGCCTTAAAAGACTAAAAGTGCTTAGCCAGTAATAATTACAGTTTAGAATTGTTTAACTTAATCTACTACAGTCTCCGTTTCCATCTGGTGCCTTAAAAGATTCTAGCCTGCATTTATTACAGCTTGCAATTGTTTAACTTAGTCACTACAGTTCTCCGTTTCCATCTGGGGCCTTAAAAAAGTTTTAGCTAGCAATAATTATAGCTACCAAGTGTTTAAGTCAGCTACCACAGTCTCTGGTTGCCCTAGACACCTAAATCTGAAATCCTGTACCCTGAGAAGTCTCTGGGAGCGCAATCCGAACTAGTATAAAAGCTTGCTGTATTTTCCCAGCCCCTCCCCTCTGCCTACCTGTATATAAGTTCAGTTTTTCTGTCTTGTTCCACAACAGTGGTGGTTGTGAGGGCCCACGGTTGCCTCGCCCTCCCCCCAAGCTGGATGGACCTCCTCTACAGACTCGGCTCCCCGCAGGGAGAAAGCAATCAGGTACGGAGCTGGGCACACTTCTGTGAACCTCTGCAGAGTTGGAGCCCCGCCACCACCACCGCCACCGCCCTTGGTGAGCATCTACCTATATAGCCGAGATCACGTGAGCTGCAGAACCTATCAGCTCACTTTCCCATCTGCAGGTTCTCAGCTTTCCCCACTAAAGGTTGCATCCTACTTTCTTGCCTGTTTCTATCCTCAATAGGTGGCTGAACAGTAGTACCCTGCTACTTCACAACCTAGCTGCTGCTTGCCTCATTGGAGCAAATGGTGGAAATATAACAGCAAGACCCTCTCTCCTCTCCGGGGCCAGTACCTGAGGTACAGCTGAAATCCCACTAGCTCATTAATCCCTCATACAGTCAAAAACTTGAGGTACAGCCGATATCCCCCTGGCTTAAGGATCACCTCAGCCTAAGGTCCCAACTGATATTGCTTTTGGTACTTACTGTGCCGAATCTTCCCCTCTAGCTCAGCCTCTGCTACTTCAGATTCCAGTAATCCCCTGAGGCTTGTGTCCCTCTCAGAACTACAGCATCTGGAGCTTGGCGTTCAGGGTTGCTCCCACTTACTCAGCTCAGTTACATGGAACTACCCTACCCCTCCCCTCGGATTGACTCTCCTTTAATCCGTGCTGGAATTCCTTACTCCTCTCCTGACCCATAGAGCCTAGGGAGGAGGGGCTAAACAAGCTTAACCAAACCTCAAACGGACCACTCCTGAAGGGCAGCTCCTATAACTTACCCTCAAACCGTAATGAGCATGACCTGCGGAGGCTCCTCCCCCTCCCTCACACTGCTGCTGGCCTCCTTGCCAGGCTGTAGGTGGGGACATTGAACCAAACCCTGGTCCCTATGCTCCTAATCTCACCCTTAGAGATGCCGCAAACCCCCTCTGGGCCAACACCAGTGTACTCAAGCTGGTACATATGAATATCGGCAGCTTAAGGCACAAAATCCATAACCTTGAGGCATGGACACCACTCTACAAACCTGACATACTAGCTGTGACTGAAACATGGCTCAAGCGGCAGATTCTCCCCAACAACGTGGACCTAGCTGGCTACCAGGCTTTCAGAAAGGACAGAGTGGGGAAAAAAGGAGGTGGGGTTCTCATCTACCTCAGCTCCTCCTTGAATGTTTCCCAGATTGATCTTCCCTCTCTTTGTGGATCGCTGAGTGAGATCCTATTTGTTAAGGTACTCCTCGGAGACACCAAGTCCCTCTACATAGGGTGTGCCTACCTCCTGCCCAAATCTGCTGCCTCCTCCCTTGAATCCCTAACCTATGCCCTGCTGGAGCACCCACTGGGGGAGATCATCCTCCTCTGGGACTTCAATCTAAACTGGCTTGCCCCAGGGACTTCCACAATCAAGAACTTAATACTTTACTCCTCATTTACCCTAGTCATAGAACTGCCTACTAGGCACAATGCTAAGTCTGGCAATCATTCCCTACTCGACTGGGCACTAGTGTCCTGCCCAGACTGCACACTGACCGCTGGGATTATGTCAGACTCTCTGAATGACCACTCTCCCATTTTCTGTACCTGGTCCAACAAACCTCCCAAAACTGCTGCCAGGGTCATAGATGCCAGTAATTTCAGTAGGTTCGTACCAGCAGACCTCTGCTCTGACCTGGGGACAATTGACTGGAAACCCATTGTCTCCCTCCCCTCACTTGAAGAGGCACTTGATTACTTCTCTAATTCATTCCTGTCCCTAGCCAACCTGCATGCCCCGTGGAAGAAGCTCAGGGTACAGGGTAAGTGCCACAAATGGCTGAGCCCAAGCCTAAAGCAAACTATGCTTCTCCGCGACAAGGCCCAATGCCCGTAGTCTGGGCAACAAGCTCCCTGAGCTGGTGGCCTTAATGGAAGAGGAATGCCTGGATATCATACCAGACACAGAAACATGGTACACAGAGAACCATGACTGGGATGTTAGCATACCAGGGTACATAACCTACAGGAGAGACAGGCAGGGGAGAAGAGGGGAAGGAGTAGCTCTCTATGTAAAGGAAGGAATAAAAGCAACTGAACAAAAGAGTAAACAGGGAGGAGAGGAGGCACTGTGGGTCACCTTGGAGACTGGAAAGGGCACCACAATCCACACAGGGGTTGTGTACAGACCCCCATGTCAGGGAAAGGAATGGACAAGGATATGATAGAAGGCATTCTTAGAATGGCAGAGAAAGGGGAGATACTGTTGATGGGAGACCTGAATATGCCAGATGTTAACTGGAGCACATTTGCTGCAGCGACATCCAAGAGCAGGGCCATTCTTGACGCCCTACAGGTGGCAGGCATTAGACAGTAGTTCGAACCCCTTTCGTGAGGAGCAATCTTAGACCTCATACTCTCAAGCGGGGCAGTGAAGATCTCAGATCTAGAAGTGGGTTGCCATCTGGGGACAAGTGACCATCAAACAGTGTGGTTCACGTTAAACTCAGCTACAGAGTCAAGCCATACAAAAGTGAGGGTACTGGACTTTAGGAGGGCTGACTTTGGCAAGATGGGAGTGCCTCAGAAAAGCACTAGCAAACAGGCTAGAAGGAGGTGTGGAGCAACAATGGGAATTATCAAACTGCCATCACAGAGGCAACAAGCCTTTGTGTGAAGCAAATAAACAAATCACAACGAAAGAAAAGCCACTATGGTTCTCAAGAGAGGTGGCTGTGAAAGTCAGGAAGAAAAGATAGCATTCCAGAAGTATAAGGAAACACAGAAGGAGCAGGACAGAGCTGTACCAGTTAAGGCAGAAAGAAGCAGGGAGGAAGTCAGAATAGCAAAGGCCCAAACTGAGGAAAAGATAGCCAACTCAGTTAAGAAGGGATAAAACCTTTTATAGGTACGTCAGCGGAGAAAGACAAAGGGAGGGATAGTGAGGCTGAATAGAATAAATGGTGGGTGGGCAGAGGGGGACAGTGAAAAAGCAGGAATACTGAACGAATATTTCTGCTCAGTATTCACAAAAGAGGAGGGGGAAGTGCCTAATCCAATTAACAGAAGCACTCTTGATAGGGGGGTCGATCCCAGTCCTTTCACAGAAGAAAGGGTTCTGCAAGAACTCCTAAAACTGAAGGTGGACAAAGCAATGGGTCCTAATGGAATTCACCCCAGAATTCTAAAAGATTTAAAGAAGCAACTAGTGAAACCACTGGCTACTCTTTGTAATAAATCATGGGAGGAGGATGGTGTGGTACCCGAGGACTGGAGGAAGGCGGATGTGATTCCCCTTCACAAAAGTGGGACCAAGACAGAGGCAGGAAACTACAGACCTGTCAGTCTGACCTCTGTGGTAGGGAAAGTGATGGAATCACTTCTGAAGGAAAGAACAGTTGAGTACCTAGAGGTCAGTGGAGCACAGGATCCAAGGCAGCATGGGTTCACAGCGGGAAGGTCATGTCAGACGAATCTAATAGATTTCTTTGACTGGGTGACCAAAGTAGTAGACCAGGGAGGGCTGTGGACATGGCCTACCTAGACTTTAGCAAGGCATTTGACACAGTCCCACACAAAGATTATTAGTCAAATTAACCAGCCTGGGAGTGGGTCCCAGGGTGGTAGCCTGTAAAACATTGGCTGGACAACAGGACACAGAAGGTAATTGTAAATGGATTCCACTCTGAAGAAAGGGCGGTTACTAGTGGGGTACCGCAGGGTTCAGTATTGGGTCCAGTCCTTTTTAATGTCTTCATCAGTGGCATTGCAGAGGGACTGGAAGGAAAAGTATGCCTTTTTGCAGATGACACAAAGATCTGCAACAGGGTTGATACACAAGGAGGCGTGGAAAGGATGAAAAGGGACTTGGCAAGGTTGGAGGAATGGTCTGACATATGGCAGCTAGGATTCAATGCAAAAAAGTGCAAAATAATGCACCTGGGAAACAAGAACCCAGGGAAGAATACACAATGGGTGGGAGGTAGTAACAACAACAAAACAGGAAAGGGACCTGGGGTAAACATATCAGATGACCTTAAGGTTAGCAAGCAATGTGAGAAGGCAGTAGGGAGGGCTGGGGTATACTGGGATGTATAGGAGAGGCATCAGCAGCAGAAAACAGAAAGTTGTTATCCCTCTGTACAGACAGTTGGTGAGACCCATCTGGAATACTGTGTCCAGTTCTGGAGACCCCATCTCCATAAGGACATAGACAGGATAGAGGCAGTCCAGAGGAGGACAACTAAAATGGTGCAGGGTCTACAAGAGAAGCCGATGAGGAGAGACTAAAGGAGCTTAATATGTATACCTTGAGGAAAGAAGGAGAGGGGGACATGATAGAAACTTTCAAGTACCTCAAGGGAATCAACAAAGTCCAAGAGGGTAGCATCTTTCAGAAAAGAGACTTGCAAGAACAAGGGACACAATTTAAAGATAGAAGGAGGCGGTTCAGGGCAATGTGAGGAAGTATTATTTCACAGAGAGGGTAGTGGATGCATGGAACAGCCTTCCTGAGGAAGTTGTGGAGTCTAAAACTGGGAGAATTCAAGAATGCATGGGACAGACATAAGGCAATTCTTGTGGGGGGCAGGAAGCTATAGGCTGTTGGTTAAATAGGATCTGCGGCCTATCCTGTAGGTAGGGAAATGGGCAGACTAGATGGGCCTAGTGGTCCTTATCTGCCATCAAAGTCTATGTTTCTAAGGCATGGGGGCTCTACAAATCCCCGGGCTGTACACCTGACTGGGAGAAGTACAGGAAACTGAGGAACTTATGCAAAAAAACCTCCAAGCAGGCCAAGTCAAAATACCTAAGAGACCTCCAAACCACCCACCTACGCGACCCTAAGAAATTCTGGGGCCACATAAACTCCCTTCTCAAAGGTTCCTCAAACGTGCAAGAAGACTCTCTTCTAGTTGGGGATACCTTGACCAATGACCCCTCTACAATTGCTGATGCCTTCTGTGCCTCCTTCTCCAATCCAAATGGACCCCCCAACCCCCCCACGGACTTCCTATCACCCTGATATGGACTGGATGCTCCCTCGGCCCCATTCCACCTGAAATTGGTTGAACCGTCTGCTGTACTCCCTCTCTTACTAAAAATAAATCCTAACTCTTCCCTGGGAAATGACCTCCTAGAACCTTGGCTGCTGAGGGCCCCTGCCCCTGCTCTTGCCTACCCTGTCACCCTGCTCATCGACAGGTCCCTCTGCGAAGGAACAGTCCCAAGTAAATGGAAGGTATCGACTATTGTCTCCGTCCACAAAAAAGGACCCCGGGACAGAGTGGGAAACTATAGGCCCATCTCCCTACTCAGCCCTCTTGGGAAAGTGCAGGAGAGGCTTGTATATAATCAACTCCAGGATTACCTCAGGCAGCACCAGTTCCTCGCCAATACACAACATGGCTTTAGGAAAGACCATGTCACCGACCCTGCCCTCATCTGTCTCACATCCGACATCCTCAAGGCCATGGACCAAGGCTCCCCAATGGGCGCCCTATTCATTGACCTGTCCAAGGCCTTCAACCTGGTCAGCCACCAACTTCTCCTGTCCATACTTCACTAACTGGGCCTGGACTAGCACTCACTTTCCTGGTTTGAGAGCTACCTAACCAACAGATCCCAAAAAGTCAGTTGGAGAGGAACACAGTCTGACATCAGACCCATGATATCCGGGGTACCCCAGGGCTCGATCCTGGGCCCCCTATTATTCTCACTCATCCTCAATGACATTGAAGGTGATTGCGAGCCCACCAACCTCATCCTTTATGCGGACAACACTGTTGCCTACTGCAGCGACCCACAACCCAGTGTCATCTCCTCTAAACTACAGGCCTGTCTTTCAGCTCTTGAGGTCTGGTTCTCCTCTAATTTCCTAAAGCTGAATGAAGACAAAACCAAGGCAGTCCTGTTTGGGACTAGACGCCTGGGCACTGACTGAAGCGAGCTACTCCTCCTCAACACAGCCCAAGGGAGGAGAGTCGAGGTCACAGACCAGTTCAAGTACCTTGGGGTCCTCCTTGACCAGGAACTGACCTATAAACCACACATTGACTCCTTAACACGATCCACCCACCAGAGGCTTGGTCTTCTTCTACCATCTGGGAAATTCCCTCTCCAGCGAGGCACGTCGAGCCATAGCCAACTGTAACCTCCTCCCCTCCATTCTCTACGGTTCCCTCGTACTACAGTTCCTCCGAGAGATGGAGCTTAACAAACTTTCCATACTCTACCACCATGTAGCTTGCTTCGCAACAAACTCCTCCCCCAGGAGGCACCATTGCAAAGCCCTTGTGGACCTAAACTGGCCCTTCCTACGGCATAGCTGGCCTATTCTACTGCCTGTCTGGCCTTTAAATTCACCTCCTTCGGCCCCCTGCCCCACCTGCGTGGGCTACTCACTCCTAAAGTTCAGCGGTGAACCCTCCGATCCACAGCAAGTCGTCCTCTTGCTATGCCCCATGTTTGCACCAACCTAGGCAAGCGCTCCTTCCAATATGCAGTTTCCTACTTATGGAATGCCCTACCAGCAAGTCTACTCGACAAGCCCACTCTCCCGGGTTTAAATCAGGCCTCAAAGCCTACCTCCTGGAACTTTGCCTCTGTGGTTGTAATCGCTAGACCCCGTCCTTGACCTACTCCCCTTGCTACCATCTGCTGAACCATTGCATCCCACCCCATGAACACTCTATGGAAGAATGCTAAAAGTAGAGGGTATCTGTCTTAATACCTATTTTACCTGGGATTCTGACTGTATCTGTGCCCAACGTCAATACCCACTCCCCAACATTTGCTAGCTGATATCTACAATACCCTAATGTCTATGTCTGTATTCACTGTAACTGTATATGTATTCACTCAATACTACTGTATGTTACACCTATGTATGTATTCATTGTAACTAATTTCAGGTCACCCCGGAAAAAGGGACCTCTGGTCTCAATGGGCTTACCCAGTCACCAAAATCTAAATAAATAAATAGTTCTGCTCAGCTGAGGAAAGAGAGTGCCCAGCATAGGAGACAACTCATTCTGTTCCATCTTGAATTTGACAGAGCACAGCACCCACTGCAAAGGAACTAGCATCTGAGTAGAGCTTGAATGGTTGGTCGAACCTTGGGTATGCCAATACTAGAGAAGAGATTAGGTTTTGTTTTAAGGTTTCAAAGGCCTCTTTACATTCAGAAGTCCAAATATAGTCACATCCCTTTTTGGTGAGGGCGTACAGTGGAGCTGCAATCTCAGCATAGTTGCAGATGAACTTTCAGTAGTAGCCAGACAAGCCCAGGAATACTCAAAGGTCTCTGAGTTTGTTAGGCTCTGGGTAGTCTTTGACTGCTGAGAACTTGTCTGGATCTGGAGAGATGCCTTGAGAACTGACCACATGTCCCAGGTAATGAATTTGATGCTGCACAAAACAACACTTTTCTGGGCGAAGCTTGAGTTATACTTGTCTGAGATGTTCGAACACTTCTTGGAGATGTTGGAGGTGCTCTGGCAAAGTTCTACGGAAGACTGTCACATCATCCAGGTAGACTAGGCAAGATTTCCAGGACAACCCACATAGTATGACTTCCATAACACACTGAATTGTGGCTGGACTGTTCTGAAGACCCATAGGCAGACATTTGAGCTGGAAAAGTCCCAAGTGGCAGCGCCATGCGGTGTATGGATGAGAAGTTGAATCAAAGGAAACTTGATAGAACCCACTCTGAAGGGCTAGAGTGGTGAAGTAAGCAGGACTGGCTGCACCAAGACTCTCTAAAGCATCTTCAGTTGTAGGCAAGGGTTGAGAATCCTGCACCGTGTAGGCATTGAGTTTTCTGTAGTCTACCACAAAACAATACCCTTTGTCCTTTTTTTTACCACCAGCAAGCAAGGTGCACCCAAGGGGCTTGTAGATTCTTTGACTATGTCTTGGTCAAGCATATCTTTGATTATGTCCTCGAGGACTTGTTTCTGTTTATGTCCCACTTTGTAGGCTCACTGATGGATTGGTTTCTGGTTGGGCTGTACTTCGATGGTGTGTTGCAGGATATCACAGCATCCGAGCTTGTTATCTGAACCAACAAAGACATCTGGGTAATTTTCCAGGAATTTCAAAAGTTGTTGCTTTTCCGTTGGAGATGCTGGACGTTTGGAGGAGGATAGTCACTGACTGAGGGTTAACTCTGTTGACATTGGAGTGGTTGTGATAGTGCTGACAGGAGTAGAGTTGGTGGAACCAGGCTGAGGTTCTTGCTTGAGATGGAGCTGGTCCCCTGAAGACAAGCAGACAAACTTTCCAATGTTGGCACCCTTTGAAATGACCAATGGCTCATCTGTAAAGTTGCTGCATTTTTGGAATACTGCGCCATCATGCACCGCCGATAAGGTATTTTCCGGAAGGAGACCTGACGAATGCAGCATGGGGGATCCTGTGATGATGCCAACAACACCTTGTGGAAGGGGTTCACCTTGAATCTTGAAAATCAAAACCATTTCCGACTGAGGGGGCACAGTGACTGAGTCTATAGCTGCGAGTTGCCTCCGAGGATCCAGTGACAGTTTGCTTGAGGCAAAATCTAGGATGGCTTTGTGAGCTTTGAGAAAGTCCAGGCCTAGAATTATTGCAGGTTGAAGATCAGGCACTATATAAAATTTGACAGTAGCTTGCTGTGAGCCAAAGTGGAGCTTGAGATGGACCATGGCTGTGATAGGTACTGTAGCTGTACTTGCTGTGATAATGTACTTTATGTCAGCTGGAGAGACATTAGGTATGTGATGAATAGCTTGGTTTTCGAGAATACTGCTGTTGATAACTGATATTTCTGCTCCAGTGTCGACCAAGGTGTGCATAGACCAATCTCCGATGGTTACAGGTACACAGTTTGCTAGGAGAGGTGATCAGATGACAGGTACCTTTGCTCCAGGAAGTGAGAGTGTGCCAGAGTTCACAGTTGGAGGAAGAGTTTTGTTTGAATTGCGAGGGTCAGAGGGGCAGTTAGTTGCTGTGTTTCCCTGGTCCTAGGAGTAGTTGCAGTTATCTTGCTGATTGTGCAGCGGTGGGCGCCTGTGGTTCTCTTGATTTCTGTAGTACTTTAGCTGTCGGCAGACAGTGGCAGTGTGTCCCCTGAATCCACACCACTGGCAAGTCATGGGCTGTCAGGAAGGCGGAGGTGGAATCACAAAGTCCAAGAGGGTAGCATCTTTCAGAAAAAGAGATGTGCAAGAACAAGGGGACACAATTTGAAGTTAGAGGGGGGACGGCTCGGGGCAATATGAGGAAGTATTTTTTCACAGAGAGGGTGGTGGACGCATGGAACAGCCTTCCTGAGGAGGCTGTGGGGTCTAAAACTGTGGGAGAATTCAAGAATGCATGGGACAGACATAAGGCAATTTTTGTGGGGGGGTAGGAAGAAATAGGCTGTTGGTTAAATAGGATCTGCAGCTTATCCTCTAGCTAGGGAAATGGGCAGACTAGGTGGGTCAAGTGGTCCTTATCTGCTGTCAAAGTCTATGTTTCTATGAGGTCACTGTCGAATTGGGCGAAGAACATTGACAGAGGTAGTAGAAGAAGCAGTTGAGCTGCAGTGCAGAGTGTTGATACTTGTAGTGAGCGTCTCTAGCACTGATTGCTGCTGCTGGACACATGTTGTGAGTGTGGCTAACTGCGATGACTGAGGTGCTTGTACACTGGTAGCCTGGGACATTTCTATGGATTGTTGTGCAAGTCATGCCACTTGGATTGTCTCCATCCAGGTGGTTGGTTTCTGTTGGATCACATAAAAACGGAGTTGAGGAAGCAGTCCCCGAACAAATATTGTGATTTGTTCTTTCTCAGATTTCTGTAGGGATTTGCATTGAGTCTCAATGTCCACAATGAAGGTTTCAAGAGATTCTGAGGGTTGCATGGTGCGCTCCCACAGCTGTTGCTCCAATAACCAGAGTGGATGTGCTTGGGGAAAATGGGCTTTGATGGTTGCGTACAGTGTGGCAGCATCTGCTTTGACTTGGTCTGGAAGTGCGTTGAACCAGGAAATGGCAGTCCCTCTCAGAAGCAAGCACAAGGCATTGGAGATGTGCAAGGGATCAGTCCAACCATTGAAGGAAATGCATGCTTGGAAGTGTTCCAGCCAGTCAACCGCGTCTTCGTGAGGCAGTGCTGAGAAGGGTACTGGTTGTAGGCTGGTATGGACCATGGACTGTGGTGAAATGGCTTTAATGTAGGACAAGTCATCTTGAATAGCTTGCATGACTGGTGCTCCTTGAGCAGAAATAGAAGACTGAATGTCATGGAGGATTGTTTCGATTTTGTAGCCCCATGCCCTTGAGGTGGGTGAAGGTAGGACTCCGGACGCTCTGGTACCCATATCTGTGTCATCGTCAGACACTGCGATTGGAGATGAGCTTCATTTCACTGAGCGAAGGTCGTACGGGTGAGAAGGAGTTGCCATCATGCAGGAGACAGGATGTCGTGTCGTAGATGAAGTGTCAACCAAAAATTATTTTTGTAGACAAAAGTACAAATTTTTGTAGCAAAGTTCATCAGTGATGTCTTAATAAAGAACTTCCCACTCAATTTTGTGTTGTTTGTTTTTTAATAAAGGTTTTGTTGCAGTGTCCATTCATTTCAATAGGAATCCCATTGTTTTCAATGGAGTGAGGTCAATTTGTGCCCTTCACAAGATGGCCGCCGAACTGTGACATGCAGTTCCTGTGGGTTTTGACTGCCTGACTGTAGCAAGATGGCCGCCAGCATGGGGGGGTCAAGGTTCACTTCCTGTCTTATTGTTGTGATGCTGTGTTCAAGATAGAGGTTTCTTTCCACTAGGTTACCTGGTTGCTCTGCAATATGTAAAATGGCGATTGCTGCCCTGCTGTCCTCTTCACCAACTGAGAATGGCGGGAGTTTTGTCTTTTGGGTAAGTGCACAATTTCTGGGGGAAATTCTGTATTTGACTGCTCATTTGGTTTATTTTGGTACTTTTTAGTTATTTTTCTGTTGCCCCCAGGTTGTCCTCTGTTTTATTTGTTAGTTTCTGCCTTAGGGTTTGTTTATTGCTGTGCCCTGCTTTTTTTTTCTTTAGACTGCCTTCTGCTTGCCTCAGGCTCGTGGCTCCGAGGTGTGCTCCCCTTCTATTACTCTCTGAATTGAGCTTAGTTTTATTTATTTATTTTGTTTTCTCTCTTTGTAGCTGCCCCCATTTCCATATGCTTCCCCGGGCTGTGCATTGTAATTATTTTTATATTGCCCCAGTTCAGTTATTTGCTCCGTGGGACTCACAATGATGTTATGTGTGATTTAATTGTATGGCCCCCTTTCTGAAGTGTGGCAGTTTTATGTTGCAGCCTTGTAAGTCAGGGAGCGAATCGCTCCATTTTGCAGTCTTAAGTTGTTCCTTGATTTATTGTGACGGGTACCTTGCAGTGTTGCCGAGGGGAGCGAAGGCTCCATGTGGCATGAAGCAGGAGGGCCAAGGAAATTACAAACCCACCACAGGAAAGTTGCAGCTAGGAGTAGGACAGCCGGTGAGCCGCAATTGAGAGGAGGGATCGTGTGGCAGGGCTGAGCTTTGAGGAGCAGCAGGACTGACTTGTGGTTCTGAAGGGCAGCAGTTTGGAGCGGGTCTGGCTTAGGCATAGCCACAGTTGATTGCAGCTGTGAGGGGAAGGCGTTGATATCATGCGGGTGGCTCCATGAGACACGCTACTGGGTTGAGTTGGGGAGCTTGCAAGGCGGCCCTGAGCAACAATGTTCTGCTGGGAGGCAGATGCTGCGGTGTGGGCCTGTAGCAGAGAGGAGCTCCGTAGTGGCAGCAGTGTCCATATGAAGGAGGGTAAAGCAGGCAGGAGCAGGACAGTCTGTGGAGGAGCCACGTGGTATAGGAGCGGCAAGAAGGCAGAGCAGCTCGCAGTTTGCTTCTTTTTTTTTCCTTTGTATTGCTCCCGTATTATTTGTTGCTGTGGCCTTTATTGCATGGCCAACTGGGGAGAGGGAACACAGGGGTTTCCTGTGGCTGCAGGACAGATCAAGTGAGCGGTATACAGGAGAGGAACTCCTTCTGTGCATAGGGCTGGGAGAATTTCAACTTTTGACAGTGCCGTCATTGAGCAGCTGGCTTGAGATGATAAACAGCATTACTTTTGATTTTCTTGTTGCAGTAAGAGGGTTGCAGGCTGCTATACAAGAGAACAGTTCATCTTTGGTTTTTTTTTTTGTGCAGCCAAGGTTGTAGTGTAACTGATCACTCAAGCAGTTAAGGCTTACTGGGGTAGTTGACTTAGGGCAACATGCGACACAGACAAGTGAGATGGGGGTCTGGACAGAAGAAGGGCCGCATTCTCCACCATGTGTGGTGTTTTGGTTGTTTGGTCTGCCACTAGAAGACCCCTTACCTTCTCTGTGGTCTGCCAGACCCTTCGGGTGCTGCTGGTGAGGACCCCATCTGGACCGTACGAATAACTAGTCGAACGCATAAAATAAAGAATAAGGCAGGTTTATTTGCTGTACTGCACATGTTCTCTTCATGAGGTCTAGCCCCAGACTGACAAATCTCTGACAGACAGGCCAACATGGCACTGCCAGGCAGTGCAACAATTAGATACATGCAGGTTCTAAGTGCTTTTAAAGGGGCAGCAGCTTAACGTTAAGCCCCATGCTTAATGTGTGCTTCACAAAACATTCACCTTTACAGTATCAGCATTTACAGTTTGTTCCAGTCTATCATAAGCTACATCAATATCTTCCTTACCAGTTTCTGGTAAAACTAGCAAGGCAACTTTTTGCATTTCTTCAATCCATTTCTTGAGGAGGTTAGCATGGTATATCTTAGTAGGATGTCAGGGGTCTCAATCTCGTAGTTAACAGTGTCAGTACATCTAAGAACTTTATAAGGCACTTGCCACTTCATTAACAGCTTATTTTCTGTTGTGGGTAACAGTAGCAAAACCTTTTCGCCTGGCTCGAAAACATTTTCTTTTACCCCATGGTCATAATATACCTTCTGCTGGTTTTGAGCCTCTTCCTGATTACTATGGGCCATTTCAACATATTTTGCCATCTTCTTTCTTAGGGCACACATATAAAAAGACATAGATTTTTTCTGAGTGGGGTTGTCGTCCCACTTTTTTTTATCACATCCAGTGGCCCTCTTGGCTGTCTACCGTACAGCATTTCAAATGGCGAAAACCCTGTTAATGCCTGTGGCACTTCTCTGTAAGCAAAAAGTAAGTAAGGCAAGTATTGATCCCAATCTTTCCCTTCCCTTTTTACAAACCTTTTTAACATACATTTTAGGGTTTGGTTAAAACGCTCAACAAGATCATCTGTCTGAGGGTGATAGGGGGAAGTTCTTATGGCAGTGATACCTAGCAGTCTATACAGCACCTTAAGTAGTGCAGCACCAAAATTACTACCCTAATCAGTAATGATTTCTTCTGCTGAAATTGTGGCAAGCTCTGCTACAACTTTTGGGGCTGTAACAGTATGCATTGGAACTGCTTCTGGGTATCGAGTAGCATAGTCGCATACTATCAGGATACATCTATTGCCCTTTTTATGTTGGCTAGTGCGCATGAGCAAGCAACATCTTGCGAAAGTGCGGGTCTTGAGGGCGTGGCTGCTGTTGGGCGAATGCAGGGCACACATCAGTAGGTGCGTCCCTCATTCCCCAATCAGCCTGCATGCCACCGCCACACCATGCATACATAATGGGGCGAGCACATCAAAACAAGGTCGCTGCAATCCGAGCAAAGCTGCGTCATATGCAGCCAGGTCGCTGCTGCCGTCTTTCACCGCCATTATGGCCATGGTCGGCAAATGGCGGCCGCCTCACCTTTCCCGACATCGGGGTGCCCAATCCCCCTGTCGGCAACCCTCCTGTGTTTGTGTGCCAATGGGGAGCCCACTCTATTGGCATCCCCGCAAATGTGGAATGCCGAGGAAGGTACCTAATTCCCCGGCTCGCACCACTTTCTTTGCCCACCAGCAGAGTCCACTCCCGTCGGCATCACCCAAATGTTGAATGCTGAGGGTGCCCAATCCCCTCGGCTGGCACTCCCCTTTCTTTGTTTGCGGCGGGGTGCCCAATCCCCGCCGCTTACCACTTGCCCGAGTTGTGTGCGACGATGATGATCTCCTGTCGGCTACTGACCCCCCCACAAAACCCACTTAGGTGGCACGCTGGGAGCCCACCCCAGTGTGCCAAATGCCCTGCAATGCGAAACTGTCCCTGCGATGAATTTCTCTTTTTTTTCCTTCACCTGGAAAACAAAACCTTCCTCGTAGTCTAGATGCCCCTCCCCCACCTGCACCCACCACTGCGCACTCCTGCCTCCTCACCCCATACTTACCTCCGACTCTGGCGCGATGATCTTCAGTAGACCAGGAACACGCCTGCACTCTTCAAAGCCGACTGCCAACTGAGGAAATGCCGTAAGCTGTATAATGCAATGAATAAGGTTTTTCAACTTTGCTGCATATCTCAGGCATTTCTTGGAATTTTGGCACCAAATTTTCAACATGGGGTTTTTGGGCCCTCCTCATGAATTCTGTCACTGTCATGGCGTTAATCGGCCTCAGAAGGTGATTTCGCAGTCACTGCGTGAAATCACCTTTCGGAACCCATTAACGAAATGACAGTGCCAGTGTTCATGAGGTGGCCTCTCAAAAAGCCTATGTTCGAAATTTGGTGGAAAAAATCCAACAAATGCCTGTTTTATGAGCGTGCATTGCACAGTTGCTACGCAGGTCAGAACTTCGCGCATTCGCAATATTTCAACGCCGTATTTTCAGCATTGGCATTTTTATGCACCTCCTTGTGAACAGTACAGCTGTCATTTTCCACATCCTGCCTGAAGTGTGTTTCCGCACTTCCGGCACACAATTGTGCATTCGCTGTGGGAAATCAGTGTTTGGGCCACATTATGAAAATTACAGTGACACAGTTCATGAGCAGAGCTCCTAGAATGCCTATGTTGAAAATTTGGAGCTAATACTCCATGAAAATGACTGTGTTACGGCGTGCGTTGGCAGATTGCTGCGCGTATTCGTACCGTCGATGCATTTGTGATATTTCACTCTGGATTTTCACCATTGCCATTTTACACTTGTGATGAACAGTACAGCTGTCACTTCACATATCCTGCCCAATGTGTTTCTGCACCTCCAGCGAGAATAGCATGGTCGCAAAGAAATCACTTTGGGACACTTTGAGAAAAGGACAGTGACACTGTACATGAGCAGAGGTGCTAAAATGCCTATGTTGAAAATTTGGTGCCGAACGCCCACAAACTGGCAGTGCTGCAAGCGTGTCTTGCATATTTCCCACGCACCCTTGCAATTTCGCAAATTCCGTATATTTGTATGCCACATTTTCAACACTGGCATTTAATTACGCCTCCTTATGAACTGTGCAGCTGTCATTTTTCACATCCTGCCCAGCCTGTTTTCCTGCACTGCACTAACAAACACCCACAGGGTCACCCTAATGCCTCTCACTCTCTGCAGGGTGGGGGTGGGTTGGCATCAGTTCAGTACTTGACTGCCACTCCTATGCTGCATCTCTCTAACTCCTGCACTGCCAATGGCAGCAAGACAACATTCGGCATTGACAAATGCTTGTTACTTTTGTCTAAAGGACCAACCATATCTATTGCAATTCTATCAAAAGGCACATCTATTAAAGAGGGACTATGGTCAAAAATTACTGGCATTAATAAATTCAGAATATGGATTAACATAGCCCCAATCACCCTCATGCCAAAACTGAGATCCCAAGTTACTTTGTTTAAAACTTACAAATCATTTTACAACCCTAAATTCTCTGCCTGTTCAAAAAAGCCAGTTTCAGTGAAGAGGTGCTGATGATTTCATCTCCTGAACTCAGGCTATCCCTCCCTGTCAGCAAGCTGACAGGACCTGCTTCTCCAAAGTTTCATAACTATGTGCAAATGATTAGATTTAGATTTTAGATTTATTTATTGTTAAAAAGGTTGTATAAAATGCATGTTTGTTACATCCATAAAGAACATATCATAAATATGACATATAAATACTAACACCTTATTTGATTAACAGATTACAATCTTACGGTACAAAACTTGTTGCCATTCAGTCACATAAAAAATCTTGCAAGCCCATACATATGTTTAATCTCAAGCATTTTTTGCATTACCCTAACATCAATGCATTGTGTCCCAAATAGTGGAATTAGCCATTTCCTTCTTGTGTCTTGCCATATTTCACATTCAGTTAGTATGTGCACAATCTCAATATCATTTTTATCAGCACAATTACATTTTATTATATTCAATCCATAATGTTTGTTATGAAAATTGAAGAATGAGTTACACTAGATAGCCAGCCTTATCCAACATAACACATTTCTGTGTTTATAATTTTCACATTTTACCAAATACTTCTCTATACCCCAATTAATTTTAATACTGGAATATAGCCCCACTGAATCAAACTCGTGTATCTTTCCTAGATCTTCTTACATTGCAATATCTCTTAGCCTTACACTTACTTCCTTCACAAATAAATCAGGACTATTAGCTACTTTCCCATTCCTAATATCTACTATGCCTGCCTTTAATAACTCTTTATTCAATTTTTTAAACCATCCATTATTTATCCCATACACTCGTTTATTTATAAAATCATTCCAACTCTTCCTTGGTAATCTGTCATCTTTCATTTTCAGTATTTTACCAAACCATTTAGTAGCACGAATCAAAATATTCGTTTTTATGGGAAATGACCCAGTTTCTAATCTAATAAAACCAACTGGGCAGTCTCTGGGTAAATTTAGCATCGATCTCATGAATGAGTTCTGAATTACTTCTATATTATACTTCTCCATATAAAGCCCCCATATTTCGCTACCATAAAGCAACTAACTAATACATTTAGTATCAAATGTTTTCTTTAAGGCCACAAATGAATTATTAGCAAATTTATAAGAGAGGCTTTTAATTGTACTAGAAGTTTTAACTGCATTAGACTTGACCTCAGCCATATGCTGCAACCAGGATACTTTTTTATCAATAATTACTCCCAAATATCTGTATTCTGAAACTTCCTCAATTTTACAATGCCCAATTTCCCATTCTTTACTATATTATTTTTTTGTCCACATACCATAATTTTAGATTTATTTACATTCAGTTCCAATTCTAGAGCACTAAGCGAGTCCATAACATTTAACATTGCTTTAAGTAGGCCAGCTGCTGTTTGAGAAATCACTATCTCATCATCTGCATATAAAAGGATTTGAATAGATACATTATTTATTTTAGCTGCAAAAGTATCAATCAAATTAATATTTCTAACAAGTGTTTCTATATAAAGATTGAAAAGTATCAGTGCCAGTAGACATCCCTGTTTTACACCACAAGCAACTTTAATTTCTTTAGACAGTGCCCCATCACGGCCATATCTAATGCTTGCTGTAGTATCTATATGTAGCTTCTTTAGAATAGCTAACAAGTGACGATCAATCCCCAGGCTGTCCAATAAATTCCATAGTTTATTTCTATTTACTTGATCAAATGCTGATTTAGTATCAATGAAGCCAACATATAAGGCTACTTTTTTATTCTTTACATAAATATCAAATAAGTAATTAAGTGTAAAAATCAAATCCATAGTCCCACATCCCTTTCTAAAGCCACATTGGAATCTTGAAATATATTCAATTTCATCAACCCAAGTCAGCAGCCTATCTAAAATCAGTCTAGAATAGATTTTCTGTGAAACAGGAAGCAATGTTATAGGACGATAGCACTTCGGATCCTGTTTATCCCCTTTTTTAAAGAGTGGTACAATTATTCCCTTATTCCAAGCTTGAGATAAACAGAGAGTAATATTTATATCATTAAACAATTGTGTAAGAATAACGACCTAACGATCCAAATCATTATGTAACATCTCTGCAGGAATACTATCACTTCCTGCCGCCTTATTTCTTTTTTGTGCACTGATTGCATTTTTTACTTCCTCCATACCAAAATTAAGTGAAAAATTATGGCTAAAATTCCTTATACTTTCATTAGCTTCCTTATTTTCCTTACAATCTACCCTAGAACAATTATAAATGTTCCTATAATGTTTGATCCAACTATCTTCCGAAATCATGCCTACAATATTATATTGCACATTTTCTTTATTGTATCCATAGGCAACTAATGCCCAAAATGCCTTCATATCTTTGTTCACAATTAGCTTGAAGTTCTCCCCAAAGGTATCTCCTATAATTTGCCTTTTTTCTTTTACTGCAGATCTATGTTCAGCTTTCAACAGGTGAAAGGCCCTCAAAATATCCATCGTTGGTTGTTTTAGTCTTAATTTACCTACTCTTTTAATCTCATTCCTTAATATAAAACATTTGCTATCAAACCATTGATGTTCTGTACCCTTATTCATTGGATTTACTATACTGTTTTGATTATTTAAAGTACCAACAATAATAGCTATCAACTCATCATACATCACAATTCTTTCATCCCCTTTCACTGTGCAATTAGATGTAAATTTGTTTATTTTATTTTTTACTTGCCCGTCGTTAACTAAATTATCCAAGACTTGTTTTGTAAAGCCGTTCCACTTGATCCTTTTACCATATGTAATGCACATAAACTTATCTGCATCATATTCCTTTCTCTCACCTTTTGTTTTTACTACTAAATCAACATGAATTTTACATATAATAGGGAAATGATCACTATCCCAGAGCCTCATCACTTTAAATTGTTCTACTAAGTTATAATCAAAAGCCTCAATCAGGCATAAATCCAAAACACTCCCACATCTTTTTGTCAAAAATGTAAATTCTCCATTTCTGTCTCCCTTTACTCTTCCATTTAATACTATAAGGTTATATTTTTCACAAAATTGAATAACTTTCTTACCATATTTTGACACACTTGTCTGTTTGGAAGTTCTTATTGGTATATTCAGAGTCTATACATCAGTCCCCAGACTGCTGTTCTAACAAATTCCCTATATGGGCATTAAAATCCCCTGCCATAATTATTTTTAGGCCTATGAATCGGCTTTTGACCGACTCCACCCTCCTACCTATCAGATTTAAGACTGATTCATAGTCCTGTAACTTTAATTTTGGAGGAATGTAATTGTTGATTAGAGCCCAAGTACATGCATCATTTGCTATAATAATATACATAAAGTAATTAAAGGACAAAGAACCTCTGTGCATAAACACTGAGGCAAGGGTTACCCCAAAGGGCATTTGGCTGGGAAGCCAAGTTTCAAGAAAATACAAAATCACACATGCCCCCACAATGCAAAGCACCATGGGCTGCATATGCAAATCACCACAGAATGTTATGCTGGTCCAACTTTAAGCAGAATTGCATGGTGCCGAAAGGCCTCCCACACAGTTCGCAAAGGGCGCCAACAGAAGACACAGACACGTGCCTCATCCCACCAGGACTCACCAGCATGCCCCGCCTGCCTGACACCCCAGTGGAATGGACCAGCCACCCCCAAGGCAGTGTGCCTGGGATACACCGTGTCGAACCCATTAAAATAAAAAACTATTTAAAAGACAAAGAACCTCTGTGCATAAACACTGAGGCAAGGGTTACCCCAAAGGGCATTTGGCTGGGAAGCCAAGTTTCAAGAAAATACAAAATCACACATGCCCCCACAATTCAAAGCACCATGGGCTGCATATGCAAATCACCACAGAATGTTATGCTGGTCCAACTTTAAGCAGAATTGCATGGTGCCGAAAGGCCTCCCACACAGTTCGCAAAGGGCGCCAACAGAAGACACAGACACGTGCCTCGTCCCACCAGGACTCACCAGCATGCCCCACCTGCCCGACACCCCAGTGGAATGGACCAGCCACCCCCAAGGCAGTGTGCCTGGGATACACTGTGGTGAACCCATTAAAATAAAAAACTATTTAAAAGACAAAGAACCTCTGTGCATAAACACTGAGGCAAGGGTTACCCCAAAGGGCATTTGGCTGGGAAGCCAAGTTTCAAGAAAATACAAAATCACACATGTCCCCACAATGCAAAGCACCATGGGCTGCATATGCAAATCACCACAGAATGTTATGCTGGTCCAACTTTAAGCAGAATTGCATGGTGCCGAAAGGCCTCCCACACAGTTCGCAAAGGGCGCCAACAGAAGACACAGACACGTGCCTCGTCCCACCAGTAATTAAAGGACACACTAGCCTCCAGCACTCTATACTTCATAGAAGTATCTATTAGACTCATTGAGCCTCCTTTAGGTCAGCCACATTTCTTATCCCTTCTGGCATCCACTGCCCAAGAAGTATAGCCCTCTAGTATTTTGGATTGTCACCTTATTAGCCAGGTTTCCTGTAAAAATAGAATAGAGGTCCTTTTTAAACATTCCTTACATAATAGTTTTTCTTTCAAATCTGCCACATTCCAGCTAAGTAGATCTATGGGGCCAGTAGCTACATTGTCCATCTCTGGTCAGTTTGTCAATTCCTGTATGTTTAACATGCTTTCACTACTAGCTGTACTTGCTGAAGCAACTGATTCCAACATATTATTTCCCTCTAGTTGATCATCTAGCTCTAAAACAGCTGAGCTGTTGACCCTTTTCCCCAGTTGTTTTCTACCTCTTTTGTTAAAAACATCTTCTTTCTCTTTCCCTATATTATGCACAATCTCAATAGGTGCCACATAGGCTGTTATCCTTGGTTGTCTATAGTTATTTTCTACCTTATCTTTCTTTACATTCTCGTACATTCCCCCTTTATCTTTTTTTATCTTGTCTTATCTGTTGTTCCTGTCTTTCTCTTATAGTAATATCCAGTAGAATCCCCATTTCTGAGAATTTCTCCTTTTTCATCAAAATCTTTTTCCTTTTATTCCCATCTTTGAGAACTATACAAATCCATCTTTTTGCTATACTGGTTTTATAACGATATGTTGATTTTGTATCTTGCGAATTCACTTTATCCCCAACAGACCTTTAAGCAGATTATAAACTGCCAGTTTCAATGTTTAATTATTCTTGTTTCTTAATTCCGGCAGCCCGTGCACAAATATTGTTGGCAGTAAGTCTCCTTCAGCTATTTTTATTTTTTTTGTTTTGCTAATAGTTCATCCCCTTTGCATTGATTCTTTCCTTTAAATCTCTCTTTATTTTCCAGTAATAATTCACCTTTGCCTACTTCATCCAAGTTTTCCTTGTTTTCCTTTTTTTCCTTTCTTATTTCGGCCTGGCTTATTACTTTCCTCTTTAGTTGCATATTCCCATTTGTTACAGATTTAGACCTTGCTTCTTTAATCTGTTTTTTTCTGTTGTTTAAATCTTGCACTAAAAGATCTATTTCTTTAATTTCCTTTGCTGCAATATCATTTGTTATAGCTTCTATTGACTTAGGCAATTCCTTATTTTCTACATTATTTATGCTGTCTCTCTCCATTAGATGGCAACTCAGTTTCATTATTATTGTTGTACTCAGCCATCTCAGCTCTGGCTATGCACTCATTTACAGTTTCTTGTTTTCTACCCTTACCTCCATTACCACCACAGTCACAATTATTATTATTGTTATTTATATTTTTAACATATATATATATATATATATCCATCCATAAAAACACGTAAAAGAGTAACCAATTCCAAAAGTTGAATATTGCTAAAGTGTTGTTCTTTCTTTAAATCCAGCAGAATTTTATGTAATGAATCACTCCCATCATCACCTTTTTCATTAAATTTGCCCAGATGACTTGTGTTTCCATCCATTTGCACAGCTATCTGAGTTTCCAAATCTTGCAACTCCCTTTCTTGCACATATTTGCCGGATTCATCATTAGGTGGCACATTAGTATTATATTCCTTAATATATGGGGATAAAAAGGATTCATACTTTTCTAGGAAGGTTCCATTATTAACATCCTGATTTTCCACTCACTGAGTTGAGCTTGGGCTTGAACTTAACAAGCATACTGGTTCCCTGGTTATACAATCATCCCCCGAAGTTAGCTTCCCTTTATCCTTTAACAGGCAATTGCTAGACAACCAGTCATTATGCCCCTCATCTTCTCTATTAATGATGACATTTTGTCCAGTATCTTTTTCCATACTGTCTTCTATGTTAATCGGATCAGAGACATGTAATTCAGGGCCAACACCACTTGCCTTTTTTTCCATTTTGTGTATTTCAACTATTTTTATCTCATCCTCCAGTTTTCTAATATAATTCATTAGAGGATGGGTACATGCATGGACCTCCTCTTTCTGTATCAATACAGGGGATGCAGGAGATGATGTCATTTTTGGCTCAAACATG
This sequence comes from Neoceratodus forsteri, assembly GCA_016271365.2. Classification (NCBI taxonomy): domain Eukaryota; kingdom Metazoa; phylum Chordata; order Ceratodontiformes; family Ceratodontidae; genus Neoceratodus; species Neoceratodus forsteri. Next base: position 1,201,728,759 of record CM057455.1, on the reverse strand, counting down.
TTCCTTATAACTTTCTTATTCCCTCTTAACTCAATATGCTCTTCTGGATAATTTAGAAAATGTGTAATTTTATTCAGATCTCCTTTTAGCTTTGTCTTTTGTTGAGCTTTTTTCTTTTCATTCTCTGGTTTCTTTTTCCCCCTTTTCTGCATAATTTTATTTGCAGTTTTTATAGTATTCATAGGAGACAGCTATAACTCTACTGAATAACTTTGAGATCTATGGCTACCTATCTTAGCTGGAAGAAAATATATCAGAAGCAAAAAAGATTTCATCAAACATCCAACATATATAATATTAAGAAAAGCAGCAACAGAAGACAAGTTCCAATGTGTCTTAATCCATCCAAGAGTCAGTATTCAGTATTCCTTAACTCTTCCCTGTGACACCAGCAGCCCTTAAATCTAACAATTGCAGCAAACAAACATAAGCTCTACATTAGAGAGCACACGAAAGGGCTGAAAGTTAAGAGTTTACTTGGTGCAAATACTGAAGCTCTCAGGAAAGTCACAGGGTCGCTTATTATTGCTTGTAGACAAATGATCCGGTCCGGTTCTTCATGAGTAAATTCAAAAGATGCTTGCCAGAATGCTCAAAAGTCTCTATAAACCCTTCTTAAACAGTGCTCAAGCCCGTTTGATAGCCGCTTTCACGGAACGGGTATTGGAGAAAAAGCTCAACCAGGCAGTTTGCATCTTCTCATAAAATTAATAAGTACCAGACATCTTCGTTCCACTATATTAAGGAAAAATACGAACACTTAACTTTCTTGTCCAAAGGCCCTCAAAGGGCATACAAAACTCAGAAAACAGGCTCTATTGTAAATTAAGCAATAAACACGCATGCACAAAGAATTAGAATTTACTAACAGCTGTGACCTGAATCCAGGCCCATTAAAACTTAAGGTTATACATCCCACAGCATTAAACTCTGTTTTATAGTTTTATTGTTTAACTTACTTGCTTCATAGGTATTGGCTATGCTAGACTGTCAATGCAATCCAGTTCTCTCCCGCTGAGGCTCATAAGGAGTAACGAGAACAGCGAGTAAAACTGCAAACTTAGCAGACCACAGCAAAATAATTATCTATACTGACGCTACAAGCAGCGTTCGCAGTTACATACATACTTGCTTGCTTACTGCTTGCCGGCTAGTTAAACATCAGTATTTAGAATCCGACTCAGGTAATGCTATGGTAATCCTCTGCCCCATATAAGAAAAGCACCTTGCAGTTCCCCTGTAATGTCCCAAATGATTATACCTAGCTAGTACCTGCCAATTAAATACACCTGGTGAGCCTGGATCACGCGACACAGCTAATTCTAAAATGGTGCAAAATTTTACCAAACACAAGATTATAAAGAATAAAAGTTTATCAATTATAGAATCAATAATAAGACTACTAAAAAACCTAAAATTAGAAACATTAAATCCTAGTTAAAAAACGTAAAAAAAAAAAATATGACCATGTGGCAGTCCTATACGCCAGGGAGAATAAGACAGATAATAATAATAAAACGGCAATACATTTCTCCTCTAAATGCCGCAACACAAAAGGTTTCCTTAGCTTTATTTCAGTTTTTAGTCCAAGAGACAATCCCTTTTAGGTTAAAAAGTTCAAGGTGTAGTTCAAGGTTTAGCCCAGTGATAACGTAGACCGTAGATCCTATCTCCCGACCCAGCCATCCGACCGGCTTCTCTCCCCTTCTGCACCGCTTGTGCCTGAGTCCATCGGTAGCATTTGTATTTGTTATTCCTGCATTCAGGAAAGTCCTGAACAACTGTCTTTTCAAATCCACTTTGTGTTCTTCAGGTGTCTTTGGGTATACAGAAAGTGATGCTGGTTACTGTGATGTCTGCAGGGAGTATAGATGGTCAGTCATATGCTGCATTGTCTCGAAACAAAATCTATCTGGGTGGACCAGATGAGCCAAGAGGACCGTTCTCCCTCTCCATGTACAGCTAACTCATTAAGCCATGCATATTGACAAGCACGCGGACATGCGCAGTATGCAAATGGTTTTCTCCAGTAAAACAGGAAGCACCATTCAATAAGTATTGCTTTAAAACCTATGTTTGTTTCAGGTTTTGTAACAAAGTTGACAAATTCATATTTTGGTTTTTGGTGTTTTATTGTTGTGGTCCTTTTCTGCTGGGTTGCTGGATGTTAAGTCACAGCACACTGATGTGAGATTTGCAGACTGGATATCTCTGATGTGGTGAAAGGCTGTGATCATTCACACCTGTCAATCAATTGAGGTAATTTCTCAGGATGGCACTTTAAATCAATTATTCCATCACCCTGTAAATGGGGTGGGACAGGTAGTGCTGTTTTGAAACCTTACTAAAAGTTTCTATGCAGTAGCCAGCTCAATGCTTAATCACTCAATCAAGCAAGCAATATTTTATTCATCAAAGTATGAAACAGTGGGATACTCAGTTGAGCAGAGCTCATTTTCTGTTTTCTCATTGACAGGCTGTTACTTGAGCTATATTCAGGCTCACCTGCATTGTACTCCACATTACAATGATTGTTTTACAAGGACTAACACTTCCACCTCTAGTAGGAAATAACACATATAAGGCACCTATTAAAACTAATTATACAGTGGCAAGGGAAATTCATCTGTTCTGATTGGTCAGTGTGCTCTTGGCACAGTGATGATATTACACAATAACATCACTGTATTAAGTCCAGGCACACACATGACCGCATGACACACCATAAAACCATGCCTGTCCTGCAGAATAAACTGCCGCTCTCTACCGCTGCTATAAAAAGCTGCAGCCCACACCCATGTTGTACGCTTACAACATAAAACCTCCCACCCACCTCATAGCAACATTTTTTTTCTTCTGTTCTGCTGTTCTTTTAATAATAACGAAGCCTGCAACTGCATAAATAAAATTGTACCTCAAAATACTGCTGTCTTCGGCTCCATCATTACTAGGTGTCCCACACTTCACGGACTGTTGTGGTTGGCCACCCATTCCCTGAACATTATTTTAAACTATGACAAGTATAATAATTACATAAAATAATGCCACTTTTAAAAGAAACGGCACTTCCTTCTCCCGGTTACCGCCAACGTCGTGCGAGCGCATGGCTACTGTAAACTCGCAAGCTGCACAGTTCCCGAACATCTTCACAGCCAGAAATATAAACTCACTGGCCCAGATATTCATAAGGGTTGCGCCATGCGCAACAGGGTTGCGCATGAGCAAGTCCTACATTGCGCCATTCTGCGATATTCAGCAGGAGGCAGTTGCACCACTGAAAACAGGTTGAGCAACAGCGCAATGCAAATGAATGCATGCTCAACAGGAGGGGGAGGATCCATGCATAAACTGCGCAACCCGATATTCAGTTGGATTATGCAGAGTTGTGCATGCAACCCCAACCTCGCTGCACAACTTTGAACCCAAAAAGGATTGTTGAGGCCACTCATTAGGTGAGCTGCTGTATTGCAGGGTGCAAGACAGCAGCTGCCACCCATGGCTGGCCCCAACCAGTCCCCTGTGCCTCTACCAGCCCATCGCGGGCAGTATGTATCCAGACACCTCCAACATTCCGTCCGACCGGCGTATAATATTTCACACCCCCAAACAACACACGTTCAGCGAATACACTCCCCCTTTCCTTGATACTGATCGCTGGCAGTATGTATGAATATTGAACTTCTGCTTCAAAGCCTGTGATTTTAAACTGAGCAGCCACATAGCAGCATAAACTTCAGCTCCAAATCTTTTATTTTTAAATATGTGCAGCTGCTGCTCCCGACTACAGAGCGAACTTCAGCTCCAAATCTTACTTTTACAGTGTGAAGCTCTGAGTCCCAATCAATAAAGTTACTGTCTGAAGCGGAGAGGCAGTTCTAAAATTACTTTCTCAGCACTCCGAGTACTGGAGTGTAATAAAACAGTGAGAGACTTGGTGCACAGCACTCGAAATCAATCAGTAGTGAGGGACCCTAAAATAGGGTACAATTACCTAACCCCATGCAGCACTCCAGTAAAACTGCTGCAAGGCCCAAAGAAAACTGAGTTTATATTTCCCAGCTGCACTCTAAACAACAAGAGTCTCAACTCAATTCAGAGTGAAGCCGACAGGGCGTTCAGAAATGGCGCCAAGTTTGAATCATGACCAGAAGCTGGGTGTTCCCTCAGACGGTGCTGTGTTCCATACCTTGTGTAATGGCAGTTGGCCCCCATGCAGCTTCAAGGGCAGGATGCCCAGAGGAATATTTGGAGGAGTTGTGGATTTGAAAAACTGACACTCATGTCTCATTTTGGTAACTCCTTTTCATGGACTTACCCAGCTCCTCAAACTCTTGTGCTGGGGAAAGTTGGCAAGGAAAGAACAGTCATCCCTGAAAACACAAAAAATTAGTTGAAAGGTATGAAAACTGCAGTATACTGCCGGCCCAGTGGCACTGAGGGTTGAGGTGCTGGACGCCTTACCTCACGCTGCACCAACGACCCAGGTTCAGGAACGACCTCGGGTCGTCAGGGTGCCAGCATGGGGGGGGCGGAGCAGGATTGAGCAAGCCATCAGGCTGCTCTCCTTTCCTGGGGTGGTGGTGGTGAGGGTGGGTTGTCGACCCTCCCGTAGTTCCGTCCCCATTGGGTGGAGGTCGGTGGGGTAGCGTAGGTGGGCAAGGATGACGATGCGGTAGGGAGGAGGCTGAGCTGGCTTCCGTGTGTGCACCTCACGTGCATGTATGGCCGTGCTAGGCCCCAGGGGATACAGGCGAAACCCAGAAAAAACCTGTAAAAATCTAAATTAAAAAAAAAGAAAAGAAAACTGCAGTATATCATGAAAGACGCCAGTATCGTAAAAAACCTAGAGATGTTTAAAAAAGGTGGGCTGTGGCAAACAATGGAGGCAGGATTATGTGCATCTACAGAGATGTCAGCATGGCTCAGATGGTAGCACATCCGTGCCAGGGCCAGATGGTCATGGGTTCTAGTCCTACACTGGGGTAGGGCTAACACATAAAATACTGGCACCCAAGTGCAGTACTTAGGGGGTGCTGTATTGTCAGGATGTGCTGTCCTTCAGATGAGACGTTAAGCTGAGGTCCATTCTACCCATCTCTGGTGCTGTCCTGGTGGGTGTCCAGGTAGAGTTAAAAGAACCCAAGGCACTATTCAAAGCAGTATAGGACTTTCTCTGGTAACCTGACCAATGTTCCCCTTCCTGCAATTATCCAAGGCTTTGTATGGGTGTTGACGTGTAAAATGGCTACATGCCACTACATGTTCAGTCACTTCACTCCCAGTCTAGCACTGCCTGTAAAGTAGGGATGGGCCAAAGTCTTCCCTTGAAAACCAAGCCACTTTGAATGCCAGTGGCTCGGTTTTTGCGAGCACAGCAGACTCGGCTCGGATCTCATACTTCCAAGCCTCCCTGTCATGTGGCAGGCTTACTCTCTGTCATGTGATGACAGGCTTAAGGCTGGGGATTAGGTCATAGGGCAATCTTGCAATGCATGCTTCTGCTATATACCGAGTTTGTGCATGCACACAAACTTACTATATAGTGGATGGCATGACTGCTCAGTGAGTCATTCTGCTGGGGAAGTTGGGGGGTGAGGAATAGGGTCTCTTGGCAGCTGTGGAGGTGCCAAGACGCAACCTTAATTTTTCTTTTTTGGGGGGGCCATACTGCCCAAGCTCCGTGGCTACACAGAAGATGTCCCCCATGCTCCCCTCATCTCAGCTTGGGGCTAGCAGTACAGCCTAGAGATTGACGTAAAGAGCTACGAATGAACCTAGTACACCCAGAAGAAAGTACAGTTACATAAAAACTTACTGTAAAGTAAAAACTTACCATAACAGTAGATCTTCAAGAACAGCTCTTGCAGCAGGTTACACCATAAGGACTGAAGCCAGCAGATGGCAGGACCCCACGGAAAACTTCTAGCTAGCTATATAAAGCGTGGGACCTCCCTTGACGTAGGCCCCACCCTGACGTCCCAAGCATCATAAAAGAGGGTGTCCCCCAGCATGCCTCAATTCCCCCACCGGAGACTCTGGCATGGCGATAAAAGTTTCTAAAGGGAGACAATGATTTGCTTCTAAGAGGAAGGTTAGTAACAATGTTGCCAATGCAGAAGACACTCCTGAGGGGAAGGTGGGTTGGAAGGTACCTGCTGCAGGAGGTGTTCTCAAAGATCTACTGTTACAGTAGATTCTTACATAACTGTACTATCTTACTTCGAGATACAGCTCTTGCAGCAGGTTACACCATAAGGACTGGGTCCCAAGCAGTATGCAATAGCCCCAAAAATGGGAGGAGGTCTGGAGAGAGGGTGAAAGGGAACCCCGCATGATAGAAACCCCTGCAGAATGGCAAGGCCAAAGCCTACTCTGTACCTGGAAGCAATGTCCAGACTGTAGTGTCTGAAGAATGTGTGCACAGTACTCCAAGTAGCTGCTACACAGATGTCTGAAACTGATATGTTCCTCAGGGAGGCAAATGAGGCTGCCATCCCCCTGGTGGAGTGACCCTTTAAAGGTCCCGGTAAGGGTTTGTTGTGCTCCTGATAACAGAACACAATGCAGTTTACCAACCATTTTGAAAGTGTGTGTTTGGACACAGGTACCCCTAGCATCCTGGAGGCGAAAGGAACAAATAACTGATTTGACTTTCTGTGCTGTCTGGTTCTAGTCAGATAGTACCTGAGTATGCTATGCACATCTGAAGTGTGCAGGAGAACCTCTCCTCCATTGGAATACTCGTGGTAATAAACAGGAAGGTTAATCTCTTGGTTGAGAGTGAGTTCTGACACTACCTTGGGTAAAAATGTAGGATTAGTTCTTAAGGACACCCTGTCTTTATGAAAAACCAAATACGGCTCTTTGCACATAAGTGCCTGGAGCTCTGAAAACCTTCAGGCATAAGTAACTGCAACTAAAAATAATGCCCTCCAAGACAGAAGGCATAGCTCGCAATGCATGACTGGTTCAAAAGGGGTTAGTGTGAGTTGTTCCAAAATGAAAAAAAGGTCCCAAGGAGGGATTGGGTCCTTAATGGGAGTTTTGAGGTGGAGAATGCCATGCAGAAAAGTGCGAGACAGATCCAATTGGGCTAAATGTAACCCACTTGCAAATGGGGGTTCCCAAAAGTCTTCCAGAAGCTTGCCTGAATGCTCCAAGTCTGGGCGGTGTTCGGCGTCTGAGCTGTTTAAATGTGGTTCCAAGTGAGTGCTATTTGAGCCTCCACGTACTGTCTCTTTAAGAGCTGTCTGCTTGCAGACTTAATTAGTTTGTATTGGGGGACTGTGTGTTCTAATGCCCGAAACCCGCCTGGGCTGCTGTCAGTTCGCTCTATTTCTGCCGTTGTTACATGTGCAGAGGGAGCCTTGTTGAAAGATATAATTGTTTGCCAGAAATCCTTTAGAGTGACTGAGAAAATGTAGTTTGTCTAACCTATCTTCATTCCAGCATGAACTGTTTCAGTGTAGCTCTTTCATTTTGGTTCTGAATAGCTGACTTGGACTAATCAGGATGATAGGGAGACCCTAAAATGGAGCCTGTGGATGAATCGGAACTTGGACTCTCAATTTTGAGCCAGTCACAAGGGGACTGTATGGGTAGCGACTCTGGGAAATGTAGTTTTAACCTTGACACCTTTTTCCACCAACAGAGGGAGTCTTATTGTGAGTGACAGCCGAACCAGCCAACAGAATGGTGTGGAGCTAAAGGAAATGCCCTGCTCTGTGACTGGAAAGTTTAGATCAGTTGTTGCAGTGAAGAGAGAAGGGGCTCTGTGCTTCTGGGGTGTATAGTTTCGCGCAGAAAGCGCGTGTGAGGCCCTGAGTTTCGGTCTGCAGCCTTTGTGAGTGCCAGTTTGGACTGCATCTGAGTTGTGAGGAGAAAGAAGCACTAGAAGTGTGGAAACCAGGCTCACACTGTAGAAGACTGGAGAAATTGCTGAATCATGCTCGGTCTGTCAGGAACTGAAGCTGCTGTGTGTGCTCCCGGGTATTTTGCAGTAAGTGCGATCGGGATCGAGAAGCAGCCTGCCTGGTATAGTACTTTCCTTTTACATATGAATGTGTGTAGTGCTTGTGGGGAATCACTATTTCCAATCCCCTGCTGTGTATTGTGTGTTGAAGCTAGAAGCAAACCCCAGCTTGTCTCGGACTAAATCCGTTTGCTACAAACTGCAATGGGGTCCAGTCACAAGGACCTTGTCTCCATGCCCTGTTGTTTCTGACAATCCAGAGAACATCCACCATCCGGTTCTCAGCTTGGGTATTGTGAGTACAAATCAGGGTATTCCCCTGTAGCCTGTTTTCAATCACAAGTGTGTCATCTAATTCTTGCCGTTTCACTGCTTCATGGGCTGAGCCATCTGGCTTTGGATTACAATTGGGTATTGTGCATATATTTTCTTCTACAGGGCCCTATCCATCTGCACCTGCCAGGCAACGGACCTGGCTAGGCCCCCCCTAACCTGGGTACCTAGAGTGTGACTTTTCAGACCCTGTATGTGTGCACAGTACTGTGATTTAATGCCACCAATTAACCTGATTTCCCTCTCCTGTGTTACTGTCCCCTAAATAAATCAGATTTGTTGTTGTTATACTATATACTGTCTGTGGTGTTGGTACTTATGGAAACAGTATGGTTTTTCGCTGTGTATGTTGTTTAACCTTATTTTACAGGGGTTCCTCAGAGACGTGCTGCAAAATTAGTCTCAAGGGTAAGTGGTGCTTTATGAGTGAACAGTGTGTATACGATGGGTATTGGGGCATGTAACTCCTGTGTACTGTGTGAGCCACTAGAGGGAACCAAAGCGGGTCATGGTGTCCCAGAGGGCTGTGATCAAGCTAGTCTAACCACTACAAATCCTGACCTCTGGGTGGAGGCACCTGCCATAAAGCCCAGGTCCCTTAACCTGTCAGTAGTCAAGCAGGCAGGGGTAGTAGCCCTTGGGATAGCACCACCTGGGGGTTACATAAAGATTTATCTCCAAAAGGTGTAAGATATGCTGATAGTGCTGAGAGATGCACCTTTATAGAGAAGTAACTTAGCCCAGTGTCTGACAGGGAGAGAAAGTACTCTAGGACCGACTTCACTGGGCAAGTCAAAGGGTCCAGGCCATGGGCTTAGGACCAAAGGCAGAAACGTCACCATTTCATGGCATACGTGGCTCTAGCAGAAGGTTTCCTCACTGCCACAAGGATATCTGCCACTCGATTTGAGACTCCATGGCGAGAAATCGCTAAGACTTCAGGAGCTAGGTGTGCAGGTGTAAGGATCGTAAGTTCGGGTGAACCAGTGATCCATTGCCCTGCGACAGTAAGTGCAAGCTGACAGGTAAAGGGAATGGAGGATCATTCGTTAGATGTTGAAGCAAAGGAAACCATATTTGTCCAGACCAAAATGGGGCCACCAGAATCATGTTCTCTCCTCCTCTTGCAGTTTGAGCAGAACCTCTGGATCAGTGGGAAGGGAGGAGGGAGGGCATAAAGGAATTTGCCTGTCCAGGAGAGTGACAACGATCTCACCAGAAAACACCAAGCCCTGGATCTAGCAAGCAGAAACTGGGCAGTTTTTTATTGTATGGGAGGCAGGAGTCTCTATTTTGCGAACAGGGCTTCTGCTACTCGTTGCAGAAGTTCCCACTTGTGTGCACTGGATCTGGATCAGCTGAACATATCCATAAGTGTGTTCAGCATTCCTGGAACATGAACTGCAGACAGGGTGATATTGTGGTCTATTGCCCAATACCATACTCTCATCGCCTCCCGACAGAGTTTGTATGAATGGGTGCCACCTTGCTTGTTGATGTGGAACACTACTGACATATTGTCTGTTTGAATCAGTAGGTGTCCTGGGAGTAGATCGGTCTGCAAGGCCTGCAGGGCGAAGAGGACTGCCCTCATCTCTAGGATATTTATGTGAAGGGCTACTTCTGGCTTGTACCATAATCCCTTTGTCCTTCTGTTGCCTAGATGTGCACCCCAACCCAATCCTGAGGTGCCTGTGGTCAGGATCTATGAAGATGTGGTCATTAGGAAGGAGACTCCTGCAGCGAGGTGCTCTGGAACTAGCCACCATTGGAGGACTCGGAGTATGGAAACGGGGACCGAGACCAGCTGATCGAGGTTGTCCTGGCATTGGTCCCATTGGACTTGGAGTGTCCATTGAATGGTTCTTGTGTGGAGATGTGATAGGGGAACCGTGGCTATGGCAGCTGCCATATGGCTTAAAAGACACAGCATGGTCCTTGGCGTGACCTGTTTCTGCCCCAGGATGTGCCTGGTTAATCCCCTTAGGTGATCTGCCCTGTCCTCCAGTAAGAAAGCATTCCTTCCGGTCATGTCCAGGACTGTTCCAATGAACTTCAGTCTTTGGCATGGAGTGAGAAGTGATTTTGGCAGGTTGATGGTTGGTGACACTCACTTCATTGAAGATGGAAAAGGTTCTTGTAATTTCTGATTTAGATTCCTGCATCCTGGACGGGGCTGTGAGGAGCCAGTCATCCAGGTAAGGGAAGACATAGTGGCCCATCCTTCTGAGGGCTGTGGCTACTACTGCCAGGCATTTGGTAAAGATTCTGGGTGCCGATGACAGGCTGAATGGCAGTGCCCAAAATTGGTAATGCTGTCTTCTGAATTCAAACTGCACAAACTTCCTGTGGTGTTTTGGAATGTGGAGATGGGCATCTTGTATATCCAGCGATGCGAGCCAAGCATTCGGGCATAGCTTCGGTATCAGTCTGGCCAAGGTGACCATTCTGAAGCATTTGTATGCCATGAAGGTGTTGAGATCACTGAGGTCCAGTATACGGGTAGGTCCCCTGTCTTTTTGGGTACTGGAAAAAATTGGAATAGTACCCTTTCCCTTGTTGAATCCAAGGAACAGGCTCAATTGCCTATTTCTCTAGAAGGGCTCAGATTTCTTCCTGGATCAGCATGGCATGTTGGTTGGAATACTGGGAGAGAAGGGGTGGCCTGGATGGTGGCTGCCTGGTGAACTTGATAGAGTGACCTCTTTGAAAAACTGAAGAACCCATTGGTTGGAAGTAATTCACTGCCACCCTTCTAGATGTTTCAAGAAGTGACCCCCGACCGCCACTTCCACCTGGACAGGTGGGAGAGAAGGGCTCTGCAAAGAGTCAGGCTGTGGAGGGAGAGGGGAGATTTGCCTGGGAGGGTTTGGCATTTATTGCGCCTGTGCCTCCTGTTATCCAAGAGATGCCTTTGCAGGTAAAGCCGCCTGTCTGCTGTTGGCCGAACCTAGACTGTTGCCTTTGTTCTCCTCAAAAATGCTGCTGTTGTCTCTGAAATGGTTTAGTCTTTGCTTTGTACATGGCCTGCACTGAATAGGCTGCTTTGCAGTCATTCTGAACTGAGTCTTTGAAGGGAACATCCAGAATACCAGTCTGAACGTCCAGCATGAAGCCCGAAACCCTCAGCCAGGAGTGTCTTCCAAGGCACATGCCCGCTGCTGCTCCTCTGATGGCCGAATCTGCAGAGTCATATGCTGCTCTAAGCACCTGGATGACCATGTCAGAGCCTGTCTGTAACAGCTTGACCAGCTCTTCCTTCTAATCTCCTTCAGGTAGATTTCTGACCATGTCATCCTTGCTCCCACAGGGTGTTCTAAAATTGGACCATGTGGGCTAGGAAGTTCAATGAGCGGACAGATCATGTGGCAGATGCGTACAATTTTCTGCCCAAAGAATTGAGCTACTTCAACTCTCAGTCCAGAGGCTGAGTGCTCAAGTGTTTTGGCCTCTGGGACCTGTCGTGTGGCAGTGATGACCACAGAATCCACTGCAGGTTGCTCTCCTAGGTAGGGGTCTTCTAACAGTGCCCTGTATAGGCAGTCAGCCTTTTTAAGGACCGCAGAAGATGTATAAGGGTGCTTCCAAGCCACCCTGGTCAAGTCCTGAAATGTATCCACCAGTGGTGGGACCACCACTGGCTTGGGATCTTTCTGGTGCAAATATTTGGCTAGACAGCGCTGTTCAGGATCCAAACCCTCTATGTCCCACCCCATATTATCTTAGATCATCTGGAGGAGACCTTGGTAAATCTTTTGGATCCATGGAAGGAATGTTGAATGGACAGCCAGATCTCGAAGGAGAATCGGGGGAAGAGTATCCCTCTTCAGAGGGGGAAGAATCCGACCTCTGAAGGTGGTGCTTTTTTTGTGCCCACTCAGAGAGCGGGAAGGAGTCCTGGAAGGGGACCTCGGCTGCTTCTTTTCTTTTGAATGGCCTCTGTGTGGAACAGCGCTTTTCTGTTTAGACGAAGGGCTAGGAGACCTTGGTGTAGGTTGGTCTCTAGGAGGTGCCTTAGCGGGGATTATGTCCTTCCGGACCATCTCCCACCAATAGGAGAACAGATCCTTGACCTCTGATAACTGCATACCTGTGGTCTGGCCCATCGCTGGTTGTGACAACTGGCCATCACCTGTGTCTCTTGGTCTGTGATCTGACACACCCATCGTCTGGTCCTCGGGGGTTATCGATTCATGAGCGAGATCTGTATCCTCTGAGCCAACCGACGTTGGCTCGTGATTCAAACGTCTGACCCTGGCATCAGTGTCCTCAGCGTATGTCAGGTAGGATGTGCTGACCTCTGGTATGGTGGGGGGTGTCATCGTCCTGTTGATGGGTGCGGACCTCGGCCGGTGGCCGTTGGTCCGTGGTCCGCTTAATGCATGTCTGGTCTGTGGTCCATTTAGCGGATGTTGCCAAGGACATGAGGGTTCTGGGGGGGCTGAGAGGCCAACCTAGACTGGCGCTGGTCCAGAGAATCAGAGCCCACTACTGAGGCTGACCTGGAGGGTGTTTTTGCTGGGCGGTCTGTAGAGGAAGACTGGCTGACAGAGCCAGAAGGCTGGCTAGTGGAGTGAACATGGGGCCGGATCTTCAAAGGCTGAGGTGTGGTTCCCAAACTGGAACCACCCTATGTCTGGACCTTGGCTAGAAGTTTCTGGGCCTTAGACCAAGACGGAGAACATGTAGAGTGGCTGGCCAAGTCCAAACTCTTCCAGGAGTCGGACGTCTTGGACTTGGAGTGCTCTTTCTCCCTTTCCCTCCTTTTATAGAAACATAGAAACATAGAATTTGATGGCAGATAAGGACCGCTTGGCCCACTCAGTCTGCCCATTTCCCTACCTGATGGATAAGCTGCAGATCCTAGTTAACCAGCAGTCCACTTCTTCCTACCCCCCCTAGAATTGCCTTATGACTGTCCCATGCATGCTTGAATTCCACCACTGTTTTTGACTCCACAACCTCCTCTGGAAAGCTGTTCCATACATCCACAACCCTCTCTGAAAAAATACTTCCTTAAATTACCTCTGAGCACCTCCTTCTATCTTCAAATTGTGCCCCTTGTTCTTGCACCTCTTTTTGAAAGATGCCCTCTTGGACTTTGTTGATTCCCTTGAGGTACTTAAAAGTTTCTATCATGTCCCCCTCTCCTCCTTTCCTCGAGGCTATACATATTAAGCTCCTTAAGTCTCTCTTCATGTCTTCCGGTGCAGACCCTGCACCATTTTAGTTGCCTCCTCTGGACGGCTTCCATCCTGTCTATGTCTTCGTGAGATTGGGTCTCCAGAACTGCACACAGTACTCCAGATGGGGTCTCACTAGCTGTCTGTACAGAGGGATAATAACTTCTTGTTTTCTACTGGTGATGCCTCTCCCTATGCATCCCAGTATCCCCCCAGCCCTCCTTGCTGCCCTCTCACATTACTTGCCCACCTGTAGGTCATCTGATATGACTACCCCCAGGTCCCTTTCCATTTTTGTTGTTGTTAGTAACTCTTCCCCTGGGTTTTTGTTTCCCAGGTGCATTACCTTGCACTTCTTAGCATTGAACCTAAGCTGCCATACATTTGACCATTCCTCTAACCTTGCCAAGTCCCTGCTCATCCTTTCCACTCCACCTTGTGCATCAACTCTGTTGCAGATCTTTGTGTCATCTGCAAAGAGACATACTTTTTCCTTCCAGTCCTCTGCATTGTCGCTTATAAAGACATTGAAGAGGACCGTCCTAATACTGAACTTTCAGTGGTACCCTCACTACTAACCCCTTTTTCAGAGTGGACTCATTTACTATTACTCTTTGTGTCCTATTCTCCAGCCAATTTTTACCCAGGCTGTCATCTTGGGACCCACTCCCAGGCTGGCTAACTTGTATATTAATCTTTTGTGGGACTGTGTCAAATGCCTTGCTAAAGTCTAGGTAGGCCATGTCCACAGCCCTTCCCTGATCAACTACTTTGGTCACCCAGTCAAAGAAATCTATCAGATTTATCTGGCATGACCTTCCGCTGTGAATCCATGCTGCCTTGGGTCCTGTGCCCTCTGGCCTCTAGATACTCAACAGTTCTTTCCTTCAGAAGTGATTCCATCATGTTCCCTACCACTGAGGTTAAACTAACAGGTCTGTAGTTTCTGCTTCTGCCTTGCTCCCACTTTGTGAAGGGAATCACATCTGCCCTCCTCCAGTCCTCGGGTACTACCCCATCCTCCCATGATTTGTTAAAGAGGGTAGTCAGTGGTGTCACTAGTTCTACCCTTAGTTCTTTTAGAATTCTGGGATGAATCCCATCAGGCCCCATTGCTTTGTCACCTTCAGTTTTAGAGTTCTTTCAAGAACTCTTTCTTCTGTAAATGAGCTGGTATCAACTTCTGTATCCAGAGTGTTTCTACTGTTTGTTTTAGGTACCTCTCCTCTTCCTTTGTAAATACTGAGCAAAAATATTTGTTTAGTATCTCTGCTTTTCACAGTCACCTCTGCCCACCCTCCCTCCCCTTTATTAAGCCTCACTATCCCTCCCTTGGTCTTCCTTTGCTCCTGATGTACCTATAAAAGGTTTTATCCCCTTCTTAACTGAGTTGGCTATCTTTTCCTCGGTTTGGGCCTTTGCTGTTCAGACTGCCTTCCGGCTTCCTTTACTTTAACTGATACAGTTCTCTGTCCTGTTCCTTCTGTGATTCCTTGTACTTCCTGAATGCTTTCTTTTCTCTTGAACCTTCACTGCCACTTCCTTTGAGAACCATAGTGGTTTCTTACCTCGTTTTGTTTTGTTTATTTGCTTTACACAAAGGCTTGTTACCTCTGTGATGGCAGTTTTACTATTCCCCATTGTTCTTCCACCCTCCTGCCTGCCCATTTGCTAGTGCATTCCTTAGGCACTCACCCATTTTGACAAAGTCAGCCTCTCCAAAATCCAGTACCTTTGTCTTTGTATGGCTTGACTCTATTACTGTGTTTATTGAGAACCATACTGTTCAATGGTCGCTAGTTCCCAGATGGCTACCCACTTTACATCTGTGATCCTCTTCATCTCCATTTGAGAGGACCAGGTCTAAGATTGCTCCCTCTCGAGTGGGCTCCAATACTAGTTGTCTAGGCATGCCCCTGTAGGGCATCTAGAATAACCCCACTCTTAGAAGTGGCTGCTGCAACTGCACTCCAGTTAACATCTGGCATATTCAGATCACCCATCAGCAATATTCTCCCTTTTCTGCCATTCTAAGTATACTTTCTATCATTTCCTTGTCCATTTCCTCCCCTGAGAAGGGTCTGTATACTAACCCCTGTGCGGATTGTGGTGCTGCTTGCGGTCTTCAAATTTACCTCCAGTGCTTCTTCTCCTCCCTGTTTATCCTTTTGTTCTGTTGCTTTGATTCCTTCCCTTATGTAAAGAGCTACTCCTCCTCCTCTTTTACCCTCCCTGTCCCTCCTGTAGATAGTGTATCTTGGTATGTTTACATCCCAGTCATGGTTTTGTGTGTACCATGTTTCTGTGACTGCCACGATATCCAGATGTTCCTCCTCCATCAAGGCCACTAATTCAGGAAGCTTGTTACTCAGAATATGGGCATTAGTACTCATTGCTCTCCATTTTTTGATGGCTTTACCTTCTGTTGCAGCATCCCCCACTGACCTTTCTACCATGGCCTTTTTCTCATTTAGTACCCTGTTTTGTAGGGAGAGGCTGGGATTTTCCTGCTGCTTATCAGTGCCTCCTCCTTGACTAGTTTAAAAGCTTGCCAATGAAGCATTTAAACCGATTGCTCAAAAGACTTGTTCCCTTCCTGGACAGATGCAGACCATCCTGCCAGTATAGGCTGGTGTCCTCCAGGTGGAACCCCAGTCCCCAATGAAGCCAAACCCCTGTGCTCCACACCATTTTTTCAACCATTCATTAAACTGCATGGTGCAAAGTACCCTCGCCTCACTCATGCCATTGACAGGCAGCACCTCTGAGAAGGATACTGTGTGTGCTACTTGTCTTAGGCCCCTCCCCAATTCTACAAAGTCCTTCTGCACAGCTCTAATCTCATGATGAGCCAAGTCATTTGTCCCTAGGTGGACAATGACGTCCAGCTCAGACTCCCGTGCAGCTGTTCCCGTGATCCTGAGGATGCGCTTCCTGTCCCTCCAAGCCATGGCACCAGGCAGGCACCTTACTTCAGTTTTCCTGCTCCCCAGTTCTATCCCCTAATAACTGGGTCCCCACCAGGGCTGCTTCCTTTCCTTGTGGTGTCCTCTGTCTCCTTCCTGTGGGTCTCCTTGGACAGCTGTCCTCAGCCTCCTTAGTCTCCTCTGGGTGCATCCATAGGGAGCTATGCTCACCCAGAATGGTATGGATTGTGGAGTGGAACAACTGACTGGGTGTACCTCTGTTCCACCATCCTCACCTTCCTGAGCCCTTATGTTATCCTTATGTTTCCCGACTTGTGAGAGGAGCCTTCCCTGGAGGAGGCGCTTTTCTGCATGGCTGACAATTTTTGTTCAAGGAGAAAGGTCTCCAATACTGGTGGTGAATCTCGTCCTACTATTGAATTTCTGACAAATAGGACAGGCCTTGGTGTCATGCTCTGGGCCCAGGCACCTCACACAGGCCACGTGGCTGTCCTTAAATGGGATCTGTTTGCCGCAAACACACTTGGACGAATTCCTTTCCATGGAGGACGTTGGGGAAGACAACATGCAGAAAATAATAAATGAAAAAATGAACTTTTTCGAGAAAAAAATAAAGAAATACTAACGTTTGGCATCGAACGGTTGCTAAAGGCATCCACGGAACCAATGCTTGTGAGTTGACGGTGGGAAAAGAACTGAAGGGTGCTGGGGCACCGCTCCTTTTATGATGCATGGGACGTTGGGGGTGGGGCTAACGTCGGGGGTGGTCCCCCACTGTATATACAGTAAGCTAGCTAGAAGTTTTCCGTGGGTCCTATCGACTGCCAGCTTCAGTCCTTATGGTGTAACTTGCTGCAAGAGCTGTATCTCGAAGTAAGATCAGTAGATCTTCGAGAGGAGTTCTTGCAGTAGGCAACACCATTAGGACTAAACCACCAGGTGCATTACCACACAGTAAAATTCTAGCTAACAGTACCAAACAGGAACTGCCCCTGACATTGGCACATCAATGTCCATTCAGGTATAAAGGGGGCAGTCCCCAACACCCACCTCAGTCCCTTCCCCCACTGCAGACCCTGAAATAAGGTTCACCAGGAGAAAAAGGAGAATTGGCCGAGATATATATAGAGAGAGAACAGGGGGATGGAGGGAGAGGAAAAAAGTGCCTACTGCAAGAGCTCTTCTCGAAGATCTACTGTTACGGTAAGTTCTTATGTAAATGTACTATCTTACTTCAAGGGGGCTCTTGCAGTAGGCAACACCATTAGGGCAGAGTCCCATGCAGTGGCAGAAGGAAAATATCCAGGAGGAGGAGAGGTGGAAAGACCACCTCAACCAGAGAGCTGACCTCCAACAGGAGGTCAATGTCAGAAGGACACATGCTGAGTGTCTGAAGAGCATTTGAAAAAGAGTGCCTCCAACAGGGTAGACCAAATAAAATAACAGGTGACAACACCTGATTGACACTGAGCCAAATAAGAAATTCACCAGCCAGATCCGACCAGGGGTCAGGGAGGAAAGAAGGCCAGTGACAGGAGCTGTCATCAGTCTCCTTCAAAAGACTAAAGGAAAAGGAAGAGGCCATAACCGTATCTCCCTTATGGCTAGAGAAGGGCAGCAAAGGGAAATCCCTCCCGGCTCTGGATTTGACCATAATACTCAAGCCTGGCACAGGGAGAGGAAGAAAGGGCCATGCAACCCGCAAGGCCAAATCCCATAGTCTTAGTGACCTTCTTAGAAAGCTACCAAACAGGCTGAGGGCAAAAATCCCTCAAAGAGTGACATTCAGGAGAGGAAAAGGGAAGGAGAGGTAATCCAGAGGAATGCCGAACCTTCCTCCAGTGGAGCCTGTCAGAGATGAGGCTTGCTTCAGTCTGGGCAAGACTGGAGCAGGGAAGGCCGGAAGTCAGTCAGGACCGAAGGCATCCAACCTAAAAAGGCACAATAAGACCAAGGGGGTGCCCATTGCTGAGTGAGGGAGTGGAAACTCTAGACAGAAAAGAGAGGACGTTGTCTACAGGAAAAGTATCTACTAAGAGGGAGAACCCTATCCCCTTGACAAGCCCTATGCTCCCCCACATCTCGCTCCATGCTGTGGGAAGAGGGATGAAGAAATCTAACCCACCATCGGACTGGTAAACATCAGGTGAGATGGCAAAACCCCAATGAACAAGGAGGGAAAGACGAGCTGTCTGCCCGAGGGAGAGTTTTTTTTTTGTTATTGTTGTGGAGAAACACTGTCCCTGAAAAAGAAGCGGGATCCCAAATATCCAGATGAACCAGCAATCTATCTGCACCAGGTAGGTTGCCCGCCAAGGCCCACAGATATCGTGAGGAAAAGAAATGGGCCCCTGCAAACAGGGTTAGAGGAAAACTTGCTATCCATCCTGAAACCAGCTTCTGTGTGGAAACGCAGAGGGCAAGTAAAGAACGGGACCCCATCCCAATAGGGAAACCAGAAGGAGGGAGAGGAGAAGGGGGAAATTCCCGTGTGAGGGAGACCCTGCATCTGGAATGGCCCAATAGGCTGCCACAGGAGAACCTTGGAATACCGAGGTCCGTCCCAACATCCGAGAACAGAGGATGCCCCCCGGGATGTCTGAAGTACCCAGTGACTGCAAAGGGCTACCAGGCGATAGTGGTGGTGAGAGGATAGCCAACTATCTTACAAGTGACGAGTCCCGTCAGGGTAGCGTGATCCCAATAGTGGGGCCGCTTTGGTGAAGAGACTGCTCGGACCAGAAGGAAGAACTGAGACAGCCAGACAAACTTCTAAAAATCCCAGTATCTCTGTCCACCGTTGGATAAGGGGAAGCGATCCCAGATCTTGTCAGAAGTTGGGAGATGTATACAGCCCAAGAATGGCTAGACCCCCTTGACAGCCCAAAGCTGCAGGGGTCATGGACCCGCAAGTGTCTAATATTGTCTCCACTGCAATGGACCAACAAATACCTGTAAACCCTGGCAGGACACTGGAAAGAACCCCGATAAGCCAGAGCTTTTAAAATGGGGGGACTGGCCCAGTGGTGCTGAGGGTTGAGGTGCTGGATGCCTTACCTCACACCACGCTGGTGACCCGGTTTGGGAACAACCTCAGGTCGCCAGGAGTCGGCATGGGGGTGAGGGAGGGAGCTGGACCAAAGCCACCTAACAGGAGCCTCTTCCAGGAGGTTGCCGCCCCCTCCCATGGTCTGCATTACCAGGTGGAGGTCCAGTGATAAAGCAAGGTAGCGGGCGACATGAAGGGACGGTGCATTGAGCGCTGATGTGCGCGTTGTCTCCACATGCATGCGCCGAGCTGAGACAGGAGGGAGAACCGGGCAAAAATGGAAACATTTACACAAAAATGGTGGGGGAGTCTTTGCTCCCTTAAAAGGAAAACTCCTGATGCAGGGACCCAAGAAGCGGTGTTTGGGTCTCCTGCATCGAACCTGAGAGGTAACCAGTGCCGGTCCTGGTTTGCTTTACAGAGGAGAGAATTTCTCCATCCCATAAGCCCGGGGATGAAAGATCTCCATTCCTTGACCTACCAACCCAATGATGATAGTCAGGGGTAAGAGACTCTGATAGTCAGCCCCTTAAATGAAGAAATGAGGCCCCAGGCTCAAAAGAGAGGTTCAAAGGCAACCAGTAAGTCGTGAGGCCCCAGGAGACAGCCTAGAAGTCTGCTGAGAATGTGGACCCGGAGGAAGTCTGCCCGAACCCGGCACCCACCTAGGGGAGCTCCTGAAAGGGAGGAACCCTGTAGAAAAATTCTGAAGAAAATGGCAGAAAAGTCTGAGGGTGTATATGTGTGTGTGGGATCCCTCACCCTGTCAAAGGACACCCTCACTCTCCCAGAATCTTTTTAGAAGATCGAAGGTGGAGAGGAAGGTAAAAGCCACTGAGATTAGGGCAATGGGTCTGATGTTGGCGCCAGGGCACCTGCTGGTCTATGGGTCTTCACAACTGACGCATCCCCTGAGGCTGCAGCTGATGATGGGGTCTTATGTTTGCCCCTCAGATCCAGACGTCAGGTGCGATGTCCAGGAAGGCTGTCGGTCTGTACGTGCGAGCCGCACTGATGCCCCTTAGATACAGGTTTAAGAGGGGCTCCCAAGTCCTGGAGAGAAGCCATGAGAGTCTGAACATCTTCCCCAAACAATGTAGGGCCTCAGAAAGGGGCATCCAAAATGGAGGCCTGGGTCACAGCGCTAAGGTTTGTCAGATGAAGTCATGCATGTCATCTGAGACAAACGGCAGAGGCAGCACTCCGGGCTGCCACGTCCACTATATCATATGAGGCCTGTAAGGCATAGAACCCCACATTAGATGCCAAGGTAAGGAGATGTTCCAATTGAGACTGGGTAAGAGAGTCCCCAGCGGAATGTAGAAAATCTCCAAGTTGACCCAAAATGGACTGCTGGTGTACCAGCATGTGGGCCAAATAATTCTGCGGTCTCAAGGCTAAGGTCCAGGAGGCATAGGCCTTACGACCTAAAGAGTCCAGAACCTTGGACTATTGGTCCGATGGGTAGTCTCAAACACCCAGTCTTCTACCGTGGATGGAAGTCCCTAAAGTACGGAGTGGTCCGCCTTGGGCTGGGAGGCCGTGTGCCTTAAAATCCGGGGCACGATAAAGGCGATCAACCTTGCATGGGGTGTTCAGAACCAATGCTGGTTGTAACCACACCATGGAGGATACGTCATCATGGGGGGTTATCAGGGGTGGGATCACAACTGCATCTACTTTAGGAAGGCTCAAATGCTGCGTAAGGTGCTGCTGCTGGGGGTTTTGATCCTCTGTGCACCACCTCTGAAGGGCATCTATCCCCGACATCATCTTGAGGAATGTTCTTCCTGGGGTGATTCTGGCATATCCTGAATCCAAACTTCCTTGGGGGATGAAAGCAGAGTAGTAGAGCTCAGGGAATTGGAGACCACATAGAGGCAATGCTCCAAATCAACTGCCGAACCCAGTGAAGGGGAGACTCCAGGGGGAGAAGAAGGCATCAAGGATTGAGAGGCCAAAGTAGGCCTTGGAGCCGACACCCATCAGGCGTTCAATAAGGCTCCATAGTCCATCAACCTTTGGCAGAGGAGCACCGGCTGAAAGGTGCAAATTAACACCGGACAGTGCGCCTTAAAGTCCAAAGTCTGGCCTGATGACATACCGGCAGAACTCAGAGTCTGTCCAAAAGACAACATGCGAATGGCCGAGTCTGCGATAGCACCTGAATTCATGTCAGAGGTTGAAGCCGGCTGTACAGCCTCTGGAAGAGCACCTAATGGGCTGAGCTCAGAGGACGAAACCTTAGGAAGCTCTGCAGGCTCCAAAGAAGACTGAGTTAAGCCTGACCAGTCTGGGGACAGTGGACATTGTGGCTTGGAACCATCGAGAGTCGGGAGGCTCAGCAGACAAAGGCCTAATCAGAGACTGAAGAGGGAAGCCTGGGAGGCCACCCCCAGTGAAAGCCCAGAATCTTGGGGCCCCAAGGGTGGCTGTTCTGCAGAGGAAGGCTGTGGACCAGAGGGTGACAGTGGGCTTCGATCCACTACACCATTGCCAGACTCTGCCCCAGCATCTGGCAAAGACGCTGAGGCTAGAAGGGTGGAATCAGCCACAGCCTAACCCTTCGCATTAGCCTGGCCACCTGCGTCAGACCCTTGCACAAGGACCAGCCTAAGTAGCAGGGGTGGAGGGAGGAACCTTCGCACCCTTAGAAGCACCATCTGTCACAGTGAAAACTGCAGGAGGTGAGTCCGGCAGTAGCCACGAAGGAAGAAGGGCTGGCGTGGGTGAATAAGTCAACCCCCCCACTGGAAGAAGACTATGTAGCTGTCACAGTCTCAAGAGAAGACTGCGACTCCAGGGCGAACCGATCCCAGTCCTGATGTTTCTTGTGCTTCTTTTTTGAATACAATGGAGGATCCCCAGAAGTCCTGGCCGTGGAATGGGACTGCAGCTCTCCCTGTAGGGCAGCCAGCTTCTGCTGCAGGAGGTGTGATTCCGATACTTTCTGCCTCCTTTTCTGTGTGACCAAATGAAACATCTGGAAGGCCTGGCAGGCTTCAGTGTCATGGTCAGGGCCTAAGCAGATGACACATGCAGAGTGGCTGTCCTTTTCAGGGAGCTGCTTCCCACAGGCACACTTGGACTTATGGGTATCAGTAGAACAGTGTGGTGATGACATAAGGTTGGAAAGATAAGTGGTAATACAAATAACGAAGTCCCAAAGGGGAAAGAAAAATAGCGACTGACTGTAGCAGCATTGATCCGAGAACTCCGAGTGCAGGTTGATGGCGGGAAAAGAAGTGAAGTGGGTGTGGGGGACCACCCCCTTTATACCTAAATGGACATCAGAGCGGTTCCCTTTGGTACTGCTAGCTAGAATTTTTCCATGTGGTCCTGGCGTCTTAGTCCTAATGGTGTTGCCTACTGCAAGAGCCCCCTCAAAGTAAGATCTGGATTTGATTCCCACAACCGCCATTTGCATACTGTGTGACTCTGAGCATGAGAAAGTCACAAACTTCCCAGTACTCCTAGGTCTCCCCTGAAAACAGGCACTTGTGCCTGTTGGGCCCTAACTGGTTACCAAAAGAATTTAAAAAAAGGCACCCCCACCCCCCTCATCTCAGCTTGGGGCTTAATAGCCTAGAGATTAGAGTAACAAGCTATGAATGAGCATGGTACATCCAGCAGAACTGGGTTTGATTCTCACAACCTCCACTTGCATACTGTGTGACTCTGAGCATGCGCAAGTCACCTAACCTCCCCAGTGCTCCCTGGGTCACCCCTGAAAACAGGCATTTGTGCCAAGTGGGCCATACCCACTTACCAAAAGAATAAAAAAAAAATCTCATGTTCTCCCATTGGGTTGCCCAAGCCCCATTGCCATCAACCTTTTTTTCACAGCAACAAGGGACACAGACACTCAAAATGAGGGACAATGAGGTACACATCCTTAGACAGAGATATAAACTCAAAACAGTGTGATTTGATTTTGCATCTTAGAATATCTTACATTGCTGGTTTAAAGTCTGAATTTTCAGTATATTCTCTGTGTGGGCACACCTTTTCCATGAGTGACGGATGATGGTCAGAGCAATTTTTAGGGGTAAAATGAGGGACATCCCTCATAATCAGAGGCTGTAGTGAGTTATGCACATAGACGACCTCCCCCATATCATTTTAGGTCACCAGATTGCCAATGCCTGGTGACCACTCAGATGCCTCCACTGTCTTTTTTGGCCACTGGGTTACCCAAGCTCAGTGTCCACACAGACATCCTCCCAATTTATTTTGGCCACTGGGTTGCCGTAGCCTGGTGGCCAATAAAACAAACACCCTTACCCTCTCCCACCCTCTTAGCACCCATGCCACCCACCTTCCCATGGATCCAAGTCAAATCCAGTAAAAAACAAAACAGTCTAGCGCTGTCTTTGTTTGCCCGCCTACTAACCTGTGAAAAGAAAATAGTCCATTGGAGCATCTCCCATACCCCAGCAACCTACCACTCCTCACTGCCTCAAGTCATCCACTTACCTCTATAATATTCCTTGTGGTAATCCTCTCTTATTGCAGCACGCAGTCTCTCTGAAACACGTCCAGCCCCGAACTAAGAAGAAAACTAAGTAAAACGATTTTCGTATGTAGGTTTGTTTTTTTTAGTTAATTTTAACTTACACTCATAACTTCGTGGTTTTTAAAGATTTCGACCCCAAATTTTCAACATAGGTTTTTTTCTTACTCCACCTCATGAACTAGACAAGTTTTTTTTCAAATCCCACCAGAAACGCTTTTTCACCATCGTTCTGCAAGATGACATTTCTGCTGGGATTTGAACACCACCACCAAAAAAGCTCATGTTAAAAATTTGGGGTCAAAACATGTAGCCTGGTAAGAAAACACAGGTTGCTCACCTGTAACAGTAGTTCTAGAAATGGTATATGATGTTCATCCACACTTCTGGCAGTATTCTTTCCCTTTAAGAGCTTGCCAGAAAGTCTTCATGCTGGCTCCTCCCACCCATCCACCCATGTGGTATACCCTTTGGCTCCGTCCCATGATGCTAGATCTTGCTCGCTGGAAGCAGTGCTTGTGCACCTGAGCCAGGGGAGATTGGGTGGGTCCGTGTGGATGAACATCATATACCACTCCTAGAATTACTGTTACAGGAGAGTAAAGTACAGTTACGTAAGAACTTACCGTAACAGTGTATCTTTGAGAAAGGCTCTTGCAGTAGGTAATCACTTTGAGGACTGCACCCCCTGGCATCAGGACCACATGGAAACTTTAGCCAGCAGTATCTAATGGGGACCCTCCTACCCGACGTCACGTGACAGACGTCAATGTGATCCTATACAGTGGGTGGTCCCCACGCCTGCCTTCCAGTTCTCCCGGAGGAGAACTCCAAGGAGGTGTGACAGGAGAAAGGATAAGAGGCTCCTGGAGCTCAGAATTAGCCCATAAAGAAAGAGCAGATATGATAGGGAAGAATGGAGGGAGGGAAAAAAGTTAGCTACTGCAAGAGCCTCTCTCGAGGATCTATTGTTACGGTAAGTTCTTATGTAACTGTACTATCTTACTTCAAGAGGGCTCCTGCAGTAGGTAATCACCTTGAGGACTAAGTCTCAAGTAGTGTGAATCAGAGGAAAAAACTGAAACACGGGAGTCAGGAACTGAAAACCTGCTACTGGCACAGAAAAATTACGACAGGAGGCCTTGAAGTACAGCTAGGCCAAAATCTGCCTTGTGCCTAGAAGCAATGTCCAGACTGTAATGCTTTGTGAAAGTGTGGACTGAACTCCAAGTAGTCATGGCACAGATGTCAGCAGCAGACACATTTGTGAAACAAGCAGTTGAGGCAGCCACGCCCCTAGTGGAATGCCCCTTGACTTCCCCCGGGAGGGTTTTACCATACTTCTGGTAACAAAACGTAATGCAGCTTGCCAACCATTCGGATAAACACTTTGGTAACTACCACACCTTCTCTCTTGGGTGCAAACAAAATGAAAAGCTGATCCGTTTTTCAGACAGACTTTGTTCTGTTTGTTTAATAGTGCAAGATTCTGTGAACATCTAATGTGTGAAGAAGCACTTCTCCCCGATTAGAATACTTGTGGTAGTACACTGGTAGTTGAATTAACTGGTTCAAAATACACTCATAAACCACTTTGGGTAAAAACTTAGGGTTTGTACGAAGATCCACCCCTGTCTCTGTGAAAAATTAAATAAAGCTCCTTACAAATCAGGGCCTGACGCTCTGAAATCCTTCGAGCTGCAGTGACTGCCACTAAAAACAGTGCTTTCCAAGATAAATAGTGCATATCACAAGAACCAACCAGTTCAAAAGGAGGTAGGGTAAACTTTTGCAAAATAAAATTAAGATCCCACAATGAGGCTGGGCTGAGCAACGGTGGGTTTCAGGTGTAAAAATCCCTTTAAGGAAAGTCTTAGAGACTTCTAACTGAGCCAGTATGGTAAGCAGAGACGGCCGACAAATGGATCTTCAGCAATGAATAACTTGGGCCCGACTCATCGAAGTGCAGAAGATATTCCATGACTGATGGAGGTAGGCATGAGAAAGGATCCCAGCCCTTCACAGTGGCCCAGATAGAAAAATACTCTCACTTCACGGCATAAGTGGTCATTGTGGATGGCTTTCTGGCCTGCACTAGAACCTGAGCCACTTTGGAAGATGCTCCAAAACATGAAGCGGCTATGTCCTGATGTGCCACGCATGAAGATGAAGGGATTTTAATCCTGGATGGACCAGTGTGCCCACTTCCTGGGTCAGGAGGACATTGCAGAGAGGCAGGGGAACCAGAGGTTCCACCACAAGCTGCTGAAGCAGTGGAAACCAAACCCAACCGGGTCAAAATGGGGCAATCAGAATCATGTGGGTCCCTTCTGCCCATAGCTTGAGCAGCACCCTCTGCAGAACCGGAAAAGGAGGGAAGGTGTACAAGACCCTCCCTGTCCAGCAAAGAGATAGCGCATCTTGCCAGAAAACACCATGCCCTGGAGCATGCGAACAAAACTTGAAAAGTTTTGTGTTGTATGGGGAGATGAACAGATCCAGTTCTGGCAATCCCCATAGGTCGAAGATGGAGTCGACTGTGATGTAGACAGCCAGCTCTGAGTGCTGTATCATTTTTTTTAAATATAAAATGTAATACTGACTGTCTCTGCTGAAAAATCTGGTGCTCTAAGAATGACCTCAGTCATCCCCCCCCAGATTTTAGTTAAAAGATGAAAGTCATAAGGAAAATGCTGACAGCATGTGAGTTCACATACACTCAGTTTTTAGAGACCATGTGTTACATGTAAGGCCTTAATTAAGGATCCTATCTGTCTGAGTTAATTACAACCATAGTTGCTAGAACATATCCATTTTATGACGTTGGAAGGAAAACCCAGGTTATTACATAGAAGTGCGAAAATCATAAAGATGCTGTCATGTCCTGGGAGGAGGAAGCTTATTATGAGATCAAAATAAGTGTCATTTGAAGGACATGAATTATGCTGAAGTTGCAGAATGTAATACTTTTGTATAAGATATATATTTTTTATATACGTAATCTGACAGAGGAGGAGCTAGCTGACCTCACACAAAAATGGATTGTCCCATACAGTTGTTTAATAAATACTCTGTTTTACTTACACACACTTTTACCTAGACTTTGACTAAGGAAAAATCTTTGGAGCACTTGTAAACTAGTATTTAGAAAGATCTCAAATCAAAGTACTGTAAGTAGGAATTTGCACTGTTTAAACCGTGTTTCTTTTAAACGATTTGCATTTCTTGTGATATAAGAGTTCTGTATTTTGCGTTTTACATATTTTTAACTATTTTAGTAAAATTCTTTTTAGAACTTACTTGGTCTGTCTTTGACTTCTTTTTAGTTGTAAGAAAAGTATATGGTTATTGCAGATACTAAACATAAGCTTGAATGGTGGTACCAAACTGGAAAGAGAAGCATTTTAAGTCTGAAGTCTTTATTAAAGTTTTTAAGGGTTCATCTCTGTATACCTGGTTAGGTGCCCATAGGCAAAGATATCTGGTCCCCCGAAGACAGAAATATCTGAGTCTGTGCATTGGGTACGCTAGCAAGAGGTTCACAGTTTGAATACCCCCAGAACTTGGGACCAAAGGTTGATCCAAACTCACAAAAATGGACAAGAGGGTTACCTTGTCTGTTACACTGTTCACAAGACTGCGTTCAGAGGTTGGCACTTTGGGAGTAGAGGGCCTGACCTGCTGAGTGGGTTTGTGACATCGACCACCTCTTATTTTAGCTCCCACTCATGGGGATTTGACTATGGTGCGGTTAAGACTGTCTGCTAAGACGGTTTGCATGCCCAGAATGTGTACAGCTGTGACATGAATCCAATGCAGAACAGCCCAATTCCTCACCCACATTGCCTCCCTGCATAGGGGGTACAAGTGGATGTCTCCTTGCTTGTTGAGATACCAGACTACGCATGTTTTCTGATTGGACTAGCAGAGTTCCCTGGAGAAGCCGGGTGTTGAAAATCCTGAAGTGCATACAACACTGCTCTCATTTCCAACAGACTCCACTAGGAACCACATGCCTTGAGTCTTGAGATCTCCCAAATGAACGCCCCATCCCATCCCTGATGCATCCGTTGTCAGGGTCTGAGAGGGAGGAGGGAACTGAATAAGGACCCCCTTGGTGAGATTGGAAAGATCCTTTCACCACAAGAGATCTTTCTGCATGGAACTGGAGACCATGACCATCTGGTCTAGGTCATCCGACCTCTGATCCCACTGTGCTCTGAATGTCCACTGCAAGATATGAAGCTTGACTAAAGGAACGGTGGGGATGGCTGCTGCCATCAGTCCCAACAGTTGAAGAATCGATCTGGCTGAGACCTTCTGGCTGGAGGCCACTAAAAGAGCCTGCCTTTGCAGGTTTTCTGCCCTGTCCTGAAGAAGGAAAGCCATACCCTGGACTGTGTCCAACACTGCCCCAACAATTTGCAGGTGTTGGGAAGGAACAAGCTGAGACTTGGGAAAATTGACAGTAATCCTAACCTGTTGAAATAGGTCCAGGGTTGCAGAAAGGGAGTATTTCAGCTGCTCTCTCGATGGGGCTGACAGAAGTCAGTCATCGAGGTAAGGGAACACCAGTGAACCAGGCGCCCCATGGCCACCACCACTACTACCAGGCACTTCGTGAAAACTCGAGGTGCTGAGGAGAGGCCAAAGGGTAGAGCCCTGAACTGGTAATGTTCCCCCTTGAAGGAGAACCGGAGGTAACAATGATGGGCCCTGAAGATAGGGATGTGCAGGCAGCCATCCTGCATATCCAGAATGCAGAGCCACTGACCCTTGTGCAGAAGGGGCAGCAGACCCAGGAGGGTCATCATCTAGAATCATTTGTACTCTATGTATTATTTTTTTTTTATTTATTTATTGAATTGTTTCACCAGGAAAGATACACTGAGCAACTTAATGCTCATCTCATGGTACGTCCTGGGGAAAAGGGGAAAGGGATATACAGAGTACAAGCTCAGGTAAAATATGTACAGATGGTGTAATTATACATACAGTTATTATGTATATATACGTTCAGGCTGCTGAGATCCAAAATGGGACACAGATCTCCCGCCTTTTTGGGGACCAGAAAGAAGTGGCAGTACTATCCCTTTCCTATCTGGTGTGACAGAACAGTTTCTATTGCTCTGTTCTGTAACAGAGCCTGAATTTCCTCTCCAAGGGGAAGAATGTGCACCTTTGGGTAATGAGACTGAACTGGAGGCCTGTCTGGAGGTTTCAAAAGAAATTCCAGGGTATGGCCGTGCTCTATGAGTTGAAGGACCCATGAGTCAGTTGTCACTGTCCACCACCCTTGCAGGTGACAAGCAAACCTTCCACCCACCTGCTCCCCTGCTGAAGTTTGGGGGTAGGGGGTTGATTGCAAGTCATGTGAGGGAGGGGGGTTGGGGAGAGTTCTACCTGAAGCTCTCTGGGACTTGGCCTGGGGGGGGCGGCCAAGGCTGACTGCACCCTATGTTTATTTTTATTTTATTTATTTATTTAGTTTTTGTTTACCAGGTGGGTGCGCTAGCCATATAGATGACTGTTTTCAGGCACAACCCAAGAGATTACAGGGAAGATATTGCAGGTATAACAAACAGTAGATTACACTGAGATACATAAACAAGGTGTTGCGAAACATTAAACAATAGGCTAAGCAGCACAGATAGTATACAGGGTATTTTGAAAAACATTTAACAATAAACTAAGCATTACAGGTAGTACACAGGGTGGTCCTTGTAGGATCATAGAGATTTTTATTCATAGCGTAAAACATACAGCAGCAAGAGTATTGCAGTAGTAGTCCTGAAAATACAATTTAGAAAGTACAACTAAAATATAGATAAATAAAAATGTGGTCAAATACTGACAAGTGCAAGGGGATGATGGGCAGGGGAATGGCAAGATTGTGAACAGTAAGGATAATAGCAGGTCAGGATAAAGAAAGGTAGGGTATCGGATAGGAGCTGGCAAAGAGAGAAAGGGATAGCTGCAGGGGGCTAGTGTCAGAAGAGAGAGCTGGGATAGGCTGTACCACAAGGGGAGTATTGTGGAGAAAAGTTAAGAACTTCAGGATAGGCAGGGTACCCAGAGGACTAAGGAGGTTTGAAACAGGAGCATTGGTTGGTGGAGCCATGATGCTGGCAGAGCACTTTTTTTAAAAGTACTGTGTGTAGGAGCTGGCTGGATGTCCAGAGGAGTGAGTTCCATAATTGAGGTGCATGGTGGACAAAGGCTCTATAGCCTTTGGTGGTACTATATTTGGGGATGCACAGTAGGGATTTGTCACTCAAGCGTAGGCCATAGTTGGAGGTCTGGTAGGTGAGTAGCTTGGCTAGAGTTGTTGGGGTACGAGATCTCATGATGCTGTTGACATTGGAGCCAAAGGAGTAAAGTCTAGTAACGTTGGGGGACAACCAGTTTAGAACCGAGTATAGTAGACAATGATGTTTTAGTCTGTGGGAGGCTGAGGCGAACCTGCAGATGTTGTTATAGGTGACATCCCATCTTTGAAGATTTGATTTTTGTAAAGGAGCATAAGTGGCCACTCCGTAGGTCAGAGTAGGTAGGAGTATGCTCCGAGCTATAGCCGCTCTAGCAGTAGGGGTTAGCATGTGATTGGACTGGTATGACATGTGTAACATATCTATATATATGTATCTACGGGTTCGTGGAAGGATGAGGTTACCTGGCACAAGAGACCAGGGTTTGGCTACTCTGCACAGGGGCACCCAAGTAAATCCAACTACAGGAAGCAATAACTGTAATGTCCAGAACCAGAATTGGGATTTTTCAGTGTGGCTTTATTTATTAACTAACTGAACATAAACAAAGCACTGCATGGTCCCCCAAAGGGCTACGTAACTGTATGTGCAGATTAGAGGTTAAACACAGCAGTCCATTTGAAGAATGAACACATTACTACAATTGTCTGGCTTTGGACCCACCAGGCACTCAGCCCGGACTTTGCATGCGCATTGGATACATAGCCCGACTGGCCCAGCTCCCCTGCCGGCCACTCGACTGATGGTCCACATGAAGAATGAACCCAAACTTTACTTGGAAAGACATCCTATCAAACAAGAAGACTTCAAACTGTGGCTCCTCACACCACTTGAAGTCTCATGACTCCTAGAGAGATTTGTTTTGTACTTCCAATCTGAAACTCCCATCAAACAAGGAGACTCCCATCCAACAAGGAGTAATTTTCCCATCCTGTGGCTCCCCACACCACTTAGAGTCTGCGACTCCTAGAGAGATTTTCAAGTTGCGACCCACGTCTGGGTACCCACCCCATCACTGGCTAAATGCATGAGGCAAGTAGCAAAAACACAGAAGAAATCCATAGAGATGGACCTGGTTACTAAAGATGGGGGGTTTTCCCACCTCCAGATCCCACAGCCCATACCCGTCCATTTCTCTGGACACACAGAAAACTTTAGACTTTAAAATGTAGATTGAACGGTGGATGACCTGAAGCACCCCCTCTACAGCGAACTTTAAATCCATTTAAACTTTAAACAGTTGACTGCTGTATTTGTTTGTCCTAGTTGACATAGTCCTCCCCAATAGCAGTCCACATTTACTTGAAATCCAACTGAAGAAAACAAGATGTTTGCCCCTTCCAATGGAGCCAAACACTCACCCATTCGTTGCAGGTGCCCCACAGGCGAAGCACTGTAACCTTTGCTGTTATACATGAACAGACTGAACTTAAATCAGGCAGCTTTCTTCCCAGGGTGGGAGAAGGGGATTGCCCCTTGAACCCACAGAGAACTTTCCTACCCCCCCTTCCCTGGAGGGAAGGGGCACTGAGACCAGGGGAGCGGTCTCCACCACTTTAAAAAAGGTAAAATACAGGCACACTTCCTTTTTTCTTGGTGAGAGATCAGACTGCTGACTAATGCTTCCTTCTTGCTTAAGGAAAAACGGAAGACTCCTTTGAATTTCCTAAAGTTCTAAACTTCATTCCCTGAGCTAGAGATTCCAAAGTGGCTCATGCAGCTGCTACAGTTCTATAATGATGTCATCTCTCAAGTCTCAGCTGTGACTGAGGACAGAGTGAGACAGTGTGAAACCCATTTAACTGGAGTTTCACAAGCTGCCTTCCCTGCCTACCACTAGGTCTTACTGGGATTCTAGTAACCCCGGGTAACAAAGGGGTTACACTCGCCCTTGACCAGGAAAATGACTGTCCCCAGTCATTATGCGCCTGGCCTTAGGCCATCCCACCCTATGTGCTACCTGCAGAGGGGTGATCAGGCCCCCTCCTACCATGTGCAAGCACAGGTAGGCAACACTAAGGGCCTAGAGGCCTATAGCTGACACATCAGCCTCTACTCTATCCACTTACTATGGACACCTAGTGGCTCTGGTAGAACCGTCCAGAGCATAGCCCTGATAGATCAGCCCTGCAATCCCTACGGCTGCTCAGGACCATAGCCTGTCTATCCCCCCTAACCCTCTAGGGAAAACCTATCTGCCTCTAACATAATATCCCAAACAAAACAAAACCCGGGACCTCCCCGACCTTTGGCAGCCTGCAACTACAACCATTAGCAATAATAACACAGTACATTTAAATTCTACACCATAAGCACTGACGAGGGACTCTGATGAGCCCCTCCTCCTCTTCTTGTCTTCTCTTCTGTCTTCCAGGAACACCTGTAAGAAAAGACAAACACAAAAAAAACACATCCTAATCTGCATGTACAGTCTATCTAAACAACAACAACGACAACAACAACAACAACCCTTACCACATAGAAAAAGCACTGAACAATCCCAAAAAAGAAAAAGATTTTTTATTTTTTTGAAAAAGGTAGAAAAACAGTATTTACATTAAAGTACAATGACATTGATAACAATACACCTTTGGGGGGGATGGAATGTCCCAAATGTCCCAACTAGTGACTACAAGGCCCGTAGGCCAGTCCATTAAAGAGTCTCTCCTGGGCCGGAGCCCCGTGAAGCATAGTTCTTTAAGGCAATAATCCCAAAGGGGAGAGTCTTTGCGGACATTTCACACACTGTTTGAAGTCTGTAGTGTAGGATATGTATTGCAATGTCATAAAGATAGAATAAAAAGATTTTTGGACTTACCAGCCTCTGAAGTATTCGGACATCACAAACCTGGTCCTCCTCAAGACCTCTCCTGGCAGCATTTCTTCTGATACAGCTGGGCAGACATCTTCTGGGAACCCTCAGGAGTGCACATCTGGAAACAGCTGGGCTGATGTCATAACTGGAGAAGGAACCTTAGAACAGGAACAAAAAGAGAAACAGCTGGTCCGGCGTCATCCGATTACCAGGTGATGAACAGGAAACAGCTGGGCTGGTGTTCTCTCTGGATCTGAAGTCATCTGGTAGTACCAGTAGATGGTTGCTGAACAGGATAGTACACTGTGGACTGAAGAATATGGGGCACCTGATTCCTTGTTTATTCATATTGGCAGTTCAATAAGGGCACTTCACAATCTAGATGTGGCAGTATTGACTACCACTGCTCGGCTCTCCATTTTGTAGTCACGGGCTTAATTACTGGGAGGTCCTTGCACTGAGGCCAATAGTAGAGGGGGTCAGGAGCTTGAATTATTACTCCGTCTGGATGCACATTGCACTGAGGCCAATAGTAGAGGGGGTCAGGCTTGAATTATCATCTGCCTGACGCACATAATTCACACAGGGGAGACTTCTCGTCCCTCTCTGTCTACTATTCTCACTCTGTCCATAAACAGTGTCCTGCCTCTTCCACTGTGTATCTTTTCGTGGAACAGTCTATTCTTTACATGCTGGTTAGCCCCAGGATGCACATGTTTCATTGCTTCATCCCAGATCCAGGATTTCCTGCAGTTCTCAATCTCCTCCTAGACTCTCCGAGGAAAGGTAGGAAAGGTCATACCAAAGATTTCATTGGCCTTTCTATGAACCAGTCTCTACTTTACTTGCTTTGGTCAATCTGAGACCGCTGGCCTGGCTTGGGGGTGGCCAGTCCTGGTTCTGCCAGCTTCGCATCCTCAGTGAAATTAAAAACGGATCCCTGACTTCTTCTTCTGGTGAAGCCAGGGCAGTGGCATCACCACCTTCTTGAACACATTCCTCCGAGGCAAGATCTTGAGGCTGTGTACCCGTTCCTTTCTCACAAGGCCACATAGGTTCCCCTCATCTTCCTCTTCACTGAGGATCTGAGCCCAGGAGTGAGCAGTAGTTCTCACCCCAAGACTATCCATTCATCACTGGGACGGAGGTTACACCTCCCATTCAAAGGCCTCCCCATCTCATCTTCACCTTCGAGACTTGGGCTAGGCCCCCACCCAGGGGACTATTGATGCTTTATCTGAACTTGCTTTCGAGATCCAGCATCCAATGCTTCAATTTCAGATGCAGCTCTAATTCTGCACTCTAACTTTGTGCCACACTTCTCGAGGGACCTTCCTCCACAGGCTCCGCTTGATGCTGTGTGCTGCCAACTGCAGATTCTTGAAGTTGTGTCCATGTGAGAGCCAAACGAATTTGAGGTGCTTTATACAAGCCATATTTTTGTAGACATCCAGCACAGTGAGGAATCATGAAGACATCCCTTCCAGCACTCAAGCACATCTGGCATACACGCACTGGATAATTAGGAATTGCCACATCAGAGGGGAGTTGCCTCTATAGCACCAATTTTCAATATCTCTCAATCTATGTACTGCTGTTGTTACTGCAACCCGGCATGATCCGGTAACGAGTTGGTCCTGAGGCCATAACTGCAGAAAACAAACAAAGTTCACTGTAACTGAAAGTCCCACTTTAATGAACACATTCTGTAGCTTTAAAATGGCTCCTCTGTTGCTGTGTTTACTTTACTACCCCACCCTGTAATTGCGGCGGCAGCACTCCTGTGCATCAACATTCAGACTCTGGGTCAAGCCACTGCACACCCGATTTACATCAGCTACTAATAACTTTTATTCAAACTGCACAAATTGCTCTGTTCTGACTGTTCACACATTTACGGGATTTTCCTTGGACTTTTCACATGCTGGCAACATTCATTTAATTACAGTCCCTTTTAAAACTTCAGGTTTCAGCACAGGATTGCCTTGCTTTCTACTAGTGTTGCACCTTATTTTATAACCCACAGTCTCTCTGGCTGCAGACTTTAAACTGAGGCTTACTTTCATTGCTATGCACACATTTAATGGCTTTACAGACTTGCACTTGCCAGCAGGATATCACACAATCGCTACTTGCAAAGCGACTATACAGCTGCACACACATTTTATATGGCATTCTCTGAAAATCATTGATTTGAGCAGTTTTAAATCGTCTACTCACTGTTATTGTAGCAGATTGCTGCGATGGGGTAAAACGGCCTGCAGCCAGATTTTTGAAGGCCTCAGATTGCAAACGGGCAGGCAGTCTCCGCAATCGTAGTATTAACCACACAATTCACTGATCTCACGATCGATAAGCAGGTTGAGCACGATTTTTAACTGGAAAGTCACTTTTTTACTGTTTACAGCGCTTTGAACACTTCGCAAACACTCCTCCACTGCCAGTACATGCACTACACTCTGTCTCCCTCTCGAATGCTGAAGCAGACTCTGAAGAACTGGCTGAGGGGCGGGACTAATGGCAAAGTGACCAACCACACAACGCCATGCAAATGAGCCTCTTCTTCCTCACGGCGATCGTTGAGCAGGCAAATTTAAACTGAAAGATGCACTTTTTTTTTTCCAACTGACTCCACGGCGGGAGCTCATTTCAACCATGTAACATTGCCATTAACTCTGCAGTCTCTAGTATTGCACAGAAAGCATTTCCAACGTCCAGGGCATAATTTCTCTGTTGCTACCCCCTAGTTTTCCACACTTTCCTTCACAGAACTTTATTTTAAAACTGACAAACGCTGTAAACTATGTTGATGCAGGACAAGGACACACACTTTGGTTTTACAGCTCCTTGGTAAACAGTTGGCATTTTTTAAACAGCAGCACAAGATTCACAGCACACAGCAACACACTAGGGAAATTGCTTCAACTTTTTTGGGCTACCGACTGCCAGATAGCCAAAACGCTAGCCTACTTGCCCAAGCACCTTCCTTCCCAAACAAATCCCAGCGGTGCCTCCATTTTTGTAACATGTATATACATATGTCTCTATGGGTTTGGGGAAGGATGAAGTTACCTGGCACAAGAGACCTAGGTTTAGCTACTCTGCACAGGGGCACCCAAGTAAAGCCAACTACAGGAAGCAATAACTGTAATTTCCAGAACCAGAATTGGGATTTTTCAGTGTGGCTTTATTTATTAACTAACTGAACATAAACAAAGCACTGCATGGTCCCCCAAAGGGCTATGTAACTGTATGTGCAGATTAGAGGTTAAACACAGCAGTCCATTTGAGGAATGAACACATTACTACAATTGTCTGGCTTTGGACCCACCAGGCACTCAGCCCGGACTTTGCATGCGCATTGGATACATAGCCCGACTGGCCCGGCTCCCCTGCCGGCCACTCGACTAACGGTCCACTTGAAGAATGAACCCAA
Source organism: Neoceratodus forsteri (assembly GCA_016271365.2). Lineage (NCBI taxonomy): Eukaryota > Metazoa > Chordata > Ceratodontiformes > Ceratodontidae > Neoceratodus > Neoceratodus forsteri. The sequence goes on along the minus strand of CM057455.1, from coordinate 1,201,692,262 downwards.
ACTTTACTTGGAAAGACATCCTATCAAACAAGGAGACTCCCAAACTGTGGCTTCCCACACCACTTGAAGTCTGTGACTCCTAGAGAGATTTGTTTTCATACTTCCAATCAAACTCCCATCAAACAAGGAGATTCCCATCCAACAAGGAGTAATTTTCCCATCCTGTGGCTCCCCACACTACTTAGAGTCTGTGACTCCTAGAGAGATTTTCAAGTTGCGACCCACGTCTGGGTACCCACCCCATCACTGGCCAAGTGCATGAGGCAAGTAGCAAAAACACAGAAGAAATCTGTAGAGGTGGACCTGGTTACTAAAGATGGGGGGTTTTCCCACCTCCAGCTCCCACAGACCATACCCGGCCATTTCTCTGGACACACAGAAAACTTTAGACTTTAAAATGTAGATTGAATGGTGGATGACCTGAAGCACCCCCCTCTACAGTGAACTTTAAATCCATTTAAAACTTAAAACAGTTGACTGCTCTATTTGTTTGTCCTAGTTGACATAGTCCTCCCAAATAGCAGTCCACATTTACTTGAAATCCAACTGAAGAAAACAAGATGTTTGCCCCTTCAAATGGAGCCAAACACTCACCCATTCGTTGCAGGTGCCCCACAGGATAGTACTGTAACCTTTGCTGTTATACATGAACAGACTGAACTTAAATCAGGCAGCTTTCTTCCCAGGGTGGGAGAAGGGGATTGCCCCTGAAACCCACAAAGAACGTTCCTCCTGCCCCAGAGAGAGGGGGGCACTGAGACCGGGGGAGCGGTCTCCACCACTTTAAAAAAAGGTAAAATACAGGCACACTTCCTGTTTTCTTGGTGAGAGATCAGACTGCTGACTAATGCTTCCTTCTTGCTTAAGGACAAATGGAAGACTGACTTTGAATTTCCCAAAGTTCTAAACTTCACTCCCTGAGCTGGAGATTCCAAAGTGGCTCATGCAGCTGCGACAGTTCTATAATGATGTCATCTCTCAAGTCTCAGCTGTGACTGAGAACAGAGTGAGACAGTGTGAAACCCGTTTAACTGGAGTTTCACAAGCTGCCTTCCCTGCCTACCACTAGTCTTACTGGGATTCTAGTAACCCCGGAACAAAGGGGTTACACTCGCCTTGACCAGGAAAATGACTGTCCCCAGTCATTATGCACCCGGCTCAGGGCTATCCCACCCTATGTGCTACCCATGAGGGGTGATCAGGGCTCCCTCCTACCATGTGCAAGCACAGGTAGGCAACACTAAGGGCCTAGAGGCCTATAGCTGACATGTCAGCCTCTACTCTGTCCACTTACTATGGACACCTAGTGGCTCTGGTAGAACCGTCCAGAGCATAGCCCTGATAGATCAGCCCTGCAATCCCTACAGCTGCTCAGGACCACAGCCTGTCTATCCACTCTAGCCCTCTAGGGAAAACCTATCTGCCTCTAACATAATATCCCAAACAAAACAAAACCCGGGGACCTCTACGACCTTGGGCAGCCTGCAACTACAACCATTAGCAATAATAACACAGTACATTTAAATTCTACACCATAAGCACTGATGAGGGACTCCAATGAGCCCCTCCTCCTCTTCTTGTCTTCTCTTCTGTCTTCCAGGAACACCTGTAAGAAAAGACAAAAACAAAAAAAAAACACATCCTAATCTGCATGTGCAGTCTATCTAAACAACAACAATGACAACAACAACAACCCTTACCACACAGAAAAAGCACTGAACAATCCCAAAAATGAAAAATATATATATTTTTTTTTTTTTAGGAAAAGGTAGAAAAACCGTATTTACATTAAAGTACAGTAATGACATTGGTAACAATACACCTTTGGGGGATGGAATGCCCTAAATGTCCCAACTAGTGACTACAAGGCCAGTCCATTAAAGAGTCTCTCCTGGGCCGGAGCCCCATGAAGCATAGTTGTTTAAGGCAATAATCCCGAGGAGAGTCTTTGCAGACAGTTCACACACTGTTTGAAGTCTGTAGTGTAGGGTGTGTATTGCAATGTCATAAAGATAGAATAAAAAGATTTTTTCGGACTTACCAGCCTCTTGAAGTATTCGGATTTCACAAACCTGGTCCCTTCCGAAGACTCTCCCTGGCAGTATTTCTTCTGATACAGCTGGGTGGACATCTTCTGGGAACACAGGAGGGCACATCTGGAAAGAGCTGGGCTGATGTCATCTCTGGAGAAGGAACCTTAGAACAGGAACAAAAGAAAAACAGCTGGTCCGCATCATCCGATTACAGGTATGAACAGGAAACAGCTGGGCTGGTGTCCTCTGATCTGAAGTCATCTGGTAGTACCAGTAGATGGTTGCTGAACAGGGTAGTACACTGTGGACTGGAAGAATATGGGGCACCTGATTCCTTGTTTATTCATATTGGCAGTTCAATAAGGGCACTTCACAGTCTAGATGTGGCAGTATTGACTACCACTGCTCGGCTCTCCATTTTGTAGTCACGGGCTTAATTACTGGGAGGTCCTTGCACTGAGGCCAATAGTAGAGGGGTCAGGGGCTTGAATTATTATCTGGCTGGATGCACATATAATTCACACAGTGGAGACTTCGGCCCTCTCTGTCCACTATTCTCACTCTGTCCATAAACAGTGTCCTGCCTCTCTTCCACTGTGTATACTTTTCGTGGAACAGTCTATTCTTTACATGCTGGTTGGCCCCAGGATGCACATGTTTCATTGCTTCATCCCAGATCCAGGATTTCCTGCAGTTCTCAATCTCCTCCCAGACTCTCCGAGGAAAGGTAGGAAAGGTCATACCAAAGATTTCATTGGCCTTTCTACAAACCAGTCTCTCCTCTTTACTTGCTCTGGTCAATCTGAGACTGCTGGCCTGGCTTGGGGTGGCCAGAGATCTTTTTTAGCCATTGGGTAGGCTTCCATTTGACTCGACGTGTTATTCGAAGGACGAGTGTCCTGAATGGCTGAGCAATTTGCAGTGAAGATGCTGAGAGCGGACTGCACATCGGAGGTCTGATAGAGACTGGACCAATTTATGTTGGCTACATCATGAAGAAAGCTTTCGGTATTCAGGTTAGCATAGTTTCAAATGGTGATGAAACGTGGTTTTTATGGGGGTGATGGAGCTGGCCCCCAGGAGTAAAAGATTGGATGATAGTCTATGATGGTGTCTGCAAGAGTGCCGACAGAGAGGATATGCTCAGTACGGTTTACTAGCAACCAGCTGATTAAGGTGCTAGAGATAGAGATGGACGCAATCCTTGTAGGTTCAGTGATCATTTGGTGCAAGTTGTAGCTCTGTATTTTGGAGAGTGAGGTGGCCTGGCACTTTCCTAACCGGTTTATATTTATATCCCCTAGTAGGAGTTCTTGATTTTTGCCAGACAGCATGGCCGTTTGGTTGAGGAGCTCACCTAAGCTACAGTGGCCACTGTTTGGGAGGTTGTATGCACAGATAATATGCAACTTTTTTGCCCCAAGTGTAAGGAGGGAGTGAAGAGACACGACTGTGTCAGGGAGTCTGTGTTCAGGACAGCTTAGATGTAGGTGACTCTTTGAATAGATTGCAATGGTACCCTCTTTACTGGAAGTTCTATCTTTCCAGAATAGGTTGTAGGAGGAAAAGAGCACCAATAATCTGGGACGTGGGCTTCAACCAAGTTTTGGTCAAACACAGGATGTCAGGCTTGTATAGGAGACCCAGGCCTCTAGTTCAGGAAGTTGTGCTCTAGGCTGCTAATGTTGTGGCGGACAATAAGGATGCCTTCGTATTGTGTAGTAGAGCATCTGAGTGGGACAGGTGTGGCAAGTAGGGCAAGGGTTAATTTAAATGTCACCGGAGAGCAAGATGGCCAGTAGCAGGAGGTACCAGAGTTTCCGATGGTAAAATGAGATAGAATCAGGCTGGCTAGGAAGCATTTCTTAATATCTGATACAGTGTGGTTGTGTAACCCCTGTTACCCGGGGTTACTAGAATCCCAGTAAGAAGGGAAGGCAGCTTGTGAAACTCCAGTTAAATGGATTTCACACTGTCTCACTCTGTTCTCAGTCTCAGCTGAGACTGAAGAATGACATCACCATAGAACTGTCGCAGCTGCATGAGCCACAATGGAATCTGCAGCAGGGAGTTGAGTAGAATGTTGGGAGGTTTGAACAGTAGTCTGTAGTCAGTGGGGTTTGGAACTTGTTGTGAGAGGAGCACAGCAGCTTTGTGTTAGGCTCTTGGAGCCTCAGCCCTGACATAGGGCTAATAATAGGGAAAGGTGTGTGTTTCCACCTAAAGAGAGACACAGTGTGCTATTTTAAAGTGGTGGAGACTGCTGATTCGGGTCTCTGTGCCCCATCCCTCAGGGGATGGGGCAGAAAGGTTTTGCCTGCATTTCCAAGGGCACCCCCAGGCTACTGCTAGTGGAGAAGCTGCCTTATTTTGTCCAAGGTATGGGAAGCAAGAAGATTTTGTGGATTCACCTGTGGGGCACCTGCAAACCGAGGGTGAGTTCTACTCTTTCTAAAGGGCCCATGTTTCACCCTGGACTTCTGTGATAGTGGAGATTGGACTACTGAAGTAGTGGGAGGCCTAGAGTACTAGGCTTAGCCAAAAGTAAAAGTATGTTCAAGTCTAGCACATTGGGAAGTCAAGACATGTAGAGAAGATGTGACATACATCAACCCAGTAATCTACATTGCCAAGCTTTCAGAAAAGAACAGTTTAGTTTAGAGAGATGGCGAGTGCAGATTGTGGGAGCTGGAGTGGGAGACCCCCATCTTTAGTAACCAGGTCCACCTCTATGGATTTGCTCTGTGGATTTCTACTTTGCCTCATGCACTTGGCCAGTGATGAGGGAAGTAACCAGACGTGGGATGGAAGGAAAATTCCTTCTAGGAGTCGAAGGCTCTAAGGTGGTTTGGGGAGCCACCAACAGGAAAACTGATTCATTCTCATAATGGACCGTGGATCAAGTGGCCGGCAGGGGAGCCAGGCCACTGGGGAAAACCCAAGTAGTGTACAAGTCGGGCTGTGTACCCAAAGCTGCTTGCAAGTCCGGGCTGTGTGCCTGGTGGGTTCAGAGCCTGAGGTCTAGAAATGTGAAGAAGTATTCTGTTGTCACTAATCTGCATTACTAGGAATGTAGACCCATGGGGTCCGTCTTATGCTTTGTTTGTTCAGTTTGGATGTGAATAAAAGCCACACTGTAGAATCCCATTCCTGGTTTTGACAGTACAGTTATCGCTCATGTGTTCGGATTTACTTGGGTGCCCCTTGCAGAGTAGCCAAACCTAGGCAACCTGTATGAGAACTAATCCTGCCCGAACCCAGTCCCCAACAGGTACTGCTGTCAGCTTCAACAGCATGCCACCTGTCATTTTGCAAAAAGGCAGGGGTCCGGGGGTTACAAAATTGGAGGCACCGCTTTGGATTTTAATTCTGGGAGGAAGGTACTCGGACAAGGGGTTAGCGTTTTGGTTATCTGGCAGTGGGTAGCCCAAAAAGTTGAAGCAATTTAATTAGTGTGTCACTGTGTGCTGTGGATCTTATGCTGCTGTTAAAATGCCAACTGTTTACCAAGGAGCAGTAAAGCTAAAAGAGTGTGCCCTTGTCCTGCATCAATTGTTTACAGCATTTCTGAAATGCTTTTAAAAGAACTGTGATAAAGAAAAGTGTGGAAGACTAGGGGTAGCAACAGGAAAATTGTGCCCTGGACGTTGGAAATGCTTTTTGAATGAACTGAGAGACTTGTAGGTGTGAATGGATATGTTAAATGGCTGAAATGGGCTCCCGCCGTGGAGTCAGTTGAAGAAAAAAAAATGCTTTCTGCAGTTTAAATTTGTCTGCTCGACGATCGCCGTGAGGAGAAGAGCACTCGCAAGGAAGAAGAGGCTCATTTGCATGGTATCGTGTGATTGGTGAGGCTGCAATCAGTCCCGCCCCTCAGCCAGCTCTACAGTGGCTGCCCCAGCATTCGAGAGGGAGTGGAGGAGTGTGTGTATTGGCTTGTGGAGGAGTGTCGTGAGATTAAAAGCACTGTAAGCGATCTAAAAATAGATTGTTTTGTTTAAAATCAGGCTCAACCCGCATATCGATCGTCTGAATTGCAAGTGTGGTGGTCAAGGAGACGATCGGCAGGACTGCCGACCTGTTTTCCTTCTGAGGCCTCCAAGACTGGCTGAAGGCCATTTTCACATTGCAGCAAACAGCTACTGATAACAGTAAGTACCAACAGTGATAATTGCTCAAACAGTGATTTTCTGCCAAAAGCCAGCCAAATATGTGTGCAGCAGTGCAGTCGCTTTGCAAGTAACGACTGTGACAAGTTCCACCTGCAAGTGCAAGTCTGCTAGGCCATTGACTGTGTGCATAGTTATGAGTTCAGCATCAGTTTAAAGTTTTAAAGCCAGAGAGAGACTGTGCGTTGTAGCCAAATGTGCAGCACTTGTTTACAGGCAATCCTGTGCTTAAAAACCTGAGGCTTTAAGGGACTGTGAGTTAAAGAAATGTTCCCAGCAAGTAAAAAAGTATGTGGAAAATCATGTAAATGTGTTATAAAAAGAACAGTGAAAGTTTGTGCAGTTTGAGCAAAAGTTATCAGTAGTATGTGTAAATTGGATGCGCTGTGGCTTGACCCAGTTTCTGAATGCTGATGCACAGGAGTGCTGCCGTCGCCATTACAGGGTGGGGTAGTAAAGTAAACACAGCAGCAGAGGAGCCATTTTGAAAGTAAAGAAAGTGTTCAGTAAAGTGGGACTTTCAGTTACAGTGAGCTTTTGTTTGTTTTTCTGCAGTTATGGCCTCAGGACCAGCTCACTACCTGAATCATGCCCAGGTTGCAGTCACAGCAGCAGTAAATAGACTAGGGGACATTGAAAAGTGGTGCTATGGGGGACAAGTGCCTCCTCATGTGGCGATTCCTGGATATCCAGTGCATGTGTGTCAAATTTGCTTAAACGCTAGAAGGGACGTTTTCATGATACCTCACTGTTCTAGGTGCCTAGAAAAATATGGCTTGTATAAAGTGCCCCAGATTTGTTTGGCACCCACATAGACAAAAGCTCAGGAATCTGTAGTTGGCAGCACACAGCACCAGGCAGAGCCTGTGGAGGAAGGCCCCTCGGGGGAGTGTGGAACAAAGCTAGAGGGTGCAGAGTTTGAGACAGAACCAGATGTTGAAGTTTCGGATGCTGGATTTCAAAAGGAAAGTTCAGATAAAGCATCAGTAGACCCCTGAGGGGTCCTAGCCCAAGTCTCATAGGAGAAGATGACATGCAGGAGGCCTTTGAATGGGAGGTGTCGACCTCCGGCGCCTAGTGATGTGTGGATAGTCTCAGGATTGAGGACGACTGCCCACTCCTGGGCTCAGATCCTTAGTGAGGAAGAAGATGAGGGGAGCCTATGTGGCTTGTGAAAAGGAACGGTACACAGCCTCAAGCTCTTGCCTCGAAGAATGTGTGAAGAGAGTGGTGATGCCATTGCCCTGGCTATGCAAGAAGAAGAAGTAGTCAGGATTCATTTTAATCTTGTTAAGGATGTAGCTGGCAGAACCAGGACTGGCCGCCCCAAGCCAGGCCAGCAGTCCCAGGTTGACCAAAGCTAGTAAAGAGGAGAGACTGGTTCCTAGGAAGGCTAATGAGATCTATGGGATAACCTTGCCTGCCTTTCCTCCGAGAGTCTGGGAGAAGATTGAGAACAGCAGGAAATCCTGGATCTGGGCCAAAGCAATGAAATGTGTGCATCCTGGTGCGAATATGCATGTAAAGAACAGACTGTTTCAGGAGAAATATACCCAGTGGAAGAGAGGCAGGACACTGTTTATGGACAGAGTGCGAATAGTGGATGGAGAGGGACGTGAAATCTCCCACTGTGTGAATTATGTGTGCCCAGACGGGGTAATAATTCAAGCTCCCGGTACTATTGGCCTCAATGCAAGGTCCTCCCAGCAAATGTGCCCGTGCCTACTAAATGGAAAGCCAAGCAGTGGTAGTCAATGCTGCCACACTAGCCTGTGCAGTGCCTTTATTGATCCACCAGCATGGACATCAAGGACTCCGGTGCCCCACATTCATCAGTTTTACAGTGTACTGGCCTTTCCAGAGTCCATCGACCGGCCCACCAGATGACTTCAGATCCAGAGAGGACACCAGCCCAGCTGTATCCTGCTTCATCGCCTGGCAATCAGATGACGTCAGACCAGTTGTTTTCCTTTTGTTCCTGTTCTAAGGTTCAATCTCCAGAATGACATGAGCCTAGCAGTTCCCAGATGTCCCCCTGTAGGTTCCCGGAAGATGTCGCCCAGCTGTGTCGGAAGACATGCTGCCAGAGAGTCTTCGGCTGAGGTGCAGGTCGGTTCAGATTTTTTCATTCTACAAGGGGCTGGTAAGTCCAAACTTTTCTGTCTTTATGACATTGCAGTACACACATTACACTAGCAGACTCCAGAATGTGAACTGTCCTCAAAGACCTCTCTTCGGGACTTTGGCCTGCTAGAACTGTGTTTCACCGGCTCCGGCCCAGGAGAGACTCTTTAATGGACTAGCCTTTGAGCACTGTGGTCACTAGTTGGACTTTTAGGGCTCCCACCCCCAGATGTGTATTGTAAATAATGTCATTGTTTTTCTACTGTTTTCTAGTGTATATACTGTTTTCTATCTTTTCTAAAAAAAAATAATAATCTTTTGGGATTCTTCAGTGTTTTGATGGTAGGGGTTTAGGTAGACTGTGTATGCAGATTAGGAGTGTGTGTTGTCTTTCTTTTCTTGCAGGTGTTCCTGAGAAAGATAGAAGAAGACAAGAAGAGGAGGAGAGGTCCTTGAGTTCCTCACTAGTACTTTAGTGTGTAGTAAGTTAAAGTACTGTGGTTGTTATTGTTGTTGTTTCTGTATTAACCCTTTCCTTCCACAGGTGTGGTTGTGGGGGTAGGGAGAAGGCAGTAAAATGATGTAACAATGTGGTATTAGTTTCTTGGTGTGTGGCTGCAGGTTGCCCAAGGTCGGGGAGGTCCCTGGGTTGTTTTTGTTTTGGGGTGTTAAGTTAGAGGCAGATAGGTTTTCCCTAGAGGGCTAGGGGGATAGACAGGCTGTGGCCCTGACCTGCAGTAGGGGTTGCAGTGCTGATCTTTTAGGGCTATGCTCTGGACAATTCTACCACAGCCACTAGGCATCCATAGTAAGTGGGTAGAGTAGAGTAGAGGCTGAAATGTCAGCTAAAGGCCTCTAGGCCCTTAGTGTTGCCTGCCTGTGCTCGCACATGGTAGGAGGGGCCTGATCACCTCCCTCCACAGGTAGCACATAGAGTGGGATGGCCTAAGCCGGGTGCACAATGATTGTGGACAGTCATTTTCCTGGTCAAGGGTAAGTGTAACCCCCTGTTACCCGGGGTTATTAGAATCCCAGTAAGACCTAGTGGTAGGCAGGGAAGGCAGCTTGTGAAACTCCAGTTAAATGGATTTCACACTGTCTCACTCTGTTCTCAGTCTCAGCTGAGACTGAGGGATGACATCACCATAGAACTGTCACAGCTGCATGAGCCACAATGGAATCTGCAGCAGGAGTTGGAGTAGAATGTTGGGAGGTTTGAACAGTAGTCTGTAGTCAGTTGGAGTTTGGAGCTTGTTGTGAGAAGAGCACAGCAGCTCTGTGTTAGGCTCTTGGAACTCAGCCCTGACATGGGGCTACAAGTAGGGAAAGTGTGTGCTTCCACCTAAAGAGAGACACAGTGAGCTATTTTAAAGTGGTGGGACCGCTGATTGGGTCTCTGTGCCCCATCCTCAGGGATGGGGCAGGAAGGTTTGCCTGCATTTCCAGGGCAAAACCCCGGCCTTACTGCTAGTGGAGAAGCTGCCTTATTTTGTCCAAGAGTATGGGAAAGAAGAAGATTTTGTGATTCGCCTGTGGGGCATCTGCAACCGGAGGGTGAGTTCTGCTCTTTCTAAAGGGCCCATGTTTCATCCTGGACTTGTGTGATAGTGGGGATTGGACTACTGAAGTAGTAGGGAGGCCTAGAGTACTAGGCTTAGCCAAAAGTAAAAAGTATGTTCAAGTCCAGCACATAGGGGAAGTCAAGACATGTAGAGGAGATGTGACATACGTCTACCCAGTAATCTACATTGCCAAGCTTTCAGAAAAGAGTTGTTTAGTTTCCAGAGAAATGGCTGGGTATGGATTGTAGGAGCTGGAGGTGGGAGACCCCCATCTTTAGTAACCAGGTCCACCTCTATGGATTTGCTCTGTGGATTTCTACTTTGCCTCATGCACTTGGCCAGTGATGAGGGAAGTACCCAGACATGGGATGGAATGAAAATTCCCTCTAGGAGTCGAAGGCTGTAAGGTGGTTTGGGGAGCCGCCAACAGGAAAACTGGTTCATTCCCATAATGGACCGCGGATCAAGTGGCCGGCGAGGGAGCCGGGCCACTGGGGAAAACCCAAGTAGCGCACAAGTTGGGCTGTGTACCCAAAGTTGCATGCAAGTCTGGGCTGTGTGCCTGGTGGGTTCAGAGCCTGAGGGCTGGAAATGTGAAGAAGTGTTCTGTTGTCTCTAATCTGCATTACCAAGAATGTAGCCCTGTGGGGGTTCGTCTATGCTTTGTTTGTTCAGTTTGAATGTGAATAAAAGCCACACTGTAGAATCCTATTCCTGGTTTGGACATTACAGTTATTGCTTCCTGTTTCGGATTTACTTGGGTGCCCCCAGCAGAGTAGCTAAACCTAGCCCCTGTGCCGAGTAACCTAATCCTCCCCGAACCCAGTCCCCACTCAGGTACTGCTGTCAGCTTCAACAGCATGCCACCTGTCATTTTGCAAAAGGCAAGGGTCCGGGGATTACAGTAGATCATGCCTTTAATTATTAAAGAGGAGTCGAGTCTCATAGTAGTTCATGGAGGCAAAGGAGGCTGGAGAAGTGGAGATGGTAGCCATCTGCTGCTGCTCAGCGCTGCTGCCATTTGGCTTGGTGCCAAAATGGCTTTTGTGTTGAAACTTGGGGCGGTACATCGTCTGTACTGACCAAAGTGCCGTACCTTTATCTTCGTGTGGTGAGGATGTCTTGAGCATTCCCACCGAAGAGGACAGATCCCTTGAAAGGTGCATCTTGGACAGCACTCTGCATGTCTTGTGCCAAACCTGACACCCTCAGCCAAGAGAAGCAACATAGGCTGACAGCTGTAGCAGCCCCTGTAGCAGAAGAGTCTACTGCATCGTAGGTGGCTCTCAGCAAATGCCTGCAGCCACTTTAGCTGTATGGATAGAATCCGCCAATAGGGATTTCGAATACGAATCTGGTAGTGCCTGAATGGCCAGTTCTTGCTGGGCAAATAAGGATTTCTGGTAAATCACCATGTGTTTGACATAATTAAGAGCCCTCATGGACAGAGTGGAGGAGGAATAAAACTTCCAACCAAACTGGTCCAGCTGCCATGACTCCTTGTCCGGTGGGGAGGTGCTCATATGCTGGGGCTTGGAGGACCGGTCGTGAGCAGCTGCTATGATGACCAACCTGGCCTTGGGCTGCACGTTGAGGTGATCCTTTCCCTCTCGTGAATGGTATACATGGTCAGCTTTTTTGGCCATCGCTGGGATAGAGGAGGGCATCATCCAAATTGTTGATGCTAGATCCTCATGCAGTTCAAGCCAGGGTCGGGTAAGGATTGGTGCCGCCTCCTGCATGTCCAGGTGTTCTGCCAGGTGCTGCCTTTTTGGATCCAGGGTATCCGACTTCCAGTCGTACACCTCTGCAATTTTTCTGAGGAGGTCTGAAAATGGAGGATCCTCCGGAGGAGACTTGGGGGATTCTTTGGGTTCAGGTTCCCCTATAGGCAGGGTTTCAAAACCCGATCCCAATGACTCGGAAGAGTCTGAGTCTAAATCCTGGTCTGAGTTGGAAGATTCTCGGGGTTCAGATGTTGGTTTGCCTTTGGAGGGTCCGGCGTTAGCTGAGGCAGTGGAACCTACCTCGGTTGCTGGACGTCAAGGCTCCTAGTGGGGTCCCTGGGAGGCTGACGTCTGTCTAACTCTGTTACCAACTGGGCATTGATCTCCAGCCACCAGGACTGAAAAATTGACTGGAAGTCTACTGGAGGTTGAGGAGGAGGCTGGTAAGCTGGAGAATAATGCAGGAAACTCGGTGTATGGAAAGGTGGGTATCCTGAAGGAGGGAAGGCTGGAGCGTACCCTGGTGTATGAAACCCTGATGGGGGGTAACCCAGTGGGTTATATGCCAGTGCCTGAGGCGTTGGATACCCTGATGGCGGGAGCCCTGAAGGAGGGTACCCGGACGGAAGGCCCGATGGGTGAAACCCTGATGGAGGGCCCATCAGAGGCAATCCCGTTGGAGGGGCCGACAGTGGGGCTGGAGACCCTGATGGAGGCCCTTGCAGAACACTGAACACTGATGGTCCTGCTAGGACTAGGTCCGGTGGGGTACGAGTCGGTGGCACAACAGCTCCTGATGGCGGAGAAAGTGGGAAGGAACTGTCTGGTATGATGCTCACTCCTATCGTTAGGTCCATAGGTGTATCTGGGACAGCTAACGGAAGCTCTCCAATTCCTGTCCCTCAATTGACAGGTGAGTGAGGGGGGCCACATCCAGTGGAGTGTGGGAGGCCTGATGGGGAGAACCCTCCAAGGATAGCTGAGGTAGTTCCGGCAGTTGGGATTCATCGGGGCCATAGTCTAACCCCGACACCAGGTCGGTTGGGCGGGCATCAGCGGAGCCGGTGTCGAACTTATCGTCCGGTGTGACCATGCGAACATCAGGCTGGCCAACATTTAGCTTAGTGGTTGAAAACAGGTGGGCTTCAGAGGCTCTGGAGCCCAACACCACAGCTTCATCCAGGTGTTCATTGGAGGGTCCGATGAGCAACTTAGCAGCCCCACTCAGTGCGTTAGACCTCCCCGTGGAGATGGGTCTAAGTGCAGCCAGGGCTGAGGTTCCTGAGGCCACCAGGACCTGTGGTGGTGCAGGGTCCAAGGACTGCTCTTTGAGGGGAGCAGGCTGGGACGTGGGGACCGACTTCCGGAGGAGGCTGACCGGCGCTCGTCTGACGGGCCCGCAGGCAGCTTCAGAAGCAATGTGGACCAGTCCTGGTCCCTGTGTTTCTCCTTTTTCCTCTTTTTCTCATGCTTGGACCTGGTGGGTGAGGTTGAAGTGCTGCGTAATTTATGGAGCTCTTTCTACATGGTGGCCATCCTCTTTTTTAGTGAATGGGCCTCTAGGGCCTGCCGGTGATGCTTCGGTGTGGCCGGAATGAAGCTGACACTGGCCTCACAGTCATCAACCTTGTGCTCTGGGCCTAAGCAGAAGAGGCAGAGGGGGAGTGTGAATCCTTGTGTGGTAGTTGTGCACTGCACGAAGCATACTTATTTTTGTGCTTGATAATGGAAGATGATGACATACACAAAAAATGAAACAACTGTTGCTTTGAAAGAAAGAAAAATGGATACTCATCTGAATAGCGGATGAACTGCAGCGTACGATCTCCGCGAGGTCTGCCTGTTGGGACTGCCCACTATATAGGATCATGCTGATGTCTGTCACATGACATTGGGTTGGTGATTCCCCATCAGATACTGCTGGCTAAAATTTCTGTGTGGCCCTGATGCCAGGGGGCGCAGTCCTCAAGGTGATTACCTACTGCAAGTGCCCTCTCGAAGCAAGATCCTGTGTTTCTAGGGACGTGACTATGAAGTTCAATTCACATTTCTGTCAGACTCCTAGTAGTTCTCCTGGAGGAGCGAGGTAAGGTGCATGCCCCCCTACTTAGGAAATAATGATTGAAGAACTGAGTCCCCAGAACCAGCATCCTGGCATGGCTCAAGGTCAATGTGGTAATGGGAAATGAGGATGTGTGCTGACTTCCAGGTAGCAGCCCTGCAGATTTCCTGGATAGGGACGTCCCTAGAAGCAGCTACCATTGCAGCAGTATGGTGGATGGAATGAGCCCCTAGTCCTTAGGGAGGCTTGTTACCCACCTACCTATAGCAGAGATCAATGCAGGATGTAATCCACCTGCCAATTATCCACTTGGCTCCAGGTCTACCAGGTGCGGCTTCAGCGTAGGTGACAAACAGCTGGTGAACCTCTCCCCGAACTCTAGCTGTGCACTCTTTATAGGAAGCGAGTGCTTGCCTCGGGTCCAGAGTATGAAGCCTGTGTTCAGCCTCTGAGGTGTGATTCAGGAAGAACACTAGAAGAGTCATCACCAGATTCAAGTGAAATTCTGACACAACCTTCGGGAGGAACTTTGGGATGGGGCGAAGGACAACCTTGTCCTTGTGGAAGACCAGGTAAGGAGACTCCACCAAAAGCACCTGGAGCTCACTGATCCTTCTGGCTGGTGTGATAGCCACTAGGAAGGTGGTCTTCTACGACAGGCGAGACATCTCACAATCTCACACCAGTGCATCAGTTCTCATGGCTTGCCCATGAGCTTTGCAAAAACCAGCAACAAGTCCCACAGTGGTGGTGGTTTATGCACCAGAGGGGAAATGTGCTCAAGGACTTTGAAAAAGCACCAGAGTACCTTCTCTTGTGCCATCGACTGCTGACCAGCCCACACCTGGTAAGCAGAAATGGCTGCCAGGTGCACCTTAAGGGTCATCAACTGAAGCCCCCATTTGGAGAAAGACCACAGATAATCCACAATGCTGGCCACTGGGCATGACAAAAGGGTCCAACCCCTTGACTAACACCAAATGGAGACTTTCTTTCATTTGAAGGCATTGCACTTTCTGATCGATTCCTTTCTAGATGCCTCAACGACAGTGAGGACACCTTTGGAGAGACCCAAAGCCTGGAATTCTAGCCACTCAGGAACCAGGCTGTCAGGTGCAGTGATTGAAGGTCTGGGTGGAGTACCTTCCCCTGATTGATGGACAGCAGGTCCAAGCATGTGGGAAGATGCCTAGGGAGTCTGTTAGGCTAAGGAGATCGGGGTACCAAAATTGGTGGAGCCAGTCTGGAGCAACGAGGATCACCCGTGCCTTGCACCTCCTGACCTTGAGTAACACTTTGTGAATCAAGGGAAGTGGAGGGAACATATATAAGAGGGCTGGGGTCCAAGGCCTTGAGAAGGCATCCCCCTGCAGTGAGCTCTGCAGGGGGGAGGCACAAAACAACCTCAGCTTTGCATTCTCCCTGGAGGTGAACAGGTCCACCTGAGGGGTGCCTCACTGGGAGAATAGACTGTGAATTATTTCCAGATGGAGAGACCACTCGTGAGATGCCTCGCCAACCCAGCTGAGGGTATCCGCCAACTGGTTGGAGGCTCCTGCCACCTGAATGGCTAGGAGATCTGCCTCCAGGCTGCACACGAAGGTCCAGATGCAGAGAGCTTCCTTGCACAAGGGCAAAGAGTGGGTCCTGCCCTGTTTGTTGAGGTAGTACATGGTCATGGTGTTCTCCATTTTGACTTGGACCACTTGACCCCGAAGAAACAGAGCGAATGTGGTCAGTGCCACCTGAACTGCTTGAAGCTCCAGCAGGTTGATGAGGCATCGGGACTCCTGGGGGGTCCAGAGCCAGTGGACTCTGGTGTCCCCCAGGTGAGCACCCCAGCCCATGAGAGAGGCATCAGTCATCAGGATAACCATTGGCTCAGGGTGGACAAATAAGATCCCTTCATGCAGATGTTCTGGGATAAGCCACCACTGGAGGGTGCCCCATATCTTCTGGGTCACAGTGACCAGTTGGTTGACGTGACCCTTACATTGAGACCACTCACTGGCCAGCTCCCATTGCAGGAAGCGCATATGCCAACAGGTCCGTCAGACCATGCTGGTACAGGCCGCCATGTAACCCAGAAGGTGCAAGAAGTCCCAGGCAGGGTGCAAGTGCCCAACCAAAAATGATCGGGTAAAGGAGGCGAGAACCTCTGCCCTGTCCACTGGGAGCAGGGCTCTGGCTCGGCAACTGTCAA
This sequence comes from Neoceratodus forsteri, assembly GCA_016271365.2. Lineage (NCBI taxonomy): Eukaryota > Metazoa > Chordata > Ceratodontiformes > Ceratodontidae > Neoceratodus > Neoceratodus forsteri. Next base: position 1,201,676,382 of record CM057455.1, on the reverse strand, counting down.
GCTCTGTCCCAGTGAAGCTGATCACTTGCGAGGGCATGAGTTCCAACTTGACCTCGTTGCCCAGGAGGCCAAGGTCGATGCAGGTCTGGAGAGCCAGGTCCCTGGACTGCTCCACTTCCTGCCTGGAGGGACCTGCAATCAGCCAGTTGTTCCAGGTAGGGGTACACCGGGACCCCTTGGTGTCTCAGGTAAGCTGCCACCACTTCTATGCATTTGGTGAAGACCCTGGGGGCCGAGCAGAGGACGAATGGTATGGTCTGGAACTCATAGAGGGTTCCCTCAGCTTGGAAGTGGAGGAAACTTTGGTGAAATGGATGGATTGGGATGTGAAATAACACATCCTGAAGATCCAGTGAGCAAAACATAGTAGTTATGTAAGAAGTTACCATAACAGTAGATCTTTGAGAGAGGTTTCTGCTGTATGTCTTCACATATAGGACTGCACCCTCTGGCTTCAGGACCACACGGCAAACTTGTAGCTAGCAATCATTGGTGGGGACCACCCCCGGCGTCAGGTGACGGGACGTCAGCCTGACTATATATGGGGCGGTCCCTCGCCCACCCTCCAGTTCTTCCACCGGAGACCTGTAAAGAAGAAGCAGAAAAAGGGAATGAAACAAAAATTCCTGAGATCCTGTGCCCTGGATGAGACAAAGTCCTGGGAAGGGAGTAAAGAGAAAAAACGCAGGAGCTGGGGGAAAGGAGGGTGGGAAATCTAGACCTACTACAGGAACCTCTCTTGAAGATCTACTGTTATGGTAAGTTCTTACATAACTGCTATATCTTACTTCAAGAGGGTTTCTGCAGTAGGTCTTCACATATAGGACTGAATACCAAGCAGTCTAACAAAAAAGGAGGAGTCGGAGACGAGATTCCCGGAGGAGAAAAATTTCTGCCAACTGAGTGTCCATTCAAGACATGAGGCCTTGCAAGATTGCAAGACTGAAACCAGCCCTATGCCTAAAGGCAATGTCCAGATTGTAATGCTTAGTGAAGGTGTGGACGGAGGACCAAGTGGCTGCTGCACCGGTGCCCATAGTTGACACATTCCTGAAAAAAGCAGTAGAAGTGGCCACACTCTAAGTGGCATAGCCCTTAACCATTCCCAGAAGGGGCTTCTCATACTTCTGGTAAATGTAATGGATACAATTTGCCAGACACCTAGACAAAGTCTGTTTCATGATAGCTTTGCCCTGGCACTGGGAGATGAAGGCTACAAAGAGCTGGCTCAACTTTTGAACCACCACAGTCCTTGAGGTATATGTGAGGTGTGGGTTAAGAACGAGGAATACAACCAGAAGTTGAAGTAACTCAAAATTAAGATTTATTACTGAGAAATAAAACAAATGCGGACTTGCATGACAAAGCAACAAAATAAAACAGAGTATTCAAAGAATGTATATTACACTGGACACTAGCAATGCGCTAGTGTTGCATTCCCTGAGGTCAGAATATGTCTGCTCCTCACCAAGCCATCTAACTGAATGAGAGGGAACTCACCTTATATACCTGGCACATCATGTGATCAACAAGCCTTCTCCCATTATTACCATTTAGACTATACTTCAACCGATTTCTACACTTTTATTATATACAGCAGTTTCAGATCATTTTAACAGTGTCAAGATTCATTGTGCTTTACATATATATATATATATATATATATATGTATATATACAGTGTGTGTGTGTATATATATATATATATATATATATGCAGAAAATAAAATATTGAGAAGCTCCCAGAGATAGCTCCGCCCCTTCTGTGTCAGTCCTATAAATAAGGAAGAACCAGGCTGGCCAGCTCTATAGAGCCAACACAGAGGGAGAGAACTGTACTGGAGCCTTAAATAGGTCTGCACTGCAAGGTAAAATTTATTCTGCAAATAACAATACTGTCATAAAGAAAACATACGAGAATGCTTACAAACAAGGCTTTTACAGTCAATGGGCAGAACATGAAGTCAGTCTGAACTGCAAACCAACAATTGAAATACTGTTTGAAATACAGGGCATTTCCCTAAGCCACGTTTAACTTGGTTTAAAACTTAAACATGTCTGCCATTCATTATGTGCTTGCTCTGATATTAACTAACTGGGGATAATACTTACAAAACAGGGCGGGGTTTAGGTAGTGAAAGATTTTGAAACCAGAAACAGAAGTGCATTAGCTGAGCTCTGTTTTGCAAGTGTTTAGCAGGGGACACAGTTCGCATTGCCAAAATGGGAGCAAATCTCTTCGGCTTAACAGCTCGCACTACTGTAACGAGCACTAAATGCCTTTACATTTTTGTACAACCATGGAGGTTCAGTATAATCAGGGAAACTGAGCTAAAACAAGATATTCCGCTTTCTGGTGCAGATAGCAGGGAAAATAAAGCATACAAATCATTCATTTACACTAGCACTATGCAAGCGCTTCTACGAGTGCTTTTAAATAAGAGCACTGCAAACTTTATTTCCCAGTAGCACTCCACAAGCACTTCCTACGAGTGCTTTAGCTTAAACAACCCAGGCTTTTAAAATTAAACAACTTAAGATTTTAATTCACCATAGTGCTACACAAGCGCTTTCACAGATGCAGTGATTTTAAACTTGGCTCTCTTGCTATTACTGTTTGGGACTAGCAGGGAATGTACAGGATGTACAGCTCTCATACCAGAGGTTAGATTTAAAGAAATAACAGGGATAGAAAAGGGCACAATACAGGTGGCCTACCTATATGTGTTTCGCTAAAAGGGATAGAAAGCAAAAGAATACATTAAAGGGTGCTGTTGCAACAGACTTTGAAAAGTATTCCCAGGCACAGAAAGAGGCATCATCATAGAACAATACCTCAAAATCCTTTGCACGTTGAGGGTGTGCAGAAGATACTCCCCCTGTTGAAGTGCTCTGGGATGAACATCGGCAGTTCAACATTGTGGTTAAGGGTCAATTCCGAAACCACTTTCAGAAGGAAGGAAAGGTTAGTCCGCAGAACCACCCGGTCTCTGTAGAAAATTAAATAAGATTCTCTACAAATTAGAGCCTGAAGCTCTGAAACTCTTTGAGCTGAAGTGATAGCAACTAAAAAGAGCGTCTTCCACACTAAAAAAACACATATCACAGCTTGCTGCTAGTTCAAAGGGGGGTAAAGTAAGCTTTTCTAACATAAAGTTAAGATACCAGGGGGGAACAGGATTCCGGACTGGAGTTTGGTGTGACGGATCCCCTTCAAGAAAGTTCTGGAAACCTCTAGCTGAGCTAGGGTTTTACCCTCCACAGGAAGGTGGTAGGCCAAAACTGCAGAGAGATGGACCTTCAGGGAGGAATAACTGAGGCCCAGCTCTGACAGATGCAAGATGTACTCTAAAACCTGGGAGGCTGAGCAGGAAAAGGGATCTAGTCCTTTAGCAGATGCCCAGATGGAAAATCTCTTCCACTTCATGGTGTAAGTGGATCTGGTGGAGGGTCTTCTGGCCTCCACTAGAATCTGAGCAACTCCAGAAGAGACGCCATAGCGAGAAATTGCTACGTCCACAGGTGCCACACATGAAGATGAAGACACTTGAGGCTTGGATGAACCAAGGTGCCCTGCTCCTGGGACAGAAGGTCGTGAGAGAGAGAGAGAAAGAGGTACTGGGGGTTCCATTGCTAACTGTTGAAGCAATGGGAACCAACTCTGCTGAGGCCAGAACAGGGGGATTAGAATCATATGTGACCCTTTGCCTGAAGCTTCAGCAGAACCCTCCAAAGGATTGGAAAGGGAGGGAAAGCATATAGAAATCTCCCTGTCCAGGAAAGAGACAGTGCATCTTGCCAAAAAGCACTGCATCTGGAAACGAGCGAGCAAAAGCTGTGTAGTTTTGCATTGGATGGGGTGGTGATAAGATCTATGTCTGGCCGACCCCACTGAAGAAACAGATCATCTACTACTGCCTGTTTTAGTTCCCACTCATAAGCCCTGGCAACTGATCGGCTGAGACTGTCTGCCAGAATGTTGTGAACACCTGGCACATGGACTGCTGTCAAGGACAGGCCGTGCTGTACCACCCAGTACCACACCCGCACCGCCTCCCTGCATAGAGGGTACGACTGGGTGCCTCCCTGTTTGTTTAAGTACCAGAGAGTGGCCATACTGTCTGTCTGGATAAGAAGTGTTCCTGGAGTCAGAAGTGACTGAAATGCCTGGAGAGCACAGAGCAATGCTTATCTCCAGAATGTTGATGTGAAGATTCTCCTCCATGAGAGACCAAGAGCATTGGGTCCGATGTTCTCCCAGATGCTCCCCATCCCAAGTTCAAGGCATCCGAGGTGAGAAGCGTGGAAGGAGATGGAGGATGGAAGGGAACCCCCACCGGAAGGTTGGCTGGGTCCTGCCACCAAAGGAGATCCTTTTGCTGGCTGCTGGAGACAAGGACTCCCTGGTCCATGTCATCCAGACACTGGTCCCATTGGACTCACAGAGACCATTGGGTAACCCTCTTGTGAAGTCTGGCCAGAGGGATTGTGGGTATGGTGGCCACCATCAAGCCCAGCACTCGTAGAACTGAACATGCCATGGTTCAACGGGATGAAGCCACAAGTGTTGCTTGAGAGATTAAGGTTTCTGCTTGGTTGGTGGGAAGTAAGGCCTTGCTCTGGACCATATCTGGCACTGCTCCAATAAATTGAAGGTGCTGGGAGGGTATCAGCTGGGACTTGGGGAAGTTGACTGAGATGCCCAGGCTGGAGAAAAGGTCCAGAGTGAAGGAAAGGGATTCCTTCAGACTGTCCGGGGAAGTGGCTAAAAGGAGCCGGTCCAGATACAGGAACACATAAATGCCCCTGCAGCGTAGAAATGCCACAACCACTGCTAGGCACTTGGTGAATACCCGAGGTGCCAAGGAGAGGCCAAATGGAAGGGCTCTGAACTGGAAATGATCCTCCAGAAAGAAGAACCTCAGAAAGTGGCGGTGGGTCAGTAGAATGGAGATATGGAGGCGAGCATTCTGCGTATCCAGACAGCACGGCCAAGTGTTGGGCAGGAGCAGGGGTAACAGACCCTGGAGGGTCAGCATGCAGAAACTCTTGTACACTACAAAGAGATTGAGCATGCTGAGGTCTAGGATAGGCCTTAGATCCCCCATCTGTTTGGGAACCAGGAAGAAGTGGGAATAAAATCCCCTTCATGTTTTTTTCTGGTGGAACTCGCTCTATGGCTGCTTTTTGCAGTAGAGCTTGGATCTCTTGGAAGACCAGATGTTGTTGGCCTGACAGGTACTATGACCTTCCTGAAGGGTTGGAGGGAGGTCTCTCCAGGAACTTCATCACATGAAATCTTTTTATGAGTTGAAGAACCCATGCATCTGTGGTGATGGCCTCCCACCCATACAGGTGGAGGCCGAATCCCCACCAGTTCCTTCGTGAGAATAGAAGGGAGCAAAAGGGGGGTTAGGGAGTCAGGACATGGAGGGGAAGGGTGCCTTTCCCTCAGAGGCAGTTTTGGGAAACTTGGCCTGGGGGGTTTGGGTGCCAGAACCCGGGGAGCGACGCTTATTCTGTTTTCTTCCCTGGTTCTGCTTGTTCCATTTCCGCTGGCAGTGAAATGACTGCTGCCATTGTTTTTGTCAGGAACAGTACATGGAACAGACATCCTTCAAGGATTTGCCCCTCTCCTGCAGCTAGGTAATAATATCTTTGGCGTCGCCGCTGAACAGAACTGGACCCCTGAAAGGAGCGTCCAGGAGTGAACTTTGCACATCCTGTGCCAACCCTGCCAGGTGAAACCAAGCTAGGCATCTAAGGCAGATGCCAGTAGCTTCCTCCTGTGCACCGGATTCCACCAAGTTATAGGTTGCATGGAGGCAGGATGACTTGTTCATCCTAACCTTGTCCAGGAGCTCATTCTTGAGCTGCTCATCAGGATTGTCCTGTAGATCTTTTTCCAGATCTGACAAGGAACATTTTTGAAAAGCCACCATATGAGCTGCATAATTTAAGGAGCGAATGGCGCAAGTGAAGGAGGTGCAGATCTTACGAACATACTAGTCCATCTGCTTTGACTCCTTATCTTGGGGGGGGGTGCTAAGATGTTTAGGTTGGGCCGATCTGTCATGGGCAGCTGTGATCACAACAGAATTGGCCTTAGGCTAGGTAGTAAGGTGGGAAACCCCTTCCAGTGGGGTAGTAGGTCCTATTGGTCTTCTTATAAACAGTCGGTATGGACAACCGTTGCTGTCAGATGGTGGACGTGAGGTTTTCATGCGGCCCCGTCCAAGGAAAGATGGGGAGGGGATCTGCATTAACCAGGTCCAGGTGCTCTGTCAGCCTCCTGCGTTTGGGGTCCAATTCTTGGGAAGCCCTTCCACAGGATTTCTGGATTGTCCTGAGGAGCTCTGCAAAGGAGGGGTCCTCTGGAGGAGATTTTGGGGATTCTTTCGGCTGAGGCTGGAGAATGAGGTTCTGAGTGGTCCCCCACTTTACAGTCCTCATCTGATTCGGACGATTCTGGTCTGCTAGGCAAAGATGCCTCTGGTACCGGGATTGGCAGCCTGTGTTAAGTAATACTGGAAAGCAGAACACCCAAGTCCCTGTTGGAGACTTGGCTAGAGTGTGTGGGGTTACTTGGTAACACCCTATGAGGTGGGGTGACCCTGACCACTATTTGAGGCTGGCCCAACTCTTAGAGAAGTTGGGACTTAGCATCCCCCCACCATGCAGGAATGGCCTCCTGCACCGGTTGTGGAGGGGGGGTGGAGGTGGCAGATAACCTGGGTACCTTGCAGAACAGGAGGGGTAGCCAGGTGTCTGGTACCAGTAAGGGTACTGGTAGGCCTGATAGTGGAAAGTATGGCCCCCAGAGGAGAATATCCCAGCGACGAATCTCTCTGCATTGTATACTGTGGATATTGAGGAATATATCCAGGGTAGTACCCAGTTAGGCCCGATGGAGGCATGAAGGTCCCTGCCAGAGGGGGCGCCAAAGGGCTGCTAGGTGGCAGGTCTGATTGCAGAGTAGGAGAGGGGATCCCATAGGGTTCCGAAGGAGGAGGGTCCATGCAGCCTCCAAAATTATCTGGCGAGGGATCCAGTGTCAGATGAGGATCCATCGGCTGAAGAGAACACAGTGAGGGGGGGTAGTTCTGGTACAGCCCCCATCAGAGGGTCTGGGAAAGTATCCGACGGAAGAGGAATTCAAAAAATCAGGCTCAAAAACATCAGATAAGGGTAGTGAATCCTGGGAGGGAGAACTCTGTCAAGATGAGGAGGGATCTGCAAGCACTCTCTGCCCAGTGTCGGGGTCCATGAGGGAGTCTGACGGATGAGAAGATACCACGCCAGCACCGGGTGGTCTGGCGTCCAACTTAGAGGTAACATCCAGGTGGACGATGGAGATACTGTCGACTGGCTTAATGAATGTGGCCGGACTGACAGAAGCCAGGAGGCTAGAGTCAGGCTGATTGGCCTGGGCTGGGCACCCAGCAGCAGAGCCAGAGGGTGACTTAGTGGCAGGGCTTGAAACAGGAACCTGAGCTGGATCCTTCAATTAGAAGACCGCCCCGACTGCCTGCTAACCTCGGCAGGGAGGGAGAGGGCATCCGATCCACCAGAGCAGAGGAAGGCCCTAAAGGTGGGGTACTCACAGAGGTGGAGGGCCCACCCGAGATGGCATCAGCTGGCTTGCTGGATTTCCCCCGAGGAGAGTGGCTCCACTCCCGGCATCACTCTTTGTCCTTCTTTTTCTTTTTCATCTTCTCCTGGATCAGTGATGACAATCTTTCCCTCAGCTCCTGGAGCTCTTTTTCCATTGATGCCAGTCTTTGGGTCAACAAATGGGCATCGAGGTCCTCTTGCAATGGATGCGCATGGCCTGGTTGAAGCCCTGACAAATGGAGCACTCTGTGGAGTTATGTTTAGGCCCCAGGCAGAGGACACACCAGGAATGGTCATCCTCATGCGGAATCCGCTCGCTGCACTTAAAGCGCTTCTTCTTGGGCCGACGAGATGACATACACCGTGAGGATGGTTGGAATTTGGTAAAAAGGTTTGAAAATACTCTATGAAAAATGGCGGGAGACTGAAAGCTGTTCTACCATGTTAGGGCAGATGATACAGTTCGATGGCAGGAAAGAACTGGAGGGAAGACGGGGGACCACCCCTTTTATAGTCATGCTGACATCCCGTCAGCTGACGCCAGGGGCAGTCCCCACCGATGATTGCTAGCTACAAGTTTGCCTTGTGGTGCTGATGCCAGGAGGCGCAGTCCTGTATGTGAAGACCTACTGCAGGAACTCTCTTGAAGTAAGATCACATGTTCTGCTTGAGAGATGGTATGATTTGAGACAGAGTTACCATCCTGAAAGTGCAAGACCTGAAGAATTTGTTCAGATTGTGCAGATCCAGCCTCCTGTCCACTCTGGCAACAGGAAGTACCTGGAGACAAACCCAGGGTGTTCCAGAGGATCTGCTACCCTGACCATGACCTCCTTGCGGAGGAGCTGGGCTGTCGTCTCGAAGAGCCGACCGAGTGTCTGCGGATACCAAGTCCTCTCACGGGGCGAGGGCTTGACTGGGAGGGTACTACTTGAACTCCAGAGGCAGACCCTGGCCAACAACTTCCAGAACCCAACTGTCCATGGTAACAGCAGACCAGGCGGAAAGGATGTGGTGGAGCCAGCCCTCCACAGGAGGACCCAGGGGAGGTGTGACAGGCATGAGGGGGGCACCCCTCATCCTATCACTGAGCAGGCTTGGAGGAGGCGGAAGATCCAGCAGAAGGGCCACTGGGTCCCTTCCCTCTGGGCATTCGGACCACTGAGGCCAGAGACTTGGCCCGAGGTTGCCAGGACTGAGCCTGCTGGCCAGACTGCTGCTGGGCTGGTTTAGCCGCAAGAGTAGAGGACCAAAAGGGCTTGCACTTTTGGTGCTTAGAGCCCTTGGGGTCCTTCCGGGCAGATGTCACAGAGTCCAGGGTGGCACTGAACTTTTCAATGCACTGGAGATGACCCTCCACATCAGGCCCAAACAGATTAGTGTCTAAGAATGGTACATCCACCAGTTTGTGCTGGGCGTGAAGGTCAAAATCCACAGCCAAGCCCTAAGGTGCATGTCAACTGCAGCTGCCACTGAGTGGGCACAGGAGTCTCCAATATCCAGAGCCATCTGGAGTTGCTGTTTTGCCACAGCCTGACCCTGGTCACAGACCTGCTTGATCATAGTCTGGAAGTCTGCCGGAAGGTAAGAAATCACCTCATCCAGGTAGTCCAAAAGGGAATGGGAGAAGTGTGCCATCAAGACAGCTGAGCTCGCCTGATGGAGGCCTGGCGAGGAGGCAGCATAGCCCTTCTTGGCCAAGTAGCCCAGTTTCTTGGACTCCTTGTCGGCAGTCTATCAACATCCCCAGTATTGCCTGAGCACCTAAACATGAAATTAGCCACCAATCCCTCAGCGGAGGGATGTGCCGTGAACCCTGAAAGGATACCAGTGGGCACCACATACTTGCAGGCCATCCAGGCCAAAGGGCGCAGGGCAAGAGGTGGGGTGCTGCCAAAGCTCCAGGGCAGGGCCAACACTGGCCTCGGCCACTGGAAAAGCCTCCATCAGAGAGTCCCCTTTATCTGGAATTTCTGTAAGGGGATTGTGAGCCTGCTTTTGAACGGGCTCTAGTTTCATCCCCATGGACTTGGAGATGAGGCAGAGAATGCCTACGAACGAAGTGGGTCCTTCCTCCGTCGAAAGATCTCCTATCAACTTTGTGTCGAGTGGATGGGAATGCAAAGAGGAATCCTGACTCTGAAGAGTCCACAGAAAGCGGGCAACCACCCAAATCCCTCTTGACCCGCCACTGGCAGTCATGTGTGAGAGTGACCGACAGCCGATGCGGAAGTCCCTTAGCTAGCTGAGACTCCTTGGATGGAACCCCGGTCGGTGGCTGCTTGGGTGGTGGCTCCATTACAATCAGTGGAGAAGCCAGCTTCAGCCAAACTGGAATGGTCTGAACCAGCTCCACTGGTGGTAGAACAGTATTGACTGGCCCCGCTGAGGGCGTGGGTGTCGGCCTGTCAGGCGACAGCCAGGTGATAGCTAGTGTGGGAGCTGGAGTTGGCTTCAGCCTAGCCAACACTAACTGTTGCCACATGAGATCTTAGTGGCCTCGATGCAGCTTGCGCCAAAGACTCTTTTCGTCCGAGGAGGGCAAAAACGAAGAATAGTGGTGGTGCTGCTTCCCATGGTGCAGAGAAGCGAGACCGCCGATGTTGGTGGGCCTGCTCAACTCATAGGATGAGGAAGACCAAGATCTCAACCTCGGCCATTTGCGGTGCCGATGGGGCCCTCAGAGGGAGCCAGGGAGACACGCAGCTCCTCCAGGTCTGTGTCAATGACCGGAGGGTCCAGCTCAGCAGGCTGGGCTGCCCCTTCAGTTGTCACCGGCAGGACCGGAGTCCTGAACATAGAGTCGTCAGCCTCTTCAGACGACAACTGGTTAACAAGGCTGAGAAAAATCTCAGCCGCATCGTCAGCTGGTGTCTCAGCCAATTGGCCAGATGGGGTCTCCATGAAGCCATGGTTTCGACCGTAGTCAAAAATGGAGATTCCTGTGAGCGAAGAGCACTCTCTGTCCCATGAACAATGACAGTGAGTCTTCTCCTTTTCTTTCTTGGACTCCTTACGTGAGCGGGAAAGTAGTTACGTAAGAACCTACCATAACAGTAGATCTTTGAGAGGCGCTCTTGCAGCAGGCTATAACAATTAGGACTATGCCACAGGCACTAGGACCCTCCAGAAACCTTTTCATCCAGCAGTATACAGCAGGGACCGCTCCCCAATGTCAGCCCAGCCCTGATGTCAGCCCTGGTACAAAAGGGGGTGGACCCAGCTCCACCTCAGTTCCCCTGCCAAGGCCTGCGAACAAACCCTGACAAGAGAAGGAGATGAAGCACTCGATGGAGATGCAGATGAAGATGGATCTGCACACCTCGAGGGGGAAAGTGGGTGGGAAAGTAATGCCTGCTGCAAGAGCTCCTCTCGAAAATCTACTGTTACGGTAAGTTCTTACGTAACTGAACTATCTCACTTGGAGTGGGAGCTCTTGCAGCAGGCTATAACAATTAGGACTGAATACCAAGCAGTCCCTCGCCAAAGAGGTAGACGACCCCGGGAGGTGGAATATGCTGACTCCAGAGGCCTAGGACAAAAGTCCCTGCAAAACAGCCAGACCGAAACTGTCACAGTGTCTGAAGACGATATCCAAGCTGTAATGCTTGACAAAGGTATGCACCGAATTCCAGGTAGTGGATGCACATATGTCCCTGATAGACATTTCTCAAGGCAGCAAAAGAAGCAGACACTCCCCTGGTGGAGTGACCCCTGACTGGACCCGGTAGGGGTTTATTGTGCTTTTCATAGTAAAAGGATACACAGTGGACAATCCACTTCGAAATCGTCTGCTTGGTCACCAGTTTTCCAAAGCATTGTGGTGCAAAGGCCACAAAGAGTTGCTCCGACTGACGGTGTGTAGCTGTCCGTTTGAGGTAATACCTCAAAGTCCTGTGGACTTCCAATGTGTGAAGGAGAGCCTCCCCTCTATTAGATGGGGAAGGAAAATAGACTGGAAGGTCAACCGACTGGTTGAGGGTCAACTCCAAGACCACTTTCGGAAGAAACTTAGGATTTTTTTCTAAGGGAAACCCTTTCCCTGTGTAAAATGAAATACGTCTCTTTACACATCAGAGCCTGAAGCTCGGAAACTCTTCGAGCTGAGGTAATAGCAACCAAAAAACACACCTTCCAAGAAAGATAACACAGCTCACAATCTGCTGCTGGCTCAAAGGGAGGGAGGGTGAGCTTCTCCAACACAAAAAGGAGATCCCAGGGTGGGATAGGGTCCCAAATGGGAGGTCTCATATGTAAAATTCCTCTCAGAAAGGTGCGGGCTACATTCAACTGTGCTAACGCCTTGTCCCCAGTCAGAGCATGATAGGTGGAGACAGCACACATGTGAACCCTAATAGAGGAGTAACTCAGGCCATGTTGGTACAAGGAGAGGAGGCACTGTAACGCTGAGTTCACTGGACAGGTGAGGGGATACAAATGCTGTGATAAGGCCCACAAACAAAACCGTTTCCATTTCATAGCATAGGTGGAGTGGGTGGAGGGTTTCCTCGCTGACAGTAGGACTGCTGCCACTTCCGGGGAAACCCAGCATGTCTGTTGAGCTGTGTCTGAAGAAGGAGCCAAGCATGCAGATGTAAGGAATGAAGATCCAGATGGACCAGTGATCCCTGTTCCAGGGATAGCAACTGCGAGCATATGGGCAGCGGAGTTGGAGGTTCTATGAATAACCTCTGCAGGAGTGGGAACCAAATCTGCCGAGGCCATCTGGGGGCTACTAGAATCATTCGAGCCCCTTCTGCCTGTAACTTCAGCAGGAATCTCTAAATGAGAGGGAAGGGCAGGAAGGCATAGAGAAACCTCCCTACCCAACAAAGGGATAACGCGTCTGGCCAGAAAACTCCAGGCGCATGCTCTCATGAGCAAAAAACTGGCAGTTTGGCGTTGCGTGGTGATGCAAAGAGATCTAGCTCTGGATGACCCCACTTGTTGAAGAGCTGATCTGCTACAGACTGTAGCAGCTCCCACTCGTGAGCTCTGGAACAAGACCTGCTTAGGCTGTCAGCCAGATTGCTCGGGACGCCTGGAACGTGCACTGCGGACAACAGAATGTGCCTTTCCAGTGCCCAGTGCCAGACTCTCATCACCTCCCTGCAAAGGGGATACGAGGGAGTACCCCCTTGCTTGTTGATGTAGAAGATGACCACCATATTGTCTGTTTGAATTAGAAGAGAGCAGGGCACCAGGTTCTCTTGAAAGGCCTGTAAGGCATAGAGAACCGCTCGCATTTCCGAAACACTGATATGGAGAGATCGCTCCTTGGGTGTCCAAACCCCTTGCGTTTGATAAGCACCCAGGTGTGCTCCCCATCCCAGATCCGATGCATCTGTTGTAAGAGTCTGACCCGGTGGCTCCAGATGAAACTTAACCCCTTCCTTCAAATTCCGGGGGTCCATCTACCAAAGCAAACTTCTCTTGACTGGGTCAGTGATCCTGACCATAAAGTCTAGATCGTCGGAGCCCTGGTCCCACTGTACCCTGAGCATCCACTGTGGGACCCGCATGTGGAAGTGGGCCAGAGGAGTGACTGGAATGGCTGCCGCCATGTGCCCCAGTAGTCTGAGGAAGTTCCGCGCTGGAACTTGAGAAGTTACTGAGATCCATTCGGCAATCTCTTGCAGGCAATTGCCCCGTCCAGGGGTAGGAAAGCCATGCCCTGGATAGAATCCAGGACCGCTCCAATGAAGACGAGTCTTTGACTGGGCTTGGGGGACAATTTCTGAAGGTTCAGGGTGATCCCCAGCTCTTGGAACAGAGTATAGATGTCTCAGAGGACGTGAAGAAGGCATGACCTTGATGGGGCTGTAAGCAGCCAGTCGTTGAGGTATGGGGAAAATGTAGTACCCCATGCGCCTTAGAGCCGCAGCCACCACTGCCAAGCATTTTGTAAAGACTCACGGAGTGGAGGAGAGGCTGAATGGAAGAACTCAAAATTGGTAGTGCTTCCCTTGGAAGTGGAACCTCAGAAACTTCCTGTGGGGAGGGAAGACCCCGATATGCATATAGGCATCTTGCATGTCTAGGGAGCAGAGCCAGTCTCCTTGGTGCAGCAGGGGAAGTAGACCTGGAAGGGAAACCATCCTGAACCTTTTGTACTCTATAAAGAGATTGAGAGAGCTGAGGTCCAGAATGGGTCGAAGATCCTGCGTCTTTTTTGGGACCAGGAAGAAGTGGGAATAAAACCCCTTTCTCCGCTGATGCAAGGGGACTACCTCTATTGCCGTTTTCTGCAAGAGGGTCTATATTTCTCCTTCTATCAGTGGGATGTGAAAAGGAGGATATTGGGAGTACTTTAGTGGAGTATTTGGAGGAAACTCCATGAACGCTAGCGTGTGTCCTCTCCTGATGATGTCCAGGACCCATTGGTCCGCAGTTATTGACTTCCACCCTTCGAGATGAAGGGAGAAGCAGCCCCCGACTGTCTCCCCTGAGTCTTCCTCTGGAAGGGGGGGGTGGAAGGGAGTCATTGGGCTGAGCTGGGCGTAGGCAGAGAGGCCTGGGAGGACTTGGGCCCAAGGGTAGGAGCATCTCCAGGTTGCTGGTTACTGGCTCTCCTACCAAAGCCGCCGCTCTGACCCTGCTGATTACCATGGGCGTGTCCACCTTGACACCTGAGGGCTTGTGAAATGGGCATTTCCATTGCCGTCGCTGGTTGCCGTGGTACATTTGGCGGACCGACCAGATGGACTTGCCCGACTCCTGTAGACGAGAAATCAAAGCTTCCATCTCCTGCCCAAACAACATGGTACCTTGGAATGGTAAATCCTTGATAAACAGGACTGCAGATCCTGGTGGAAGCCCAAAACTCTCAAACAGGCATGGCGCCAAAGGCACACCCTGGAAGTGGCTACCCTGGCTGCCATATCTGCAGTATCGTACGAGGCTCTCAGGACATGGAGCCCGATATCTTAATATCCAGAAGTTCCGACTTCTGATCAGAATCTGGCATGGCTTTCAGTAACTCTTGTCCCCTCACACACAGGGCATTCTGGTACTGGACCATATGCATCAGGAAGTTAAGGGACTGGATGGAGCAGGTAGAGGCAGAGTAAACTTTCTTGCCCACCTGGTCCAAATACTGAGACTCCGGATTGGGAGGCTGCAAGCTAAGGTGCTTCAACTGCCTGGACTTGTCATAGGCAACCGTGATGACCGAAGAGTCCGCCTGAGGGTTCTCTGCTAGAAAAACTTCTGCCCTCAGGGCCTTATACTGCTGGTCCAATTTCTCGAGAACAGCCGGGATGGAAGCTAGACACCTTCAGGTAGTCCGAGTCAGGTCCTGGAAAGTGTCCACTAAAGGAGGGACCACTAATGGTTTGGGCTCCTTTTGCCTCAGGTATTTTGCCAACCTTCAGCGTTCTGGATCCAGGTCTTCCATTTCCCACTCATTGGAGGCCTGGATGTGCCTCATGACGTCCACAAAGGTTGGATCGTCGGGAGGCGAGCGAGGCTGGTTCTTCTCTCTTGGGGACCGCTCTAAGCTGAGAGAGGAAGAAGATGAGGATGAAGAAGAGGGAGATCAACTACAAGATCTGGAATAGTCCGATCTTTCCTTATGACCAGACCCCCTCTGTCGTCAATAACTGAGGGACCGACGTCGGTCCGAAGACTGTCTCTGGTCCAGAGACTGGCAATGGAGCGAAGACCAATGTCTGTCAGAGTACCATCAGGAACACTCTCGTCTAGGAAAACGAGAAGAGACTCTTGTCTGAGACCTGGGCGGGTCGGCGGTCTCAGAGTCCTTGGAGCGTCGGCGGTGGTCTTCGGACCGGGCGCAGGAATGAGCCCTGGAATAAGGTCACTCTGGGACTTCCTCGGGGAAGGCTCTCCTCCCAGCTGTGTTTTGCCCGCTGGGTCCAGTACCGGTATTTGGGCCAGCGACGGTGGGGGGTCCACTTCTGGACCTGTCCCCACCAAAAGGAGAACAACTCCTGCAGCTCGTCCTTCAAGCAAAGTTTGGCAGCTCGGCCTGGAAAGGGAGTATCCAGGATGTCGGCCCGTGAAGGAGCGCCATCTTGGGGGTTCAGGGGGCAGGAGGACTTGGGAGACGTGGACGTCGGCTCTTCCATGGCTGCTGCGCTCACCCTTCGCCTTCAACCCAGCATCGATGGTGGGACCAGCGATGGGGTACCTGGGGGTGCGGAGAGTTCTTGGGCTCCAGAGGCGCAACTTTAGCAGGTGGCACCAGTGCCTTGAGAGGTGGGGCCACAGCTTTCACCTCCAAGGGCTTGGTGGTAACCCTTAGCGAGGTTACCTTCGGCTTGGCCGGCTTCTCCCCCAATGGGCCAGCCTTGGCCTGGGATGACTTTGGACACTCTTCTGAGCTTGTGGAAACACAGGCCTTCTTGGGAGAGGAGGGCCGCGAACGAGAACGGGGCCGTGACCGGGACCAGTGCCGGGACCAACTATGGTCTTTCCTGTGTTGCTTGGTTTTCTTTTGACGCTTTCCCTCGGAGGAGTAGAGATCCATTTTCTTTTCCAACAGAAATGCCCTCAGGGCCTTAAGATGTCGGATCCGAGTTCGGCAGATGAACACCTGGCAGGCTGAGCAGGTCACGGTATCGTGGTCCGACCTGAGGCAAAAGACACAGCTCTTGTGCCCGTCTTTGGCAGGGATCTGCCTTCCACAGTCAAACTTGTTTTGGTGTGGCTCTGGAGAAACCGACGATGGCGAGGACATCCATCGACCAAACTGAAAAAAACGTCGAAAACGGCCTGTCGATGACACTAGAAAAAAAAACATTGAAAACGGTACAAAAAAATGGGTTGATAGTAGAATTTTGCTGTTCCTGGCAAGCTGGAACTAAAGTCCTTTTCACGTGCAGGATGCAGTGGGAAAAGAACTGAGGTGGAGCTGGGTCTGCCCCCTTTTGTACCAGGGCTGACGTGGAGGCGGGGCCAATGTCGGGGGCAGTCCCTGCTGTATACTGCTGGTTGAAAAGGTTTCAGGAGGGTCTTAGTGCCTGCGGCATAGTCCTAATTGTTATAGCCTGCTGCAAGAGCTCCTGCTCGGAAGTAAGATCTGTGCAGTTCTGAAGGGCCCTGCCCTTTTGTCTGAAGGAATATAACCATGAAATGGCACTCCAGGCTAGGGTTAATATTATTCAAATTATTTCATTCAATTAATCATACATTTGAAGCAGATTTTCAAATACAAATACACAAATATTCAAAGCTTCTTAAAACACAATGTACAGGTTCACATACCATGTCAGTGGTAGCAGCCCAGCACTTCGAGGTCACAAAGACCTCTTCATCAGGGGTGGGACTGGCACAGCTCCTTGAAGGAGCCCGAATAAGTGGAGCACAAGTTGAGCAGAATAAAAGGCGAAACAGAAGAGGATTGCGTGGCGGCCTGATCCTCCTCCTCCTCCTCCTTCAAGGCCATAAGTTGCTCCAAAAGTTCAGTGGACCCCACAGCCATGAAGACCACCCAATGGGAGTCCTGGGACTTGACCGGTGGATGTCATTTTTCTGGGTGGCCCAACTTAAGGCGAGCCAGGAAGTCCTCCAGGACCACTACGTGAAAGGACTGACAAATGTTGAAGGCCTGAGTATCATGATCGTGACCGAGACAGTAAACGCATGAGGCGTGGGAGTTGGGTCGCGACAGCTTTTGCCCGCATGGGCACCAGTGAAATCAGGACGAGGATTTGTCCTATATTGTGGTCACGATCGAAGATTGAGCTGAAGACGAAATTTGAATGTATTTACATTTTGGAAGAAAATCCGAAGATTTGAGTGCCAGGGTCTATTCAACGTGGGAGCGGTAAGGAGGGAACCTGCTTCTTCCAGCGGAAAGGAAAATCTGGCTTCATGGGGCGGAGCCAAGGGATATACCACCTGGGTGGGTGGGTGGGAGGAGCCAGCTTGAAGACTTTCTAGCAAGTTCTTAAAGGGAAAGGATACTGCCAGAAGTTTGGATAGAACATATCCACGTCCCTAGAATTAGCACTGTAAACAGCAAGATTCAATGTATCTCAGGCAGTGGATCCCCTTTTTAATAATACTGCCACTTCACTGACATTTTCTGGTGCTTTTCTCAATAACCCCCTTTTTCCTTAAATCATACATATAGGCCAAATCTGGCAAATCCAAATCCAACCTCGGCCTAGATTTGGCAAATCCAAATCCACCCCGGCTTTGCACATCCCTACTGTAAATCACTTTGGGATACAGTGTGTATGAAAATCACTACATAAATGCTGATTCTTCTTTTATGAAATGAAATTCTGAGGCAGATACCTGCTCTTTAATGCTAGACTGGCTGAGAATTTTTCAGTATTTCACACACGTGTACTTACGCAATTTAGAAAGTAGTGTCAGGCTGTTTAGTTTGCAATGCAGCTCAAATTATTTCCTTTTTGACTGCAGGATATTTCTACTGGTCTATGGGCTTACAGCAGCCCTATAAATAGCTTGGATAGTGGTCTTTTATGATTATACCCAATATATAGTACAGCTCTTGTAACTACAATATGTTTATTGCATTATTTTTGCAAACTGGAAATAATTATTGGTGAAGGGAACCCTCACTTGTGGTACCAAACAGGTCTGTCAAGATAAATCCTACTACAGTTACTACTAGGAGACTGCTTTCTAGGGATGTGGATATGATGTTCAATCCACACTTTTGGCAGTGTCCAGTCTTGCCAGAAAGTTTTCAAGCTGATTCCTCCCACCCACCGAGGTGGCAACTCCATCGGCACTGCCCTGTGATGTCAGATCTTCCTTTCCACTGGAAAAAGGTTCCCTCCTCATCGCTCTTGCCGGGAGTAGGTGCTTTGCATATTAAAAACCTCTATTTTCAAAACCAAAGTTTGTCTTCAAGCGACTACTCCTCTCCTCCGGTATGATACATAGATCCATAGAATGTGACAGCAGAAGGGGACCTCAAGATCCATCTAGTCTGCTCAGGTTTTGTATGTAGTTTGCTACCACCCTCCCTGGTTACCTGGTCTGGGTAATGATGCCCTTATTTCTGTCCCATGCTTGCTTGAAACCTCCTATAGTTTTAGCCCCAACCACCTCTGGGGCAGGCTATTCCAGGCATCTACCAACTTCTCTGTGAAGAAAAACTTCCTGATGTTTGTCCCGAACTTGCCCCCTCGTAGTCTCAGGTCATGCCCTCATGTTCTGCTGCCTTCCTTGAAATGGAATCGTTCATTTTCCTGCCCCTTGTTTGTACCCTTGATGTATTTGAAAGTCTCTATCATGTCTCCCCTCTCTTGAAACTGTTCCAAGGAGTACATGTTCAAATCCCTCAGCCTCTCTTCCTATGGCTTCTGGTGCAAACCCTGAATCATCTTTGTTGCCTTCCTCTGCACCGTTTCCCACCTATGTCCATTCTGAGGTGTGGTCTCCAAAACTGTACCCTGTACTCCAGGTGGGGCCTTACCAGAGTCCTGTACAGTGGCAAAACCACCTCTCTTCTTCTACTAGTGATCCCCCTTCTGATGCAGCCCAGTATGCCCCCCACCTCTACAGCCACCTTTTTGCACTGTCTAGCCACCTTCAGGTTGTCTGTTATTATGATTCTAAGATTGCGTTCTTTGTTAGTATTTGTTAGTCTCCCCAAGATAACAGTCAGTTTTGGGTTGCTTCTACCTAGTTGCATAACCTTTTCGGCTGCCATGCTGTATGGACGAAGCGAAGTCAGTGCCTGGGTTTAAGAAGTACGCCTGCAGGCAGAAGATGTCCCAGACAGATCTGCAAACCAAGTGCATGTACTGCCTGAACCACAAACATGATCACCAAACTTGCAGTGCTGCACCCTGCATCCATCAACTTTGGAGGATCATGCCCACCTTCTTTTGTGTCATCCGGATGACCAAGATCCTTCCATTAAGTCCAAGGACACCCATTGGGTGGTTTCCATGGCTGGAGGGTCCTCTAACAAGTTGCAGCTTTTGAGGAAGCTGTAGCCCAGGCTGCAACACAGACTTCCTTGCCTATGGTCTTTTTGCCATTCTCTTTGGGCGCTTCCTTCATGGGGGCATTCAGGGACTTGTGCCAGGCCCATCACACCCATGATCAGGGCCCTTCCTCGGGCACTAAGTTCAAATCAAAATCTAAAAAAAGAGACCAAGAAATGGTCTCATTGTCGATCATGGAATTGTGAGCATTCTCGGGCCTCAGATTCCCGCACTTCTTCGGAGGTTTCTGACTTCAGTTGATCCTTTGGCCCAGGTCGCTGGCCCCGTGGTCTCCCAGTTGGGCCAGTTGGTTGAGATGAAGGTTGATCTTCCTGCTGAGATTTTTCCTCAAGCTGGTTGACCCATTGTCGCAAAATGAGTCCGACACCTCCTTATCCAGGACTCTGGTCCTACTGTTTACCTGTTAAGGACAGACGGACCAGTCTGCCGAGCTTACTCCTCTCACTCAGGATATCCCAGACTAGGAGGAGATTCATCTCTTGCCAGCCCTCTGAGACCCACCATCTGTGGCCCCGTCAGTTAAGGCTGATGACCCAGTCCTGTAGCCCCATGTCAAGCAGCCCATATCAGCATTGCTGTTCACACTCTCGGCATGCGAGCAAGCGGCATAAGTTGCATCAGCGCCATGGGAATTTGATGTGGCAGCAACTTAGGTTCACCATGGTGAAGCCTGTGCTGGCCTTGACCTCGGCCATAACATGGCTTTCACTGCAGGGACCACAGTCTTCACTGCCTTGGTAGGAGATGACTCGACAGGTACTGACTCGGCCTCCCCCAGCCTCTCCACCAACTTTGGTGGAGTCACCGCTGAAACAGCCGAAGTTGGGCACTCCCTACAAGCAGGCCCACATGCCAACAGGACTTTATCAGCTGGTGTTACCATTACTCCCGACCGACCCCGTAGGGTTAGCAGGGACTCTGGTGGTCGACCTTTATTCAAGGAATCCTTGGAGACTGAGGGCTTTTCCTTACACTCTCATCCAGTGGACGTGGAGTCGGCTGAGGATTTATCGACAGAGGAAAGCCGCACTTCCTTCTTGGGGCTTCTCTGCCTCATTTCAGAGTCCACAGGTCTACCAATGGAGCCTAATCAGAAGTTCACTGAGATCCTTGACTGGGGCGACTCCCCTGGGGAAGCCTTGCTGGTCACTGAAGCCATTCTTGGCCGTGCACTGAAGCTGTGGCTGCATCTGGCCTCTTGTCCTGCACCGTCAGCCTGGATGACCCGCAAGTATGCGGTTCCCACAGGTTACCTTTTGGGATACACAGAGCACGCCAAAGCTGAGGGCCTGGTGGCTGACTCTGTGTTTAGGCCCACAGGCAATGTGGGAGACGTTGATAAGCCTCCTGACAAGGAGTCCAAGAAATTGAACCACATAGCCAAAAAGGTTTATGCTGCCTCTTTTCTCGGCTTTTGGCAAATGAGTTCAACCCTCTTAATGGCCCACTTCACCCATGCCCTTCTGGGCATGGTTGATGAGGTGCTTCTTCATCTCCTGGTGGACTTACAGATCAGGGCCAAGCAGGTCTGGGATCAAAGCGAGCAGTGGCTAAGCAGCAAGTCCTCACTGCCATGGACATCGGCAATTCCTGCACAGGGTTTGGCTGAGGATCTTGATCTTTATGGCGGATACCCAGCACAAGTTGGCGGATGTCCCCTTCTTGGGCACTGACCTGTTCAGGCCCAGGGTGGAGGGGCATCTCACCCGCACTGAGAAGTCCGATGCCACCTTAGATTCAGTGACTTCTGCCTAGAGGGATCCCAAGGGCTCTAAACCACAGAAGAAGATGCTCTTTCAGCCCTTCTCTGTCGCTGCAGCCAAACCAACCCAGCCTCAGGCTAAACGACAGGCTCAGGCTTGATGTCCTCAACTGAAGTCAGTGGCCATGGTCGTCTGGAAGCCAGGAGGTTATGGTCCTGGTGGCTCCTCAGCCAGTCCTTCCGCCATCTCCAAGCCTGCCCAGAGACAGGTCGGGGGGTTCTTTCCCCATGCCCAACCTGTTTCCCCTGGATCCTCCCATGGAGGGCTGGCTCCATCACTTCCTTTCTGCCTGGTCCACTGTCACCATGGATAGGTGGTTCTCAAGGTGGTTGGTCAGGGCTTGCCTCTGGAATTCGAGGCTTACTCACCTTACCAAGCCCATGCCCCATGGAAGGTCATAGTGTCTGTCGACATCCTGTCGGCCCTTCAGGATGACATCACCCAGCTCCTCCACAAGGAGGTTGTTACTCCTGCCTTGGCCCTCCGATTCACCCAGGGTTTGTCTGGAGGTACATCCTGGTGCCAAAAGGGATGGGGGGCTGGTGCCTCATCTTAGATGTGCACAACCAGAACAAGTTTCCATGGATCTTCACCAACTGCATTGCAGTGTTGGCAGCCTACCTGATGTGCTGAGGGGTCCAAGTATACCCCTAACTGGATGACTGGCTAATTGCGGGTCCCTCCAAGCTGGAGGTGGAGAGGTCCAGGGATCTGGCCCTCCAGACCTGCATCTCTCTTTGCCTCCTGGTCAACAAGGCCAAGCTGAAACTCATGCCCTCGCAGGTGATCCATATCATCAGGGCAGAGCTTGACTGTTGCCGAGCCAGGGCTCGGCTTGCGGAAGACGCTCTGTCCTCCTTTGCCCAATCATTTTGGGTCAGGCAGCTGCACCCTGCTCAGGACTTCCTGTGCCTCCCAGGATATAGCATGGCTTGTACCAGTGTGGTCCATTGGGCCTGGCGGAGAATGTGTTCTCTGCAGTGGGAGCTGGCCCATCAATGGCCTCGGACCAGCCAGTCACGGTGACCCACCTGACGTGGGATACCCGCCGGTGGTAGTTAGCCCCAGAACCTATCAGGTGTGTTGATTGTATGCGGGGAGCCAGGGGATATGATACTAGCCTATAATAAGGCATTGATGGTGGCCCTGGACTCCCTAGCTCCTGCCCATGTTCGTCCCCTCACTCTTCGCCTCAAGTCCCCTTGGTTTGATGGGACTTTGAAGGTGTTGAGGTGAAGGGTTTGAAGGTTGGAGCAGCACTGGTGGAAATCCAGCCCGGCTGATGAAAAACTTAAATTGATGGCCCATTATAAGGACCATCAATTGGCAATCTCTTGTAAGACGGTGAAGTTCCTGTCCAGGGAGATTGTGGCAGCGCAGAACTGACTGGCTCAGCTCTTCCAGACCATTGACAGATTGTGCAATCCAATCTGCCTTCAGCCTCAGGGAGCATTTTCACAGATTAAGTGTGATGAGTTTCTTTGGTTCTTTGCCGATAAGGTTGCAACCATCGGGTCGAAGAGCCGCTCAGTGCCCTCAAGGGGGTTTTGTGGAGGTTGGCAGGAGGTTGCTAGTGCCCAGCCTGTCTGGTCTGACTTCAACTGGTTGGCAGCTGTAGACATTGTGCGGATCATCCAAGGCATCTGCCCAACCTACTGTAGTTTGGACCCGGGCCCAACACGTCTCCTTGTGGGATGTGTTGAGGTCATTGGTCCGGTCCTTGTTGAGATAGTCTGGTGTTCTTTGGAGACAGGGGTGTTTCCTGACTCCCAAAGGAGGTGGTAGTGGTACCCCTCCTAAAGAAATCCTCCCTTGACCTGGACTGCTTAGCAAACTACAGACTTGTCTCTAACCTGCCCTTTGTGTTTAAGGTTATTGAGAAGGTGGTTGCGGTGCAACTGGATGATCATTTAACCACCCACGATGTCTATGATCCTCTTCGGTCTGGATTTCAGAAGAGGCATAGTACAGACACTGCACTTGTTTGGCTACTTAATGATCTCCTGATTGCGAGGGATCGGGGAGCAGTTCCATCTTGGGTCTCCTTGATCTCTCTGCAGTATTTGACACTGTGGACCATGGCGTGTTGTTGGAGCACCTGTGGATGTTCTGTGGACTGTCTGGTACATTCCTCAGATGGTTTTGATCTTTCCTCACGGGCAGGACCCAGAGAGTGGTTTCGGAGATTTATTCCTCGGCCCCTCTCCCTCTGTCCTGTGGGGTTAGGCAGGGCTCCGTACTGTCACCATGTTGTTTGCAGTGTATGTGCTGCCATTAGGAGACATAAGGTAGTATGGACTGTTTTCACTATTATGCAGATGATACTCAACTCTACATGTCCTTTGTGCCCGGGGCAGGGTGGAGCAGTCACGGTTTTTAACAGCTGCCTCTCTGAGATTCGGGGCTGGATGAGTGCCAACTGGTTGAGGCTGAACTCAGACAAAACTGAGGTGTTGGTGGTGGACCCAGGTCGCCAGGGCATGGGGCTGTCAGCAGGTCAGCTGTCTGAGCTTTGGCTCAAGGGGGACCAGCTACTACAGTGCCTTCAGAAAGTATTCACCCCACTTGGATTTTGTCACATTTTGTTTTTTTACTACCAGAATTTTTAATGCATTGAAATTATTTCTTTCCCCCTTGATTCACACAGCATACTCAACAATTTAGAGGCGGGCGGCCCTCAGTTGTGATAGGGCTACCGCTTGTGGTGCCAAGCAACCCAGGTTTGGGAGCGGACTGGGTGGCTGGAGGGCCAGCCGCGGGGAGGAGGATCGAGCACCATGGGGCTGCTCTCCTCCTCCGGGTAGGGTGGGATGCAAGTCCCACTGCAATACCGCCACCTGGGTGACCACGGGTGGAGGTGCAGCGAGACAGCATACAAGGGGAAGGCGGACGTCTGCTGGAAGCTGGAGCATTAGCAAGTCATGACGTGCGTCACTCCTTGGCCTCCCCTTGCGTGCAGACGTCCGGGGGGTTGGGACCAGAAAAAGCAGAAATAACCCTGCACTGGGCTCCTGTAGACGGCACCCGGCTGTCCTGAGAAAACCCTTAACCAGGCTCCATAGATGGGGCTCGCGAGGCCTTCTGACACAGTCTCTAGGTATGAGAGGGGGACTAAGAGTGGGGGTCCCTCTCCTCCCCACCCGGGGGATAAACCGTGGCAGGATGGGGAAGGCTAGCCAAGCACCCGGAGGGAGGTACCTGGGGTGGGACTACAGGAACGCACAGCCTAGGAGATCCCCAAAGAAAGGAACCCAGAGCAGCGAGGAAGGGGGCATAAAGAGAAAGTAAAAAAAAAAAAACAATTTGAAGGGGCCAAAATATTTTTATTGTGTAACAAAAATTTATGAAACATTAAAGACTGAAATATCTTGTTTACTTAAGTATTCACCCCCGAGGCAATACTTTGCAGAAGCGCCTTTGGCAGCAATTACAGCTTTGAGTCTTCTTGGGTATGTCTGTATCAGCTTTGCACATCTGGATTTGGGGATTTTCAGCCATTCTTCCTCGTAAATTTGCTCAAGCTCTGTCAAGTTGGATAGGGGCGTGGTGAACATAATCTTTAAGTCTTTCCACAGATTCTCAATGGGATTCAAGTCTGGGCTTTGGCTGGGCCACTCAAGGACATTCACCTTCTTGTTCTGAAGCCACGCCAGTGTTGCTTTGGCTATATGCTTGAGGTCGTTGTCCTGTTGGAAAGTAAATCTTTGCCCCAGTCCAAGGTCTACGGCAGACTGATGCAGGTTCTCCTCAAGGATGTGCCTGTATTTGGCTCTATTCATTGTTCTCTCTATCCTGACAAGTGCCCCAGTCCCTGCCACTGAAAAGCATCCCCATAACATGATGCTGCCACCACCATGCTTCATGGTAGGGATGGTGTTACGAGTGATGAGCTGTGTTCAGTTTGCGCCAGGCATAGCACTTTGCATTCAAGCCAAAGAGTTCAATTTTTGTTTCATCAGACCAGAGAATCTTTTGCCACATGGTCTCGGAGTCTGCCACGTGCCTTCTTGCAAACTCCAGACATGCTATTATGTAGCCTTTTCTCAGGAGTGGCTTCTGTCTAGCCACTCCCACAGAGGCTACATCTGTGAAGTGCTGCAGAGATTGTTGTCCCTGGACAGGTTCTCCCATCTCAGCCATGGAACTCTGTAGTTCTGTCAGGGTGGTCATTGGGTTCTTGGTCACTTCCTGACCAAGGTCCTTCTTGCCAGTTGCTCAGTTTGGGAGGACGGCCTGCTCTAGGAAGAGTCTGGTGGTTCTGTAATCTTTCCATTTCCTAATGATGGACTTGACTGTGCTCCTGGGAACTTTCAACACCCTAGAAATATTTTATACCCCTCCCAGATCTATGCCTCCTCACAATTCTATCACGGAGTTCTACGGACAGCTCCTTGGGCTTCATGGTAGAGTTTCTGCTCTGACATGCACTGTCAACAGTGGGACCTTATATAGACAGGTGTATTTCCTCTGAAATCATGTCAACCATTTGAACTGACCACAGGTGGATTCCATTCAAGTTTTAAAGTGATCTCACAAGGAAATTGGATGCACCTGAGCTCAATTTTGGAGTGTCATAGCAAACGGGGTGAATACTTATCAAATCAAGACATTTCAGGTTTTTATTTTAAATTACTTGTACAACAAATTCCAGAAGTTTCATTCCACTTTGACATTATAGAGTAATTTGTGTAGATACATGACAAAAAATCCCATATAAATGTATTTTACTTTGAGTTTGCAACATCACAAAATGTGACAAAATCCAAGGGGGCGGGTGAATACTTTCTGAAGGTACTGTACCTCAGACAGAGTGCAAAAACTGGACGTTGTCTTCGACAGTGGCCTGACATTAAAATCTCAGGTGTCTACTGTCATGAAGACCTCTTTTTACCATCTGAGAAACATCACCCAGATGAAGGGCTTGGCCCTGCCTGGCGACCTTCAACCTTGGTCCATGACTTTGTGACCTCTCACCTTGACTACTGCAACACCCTTTACTTAGGGCTACCAGGAGTTGATATCCACCGACTGCAGCTCGTGCAGAATGTACCGGCCAGGCTGCTGACTGGCTTACCAAGATCTTGCCACATTACGCCTGTGCTCCATGGCCTGCACTGGCTGCCTGTTCATTGGTGAATCACCTTCAAGGTCAGGTTTATGACCTATAATGCCCTACATGGACAAGAACTGCGATACTTGCAAGATCTTCTGTGTTCCTACTACCTCCTCCGCTCCTAGAAAGTAGTCATGTAAGAAAGTACAGTTACGTAAGAACTTACTGTAACAGTAGATCTTCGAGAACAGCTCTTGCAGCAGGTTACACCATTAGGACTGAAGTTAGCAGGCACCAGGACCCCATGGAAATTTTCTAGCTAGCAGTATTCAGCAGGGACCGCCTCCGACGTCAGTCCTGCCCCCGACATCAGGCATAGTACATAAGGAGGTGGTCCCTCAGAATCCCCAGTTTTCCTGCTGGAGACTCCCAGGCGCTGGATGACATCAGAAGAGGAGACTGAGGATCCGCCAACAAGTGACAATCAGAGTGGTGCTGAGAACACCTGATCCTAGGAGAAGGATACTGGAACAAAAATCTACCTCCAGCTGGGATGGTGGTGGGGGGGGGAATACCTGCTGCAAGAGCTGTTCTTGAAGATCTACCGTTACAGTAAGTTTACGAACTGAACCATCTTATTTCGAGAAACAGCTCTGCAGCAGGTTACACCATTAGGACAGATTCCCAAGTAATACTGGAAATCCCTCACCATTGGGAGGAGGGAAGGTAGAAATCACTAATAGAACCAAAGCCTAGGACAGAAGTCCTTGAAGGACTGCTAGACCAAAACCTGCTCTTCACCTCGATGCAACGTCCAGGCTATAATGCCTGATGACTGTGTGCACAGTGCTCCAAGTGGCTGCTGCACAGATGGCTGAGATGGACACGTTCTTCAAGGCCGCAAAGGAGGTAGCCACTTCCTTTGTGGAATGACCCTTAACCACACCTGGTAAGGGTTTGTTACACTTCTGGTAACAGAACGTGATACAATGTATGGGCCTCCTGGACACCATCCTGTGGGCAAAGGAGACAAAAAGCTGATCACATTTTCGGTTGCGTTTGGTTCTGGTCCGGTAGTATCGAAGACACCTATGCACATCTAAAGTGTGCAACAGGGCCTCTCCTCGATTAGAATATTTAGAGAAGTACACTGGTAGATCGATATCCTGATTAAGAGTGAGAGCTGAGACCACCTTAGGCAAAAACTTCGGATTAGTCCGCATGGATACCCTGTCCTGGTGGAAAACCAAATAAGGTTCTTTGCACATCAGTACGTGAACTCCAGAAATTCTTCTGGCCGAAGTAACGGCATCTAAAAACAACGTCTTCCATGTAAGGAGATGTAGCTCGCAATCCACGGCTGGCTCAAAAGGTGACAGCGTAAGCTGCTCCAGGACAAAGCGTAAATCCCAAGGTGGAATAGGATCCTAATCAGAGGTCTAAGGTGGAGGACACCTCTCAGGAAGGCTCATGCCGTGTCCAACTGGGATATGGGATGTTGGCCTATAGGAGTGTGATAGGCTGAGATGGCACAAAGGTGTACTTTTATCGAGGAGTAGGCCAAGCCTGTCTGAAAAAGAGACAGGAGGTAGTCCAGGTAGACAGGAGGCTGACCTTTCTGGACAATCCATTGGCGAAAACCTCTGCGCTTGAGCCCAGAGGCAAAATGTGTGCCATTTCATGGCACAAGTAGCATGAGTGACTGGTTTTCTAGCAGCCGCTAGAACGTCTGCTACCTCTTGCAAGACCCCGTATCGCATAATGGCTATGTCTCTAGGAGCCAGGCATGCAGGTTCAGCGAGCGAAGGTCCGGATGGACCAAGGAGCCCGCCTCCTGAGACAGTAAGTGAGAGCTGATTGGCAGAGGCACTGGAGGTTCCCAGAACAGCTGATGTAATAGAGGGAACCAGATCTGCCTGGGCCAAAAAGGCACGATAAAGTATCAGCATCGCTTGCTCTCTGCGAAGTTTCAAATGGACCCTCTGGATCAACGGAAAGGGAGGGAAGGCACAGAGGAATCTGCCCGTCCAGGAGGGGGACAACGCGTCTCACCAGAAAACACCAGGCCCTGGATCTAGCGAGCAGAAATTGGGCAGTTTTGTGTTGTATAGGGATGCAAAAAGGTCTAACTCTGGTGTACCCCATCTGTGAAACAGATCCTCTACTACCTCCTGGAGTAGTTCCCACTTGAGGACTCTGGCCTGAGAGCAACTCAGGCTGTCTGTGATGACGTTGTCCACCCCGGGACATGAACAGCAATGAGGTTTGCGCCGTGTTGTAGAACCCGATCCCACACCCTCATGGCCTCCCTGCAAAGTGGGTAGGAATGGGTGCCTCCTTGTTTATTGAGGTAATACATCACCGCAGAATTGTCTGTTTGTAACAGAAGAGTACCCAGCGAAATCTCTGACTGGAAAGCCTGCAGGGCATAAAGAACTGCTCTCATTTCCAGGATATTTATGTGGAGATGAGTCTCTTGGGTTGTCCGCAGGCCCTGAGACCTGACACCGTCGAGGTGTGCTCCCCATCTGAGCCCTGAGACATCTGTGGAAAGCATCACAATTGGAGACGGCGCAATGAAGGGGACCTCCACCAATAGATTCTTTGTCTAGCCGCCATTGCTAATCCTGGATTACGGCCTTTGTGATCCAAATTAGGAGCTCCAGATGGTCTTGCTTTTGATCCCATTTGACCCGTAACATCCACTGGGTCACCCGCATATGGAGATGGGCTAGCGGGACTGTTGCAATGGCCGCAGCCATATGTCCAAGCAGGCAAAGGACCTGTCTGGCTGGTATGGTCCTCTTTGTTGGAAAGTCCCTGATGAGGGGATCTGATGTGTTCCGCTCGTTCCCAGGGTAGAAAAGCTTTCCCCTGGACGGTGTCCAGAACTGCGCCTATGAACTGCAGAATCTGTGATGGAACCAGGCGTGACTTCTCTTGATTGATAATGATGCCCAACGTCTCGAACAGAGACTGAGTACAATGAATGGCGGACATCAGGGCCTCCCAAGAGGGCACCATGAGAAGCCAGTCATCCAGGTAGGGGAACACATAGTGGCCTTGTCTCCTCAGAGTCGCCGCTACGGCTGCCATGCACTTCGTGAATACCCGAGGTGTCGATGACAGTCCGAAGGGGAGGGCTCGGAACTGATAATGGTGACCCTGAAACTCAAAGCGCAAAAACTTCCTGTACACTAAAGTGATGGGTATATGCAGGCAGGTAAGCATCCTGCATGTCCAAGGACACTAGAAAGGCGCCCTGCTTGAGCATGGATATCAGACCTGGAAGGGTCACCATGCAGAAGAGTTTGTATAGGACCGAAGCATTGAGGTCAGTGAGATCCAGTATCGGACGGAGGTACCCCATCTTCTTGGGAACCAGAAAGAAGTGAGAATAATAACCTGCACCTCTTTGGTTCCGTGGTACGTGCTCTATAGCTTCTTTTTCGAGAAGCGCAAGTACCTCCTGCTGTATGAGAAGGGTGTGCTGACCCAAATAACAGGAAAGCATGGGAGGTCTTGACAGTGGGTGGTCGAGAAATTAGATGAAGTGACCTTTCTTGACCATTTGGAGAACCCACCGGTCAGCGGTAATCGACTGCCACCCTGAAAAGTGGCGAGCGATGCAACCCCCAACCTTTTGTGCTCGTTGATCCAGAGGAGGGGCGGGGGCCAGGAAGGAGTCATGCTGTGGCAGCACTGGTTCCTGCAGTCTGAGCCGGTTTGGTGTAACGCTGGCCTCTGCCTGGGGAAGACTTAGCCTGGGCTTTACGATGAAAGGTGCCCCTTTGTTGCTGACCGGAACATGGCTGCTGCTGTTGTTGCTGGCTGCAAGAACAGTTCTGGTTCCTACTAAAGGAACCAGGCCTTGATCTGTACATGGCTTGTACGGAACCAACTGCCTTCCCGGCATCCTGGAGCTTGGTGATAACCTTCTCCGAGTGTTCACCAAACAGGACTTCGTCATTGTATGGGAAGTCAAGAATGTTCTTCTATACGTCTGGGGTAAAGCCAGAGACATGGAGCCAAGAGTGTCTCCAGAGATAGACGCCCGAAGCTGCAGCTCTCACAGACAAGTCCGCAGAATCATATGCAGCTCGTAGCACTTGGGTTTCCACATCAGGCCCTGTGCAGAGGAGGTTTAGGAGGAGGTAGTATGGCGCAGTGGTCTAAGGCTCTGAGCTGCAAACCTGGAGACCTGGGTTTGAATCCCACAGCCCCCACTTGCATACTGTGTGACCCTGTGCAAGTCACTTAACTTCCTCGTGCTCCCACCTGCAAAAACAAGCTTTCAGCTTAGTGTGTCTCACCTGGTAAAATAATTGATAAAAAAAAAAAAAGGAGCTCCGCCTTCTGATCCAGTAATTTGTCGACAAGGTCCTGGCCCTGTTCCCACAGGGCATTCTGAAACTGAACCATGTGTGATAGGTAGTTCAGAGACCTGATGGAGCATGTAGCAGCTGCATACATGCACCTCCCCAGGGCATCCAACTGTTTGGATTCCTGGTCCAGTGGCTGTGTGCTCATATGCTGCGGTCATTGGAACCGGTCATGAGAGGCTGTAATGATCAGGGAATCAGCCAGAGGTTGTTGTGCCAAGTACTGGTCCTCTTTCGGAGCCTTGTACAGGTGGTCAGCTTTCTTCAGCACAGAGGGGGTGGAGTGTGGACGCTTCCACGCAGCCTTGGTGACGTCCACAAAGGTGTCCACCAATGGTGGCACTACCATAGGCTTTGGATCTTTCTGCCGAAGATAATGGGCAAGGCACTGTCTCACGGGGTCGAGGTCTTCAGAATCCCATCCCATGTTCTCCTGGATGTGCCTCATAATCTCAGAGAAGGAGGGATCATCCGGAGGTGAACTGGGTAGGTCTTGTGGGTCAGGTGATGGGATGCTGAGTGGAGAAGGAGATCTGGAGATTTCAGAGGAGTCTGATCTAGAGTCCTCCCCTGATGGAGTGTACTGATGACATCTGGGTCGCTTTGGGCTGGGAGCCCCTGAGGGAGATCTTGAGGGAGGCCTACTCTGACCCTTTGATCTACCCTTAGGAGGTGGAGTATGCTACTTAAGGGTTGGTGGTCATCCTGCTGGCCCCTGTGGTGGAGGAGGAGGCGTAGGAGGTGAAGGAGTAGGAGGAGGCAGAGGAGGAGGAGGAGGTTTTACAGGGATCACATCTTTCAAGCTAGTGTCCCACCAGAAAGTGAAGAAATCCTTGACCTCTTGAATGTTCATGCCCGACGACGGGCCTGGTGCCGGTGGTCTGTTGCCGGGTCAGGCGTCAGGTCCGCAGGTCTCTCTGGGGTGGGTGAAGGTTCCCTTGGAAGCTCGGCGTCCTCTGTGTCGCCTGCCTGGTCCTCAGGCAATATCGTGTTCCACTCTGTGGAGTCCCTGCAACCGGTGTCCACCGGTGACTGGGGGGCGGTCTTCGGCTCCGGCGAGTGTGAGGTCGACATCGGTCGCTTGGCGATGTCTGCCGGTCCGTGAGTACCTGGCGATGTCCAGGCTTGTGTGTCCTCAGCTCCGGCAAACGCCTGGCCAACTTCGGGAGCTTGGCCGACACTGGGTCCATCGTCTGCTTTAGGGACGTCAGGTCTTTTGTCTTCCTGGGTGGAGGATCCGGACCCCTGGGAGACCGATCTGGAGTTGGGGTCCTGACATCAAGCAGAAGAGGAAGACTTGTGATGGTCAGAAGACATAGAAGAGGCCCAGGAGGGAGTGGAGGAAGTTGAAGGCCTGGAAGTCTTTATGGGTTGAAGTGAAGCTGAAGAACTGCCTGTAGCCTTGACCTTAACCAGAGGGGGCTGAGAACGAGCCCTGGAAGGAGAGCGGTCAGATCGTGTGGAGCCTGAGCTATGCGAGTCCAAGGTCCGGTTCAGGGATCTGGACCTTGTCTTCTCCCGGTTCTTGTCCCGGTGTTTGTGGGCTTTTGAGGAAGATTTATCTCTGGAGGAAGGTTCCTTATCCATTCTACTAAGTTTTTATTCCAAAAGGTACCCCTGAAGTGCCTTCTGACGGCGGATGCTGGTGTGGCTGTTGAACCCTGACTGAAGGAGCAGGCCTTGGTGTCATGGTCCAGGCCTAAGCACCGCAGGCAGGATGAATGAGGATCCTTGAAAGGGATCTGTTTCCCCGCAGGCACACTTGAAAGGGTGTCCCTCAGAAGAAGGAGCTGGAGAAGCCTACATTAGTTTAGTAAAACTACTATGAGAAGTTCTTAGTCATCGTGCCCTAGAGAAAGACTGAGAGGCCGATGCTAGCGAGTCGACAGCGGAAAAGGAACTGGGGATTCTGGGGGACCACCTCCTTATGTACTATACTGGACGTAGGGGGCGGGATCGACGTCGGAGGCGGTTCCCGCTGAATACTGCTAGCTAGAAAATTTCCCTGGGGTCCTGGCACCTGCCGGCTTCAGTCCTAATGGTGTAACCTGCTGCAAGAGCTGTTTCTCGAAGTAAGATCTTACCATAACAATAGATCTTTGAGAGAGGCTCTTGCAGTAGGCTATAATCACTAGGACTGAGCCGCCAGGCACTAGGATCACACGGAAAACTTTAGCTAGCAGTGTCTGGTGGGGGAACGCCCACCCAGCATCATGTGGCCAATGTCTGTCTGATGCTATAGAGTGGATGGTCCCCAAGCCCACCCTCCAGTTCTCCCGATGGAGACGTAAGAAGGTGCGACAGGAGGAGTGGGCTCCTGGCGCCAATAGAAAGATTGAAAAGAAGCAGCAGCAGGGGAAGGAGGGAGGGAAAAAGCTGGCCTACTGCAAGAGCCCTCTCAAAGATCTACTGTTGTGGTAAGTTCTTACGTAACTGTACTATCTTACTTCAAGAGGGCTCTTGCAGTAGGTAATAACCAATAGGACCGAGTCCCAAGCAGTGTAAGTCAGACAAAGACTTAACACAGGAGCAGCAAAAGGTTTGCAGAAAAGCAGGGAACTAAGATAGAAGGCCTTGAAGAACGGCCAGTCCAAAGCCTGCCCTGCGTCTAGGGGCAATGTCCAGACTGTAATGCTTAGTGAAAGTGTGGACAGAGCTCCAAGTAGCTGCCGCACAAATGTCCGTGGCAGAGAAATTCCTGAAACAAGTGGTGGTTGCAGCCATGTCTCTGGCTGAGTGCCCTTTAACTTGCCCTGGAAGGGTTTGTTATACTTCTGATGGCAGAACAGAATGCAGTTCGCCAACCATTTGCATAAACACTGCTTCAAAACTGCTGTGCCCTCTCTCTTGGGTGCAAAAGAAATGAAAGCTGATCTGTTTTATGGACTGACTTCAACAGATTCCTGTAATAATGCAAAATTTGGTGCACATCTAATGTATGCAGAAGTGCCTTCCCTTGATTGGAATGCTCAGGATAATACACTGGCAAGTGTATAGTCCGATTCAAAGTAAACTCAGAAACCACCTTGGGCAAAAACTTAGGATTTGTATGTACAGCCACCCAGTCTCTGTGGAAAATCAAATAGGGCTCTTTACAAATGAGCACCTGAAGCTCGGAAATCCTCTGAGCATAAGTAATGGCAACCAAAAATAGTGCTTTCCAAGATAAACAGCACAGGTCGCAACTTGCGGCAGATTCAAATGAAGACAAAGCGAGTTTCTCAAGGATAAAATTGAGATCCCAGGGGGGAACAGGGTTCCTAACTGGGGGTTTCATGTGGAGTATTCCCTTCAGAAACGTACGGGAGACTTCCAACTGAGCCAAGGTCTTGCCATCCACTGGAATGTGGCAGCCAGAAATAGCTGATAAGTGGACCTTCAGCGAAGAATAGCTGAACCCCAGGTCAGAGAGGTGCAGTAGATACTCCATGACCTGAGGAACAGGGCACAAAAAGGGGTCCCAACCCTTGAAAGCTGCCAGATAGAGAACCTCTTCCATTTCATAGCATATGTGGTTCTCTTGGATGGCTTTCTGGCCTCCACGAGGACCTGAGTGACTCTGGAAGAGACCCCACAGCATGAGACAGCTATGTCAGAAGGCACCACGCATGACGGTGAAGGGACTTGAGACCTGGCTGGACCAGCTTGCCCTGCTCCTGGGTCAGAAAGGCCTGGCAGAGGGGTACAGAAACCAGAGGCTCCACCACCAACTGCTGGAGTAGAGGGAACCATATTTGACGAGGCCAAAATGGGGCTGTCAGAATCATATGAGCCTCTTCTGCCTGTAGCCTGAGGAGGACCCTCAGCAGCGGGAAGAGAGGGAAGGCATAAAAGAACCTCCCTGTCCAGCAGAGACAGCATGTATCGCCAGAAAACACCACGTCCAGGAATAAGCGAGCAAAAACTGGGTAGGTTTGTATTGTATGAGGAGGCGAACAGATCTAGATCTGGGTGACCCCAGAGGTCGAAGATATTCTCAACCACCGACTACCTCAGTTCCCACTAATGTGTCCATGCCTGACTGCGGCTGAGATTGTCCGCTAGGATGTTTTGAACGCCTGAGACATGCATTTCTGTAAGCTGGAGGTGGTGGTGCTGAACTGCCGAGTTTAACACACGCATGGCTTCCCAGTACAGGGGATAAGACCGTGTGCCTCCTTGTTTGTTCAGGTACCAGACCATGCACATGTTGTCTGACTGGACTAGGAGTGGACTGGGGAGGAAAAGAGACTAAAATGCCTGAAAGGCATATAGCACTGCACGCATCTCTAACACGTTGATGTGCAAAGACAGTTCCTGCTAGGACCAGGACCCCTGGGTTCCGTGATTCCCCAAGTGGGCCTCCCAGCCCAGACCTGAGGTGTCCACAGTTGTGGTTTGGGCCAGAGGGGGATGCTGAAAGGGAACCCCTCTGCAGAGATTGTCCAAATCCTGCCACCAGAGGAGGTCCTGCCGCTTAAGGCTGGATAGTAGAACCCTGTGATCCAGGTTGTCTGACCTCTGATCGCACTGAACCCCGAGTGTCCACTGCGTGATCTGCATGTGGAGTCTGGCACGAGAAACAGTGGGGATGGCTGCCTCCAACAGGTCTAGGAGGAGCAGAATAGATCTGGCCATAGTCCAGCAGCTGGAGGCCATTTGCCTGGCCTGTTGCTGTACTGTTTCCGCCCTGTCCAAGGTGAGGAAAGCCTGACCCTGGGCTGTGTCCAGCACTGCCTCAATAAATTGGAGGCACTGGGAAGGCATGAGATGAGACTTGGGGTAGTTCACCGTAACCCCCACTTGGCAGAACTGATCCAGGGTAGCCGACAGAGAGACTTCCTGGCTGTCCCTCAACAGAGCTGACAGAAGCCAGTCTTTGAGGTACAGAAAAATATAATGACCCTTGCATCGTAAAGCTGCTGTCACTACTGCTAGGCACTTGGCAAACACCCTTAGTGCCGAAGAAAGGCCAAAGGGGAGGGCTTTGAACTGAAAATGCTCCCCTTGGAAAGAGAACCTGAGGAAGCGGAGGTGGGCAGGGAGACAGGGATGTGCAGGTATGCATCCTGCATGTCCAGTGTGCACAGCCAGTGTCCCTGGTGTAGCAGTAGCAACAGACCTGGGAGAGTCAGCATGCGGAATCTCTTGTACTTGACATACAGATTGAGCGTGCTGAGGTCCAATACTGGCTGAAGATCTCCCATCTTTTTCGGTTCCAGGAAGAAGTGGGAATAATATCCCCTTCCTGCCTGGCTCACAGGAACAGGCTCTACTGCAGACTTTCTTAGAAGAGCTCAGATTTCCTCCCTGATGAGGGGAATGTGATCTTGTGGGCAGTGAGAGAGAGACCTGGAGGAATTCGGTGCAAAAGATGTCCACAAACATGTTATGTTGGAGAGACAAGCCAACAGCTCCGCACAAGGATGAACTCGCACAGACATACTATTAGAACAAAGAAGACTGAAAAACCAGTGGGGCACCACTTCTCCCAGCCTGACCACTTAATCTCAGATATGTCAGTAATGGTCTTTAAAGGAAATCTCAAAAACACACAACAGAGACGAGATTTTGAGATTAAACTTATTTTACGTCTTAATATGGTAGCAGATGGGATGAACGTTGATCCGGGTTTCATGGGACATTACAGAAAATGACATGCACAGACTTCTTCAGACTGGCATATTATAGGACTTCAGCATGTGTGGGATGTGGGTGCGTGTGAGTAAGTATGTGTGTGGGTATGTGTTTTGAGGTAACAACTGGTGTGGGGCTTGCTTTCACATAGAGGTAGGCCTCTATTTAGATACATGAAGTTATAGTGTGTTATTACTCTGACTTCACACACATAATGAATATTAATTCCTCCTTACTTTTTATCTTTGCCCGAGAGTGGGGTTGATTCCACTGCACCATACTCAGATTACCTAGCCTTTTACTGTACATACAGGAGCGTTATCATAGACTGTCACATATTTTTTTAATTCTGTACATACAGATCTTTTTACATTAGGGTAATATTGAAGTGATTTGTGGAAATGTAGGGATGTTAGACCTCTGGTTTTACACACATACTTTATATTTACTTCTAGTTACCTTACCCTGGGGAAGGTGGTAGTTTTATTTCATTGTAGTTCTATCCATAATCATTGGAAATGTTACAATGCAGATAGCAGTGCAGTTAAATAGTGTCACATTTTTGCTCTGTAGGTATTAGGATACATGAGCCCTTTCATTTAGGATTTCATGACAAATTGAATTCCTTTGGGGAACAATTGCAGTGACTGATGTGAATAAAGGTTCATTAGGAGAGTGTGTGTGTGTGTGTGTGTGTGTGTGTGTGTGTGTGTGTGAGAGAGAGAGAGAGAATCTCATTAAAGCTAGTTGTAACACGGCATTATTGAAAGCCGTTCCAGGGCGCCCCACGATAGGCGGGACGGCGTCACGTGGTGCAGGAGCAACACGGCATTGTGACACGATAATGCCATGTTGTTGTTGTCCGGAAGTGCGTTTCACGAGCCCAACACGACATAATGCCGTGTTGTTGTTATGTGCTGCTTCGATTTAGTGCCCAACACGGCATTATCATCTCATAATGCCGTTTTTTTCTCTGTAGTGGCACGACAGCCACTGGGCGGCAAGTAGCGCCGCCAGGGCGGCGGAAAGTAACAATAAAGTTTATAGAAATTTCCTTAGTCTCCGGTGCCTTTCTTGCCATTCACTGTCCACAATGCGCCTGCTAAACATCGACCTTCTCCGTGTCACAAGGTACATTAATCACATCAATGACTGTACGGTGATTAATGCCCGTTGGGGTTGGAACCTTGGGCTTCTCCCTCATGCAACAAGGCTCTCTAGCGGCATTAATCCACTGCAGAGCCCGCCTTCAGGTGATTAATGTTATTTATCCCCCCATTATGGGGATGTGGGTGGGTAGGGTGTATTGTTTGTGTGAAGAGGAGGAGAACAATTACATTTTTATCACTTCTGGTACATCAAGTTGTTAAATTCTCAGTATATATTGACATCTGTACAAATCAGGCTACATGGTCTTAATTCCTTGGTGGTCCTCTACTAGAGTTTTTTTGTTTGACACTAATACTATCAATTTATATTTAAATTATCATTTATAAAGCCCTGTCACTACACTAGAGGTTTTTGAAGTTATGGGGCATGATCTCTAGCTGGAGAGTACAGTTGGGTGATAGGTCCAGCTAAGTTTTACGCATCATATAGTGTGTACTGATGTTTTTAAGACAACTTCACTGGTAATTTCTTGCCTATAATGCATGCATTGAAACTTCTTGGAGTCCTAAGGCAATCTTAGTATGTCTTTAATCTGGGTGGAGGCTGCTTTTCAGTAATCACATCTTTATACACACTGTGACACCCATAGCTTGATTTAAGAGTCATCCGCTCCAGCAGTGTTATCTTATGTCAATTAAATTTATATGCAGTGGGATTCTATGTACGTGTTTTGCACCAAGCACCTTTGACCCTGGGACCCTCCTGGCTGAAGGTAATATGGTACTGTTAAACTTCTCTGACATCATCATCTGTAGTTTTCAAATGAGTATTTTAAACCAATGGGGATTTTTTTCTGTTTTTTCTGCATGACCTAGCTGTTAAAAGTATTGTTTTTTTCTAAACAACGGCCATTAGGCTTCTGAAGAAAGACTGGTTGGTCTGCAAGCTAGAGCACTTTGTTCTTGTTGTTACATCTATGCTGGTCCATTAAAAGGTATCAAATCATTTGCTTCTGGATCTGCAGGTCTCCCTATGAATTCAAGTGTGTGACCTTGAGCGACTAGCTGAAGGACTCACAAATCTAATGTGATCGCTTCCCACCTGCGCAGATGACTGGCGAATCTGACCCCTACTGGCTCCTCGGAACTAGAGGTGGGGGGCATAAGTCAAGAGGTGGAGGAAGGCTAGAGCACCACCCGAAGCTCTCTGAAACTTGGCCGGGGAAGGTAGCCAGAGAAGCTCGACATTTGCCTTGACTTGTGGGGTTGTGGCTTAGTCTGATGCCGCTGCTGGTGACAAAAGGGCTGCCTAGCCTTAGTATTAGTATGGTACAAAGACTGTACAGAGTGCAGAGTCTTGCCACTCTCTTGAAGGTCAGTCAAAAGATCCTTGATGCCCCCCTTGAAGAGCACTGAGCCTCAGAAAGGGGCATTTAGGATGGAGGACTGGACATCTGTGTAGATAAACTGCTGTTGCAGTGCTCCGAGCAGAAGCGGTGACAACATTGTAAGTCACGCGTAAAGTGTGCTGGCAGGTGATCTCGGACATCTGGGCAGTCTGCTCAATCTTGGCCTTGGTCTCGGAATCAGACAAGGCCTCAAACTGAGACTTAAGCTGCCCCAGGATAGCCTTCTGATAGCAGACCATGTGGGTGACATAGTTTAGAGCCCTCAATGCCAAAGTGGAGGATGAGTATACCTTACAACCACACTGGTCCAACTGCCATGACTCCTTATCTGGAGGAGAGGTACTCATGTGCTTAGGTGTAGTGGAGCGGTCATGGGCCACATTTATGACCACTCAGTCAGCCTTTGGATGGGTGCTGAGGTGGTCCTTGCCCTCTGGAGTATGGTACAATCTGTCCACCTTCTTAGAGACAGCGGCTACCGATGATGGCTGTTGCCAAATTGTAGTGCCTGAGTCGTCATGAGGTCCAGTCCATGGGGGATAAGGAGGGGAATCAACTCCGGCAGGTTGAGGTGCTAGCCTGATCTCCTACGCTGAGGATCCTGCTCCTCAATCTTCCAACCGATGGCCTCCTGAATCTTTTTGAGGATCTCCATGAAGGAAGGGTCCTCAAGGGGAAACTTGGGAGTCTTCTTGGGCTTAGGGTCCTCTGGGGGAGAGGATTCATAGCCTGAGGCCGAGAAAAAAGAATCTGAGTCAGGATGCGACGAAGGGCTGCTGTCCGTAGACCATGACATTTGCAGAGGGGCCTCCTTTTGAGGTTCTGCCAACCCACTTCCCCGATTCTCCACTGTGGAGAGACCCAGTGTGTGACCCAAAGTGGACGGACAAGTCTCCACTGGGGAAAGAGACCGAGGGGTGGTCGCTGGATGGACTGGCATGGAGACCGCGGCAGGTTGACGACGGTCCAGCTCTGAGACCAACTGTGTCTTGGTCTTGCTCCACCAAGACTCAAACAAAGCTTCATAATCCACCTGTGGCTGTGGAGGAGTGGGTGGAGGAAGCTGGTATACTGACGGATAGCTCGGCGTGGGGTAACCCAGCGTCGGGCACATGGGCACATTGGATAACCTGGCATTGTAATGCCCAGTGTAGGGTACCCCAGTGTCAGATACCCTGGCATGGAATAGCCCAGTGTCAGGTACCCTGGCGTCAGGTACCCCAGAAAGGGATAGCCTGGCATGGGATGGCCCAGCATTGGGTAACGTGGAGAAGGAACCTACGGCAGTGCCGAAGGACCCAGTGAAGGCCTGGATGGGATACCCAATGGCCCTGGCAAAACAGGGTCTGGTTGCGGGCCTGAGGGAGGGAGACCCGGTGTTTGCCCGGAAAGGCGGGGGGTCTCTCTGGAGTTTGAGGAGGAGCAGATGGCCCATATGGAGGAACCAGAAGCATAGGGGCAGGAGGATCCCCAGGGAGGTCTGGCATGGGAAGGTCTGGTGTTGGGCAGTCTATCACTGGCAGATCAGTAGAACCAGTGGGCGGCCACTCCTCTGACTCCAGAAGGGTAGGCGAAGCCAGAGGCTCCACCGAGGGCAGTAGAGTAGGATCCGGGGAGGGATTCCTCCCGGGGTGGCTGCGGCTTGTGCAGGCGCTGGTCAGAGAGACTGTTGGACCTCGAATCAGGGTCCAACGTGAGCGCTGGGGCTGTGACTTAACAGCGGAACCACTTGACTTAGACACGGAGGTTTTTATGGGCCTAAGAGTGGAAGGAGCCTCTGAATCCATGGAGGTGCCCGCCTGAACTGTGACCAGCACAGGTGGGGGGGAACCAAAGTCTGATGAGGAAGGGGCAGGTTTGGCTGGAGGGGCACTTCCCTTGCTGGAGGAAGGCCACTCATCAGTCTTGGACTCCGGAGAGAGCCAGGGACTGGAAGAGGACCGATCCCGGTCCTGGTGCTTCTCCTTGTCCATCTTCATCTTTTGCTTGTGGGAGCCAAAAGAACCCCCAGAGAGGATGAAGCTCATTGCATCTGCTGCAGCTCCTTTTCCATGAAAGCGAATTTTTGTTTTAAAAGATGGGCTTCCAAGGCTTGCTGATAGCATTTCCGTGTGGCCTGGTTAAACTTCTGGCAGGTCTCACAGCCCTCTGTGTTGTGGTCAGGCTCCAGGCACAGGAGACACGAAGTATGGCCGTCTTTCTCCAGGATCTGCTTGCCACAGGAGCACCTGATCTGATGCAATTCAGAAGTAGCTGGAGAAGACATGTAATCTGATGACAAAATCACTAGAATTTGAAAAGAAAATCGAAAGACATACTTACAGAAAGTGGTGGTCGACTGTAGCAGCAATCTGCGAGGTCTGATGTGCGGTCGACGTGGGAAAGAACTGGAGGGCTGGTGTGAGGACTACCCACTATATAGCGTTGGGCTGACGTTGGCCTCGTGATGCCAGGTGGGTGGTCCCCCGTCAGACACTGCTAGCTAAAGTTTTCCGTGTGGTCCTAGCACTTGGCGGCTCAGACCTATTGGTTATTGCCTACTGCAAGAGCCCCCTTGAAGTAAGATCTACTGTTACAGGTGGGTAACCTGTTTATTATGTAGTTATGTTTTCCTTCAGCTATGGATGACAGTTTATGCATTGAATGTCTAGGAAGCTTTTTTAATAAATGCAATAAAAAGCTGAAATTGCAGCACCATTCCCTCACCAAAAACACAAAAAAACAAAACAAAGTGCAACTCTTGAATAACTGACAATTTAATACATTCATTAAATTCAGATAAAACACACGTGAATGTACCAAAGCCACAGACTTTTTTTAAAAAATACAAACAAAAAAACTTTACATCCTGAGGTAGACCAGACTAGTGAAACAGAGTTCCACCCTATTTTGGTTCTAAAAACGAGACACCAATTAAGCAGCAGAATTTCGCCTCTTTCCCTAAAAATGACAAAATGTGATTGCATAAGTTACAGCCAGTGGAATTAATAGAAAATGAAATGATTTGTCCTCATATTAAAGGCTACATTTAACATGTAATTGCTCCCCCCTCAAATAAAAAACAGCAAGGTTTCCAGTTAAAATAAATTGACCTCATTTGACGCAGTCTCACATACATTGTCCTTTAGCATCAGATTTCACAAAGCAGGAGAGCGAGAGAAAGAGAGAGAATATGAATAACCCATCAGCACAAAACTGATAAGGTTCACTTTAGCAATGCAAAATAAATTTCTCTAACACAAACCGCACTACGAATTTCTTACTTTGAACTTTAGGTAACCTCAGTTTAAAACCCCTCACTACATTTCAAGTAAAATTTCCCCACTCCCCAAGCTGCATATGACATTGTAAGACTTAACACGACATAGGAGTCATTGATTCTTAGTGCAAAAGCAAACTGAGGGGCGAGACAGACGCAGCCGCCGATTTTTTTTTTTTTTTAACCCACTGTGCTCCACTCGCTCAAGTCAACATGGCACCGTTAGGCACAGCAGGGGAGCCTGCAGTGGTGGCAAAACCTGGTCTTGTCCAACAGTTCCAAGCAGCCAGGGCAGTGCTGTTTTTGCTGCAGAGACTGAGTCTTGAAAAATACATTCATGTTTTATCCAGAGATAACACACCAAGATAACCACACTATCCAAACAACATTCATCATATTCTCCAATTTAAAAAAAATGGATACAGCGGAACACAAGCCGCAGCAGAATAAAAAAAGCTATTCAAACTGAGACAATATCTGGAAAGGAAAGAAACATCATTTGTTACTATTCAAAAGCACTGCAGGGAGTCGAGGGAAGAAACTTTGGTGAGAAAGTTGCTACATTTACAGCACTGCAGTTAGCCTTCTCATTTTAATATTGCTAAGTAAACCCCTACATACTTGAAGCATGAACATAATATATTATGCTTTAATTATCTGTAAACATCTGATCGTTATCACACAATAAAGAAACCGGTCTAAAGACTATATGT
The DNA here is from genome assembly GCA_016271365.2 of Neoceratodus forsteri. NCBI lineage: Eukaryota > Metazoa > Chordata > Ceratodontiformes > Ceratodontidae > Neoceratodus > Neoceratodus forsteri. The sequence goes on along the minus strand of CM057455.1, from coordinate 1,201,633,511 downwards.
TCTGAGCAAATGCAGTTCAGGCAGTATGCCCACACTAATAAATTATAAGCTCACAGTAACTGAACACAGATAAGAACTTATTGGACCTAACTTCACCATGAATGATACATCTAGATGTGTCCCCCTCCCCCACATACACTTAATAGTCACAGCTTAGCTTTTTTTTTAACGTAGTTTGCAAATGCATTCTTTTTGGTGAAAACTGCAGAAAGAAGACTCAGTAAACAATTGATTGTTTCCACTGATTCAGAGTAATCTCTACATGAGCATAAAAGATGCTGGTGGTCTTGTGTTACATTCAACAAAGTTGACCTAAAATTACTTTAGCCAACCAGAATTACTGAAGCTTTACTGCACATACGTAGTACATGCTGCTAACATCCACAAATGAAAGTTAGGTAATTACCGTAACTGGTGATTTTTCTGAATATTTCACCATTGATTCGTCACTTATGGGTGTGGACCGAAGGCTCTAAGACCCCACGGGAGTAAAGCTTTTGCTAGGGGTCCAGCCACAGCTACTGGGCATAGTGCCTGCACACACCCCTCCCCCGGTGGTGTTGTGCACCAGCCAGTAACCATTGCTGGCTTACTCCCTAATCTCAGTTCTGTCTGCCAGGAGAGAAACAAAGTCGAGAAGAAAATAAGACAGGAAGCTAAGAATTTTCCTGGCATAAAGGGATAGGGAAAGGATACAGGAAATATAAATAAACAACAAAATAAAACCTGACAACCAACCTCTGAATAAAGGAAAAAGGGCAACTAGGTGGTCTGAAGGGAAGGGGAAACTGTTTAACCAGGAAAGGCACACTAAGCCGAAGCTTGTTTCCAGGTGCGACCTGGGAGCACAAGAAAGTTAAGTGACTTGCTCAGGTTCATACCATATGCAAGTGGGAGCTGTGGGATTCAAACCCTGGCCTCCAGGTTTGCAGCTCAGTGCTCTTTACCACTACACTATACTGCCTCCCAGTAGTTCTGTACGGAACTACAGCCTCACAGCACTAGCCAAACAGGAGATGGACAGTGCTCTTAAAAGGATGCAGCCCTGACGCATGTGGTTCTAGCAGAAAAGCAAGAGGGGATGCCCAGAACTGGGACCCCCTTGCACATGAGATGTCACAGTGTACCAAACAGGCATGACTCACATAGACTCCAGGCAAAAACAAACCTCATGCTGTCTGAATAGACTGAAAAGCTAGTCAAAATAGGTCCCCTTAGGCCGAACAGCTCAAAGGAGTCGAAATGTGTTCACCTACCCAGCCACCTTTTAAGGCAGTGGGCTAATAGCCCAGCTGGCATAAGACAAGAAAAAGGGCATGCCAACCAAAAGGACAGTCTGGCACAGCCAGAAGGAAAAATATCAGAGATAATGATGCTCTTCTCCTGCAACAACAGGGGACAGACCTTGTGTAAGAGCCAGTGTACTTGATCCAATCCAGTGCACAGCACTCTTGCAAAGATAGTGCAACTGCCAAGTGAAGTAGACTGGATAGTGCCCAGAGGAACAGAGTGCATTTAGCAATTAATAGAAATATACCCTGGGCAGGGAGAAGGACAAGAAAGAAAAAGAAGAAAGGGGGCTGCTTTCTCTCACTTTTTTTTTTTGGCTGGCATGAGGGCTCTAAAAGGAACCCTCGCCCCAGTTTTGAGGGGGCATGGGGGGCCCTAAAAGGAACCCTCAGCCCATTTCTGAGGGTTATATTCTTTTTGTTTTGTGGGAGTGGAAACCCAGCAATGCATCCCAACTCCCCCCTTTTTCTTTTTTAAACATCTACTCCATAGGGAGTACAACTGGGAAGATGACATGCACTGTCAGGGTGAGATGCCCTGAGGCCCTGGCTCTGCTAAAGCAGGGGATGATGGACAGATGTGGTAATCCATGGTGAAGATATTCTGGGAGATCAACAGTTACGGTAAGTATGCAACTTTCATATCTTCCAAGAATCAGTCTTCACCATTGATTCCCACTTATGGGTCTGACTACCAAGCTTCCCTTGTCAGAGGAGGGAGCTGGCTTACCCGAGGTCAGCTTTCTGCATGGGGGAGAAAACCTGACGACAGGGGCTCCTTATAGATCTGGTGAGACCTGAGACTGGTTAGGGCCTGGTGGCAGCTCCTGTGGCACAGAAGCAGAAGGGTTCCCTGACAGTTCCCACTGAACCCTAGTGGAGAAGAAATGAGCCCCTGGAGGTGTGAGTTAGGCACCTTATGCCAGATCAAAGGTGCCAGTCTGGAGAGCTAAAGCCATGCCGTCTGACTAATGCAGACTGCAGGTTCTTACCAGTCTGGAAAGTCACCTCTCCATAGGCAATGGTTACAGGTCATCATATGTGTGTGATGTGCAGAGATGCAAATGAGGGCACAGGCCAAGGTGAAAACCTTCCTCCCCAGAGCATCCATGTGAGTGAAATCTGTATCTGGGATTCAGTCACATGCAAGGCTCAGAGGCCCTGATGGTACTTGAAGCCCAGAAGTGGGGTGAAGTACCTCACTTGCAGACCTTGTGGGTGTGTGACACCACGTGAGGAGGTTTCTGGGGATGTCAGACAGTGCCCTAGATGCTCCTCCATGGCCCTACACCAAGGAAGAACGACAACAGTGTTGATGTTGGGGATTTCAAGAAGTCCCAATGGCAAGGCTACTAGATTGCACCAGGAGAAAGGACTGCTGTGTGACTGAACTTCTCTGCTGGAACTAAAGTAGAAAAACTTTTGTATTTGACCTTTAATTTAGGGTAAAAAAACTAACATACAAAAAAAAAGTGTGTGTTTGGGTTAACTGAACTGAATGGGTATCTGAAGAGTTATCTAGATGTAAATCTCAGGTGACTGAAAGGACTTAACTGCTGTGAGGTTTAAATTACTTGTAGAAAGATCTGGTAAGTAGGGGGAGTGGCTTAGCTAGAAGGAAGCTACATTTAAAGACTACCTTAGAAAGATTCTGCTAATAGCTTGGCAGAAGACACCAGGAGAAAGGACTGCTGTGTGACTGAACTTCTCTGCTGGGACTATATTGCCTTCCTCCCCTCCACCCCAAACTAGCTCTATTTTTATAGGCGCAGGATATTTGACTGACAACAGGAACTTCCTGTTTAGGGGCAGGAAGTGAGTGATCACAGAACCACCAAGGACCCACCATCCTAGAAGGGCAAGAGTAGCTCTCCAGCCCCCTCTAGCTGCTGGAGGTCTGCCTCTGAGCAAGTAAGTGGTCTACTGAGAAATATAGGATATTCTTGTCTCAGAACAGGACAATCAGGATCTAAAGGGCACAGGCAGAAAGTAAGGAGAGAGAGAGAGAAAAAAACAGAGGAAAGAGTAAGGATTGCAAACAGTTAAGGGGCCAGAGATAAGACATGATTGGAGTGGTGCAGTGCAGTGACTGTGGAGCAGCAGTCTTCCAGGAGATGTTCTGGTGGATGCGGTGTTGTCCCATCTGCAGGCACCTCTCTGGGCTGAGGGAGGAGGTTGCTCATCTCCAGGCTGAGTTGGCCAGGATTTGTGGGACCTCCTCTTCCATCCAGGGACCACCAGTGCCACTGCCGTTGCCTCAGAAGTTGCTAAGAAAGAGGAGCAGTTGGACCACAGTGGGCTCAGGGAGGGTGAGGGTGGGTGGAACAGAGCACATCCCTCACGTTGTACCTCTCCAATTCCTGTGCCATTCTGGCAAAGTATGGTTTCCTCTATGAGGCACCCACAGTGGAGACCAAGGAGGATGCTGGGAACCTCCATAAGGAGACCCACAGGAGGATGGCAGGGGACCCTGCAGGGAAGGAAACAACTCCTGGTGGGGACCTCCTATTAGGAAGGTGGAACTGGGCGAGGAAGGAGAGGAGGAGCCTGTCTGGCCATGCTTGCAGGGACAGGAGCGAATCCCCAGGATTGCCGGAGCAGCTGCACAGGGAGGGATGGATGTCATTGTCCACCCAGGGACAAATGACCTGGCTAAGAAAGGGATTAGAGAAGTGCAGGAAGAGTTTTGGAATTGGGGAGGGCCTTGGTCAAGTAACACGCATACGGTAGCGCTACTAGGTGCTACCATCTATGGAGAGGCTAGGGTGTTCCGCACCATGGGATTCAATCAGTGGCTGGAAAAACTGGTGTGGAGCCTTGTGGGATTTAGCTTCATTGGGGACTGGGGTCCATCTGGAGTGATGCAAGCCTATACTGGCATGATGGGCTGCATCTGTCTGGGAGGAACCAGGATCCTAGGTGATGGGTTTAAATGCTTAGTGTGGCAGAAGCTTTTAAACTAGCCAAGGGGAGGCACTGGAAAGGAGCAGGAAAATCCTGGCCCCCAATAATCACGGTAGTAAGTGGGCAAACACCAACATAGAGGTGTCGATAGGGAGAAGGGCAGGGTAAATGGAGAAAGTGACAAAGGCAAGGACAGGGATGGGGCAAAAGGGAGTAAGGCCATCAGGAAATGGAGGGTAATGAGTACCAATGCCCGTAGTCTGGGCAACAAGCTCCCTGAGCTGATGGCCTTAATGGAAGAGGGATGCCTGGATATCGTAGCAGTCACAGAAACATGGAACACAGAGAATCATGACTGGGATGTTAACATACCAGGGTACATAACCTACAGGAGAGACAGGCAGGGGAGAAGAGGGGGAGGTGTAGCTCTCTATGTAAAGGAAGGGATAAAAGCAACTGAACAAAAGAGTAAACAGGGAGGAGAGGAGGCACTGTGGGTCACTTTGGAGACTGGAAAGGGCACCACAATCCGCACAGGGGTTGTGTACAGACCCCCATGTCAGGGGGAAGGAATGGACAAGGATATGATAGAAGGCATTCTTAGAATGGTAGAGAAAGGGGAGATACTGTTGATGGGAGACCTGAATATGCCAGATGTTAACTGGAGACATTTGCTGCAGCCACATCCAAGAGCAGGGCCATTCTTGATGCCCTACAGGTGGCAGGCATTAGACAGTTAGTTTGGAACCCACTCGTGAGGGGAGCAATCTTAGACCTCGTACTCTCAATAGGGGCAGTGAGAGGATCTCAGATAAGTGGGTTGTGCATCTGAGAGCAAGTGACCATCAAACAGTGTGGTTCCACGTTAAACTCGATACAGAGTCAAGCCATACAAAAGTGAAGGTACTGGACTTTAGGAGGGCTGACTTTGTAAGATGGGAGAGTGCCTCAGAAAAGCACTAGCAAACAGGCTAGAAGGAGGTGTGGAGCAACAATGGGGAATTATCAAAACTGCCATCAGAGGCAACAAGCCTTTGTGAAGCAAATAAACAAATCAAAATGAAAGAAAAGCCACTATGGTTCTCAAAAGGAGGTGGCTGTGAAAGTCAGAAGAAAGATAGCATTCCGAGTATAAGGAAACACAGAAGGAGCAGGACAGAGAAGCTGTACCAGTTAAGGCAGAAGGAAGCAGGGAGGGAAGTCAGAATAGCAAGGCCCAAACTGAGGAAAAGATAGCCAACTCAGTTAAGAAGGGGATAAAACCTTTATAGGTACATCAGCGTAGCAGAAAGACAAAGGGAGGGATAGTGAGGCTGAATAGAATGAACGGTGGGTGGGCAGAGGGGACAGTAAAAAGCAGGAATACTGAACGAATATTTCCGGCCAGTATTCACAAAAGAGGAGGGGAAGTGCCTAATCCAATTAACAGAAGCACTTGATAGGGGGTCGATCCCAGTCCTTTCACAGAAGAAAGGGTTCTGCAAGAACTCCTAAAACTGAAGGTGGACAAAGCTATGGGTCCTGATGGAATTCACCCCAGAATTCTAAAAGAATTAAGGAGGAACTAGTGAAACCACTGGCTACTCTTTTAATAAATCATGGGAGGATGGTGTGGTACCGAGGACTGAAGGAAGGCAGATGTGATTCCCCTTCACAAAGTGGTCCAAGACAGAGGCAGGAAACTACAGACCTGTCAGTCTGACCTCTGTGGTAGGGAAAGTGATGGAGTCACTTCTGAAGAGAAAGAATAGTCGAGTACCTAGAGGCCAGTGGAGCACAGGACCCAAGGCAGCATGGGTTCTACGCGGAAGGTCATGTCAGAAGAATCTAATAGATTTCTTTGACTGGGTGACCAAAGTAGTAGACCAGGGAGGGGCTGTGGACATGGCCTACCTAGACTTTAGCAAGGCATTTGGACACAGTCCCACACAAAAAGATTAATAGTCAAATTAACCAGCCTGGGAGTGGGACCCTGTGTGGTAGCCTGGGTAAAACATTGGCTGGACAACAGGACACAGAAGGTAATTGTAAATGGAGTCCATTCTGAAGAAAGGGGGGTTACTAGTGGGGTACCGCAGAGTTCAGTATTGGGTCCAGTCCTTTTTAATGTCTTCATCAGTGACATTGCAGAGGGACTGGAAGGAAAAGTATGCCTTTTTGCAGATGACACAAAGATCTGCAACAGGGTTGATACACAAGGAGGCGTGGAAAGGATGAAAAGGGACATGGCAAGGTTGGAGGAATGGTCTGAAGTATGGCAACTAGGATTCAATGCAAAGAAGTGCAAAATAATGCACCTGGGAAACAAGAACCCAGGGGAAGAATACACAATGGGTGGGGAGGTAGTAACAACAACAAAAAAAGAAAAGGGACCTGGGGGTAATCATATCAGATGACCTTAAGGTTAGCAAGCAATGTGAGAAGGCAGTAGGGAGGGCTGGGGGTATACTGGGATGTATAGGGAGAGGCATCAGCAGCAGAAAACAGGAAGTTGTTATCCCTCTGTACAGGTAGTTGGTGAGACCCCATCTGGAGTACTGTGTCCAGTTCTGGAGACCCCATCTCCACAAGGACATAGACAGGATAGAGGCAGTCCAGAGGAGGGCAACTAAAATGGTGCAGGGTCTGCAAGAGAAACCGTATGAGGAGAGACTAAAGGAGCTTAATATGTATACCCTGAGGAAAGAAGGAGAGGGGACATGATAGAAACTTTAAGTACCTCAGTGGAATCAACAAAGTCCAAGAGGCAGCATCTTTCAGAAAAAGAGACTTGCAAGAACAAGGGACACAATTTAAAGATAGAAGGAGGGGTTCAGGTGCAATGTGAGGAAGTATTATTTCACAGAGAGGGTAGTGGATGCATGGAACAGCCTTCCTGAGGAGGTTGTGGGGTCTAAAACTGTGGGGGGGAATTCAAGAATGCATGGAACAGACATAAGGCAATTCTTGTGGGAGGTAGGAAGAAATAGGCTGTTGGTTAACTAGGATCTGCGGCCTATCCTGTAGGTAGGGAAATGGGCAGACTAGATGGGCCTAGCGGTCCTTATCTGCCGTCAAAGTCTATGTTTCTATGTATAGTCTTCTAGGTCGAGTCCCTGGATCACCATCACCAGGAATTGCTGGTGCAGGGCATAGTCAGCAGTAGAAAGGAGATGGACAGATGATTCGGTGTCCTCACTGGAGGATGTCAATGAAGACAAGGTGCCACCTCCTGACATGGTCGGCACCGGAAAAAAAGGGCCTGAACTGGGCCCTGTCTGACTCCCTATACCAATCATCTAAGGCACCGAACCATGCCCAGTGTTGTTTCCACATTAAGAGGAACTTGAGGCTGGGCCTGCCAGTGGCACTGAGGGTTGAGTTGCTGGATGCCACACACTGCACCATGCCGGCGACCTGTGTTCGGGACCAAGCACGGGCGGCCTGGGGCCGGCAGGGGAGGGAGAGGATCGAGCGTCCAACGACTGCTCTCCTCTCCCAGGGATGGGGGTATGTTGTCCCGCTCCTTGACTGCCTCCCGGTGGAGGATGGGGGGTAGTGCCAGAGCTAAAGAGATGAGTAGCATGGCATTGTGACACGCACATGCCATTCACGGCTGCGAGGCACCAAGTAAAGCATGACAACATGGCTGCCAGCTCTATGCAAGCCCCTCCAGTACTCCAGCGCTGCTGGCTCAGGAACACCCAGGCCTGCTCTGGATATGTACTTGGGTGGGGAGAGGGTCCTGCTCCTTCCCACCACCTGGGGGTAATCCGGGGATACAGGCATGGGGACACTGGGAGTGAAGCAGCGAATGGAGACTGGATGAGTACAAATGCTTGCTGGCAGGCCGAGGAGGATAAACACAATATATATATAAAAAAAAAAGAGGCCCTTGAGGCCCATCAATGAGGACATTCCTTCTACTAATTGACGAGGCCCTTCTAGAAGGGTCTGAGACTCCAGGCGACTGGAGCTTCATCCTGGGCTGTGGAACTGCATAGAGGCCTCACCTGAGTGCAGGGCCTAACACAGTCATCTGAAGGGTGTCTTCCTACTTTTAAGGAGTGATTCAATTGGCCCCCATGGGAAGGGAGTGGAACTGTACAGATCCCAGGGGGCAAACCCAATCCTCACTGATGGTGGTGATGTCCCAACAGCTCTGAAAAAACTCCATATTTGGGCAGCCATCCAACCCTGAGTCGGTGTCACCTCTGGCACCAGGCACGGGGTCGATGACAGCTTTGAAGACAGAGCCATCCTTGTCACCATGGCCAGCTACGCCCTCGACACCGTGCTCAGAGCCATGACCCTCACTGGTGTCAGGGACAACCTCCGAGACAACATCGTCATCAGCACCTTGCCCAGCGCCAGACCCAGGACTGGCACCATGGCTATCACTGCCTCTGTCACTGTTTCCGGAGTCGCCAACCTCCTCAGTGTCACTAGTGACACCATGGACAATGACAGTCTCTGAACTGGCAACAGTGCGGACAACTGCCTCAGTGCCAGTCCCTCTACTGACACCAAGAACAGTGTCAGGAGGTGCCCTGCATCATCACTGCGAATGGCGACATGACCATGGATGATGCCAGAGGACACCAAGGTGTGCACCAGTGTAGACTGAACATATAGACATGGACTCGCCGCTGGGGACTTCTGCTGCTCAGGGCAGGCAGACTGTGGAGGTTTCACCCAGAAGGAGTCTACTGTCCACCAGACCCATCCACCAGAGTCTCTGACTCCTCAGTGGGGTGAGGTTGAGGAGAACTCTGTACTTTCACAGAACCAGAGGTCCCAGGAAGAGGCACAGGGAAAGGCCCAATGACCTGTTCTTGGATGCACACATGCAATGCCTGCCTCAGAAGGTGGGGATCGGATGACCCCACCTCAGCATGTGGCACTTGGGGGTATGGTGGCCCTTAGAGAAGCAGGTATTGGATGCATCCATGTCATGCTCTTGTCCAAGACAGGCCGTACAGGTCTGATGCTGGTCTGAAACGGCCATAGTTTTTCCACAGGGTCGGCGACGCATACTGGGACACTGTTGAACTTTCATCGACAACCTGGCTTCTTTTTTATCAGACTTCAGCATCGTGGCAACATGGCAAATAAAGAGAAAATCATGGTGAAGCAGACAGAATAAGTGGTGACAATGCAAACTGAAGCACTCTGCCCCCATGGTGGGCACTGGATGGCAGAAAGAACAGAAATGAGGTTAGTGAGGCAGCTGGCAATGGTTATTGGCTGGCACCACTTGAGGGGGGGTTGCGCATGTGCCATGCTAAGTAACTGTGACCTGTTCTCTGGCAAAAGCTTTACTCCTCCAGGGTCCTAATGCCTCTGGCCCAGACTCATAAATGGGAGTCAATGGTGAAGAATGATTCTTGGAAGATCGGGTTGTTTTAAATCACTGCACTACCTGACAAGAATGATAGCTGAGAAGTAACAGTAAAGTAGCAGATTCAGACCTAACCAAAAAGAAATCAATAAATTGCAGCTGGCATCTGCAGAATTCAGTTACACAACAATTCACAAAAGGTGTGATTTCAGGCCAGTTGGTGCTTTATTATTGGCAACATCTGCATGACAGCTGGAGCTTTGTCCTTTCCAATTCCCTTACAGCTGAGGCTTATTCAGGCACTAAAGTCACAATGCTTGCTTAGGACATCAGCTTCAGAACAAGCCTCAGCTCTAGATGAGCTGGAAAGGACAACACCTCTGCTTTCATGTAAAAACCCTTTAGTAATGAAGAATTGAAGGGCTTGAAATGACCAATGCAGAGGAGTTCTACTGATGTCAACTGCAATTTGCTGGAAATTAGACCCATCTTTAAACTGGGTCACTCGCTGTGTGTAATCTTGTACTAGTGGGTGGCTAATCTCTTACAGTTTTCTAAAAGGTGACAGCAAGTGTGTGATGAACCTTTAGATTATGTAGCTGGCACTGTGTAATTAGGTCTGCAGGTAGTGATGCAGACAGATGCAATAAAGTGAGGAGCTGAGTGCAACGTACAGTGAGAAACCATGATTTAAAAATGCTCCTGAGGACAGTGGCCTGGCACAACTGAGTGGTTTTAGGACAACTGGAATCATCTAACCAAACACATCATGAAATTGTAATATAAAACTGTGCAGTGAAAACAGTGCTTGCAGTTTTCTTTTTACATTACAACAGGCACTGCAATGCACTCTGGCTAGGCAAATCCATTCATTAACTTCTGTGTTCGGAAAGGAAAAGTCAGGCTTAGAGATGAGATGCTGACCGATCTCAGGTTGTTCACTGCCTCAGTGAGGCTACCACATGCACCCAAGTATTCCAGGGGTGTAAGGAAAAGAACAGATATGTAGGAACATACCATAACAGTATATCTTTGAGAGAGTCTCTTTCATTAGGTCACGCCTCTAGAGCTAGTACCGCATCAACGCTAGGACTTCAAAGAAACTTGCCAGCTGGGGCCGCCCATGGTGACGTCACACATCAGTGTCCATGTAAGGTGTGGGCGGCCCCCATTCTCCTCAGGTCCCCACCAGAGATGAAGCTCAGAGGACTGAAGTCTGGGAAACCAGGAGATCATGCCAGCACTCCGCATACCAGGTGATGGAGGGTGCCCACAAGAGAAGGAAGCAGATACACAGAACAGAACAAAGGCCCAGTCCAAAAGGGGATGGAGGTCAGGATGGCATGACCTGAAGAAAGAGACTCTCTCGAAGATCTACTGTTACAGTAAGTTCCTACATAGTTGTTCTATCTTCTTCAAGGATATCTCTTTCATCAAGTCACATCTATAGAACGAGTCCCAAGCAGTACCAGCAGGGAGCAATCTGGGCAGATGGCTAAAAACGGTTGACAGAAGAAGGTCCCCAAGACAGAGGCAAAGAAGGTCCAGCTCCCAAAAGAAAGTACAGTTATGCAAGAACTTACCGTAACAGTAGATCTTCGAGAGAATCTCTTTCATCAGGCCACACCTATGGAACTACAGCTGCCAGGCGCTAGGACCATAGGGAAACTTTTTTGCTAGCAGTCTTCCAGGGGCACTCATGACGATGTTGTACATCAATGTCCTCAGCATATAACTGTGGGTGGCCAAACCTCTGATAGAGGACCCCCGAGAAGATCTGCTTGTCCGGGAGGAGGAGGGGAAACCCCTTGACAGCGTCTCACTCCAGTTCAGCTCATGAGCTCTCCGCACCTGAAACTTCTATCCCATAACATAAATGGCTTAACCTCTCCAGTCAGGAGATCCAGAGTCCTAGCATACTTGAGGAAGAGTGAATTTGATTTAATCTACCTACAAGAAACCCATCTAAATTCTACAGAACATGCCAAGCTGGCATGGCTAAGTCGTAGTGAGGTTTTTTACTTATCTAGCGGTAGAGGCAGATGTAGAGGAGTGGCAATTATAATACCCCCACACACACCCTTTAATCTGGGACTGCATTGGGCTGACTCTGAAGGTAGACTTGTTATCGTACAGGGCACAATTGGTGCCAAGCAAGTTACCCTGGTGAATGCGTATTTTCCCCAGGGTCTCCCAGTCTCTCAACTGAAAACACTCCTGGATAAAATAGTTCAAATGACCAGAGGGATCCTTCAGTTGGCAGGAGATTTTAATCTCCTTCCAGACACTATTTTGGACTCCTCCAATCCACGTCTCCCAAGGCAAACAACTAACCAAAAACTCTTCAAGAGATTTACACAGGAGGTGGGCTGGTGCAATGTTTGGCGCCATGCACATCCTCAAGCGCGAAACTATTCCCATTATTCCTCAGTACACCGTATGTATTCATGCATAGACCAAACCTACACCCAAATTGAAAACCTAAGCACATTACAGGATGCACGGATGGGTGACATAACCCTTTCCGATCATGCCCCCTTAGTTACCACCTGGGACATGGGTTTACAACCCAAAAATACCCGATGGAAACTCAACCCTTATTACCTCCGGTCCAAGCAATTCCAAGAATACCTTCTAGACAAAATTAAGGAAATTGTAGGAAATAACCCCCCAGAAGAATCAACCCCTACAATACACTGGGACACAGTGAAATCTGTCCTCCGTGGGCATATAATTCAGCAGACAGTGGAACTAAACAAAGAAAGAAGGGAGCAGAAGACCAAATTAGAAGACACATTACACTTTTTGCAAATGGCTCACAAATGGGGATACTTCGGTTTTCCCTCAACTACAACAAACCAAGTCAGACCTTGATCGCTTAGCCTTATAACAAACAGAGATCGCCTTAACCTTCTTAAGACAAAGATATTACGAAGTAGGGCCTAGAGCAACAAGGTTATTAGCCTATCAGATTTGAAAACAGAAGAAGTCCTCAGTTATAACTACTATCAGACACCCTTCACATAGCCAACTGTTAACTAAGTTGCACAACATAACAGAGGCATTCACTTCATACTACTCCACTTTATATACCCCAGAACAAACCCCTACTGCCCAGCAAATAGGTCACTATCTCCACCCTATTAACATGCCTAAACTCTCGGACACCCAGAGGGAAACCCTAACCACTCCGATAGAAATTGAGCTGACCACTGCCTTAGACAGAGCGAAAACCCTTAAGGCCCCTGGACCAGGTGTGTATGGAATTGAATTTTACAAGGTAACAAGATCCCAGGTTCATCATAAACTTCTGAGGCTTTTCAATTCTATCCTGGAGGGAGACTTGCCCCCACCCTCATGGTCGTATGCGACCATTTCAGTTATCTCTAAACCAGGAACCCCCCCCAACTCTGCGGTTCCTATAGACCAATCTCGGTTCTAAATACTGACTACAAACCATTTATGTCCATCCTAGCCCACCACCTAGCTGCTTTTCTCCCCAAGCTTATAGATAGGGATCAAACTGGCTTTGTGAGAACTCGATCCACCACTGATAATATTAAGCGCACCCTCTATTTGTCCCATAAGATGTACTCTACTAACACCCCCTCAGTCTTAATCAGTCTTGATGCCAAAAAGGCATTCGATAGAGTGGTTTGGCCATTCCTATACCAGGTTCTCCACAAAACTGGGATCCCACAGACCCTAATTAGGGTAATTCAAAATATATATGTGACCCCCCAGGCCTGTGTGAAGATAGATGGACACCATTCTAGGTATTTCCGGTTGGGCAGAGGGACCAGGCAAGGCTGTCCCCTCTCCCCGCTCTTATTCGCTTTATTTATCGAACCCTTCGCACAGTGTATTCGGGACTCACAGTGCCTCATTGGAGTTTACTCTGGGAGGCATGGAGCACTGAGTTGCGTTATATGCAGATGATGTGCTACTTTACCTCCAGAACCCGGAAAAATCACTCCCAACAATAAGGCGGCTCTTGGACGAGTTTGGACAGGTATCTGGATACAAGCATAACCTTTCCAAGACTGAGATTCTCACATTCCACTACTCCCTGTTCCCCAACATACAAAACATATTTCCCTGCAACTGGTCCCTGACTAAATTGAAATACCTATGTATCCAATTATCCCAATCCCCAGCAGACTACTATAAAAATAATTATGCCTCTTTCAACTTAAAACTGACATGGCCACATGGAACACACTACCACTAAGACTTTCCAGAAGAACAGAGCTAGTCAGAATGGTAGTCCTCCCCAGGGCCCTTTATCTATTCCAGAAAGTCCCCATTCCCCTTACAGACAAAACATTCCAGACATGGAATCGCTCCATCTCAAGATTCATGTGGGCAGGGCAGAGACCTAGAGTTCGTCTTAAGGTGCTCACTCTCCCAAGATCGGAAGGGGGGCTTTCACTTCCCGACCTATGGCTATACCATAATTCAGCACTGGTTACACATTTGATGGCGAGGCAGAATGGCATAACTAGCCCACACTGGGCAGAAATTGAAATGTCTCTTATTAATAACAGGGACTATTTTGGGAAAATATATGGGCAACACAACTAACCTCTCCCTTCCAACCTCACAAACTCATGGATAATTCACTATCTAAATGCTTGGAGAATTACAAGGAGCTCACAGCATCTAGAACATTTTATACCCCTTACATGCCCCATATCAAGCCTAAACCAGTTCATCCCTAACATAATGGATCATGGGTTCTTAGTGTGGGAAAGACTAGGCTTACTATATCTCTCACAGGTCACAACTCAGGGGAAAGTACGGTCCTTTATTGAAATTCAAACCCAATACAATTTACCCCACAGGGACTTCTCTAGATATTTACAGCTATGCCATTATTATGATTACTTGCCTCTCCCAACTCGAATGCCTGCACAGGTACCCCCCTTGACCAGCCTTTAAATCCAATTGAATAACTCTCACGAGCAGAGACACATGCTTTCAGCATATTACCACTCCTAGAAAACTAAACAGCTAACCATTACTGATAATATAAGACTCCAATGGCAAGAGGAGCTAGAACATCCTATTACTCCTGAGGAATGGCAGAAAGCATGCCAATATGTCTCTAAGGTAAACAGCTCCCATCAGTGGCATGAATACACATGGAAAAACTTTATTAGATATATCAGAACTCCTATAATTACCAGTCACTATACCCATTCCAGCTCAGCAGCCTCCTGGCGTCAGTGCAGAGAGGTCAGAGTGACCCATACACATATTATGTAGACCTGCCCTTTATAATAGCTCTCCAGGCTAACCTGCCGGAACTCTTTGGTCCACAAATTCAATTAACTGGAGAAATGTATCTTTTACTGTTAATTCCTAGGGAACTCAGAAAATCCTCCATTAAATACCTTCTCCACCACCTTCTTACGGCAGCCAAAAAGGCCATTACAAAGGTACGGTTAACCATAAAAATCCCAACTATTCAAGATTGGTGGCAGATAACTAAACAGATATACTTCATGGAACGGATAACTCATAACCTAAATGATCAAGTAGATCAATTTAATTCCAGGTGGACCCGATGGCAGCTATATTACATGCTGCAAGATAGCTCCTTTGTCCCATAAGTCCCACTACTGGGGAAAAGAGACTCTTAAGATAGCTATAGTTACACATGGTCCTTTCTAGATCCTTACATCTGATTGCCCACCCACTACCTCCTCCCTAACCCTGCTTCACCATCATAAATAACCCCTTTCCCCACTTTCTCCTCTTGCAAAAAAATGGGTTGAAGCGCTGCAGGGACCCCTGCAAATTACCTTCCCATCATACCCCCTCCGCCATTCCCTCTCCCTTAAGTGGAATGATTGATGGGAAATAGGATAATTCTTCACATGTAAGAATGTAGACTGTGATACTAATTGATAGGAAACCTCATTTTAAGCTGCAGATCAAATGATCTTTTCTATTCAATATTAATTGCCATAGATAGATCTTTCATAATGAGCATAGAGTATTTCGACCCCTTTTTTTATCTAAATTACTAAAGCTAATTAAATAGAGGCTTCTGTCATGAAGCTATAAACTTACTGTATAAATGCTTTCTGGAATTGATTCCATTATATGTAAAATCTGGATACAGTAAACAGTCTGATGTGTCTACTATGTATGCTGAAAACTTAATAAAAATGAAATTATAAAAAAAAAAAAAATGAGGGTGGCCCTGTGCCCTCAATTCTCCCACCAGACACCATATACAGAGGAGCTCCTCCTGGGGAACCAGGAGAGCTAGAGGTTACCCCCACTAAGCAAGGTGAAACATAAGGTGGACCATCCTAGAGCACAACAGAGAGAGAGAGAGAGAGAGAGAAAAAGAAAGAGACAGAGAGAGAGAGGAATGGAGAAGCCCTGAGGCCAAGGGGGACAGAGGATGGGACAGCATGGCCTGACGAGAGATTCTCTCGAATATCTACTATTATGGTAAGTTCTTACATAACTGTACCATCTTCTTCGAGGATATTTTTTTCATCAGGCTACACCTACGGAACGAGTTTCAAGCAGTACTGACAAGAGAGACAGTCCGAGTGGGTGGAGGCTATAGGCCTAAGACAGGAGGCCTTGGAGCACAGCCAGGCCGAAACCTGCCCTCCTTCTAGAGGCAATGTCCAGGCTGTAGTGTTTAGTGAAAGAGTGGACAGTACTGCAAGACAACACTAAACAAAAATGGCATGCACAGCCAGAGTCCAGGCAGGGTGCAGTTCATGGGCTGCTGACCCCGAACAGGCTATCACTGACACAATAAAGAACTGCACTCCAAACCCGGCACTGCTATTGCAGATTATGCATTTATTAAGCACACTTTCAAAAATGACAAACCATAATGGAAGGCAGCACCAGCCGAGGTTTCTGGTTGGAGTTGCCTTCATTATGGTTAGTCATTTTTGAAAGTGTGCTTAATAAATGTATGATCTGTAGTAGTAATGCTAGCTTTGGACTGCAGTTCTTTATTGTGATATTGATGGACAGTACTCCAGGTTACAGCCGCACAAGATCTGCAGCTGACACATTCCGTAAACAGGCAACAGTGGTGGACATCCCTCTGGTGAAGTGGCCACAAACAACCCCATGAAGTTTCCTACAGTACTCCCTATAAAAAAACGTAATACAGTTGGCCAACCACTTGTACAGGCACCATTTAGAAATTGGTGCACCCTCTTTCCCAGGGGTGAAGGAAAGAAACAGCTGTGAGGACTTTCTGCAGTCCTTCATGTGATGAACATAGTATCTGAGCATATATCTGAAGTATGGAGCAATGCTTCCCCTGGATTGGCATGCTCTGGAGAATAAAAAGGCAGGTGGGTGGTTGATTCAGGTTAAAATTAGACACCAACTTTGGCAAAAACTTCGGGTTGGTACACAAAGACATCCTGCCTTTGTGGAAAAACAAATCATGAGGCTCACAAATAAGGCCCTGGAGCTTGGAGATCCTTTGAGCAGAAGTAAAGCAACTAAAAATATCGTTTTCCACGACAAAAAGCGTAGCACGCAAGTCTTCAGCCGGCTCAAACAGGGCCAAAATAAGCTCCTCTAAAACAAAATTCGAGTCCCAAGCCCGGACTGGATTGTGGATGGGAGGCTTTAATTGAAGAATGCCTCTCAAGAATGTATGGGACACTTCCAGTTGTGCCACCGTACGGCCATCTACGGGCACATGGAAAGCTGAAATGGCTGCCAGATGCACCTTAATGGAAGAGTATTGCAGTCCAGCATCTGAAAGAGGCAGCAAGTACTCCAGAATCTGATTCACTGGACAAGTGAAGGGAAGCAGCCCACAGAACAAAGTGCTTTCACTTCATGGAGTTGGTGGCCCTGGTGGAGGGTTTTCTCGTAGCCACCAGAACATCACCCACCTTTTGAAACAACCCAAATCTAGCCATGGCTGTCTTCAGGAGCCAGGCATGAAGATGGAGTAACCTGAGGTCTGGATGGACCAAGGTGCCCTGCTCCTGTGAGAGCAAGCATTTGCACAGGGGCAGGTGTACTGTAGGTTCCACCAGCAATTGCTGCAGTAAGGGGAACCAGATCTGATAAGGCCAGAAGGAAGCAATGAGTATCAGAGTCGTTCCTTCCATTTAAAGCTTGATCAGCACCCACTGAATCAGAAGGAAGGGAGGAAAGCATACAGGAACCTCATTTTCCAAGAGAGGGACAACGCATCTTGCCAGAAAACTTCAGGCCCTGGTGCGAGCGAGCGAGCGAGCAGAAAAGCAGCAGTTTTGTGTTGAGTGGGGACTCAAATAGATCCAACTCTGGGTGACCCCACCAGTCGAACAGGTCTTCCACTACCGAGGTCAGCAGCTCCCACTTGTGCATTCTGGACTGCGACCTGCTTAACTTGTCCACTCAGACATCTTGGACGCCTGGAACATGGATGGCCTAAAGTTCTGAACTGTGTTCTAGAGCTCAGTACCAAAAGCTCATCGCTTCTCTACACTGGGGGCATGAGTGAGTCCCACCTGCTTGTTATATGTAGTGTACCACACTGATGCTGTCCGTCTTACACAGCAGAAGCCCTGGAGACAGGTGGGTCTGCAAGGCTTGCAGAGCATACAGAATGGCCCTCATCTCTAAGATGTTTATGTGGAGGGAACTCTTCACTCCGGTCCAAGTTCCCTGGATCTGATGAGGACCCAGGTGTGCCCCCCCAGCCCATCCCCAAAGCGTCCGTGGTGAGGATCTGATGAGGGGAGGGGATTAGGAAAGGAACCCCTTTGAGCAAATTGCTAGGAAGCACCTTCTTTACCAGCGATGTGACTAGAACCTTCTGTTCTATGGTAGATCTTGGTGTGTTGATCTCACTGAACTCGTAATGTCCACTGGGGGATCCGCATGTGCAGCCTTGCCAGGGGAACTGTAACAATGGCTGCCGCCATCAGGCCCAGTACCCTGAGGAATGTCCTGGCTGTGACATACCTGCCAATGTAAAGCACCTGGACCTGAGTAATCAGGCATTCTGCCCTGTCCTGGGTCAGGAAGGCTGATCCCTGAACAGTGTCCAGTATAGTTCCTTTGTACCACAGATGCTGACAAGGAGTCGAGACTGACTTGGGCAGGTTGACCGTAATCCCTAGGGCATGAAACAGCTGTCTGACATGTGCTATGGTGTAAGTCAGGTACTGCTTGGACTGAGCTATAGGCAACCAGTCATCCAGACAGGGGAAGATGTATAGTCCCTCCCTCTTGAGGGCTGCTGCCACCACTGTTAAGCATTTGGAAAAGATTCATGGTGCAAACGACAAGCTAAAGGGCAATACCCTGAACTGGTAATGTTCCCCCCGAAACAGGAACCTGAGCTACATCCTGTGGGGTTGACATACCTAGATATGCAGGTACACATCCTGCATGTCCAGGGAGCATATCCAGTCCCCTTTTTGCAGGAGAGGCAGCAGGCCTTGCAGGGTGACCATCCTGAACTGCTTGTACTAAATATGGAATTTCAGTTCTCTTAGATCTAGAATGGGCCATAAGACCCCTGTGGATCTGGGGACTAGGAAGAAGTGAGAGTAGAACCCCCTTTTCCTTTGTTCCCACGGAACTGGTTCTATGGTCTTTTTGTGAGGCAGGGTGCGAGCTTCCTCCAGTAGCACTGGTATGTGGTCTGGAGAATAAGTGGAAGCAATTGGTGGCAGTTCTGGTGGCAATGACTGTGCTCTATGAGCTGCAAGACCCAAGCATCTGTTGTGATTTTCCACCAAGCGATCCCCTACCACCACCTCCTGGAGTACTGGCGGGGGGGGTGCTGGCAAGAAGTCAGGCTGAATCTGAACCTGTGGCTGGGGCCACACCTCCACCTCTGTGGGCTTTACCAGTGGTGGAGGTAGGGGCAGGCAAAGCTGTTCCTGCTGAAAAGGCACCTACTGCCGATTTTTTGGTTGGGCGATTTAAAGGGAGTGGACAGACTACAGAGTCCTGCCCGAGGCGTGGAGGTCAGAAAGAGTATCCTACACCTCTGCCCCAAAGAGTATGTAACTTCTGAAAGGGACATTCAGAATGGATTGCTGAACATCAGTGGCAAATCCTGACACCCTGAGCCAAGAAGGCCTCTTGAGGCAGATGCTAGCTGCAGCTGCTCTGGCTGAGACATCCAAAATATCATTGGAAGACCTCAAAAGGTGCTTACCTACATCAGCCCCTGTCTGGAGGGCCTTAAGCAACTCCTAATTTGACCACATGGGCATGAGAATTATCTATTCTGAAACCCAGTGTGGCAGAGGCAAAAGTCCTCTTACCCATGGGGTCCAATCTTTGCAACTCCTTATCTGGAGAAAGAGAACTAAGGTGTTGAGGCCTTTTAGACCTATCATGGGCTACATTTGTCACTACTGAATCGGCCTGGGGTTTCCCAGTGAAAAAGGGCTTCCCTGAGGGGGCCTGGTACAGTTTGTCTGCCTTCCGTGGCATGGCAGGGATCAAGCGTGGCCATGGTGGGGTGAATATGGTAGTTCCAGAAATTCGACCAGGTTACTCCTGGTAATGTCTTGTTCCACAGCATCAAACTAGCTGCGGGGGCACTGTGGGACATGCCTACTGACAAGACGTGCCAAAGAAGAGCTCTACACAAAGCGGGGATTTAAAGTACAAAAACCAATAATTTTCTGCTGAAAAGCACGATTTGGAGAGCAGCAGGGAAATCTATTCATCAAGCTGAACATGAGCATATATTTTTTAAAGACAGGTCGTACTAATAAAGCTCCTGAAAGTGGACCGAAAAATCAGCTGTCAGCAGAACTACAATCAATGGCTGACTCACAACTCTTGTCGAGGACGGAACCTCCGTGGAGGGCCTTGCAAAAATCAATGCAGGCGATTGACACAAAAATCTAATCCATACTAACGAGGCTGACAGAGCAAGACACCAAGATTGCTAACGCCACAAAAGCAGCTTCATCAGCCAAATCAATGGCCACAAAGACCCTGGCCACTACAAGCAAAATGACCCAAGAAACAGCACAACTGTGGTACCGCACGAAGGCAACTGAAAATGCGCAGAGGGCATCCAACGTGCGCATAGTAGGTCTATTGGAGAACTGTGAAGGTGAGAGTCTCCTGGAATTTCTGCAGGGCTGACTACCAGAAAATCTAAACATGGGATAGGCCCTTTCAGCAAATAATTTCCTCAAGGCTTATCAAATATCACCTAGGGCCGCCGCCGCAAATCAAAGTGAAATACCTTGGACAATCCTGCTGGTAAGACAGGTGCTTCCATTCGGGACCTTATTTTGCAGGCCGCTAGAGGAGCAGGATCCCTAAACTAACAGGGGAAGTTTGTTCACCTTTTCCCGGACCTTTCTTTTGCCACATGTTCTAGGAGGAAGAAATTTGATGGGGTCCGGGTAAAACTCAGAAGTCTGGGAGTAGCCCACTCATTGCTAATGCCTGCTCGGCTGCAGATCCACTATGGCGGGCACACTTTTCAATTCACCGACCTGGACGAAGTGGGGAAGAAGGTGGAGGCCATCACCAAAGAATTTGAGTGTGCCAGACCTCAAGAATCATCCGATTCTGATGAAGACGCCTAAAGAGTGCTTCTATTTGAACAGACTCGATTGCTTACCTAAAGAGGTTTACCCCTAAAAGTTTAAAAATTGAAGTTGCATGTTACTGTTTAGCTGATGAACACTTTACTAACTCCTAATTATAAATCACTGCTTCAGAAGTAACTTGGTTTTTCTTACCTACAGTTATAACAGAATGATGTTTATTCTGCAGTTGTTTAGTAGAAAGATAAATAGACAGAGTTTAATGATGCAGTTCGTACTATTTCGCTGAAGTGTCCCAGTAACAAAAATGTTTGTGCTTGGCTTATGGTGACTACCACGTGGAGGGAATCTACGCAGTTAATTGAATAACTCAGTTAAACTTATCCTGCTATGGCAATCATTTTACATTTTTGTATGGACATGTCCTCAACAGGTGTCAGAGTTTACTCTCCTTGTGCACTACCAATGCTATGGATTTAAAATGTTTGATAAGGGGGTCACATCAACACTGGTTGTTAGGCAAAAATGCTTGGAACTTCTGTTTCATTTTGAACTGACCGCCCAAAGTCTTGAAGGGTGCAGCATACCTTGGACATTATGTGGACTTGATATACGTGGAATACCCCCTCATTCATAATCCAGATTGCATAGACTTACATTTACTATTATGCTGGATGTATCTACTTGCACAAAATGTGATACTGTATCTTGCATGAGATAGTTGTATGCTATTGTTTTTTTATATCACAAAAGCAAGAAAATATAATTATTAAAAAAAACACAGCAGCTTGGAGTTGCTTCATCACTGAGATGAAGGAGGGGTCATCAGGGGGGACTTCAGGGCATACCTGGTGGTGTCCTCACCCCCTGAGGAAACAGTGGAGGTAGATCGAGACGAGCTCCGATCCCCATCTTCCTCCTCTTCCTTTTGTGGGATGAAGTCAGGAATATAATCCTGATCCTTGTCAATGGGCTCTGAATAGTGCAGAGAAGGCAATGGGGACATCGACACCCTGGAGTGAACAAGGCATGTCAATGTGGAAGGTGTTGGCACTGGTATGGTAGGCTCTGGCACAGTCTGGGGCATCGAGGGGAGACGTACGAATCCTGACACTGACGGGCCATCACCGGCTGAAACAGGCACAGTGGAACCTGCTGCCTGCCGCCCCTGTGGGAGTTGCAGTGCTGGCAGGGGTGCCAAAAGGCCCAATGTCAACAAGCCTCGTCGGCCATGGAAGGTTTGGGGTAACTCACTGTCAAAGCTGACCCTGTGGTAGTGAGGGTGTGGGCAGCAGGAGGTGTTGACGCTGAAGTGGACAACGACATTCACTGGCCAGTGCCTGAAGTGGCGACCGAGAGTGTACCGGGGGGGGGAAACGGAAGGACGATGACTTATTTCTGCTCCTCTTCCTCTCCCAGTGCTTGTGTTTCCCAGAAGATTTGTCCTTGGGATGTAAGAATAGGAGCCCATGGATGGTGCCGGCAACAAAAAAGAGCTTCTCACCTGAAGCTCCCTCTCCATTCTGGCTATCTACCATTCCAGCAGGAAGGACTGCAATGCTTTCTGATAGTGCTGCCAGGTAGTCTGGAAGAAGTCATGGCAGATCTCGCAGACCTTAATGTTGTGAGCCACGCCGAGACAGCAGACACAGGCGTTGTTGTTGTCACTGTTATATATTTTTCCCATGCACTCGCAATATTGGAAGAGTTTTGTGGAGTCGGTCTACATACACAAATACAGGAATCACTTTAAAAAATAAAGTGATAACTAGCTAGGGTGAGAAAAATAAAATGTAGAGAAATCGAGAAAATTCGAAGATATGGCGGTTAATTGAAGTTGCAGTGTGTCTGATGTGTAATGGTTGATGACGGGAAAAGAACTGAGAAGGGCGTGGGGCTGCCCAAGTTTATATGCTGAGAACATGAGGACATTGATGTATGATGTCATCACAGGTGGTCCCTAGAAGACTGCTAGAAAAAAAGTTTTCATGTGGTCCTAGTGCTTGGCAGCTATAGTTCCATAGGTGTGGCCTGCTGAAGGAGATATCCTCCAAGAAGACAGAAACTTCCAGACTGAGAACTGAGCAAAACAAAGACGGATCCAACCGCTAGCAGCTGATAGAAATGCATGCCCCCAAAAGAGGATACCTAGAAGGAAGTGGGCATAAACCATGGTGAGGAGGGCAAGGCCACATGATCAGTCGAGGGCAAGAAGGGGCAGGTGTTAAGCCCACCAAAAGGGTACCCAAGGCGTAATGAGGTACCCAAACATAGGATTAAAGGCTATATATATATACACACACACACACATTTTTTTAGTAGATAAAAGAAAAACTGACAGCAGTTGCGGCAGGAAATAATGGAATCCTAAGGCCTCTATACAGGCACACAGTGAGGCTTCCCTTGGGTGACCTGCGCTGGGGGGTTGCATCATCTGGAGAGTTTCTTCTCGGATTTCCTAAACATAAACCAGCACTGTTGGCCAACCCGTTGGACAAGCATAATGCAAAAAACCATGGATGCCCTCAATCCTAGGGGTGAACAGAGTGAAGTGTGAAAGACTTGCCACAGTCCCTGGCATGCAGAAAAAAACTGAAGGAAAGTAGTACAAGCCAATTATTCAGCAAGGCTGCCTCGGGATGGACCTGCTCCGGGAAACAACCATTAAGGTGGATGGGCCAGGAAAAGGCAACTTTGCTGCTCTCTGCAATAAAAACCTAGGGCCATACCACAGAAAATTTGAAAGGAAGGAAGGAAGGAAAAAGAACTTTCCAAGGGAGATAGTGAAGGCAGTGAACTGCGACTGGCTCAAAAGGAACCTAGCTAAAAGAAACCCATACCACAGCAAAAACAAAAGCAAGACAAGGGTGTGAAAAAAGGACTCCCACACGATGGCAATTGGTGGAGAAAAAACAAAAAAACTAACCCAATGGAGTGTGAACTGCTTGCCGAGTAAAGCATGCCCCCATCAAGGGGTAGGCAGGCTTGTGGGGATAGTCTTATGAGTTGAAGTGATGGCAGAAAAAGAACTAAGGAGAATGGGGGCTGCCCACGCATTATACGGATGGCAATGCATGATGTCACCATGGCGGGCCCCAGCTGGCAAAGTTTCTGTGAGGTCCTAGTGCTGATGCGGTACTAGTTCTAGAGGTGTGACCTGATGAAAGAATATCCTCGAGGAAGATCAAACATGACCCTTTCCTGTGTCTGACACCTTTCGCATTTCCTGCTTATGTGTTCAGGTCCACAAAAACACCATCTAACTTTGGTGGAAGTCAATGGTGCCTGCCTAGCTGCATGACAAACATAAAAAAACACAATACAAAACTAACACTTCACGTTGAAAGAATAAAACTATTATTTTTTAGTATCAGCCACACTGTCTTGTACTTATAAACCCCTGAGTATAACTGTACCGAAGTACAGATTTGACAAGAAACTGAGGGTTATACCTCAGTACAGTCCACGGAGCCACACCAGTAGTTAGTCCCATATAAAAACATTCAAACCAGCTTGTGCTGATAAAGTTCCTTTTGCTGCAATTGTCTGATTTGGCATCTGTGACAGAGAATGCCACTTTGGCCTCTGAAGCTCTGAAACGGATCCAATGGGTAGTGGAAACATAAGTTCAGAAGAATACTTCCCATTAGTTTCCTTCAACATTCATTCCTCCAGAACTGTAAATGCTTTAACTGACTTGTATTTCAAAACAATTCAAGAATTTATGTGCACTGTGGAATGAGGCTTCACTTTCTCAGCCTCTAGGACAGCCTGTTCTTGCAATGTCTGGCCATAAGCCTATGCTGATTTCTGCATCTGTATAGTCAATTAGATGCTGTTTGCACTTGGCTCTAGGGTGATTGTAAATGATTCTCCAAGGTACTTTCCTTCCTCAGCAGAACTGTCTTGTAGTTTGAGCACAAATCAAACATGGCGTCCAGTTAAAAGTACAGTGGTTTGTCATCACTGCTGTTAGCAGTCTGAAACTCATCCCGAGGACGGAATTGCCACTCATCTTCCAACTCAAGGCGGACTATTGTCTGACGAACGAACTCCTGTCTTGACAGATGACACAAAGTGTGGCCCCTGGAATTCAAGAAGAAAAGATCAGTACTTAAATTATAACAAGTGTTTAGTATAGGAAGCTTAGGTAATGATACACCTTTACCTTTCAGGAATTTAAACTTCTTGAGCATGTCTGCAACTACGAAGGAGTCGCAGAGGTAGAGTAAGAGCCCACTGAAGGCAACCCCCTCGTGGCTCAGGTTCACTGAATGTGGCCTAGAGCTGACATAGCATAAGGTCACCTGCAATGAAAGCAATGAAAAAGGTCACTTTCTGTAAAGGTAGTGTATTCTAGTAGTCAAGAGTGCAGAGCTGGAGACTCTAGATTGAATCCCACCATAGTTAGTTAATGTGACCTTGAGCATATTTATTTAACCTCTGCCCTCTCCTCACCCCCCTCTCATCCTGTATGTTCAAATCCCATAATCTTTCCTTAGCCTCCTCAATCTCACTTAACCTTCATATATGCATCCAAAGGCTGCAGGTCCATAAAGTACTTTGGGATACAGCATAAAAGATAACACTATATGGAGTTTACATACTTGGAACTATAGTTCTATTACTAGTATTCAGTTCACAACCACACTTAAGCAGTCTGCCACTGAGCATGCTCAGTCACCAGAACAGTCTTTAAGCTCAACTTCTACCACCCCAGTATGTGGTCTTCTGGTTCTACCCTCAGATCTTCATCCAGATCTGACACTGGTGCGCTGCAGCAGGAATCCAAAGCAAGCCTCGTCGAAGGAGGTCACGTGGGTTATACGGAACTGAATGCTAGTAGCAGGACTAATACAGTAAATGGTTACATGTGAGTAAACTATTTTTAACTACCTACATTCGGTACACGAGCCACACATAGGCAGACTCGTAGCAGTCCTCAGGACGAAGGGGCAAAGTGCACCTCAAATTAGGCGAATAGAAACTAGAGGACTGAAGACCTAAAAGCAGCATTATAACAGCTGAGCACACTGATGTGAAAAGTGAATGTACTTGGCAGCAGCATTCCTGATGGAGTAAGCCCCTTGGGTTGCTCCTCCTCAGCCAATCTGTAATGCAAAGCGATGCAGAAAATTATTTATTAGGAAATCATCTGTTTGGCTGTCCATCTGCCTAAGGCAGCTATAAAGTACAGTTACGTAAGAACTTACCGTAACAGTAGATCTTCGAGAACAGCTCTTGCAGCAGGTTACACCATTAGGACTGAAACCGGCAGGCGCCAGGACCCCACGGAAAAATTCTAGCTAGCCGTATCCAGTGTGGGACCGCCCCCGACGTCAGGCCTCATATAAAAAGGGGCGGTCCCCCAGCATCCCCAGTTGTCCCGCTGGAGACTTCCGGCTTAAGTGTGACATCTGAAGGGGAGACCGAGGATCCACTTTGAAAGGAAGGTTAGAAAAAAGGCATCAAAGGACGCTGTAGCCTAAAAACTAGGTCAGAAGACTCAAACTCCAGAGGGGAAGGTGGGAGGGGAAACCACCTGCTGCAAGATCTGTTCTCGAAGATCTACTGTCATGGTAAGTTCTTATGTAACTGTACTATCTTACTTTGAGAAACAGCTCTTGCAGCAGGTTACACCATTAGGACTATTCCCAAGCAGTAAGGGAACAATTTGCTACCGGAAGGAAGGTAGGAGAGATGACTCAGACTTCAGGACAAGAGTCCTTGAAGGACCGCCAAGCGAATCCAGCTCTATGCCTAGAGGCAATGTCAAACTGTAGTGTCTGATGAAAGTGGGCACAGTGCTCCAAGTCGCTGCTGCACAGATAGCTGAAGTGGAGACATTTTTGAGCGCAGCAAAAGAGGTAGCCACCCCCTCGTAGAATGGCCCTTTACCGGTCCCAGTAAGGGTTTATTGAGCTTCTGATAACAGAACATAATGCACTTGACCAACTATTTGGAAAGCGACTGTTTCGAAACATGAGCACCGAGCATCCGCTGTGCGTAGGAAACAAAGAGCTGGTCCGACTTACAATGGGCTTTGGTTTTGGTCAGATAATATCTGAGACATCTATGCACATCCAGAGTGTGCAACAGGGCCTCCCCCATTACCGTAATTCGGGTAATACAGCGGCAGGTCTATATCCTGGTTGAGTGTGACCACCGAGACCACTTTGGGAAGGAACTTAGGATTTGTTCTTAAGGACACCCTGTCCTTGTGAAAAACCATACAAGGATCCTTGCACGAGTGCGTGAAGCTCAGAAACTCTTCTGGCAGAAGTAACAGCAACAAAAAGGAGCATCTTCCAAGCGAGGAGATGCAACTAGCAATCTGCGGCTGGTTCAAAAGGTGGTAGAGTAAGCTGCTCTAAAACAAAGGGGAGATCCCAAGGTGGAACCACGTCTCTGATAGGTGGCCTCAGGTGCAGGATGCCACACAAAAAAAGCATGTGAAGCCTCTAGTTGAGCTAGAGAGCTATGATCTATCGGTGAATGATACGCTGAAATGGCGCACAGGTGGACCTTAATGGAAGAGTAGACAAGGCCTGCCTCATACAGGGTTAGAAGGCAGTCTAACACTGACCTATCTGAACAATCCAGTGGGGTCAATTCTCGAGCTTGAGCCCAGATGCAAAATCTGCGCCACTTCATGGTGTAAGTGGCGTGAGTGGAGGGTTTTCTGGCTGCCACCAGAACGTCCGCAACTTCCCAAGAGACCCCGTATCTCAGGACTGCTATGTCTTCAGGAGCTAGGCATGCAGGTTCAGTGACTGAAGGTCCGGATGGACTAAGGAGCCTGCCTCCTGGGACAAAGTTGAGGCTGAATGGCAGAGGCACTGGAGTTCCTGGGTCAGCTGATGTAATAGAGGGACCCAAATTTGCCTGGGCCAAAAGGGCGCTACCAGAATCAGTGACGCCCACTCTTGTCGGAGCTTCAGTAAAACCCTCTGGATCAAAGGGAAGGGTAGGAAAGCGTAGAGGAATCTGCCCATCCAAGAGAGGGACAGCGTGTCTCACCAGAAAACACCAGGCCCTGGATCTAGCAAGCAAAAATTGGGCAGTTTTGCATTGGATGGGGACACGAAAAGATCTAATTCTGGTGTCCCCTATCTGCAAAACAGATCCTCTGCAACTTCCTGAAGCAGTTCCCATTCGTGGACTCTGGCCTGTGATCGGCGGAGACTGTCCGCGATTGTGTTGTCCACTCCGGGAACGTACACTGCAGTAATATCTGCGCTGTGTTGCAGTACCCAATTCCAAACCCTTTGAGCCTCCCTGCAAAGGGGAGTAGGAATGAGTGCCTCCTTCGTTTCTTGAGATAGTACATCACCGCAGTATTGTCTGTTTGAATCAGAAGAGTACCCGTGGAATGTCCATCTGGAATGCTTGTAGGACACAGAGGATGGTCTCATCTCCAGAATATTTATGTGCAGATGGGACTCTAGAGACGACCATGAGCCTTGGGTCCCAGACCCGTTGGTCGCTCCCCATCCGGATCCGGGCATCCATGGAGAGTGTCACTAAAGGAGGTGGCGCCATGAAGAGGATTCCTTTTGAGAGATGGTCTGGGATGAGCCACTATTGCCAGTCTCGGATGGCGGCATTCATGATCAGACTGGATGCTGCATATGAACTTGCTTCTGGTCCCGGTGAGCCATAACATCCATTAGGTAACTCACATATGGGCAGGCTAGGGAACCGTCACAATGCAACCGCCATATGTCTGCGCAGGCAAAGAACGGTCCTGGCGGGCACCGTTCTCTTCGTCATTGTGTCCTGTATGAGGGATCTGATGTGTCCCACCCTGCCCAAAGGAAGAAATGGTCTCCCTTGAGTGGTGTCCAGAACAGCTCCAATAAATTGCAGTCTGAGACGGGACAAGGTGCGACTTCTCCTGGTTGATGATGATGCCTAACGATTGGAAAAGAGAACGGGTATCCTGAATCGTGGACATCAGGGCCTCCCAAGAGGGTGCCATGAGGAGCCAGTCGTCTAGGTATGGAAAAACATAGTGGCCCTGCCTCCTGAGAGTTGCTGCTACAACTGCAATGCACTTCGTAAACATCCAAGGCGCGGAAGACAGTCCGGACGGGGAAGGCTTGGAATTGGTAGTGGCGTCCCAGAAACTCAAAGCGCAGAAACCTTTGATGCGTTTGAGTGATCGGGAGATGCAGGTAAGCGTCCTGCATGTTCAGCGACACTAGCAATGCGCCTTCTTTGAGCATGGGGATGAGACCCGGTAGGGTCACCACACGTAAGCATTTGCATAACACAAATGTGTTGAGATCGCTGAGATCTAAGATCGGGTGCAAGTCCCCTGTTTTCTTTGGGACCAGGAAGAAGTGGGAATAATAACCTTTTCCTTTCTGGTCTGGTGGAACGTACTCTATGGCCTCCTTGTCCAGGAGGGCCAAGATCTCCTGCTGTATGAGCAGAGCATGCTGACCCAAGTAATAGAAGAGCAGGGGAGGTCTGGACAGTGGGTGCGAGGAACTCTATAGTGTGTCCTCACTGTACCAACTGTAACACCCACCGGTCAGAGGTGATCCTCTGCCATCCCGGAAGGTAATGAGAGATGTGACCCCCAACCTTTATCCTTTGATCCAGAGGAGGGGCGAGGGCCGGGAAGGAGTCATGCTGTGGTGGAATTGGGTTCCGTGGGCTGGGCTGCCTTGGGATGCTTTGAGCCCTAGCCCATACAGAATCTGGCTTGACCTTTCGACCAAAATTACCCCAGAGTTGCTGGCGGGCGTGGCTGTTGCTGTTGTTGCCATGAAAACAGTTCTGGTTCCTCCAAAGGAACCAGATCTGGCCTATACATAGCCTCTACAGTCCAAATTGCCTTCCCAGCATCCTGCAGCTTAGAAGACCTTCTTGGATTCCTCACCGAACAAGACAGCTCCATTATAAGGGATGCCGTAATGACCAGTGAGTCTGCCAGGTTTGCTCGCCGGGATACAGGTCCTCCATAGGAGCTCTGTAGGGGTGGTCAGCCTTCTTAGGAACAGCCAGTGTCAACTGTGGACACTTCAAGCCACCTTGGTGATGTCCATGAAGGTGTCCACTAGAGGTGGGACCACCACAGGCTTTGGGTCCTTTGCCGAAGGTAACTGGGCAAGGCATTGTCTCTTGGGGTCCAAGTCTTCAGTCTCCATCCTATATTCCCCGGATGTGCCTCATGATTTCGGAGAAAGAGGGATCATCCAGTGGTGACCTTGGCTGGTCTCGTGGGTCTGGTGATGGGGCACTACAGGGGGATGGAGACCTGGAGGTATCGAACATATCTGGTCTGGAGTCATCCCCCGATGGGTGTCGTCTGTCCCTGGGTCGTTTAGGGCTTGGAGACCCAGAGGGAGACCATGATGGGTGTCTTTTTCCCTCTCTAGATCTGCCTCTAGGAGGTGGAGTTGGCTCCTTAGGGGTCGGGGATCTTGAGCCTTCACCCTCCCGAGGAGGGGGTGGAGGTGGTGGAGGTGGAAGAGGCTTACTGGGGACCACATCCTTTCTGATGGTCTCCCACCAGAAGGTGAACAATTCCTTCACCTCCTGAATGTTCATGCTCGATGATGGGCCCGGCATCGGTGTGGGTCTGTCGCTGGGGTCGGGTGTCGGGTCCTGGGGAACCACCGGATCCGTTGATGAATCCCCGGGTGAGCCAGCATCCTCAGTGCCGCCCATCTGGACATCCAGCAGCACGGCAGCCTCCTCTCCTAAGGACCCCTGATGTCCAGTGTCACTTGGCGTCGGTACAACTGCTGTCGGGTTGGGAGTCTGTTTTTTGGGCGTTGGGTCAGGCACCTTTTTATTCTGTGACGTCCGCTTAAGAGGCGTCAGATCCTTGGTCTTCCTTTCCGGGGCCTTGGGAGGATGGGAGACGGACCTGAGGTTGGTGTCCTGGCATCGGCCTGATGCCCCGCTAGATTTAGAGGAAGACTTCCTATGTTTTTCTGAAGAGTCAGGCCTGGAAGAAGAGTCAGGTGCCCAGTGGGTCTTAAGCGGGTGCAAGGAGACTGAAGAACCCCCTCAAGACCTTACCTTAACTGGGGGGAGGTTGGGAGCGGGCCTGGGAAGGAGAACAGTCAGACCGCGTAGAGCTGGAGCTGGCCCTGGATTCAGAGGCCCTGCTGGGGGATCCCGACCTACCCGAGTCCCGGTGCTTCTCCTGGAGCTTCCCGGTCTTATGGGAAGAATCCCATTGCAGGAAGGTCTTTTTCCATTTTATGAGATTTCTCTTCAAGAAGAAACCCCTGAAGGACCTTTTGGTGGTGGATCCTGATCCTGCTATTAAATTCTTGGCAGATGGAGCAGGCCTGGGTGTCGTGTTCTGGGCCCAGGCACCTCACACAAGCCAAATGATGGTCAGAGAAGGGGATCTGCTTGCCACAGGCACACTTTGAGGGGTGTCCTTTGAGAGGAGGAGTTGAAGAAGTAGACATGGGTTTTGTAAAGATTTCGCATTGTATCCTTGATGCAGGTATCCGTGGGTCGATGCTGGCAGAGTCGAAGGTGGGAAAAGAACTGGGGATGTGGGACCACCCCTTTATGTGATGCCTGACGCCAGGGAGGGGCTGACGCGGGCGGTCCCCCACTGGATACTGCTAGCTAGAATTTTTCCATGTGGTGCTGGTGCCTGCCAGCTTCAGTCCTAATGGTGTAGCCTGCTGCAAGAGCTGTTTCTTGAAGTAAGATCTTTTGTGACAAAGAGCTGGTAGGCTTCATGGTGAAATTTCACTGTGAGTTCCCAATAGAAGACCAGAGTCCTGTGAACATCTAGCATGTGGAGCATTCACTCCACCTCCGAAGTGCAAGGCTTCAGAAAGGTCGGTAGAATGAGTGCCTGATTAAGGTGAAACTCAAGAGACTACCTTGGGCAGGAATTTTCGCATTAGGGCATAGGCAGCCTTGTCCTTGTGAAATACAAGTTCAGTGGAAGGCCACCAGTGTGTGTAGTGCTTGTGCAACTGCTGTAATACTTTGACTTGTCTCCTTCTCTGGTTTCCACCCTCATTAGAGGTGCCCGGACAGTAGCCTCAAGGCTAAAGGAAAAGCTATAGCCAAAGAGCCATACCAGAGGCAGTGCACGAGAGGAGGAGGAGGAGAGGGAGGTGAACCGTGAAAACCACTAGGCAGGGAGCTGATGGATTGTGGGGATTTAAGTAGTCAGAAAAAGGGGAGGAGTCTAGTGGCCCCCACTGAACCACAGGTAAACCCTTTAATTCAACAGAAGGCTGCCAGTGTGTGTTGTGCTTGTGTAACTGCTGTGACATTTTGACTTGTCTCTTTCTCTGATTTTCCACCTCAGTAGAGGTGCCCGGAGAACAGTCTCAAGGCTAAAGGAAAAGTTATAGCCACAGAGCCAACAGTACAAAGTGAGATGTTATGGAACCCACCTTGTCCAACTCATGAAATAGTCCCAATAACACAGAGGAGAGGAAAACCCCTCATGTGAAAGAAACCCCTGGCGAACCCAGGTTATTGGGTTAGCCTTCTTTCCAGGTTTAGGATTATAAGCTTAGCTGTTGATAAGCTTGGCAGAGTTCAGAATCTGCTTCTCTGATATATGTTTCAAAGCAGGAATATGTCCAGCGACCCATGACTTTAATTATGTGAGCTGGAATGTTGTTTCAGGATGCTGAGGTGGCTGCTCCTATTCTAAAAGAATGACTGGGAAAGGAAGAAGCATCAAGATGCAGGCGAGACAGAAGTGTTCCAACATGGAGGATGAACCAGGACGTAGTCAAGATGGAGTAGGACTCGAATACAGAAGAGGATGAACAGAGTCAGGATGTCTGTCTGAGGACTGCAGCAAAATGCAGGTTACTCACCTGTAACAGGAGTTCTAGGAGTGGTATATGTTGTTCATCCACACTGTCTGGCAGGTTCCTTGTCACTTTAATTCTTGCCAGAAGGTCTTCAAGCTGGCTCCTCCCACTCACCCAGGTGGTAAAACCCTTGGCACCACCCATGACGCCAGATCTAGCCCACTGGAAGCCAGGTTGCGCGTCGAAGCCAGGGAGGTCGGGTGGGTCATGTGGATGAACAACATATAGCACTCCTAGAACTCCTGTTACAGATGAGTAACCTGTATTTCTAGGGATGTGGATCTGTTGTTCAATCCACACTGTCTTGGCAGATTCCTGGCAGTTCTCCAGGAGAAGGGTGGCAAGGCACGCACCCCAATACTTACTTGGGGAATAAAGACTGGAGAACTGAGATCCCAAACCCAGCATCCCGGCGTGACTCTAGGTCAACGTGGCAATGGGAAATAAAGGTGTGTGCTGACTTCCAGGTAGCAGCCCTGCAGATTTCCTGGATACGGACGTCCCTAGAAGCAGCCACCGAAGCAGCGGTATGGTGGGTAGAATGAGCTCTTATCCCTTTGGGAGGCTCCATGCCCACCAACCTATAGCAGAGATCTATGCACGAGGTGACCCACCTGCCTATCGTCCGCTTGGCTGCAGGTCTGCCAGGTGCGGTTCAGCATAGGTGACAAACAGCTGGCAAACCTCTCCCTGAACTTCAGCCATCCACTCCTTATAATAAGTGAGAGCTCTCCTAGGGTTTAAAGTATGGAGCCTATATTTGGCCTCCGAGGTGTGACTGGGTAGAACACCGACAGAGTCAACACCTAGTTAAGGTGAAACTCTGACACCACCTTCGGAAGGAACTTCGGGTGGGGACGAAGGACAACCGTCCCTGTGGAAGACTAGGTAGGGAGACTAGATGGGAAGTGCCTGGAGCTCTCCCATCCTTCTGGCTGATGTAATAGCCACCAGAAGGCAGTCTTCCACGACAGGTGAAGATGTCACCTGTGCATCAATTCAGATAAACGCCCATGAGCTTAGCCAATACCAGCAGTAGATCCCGCGGAGGTGGAGGTTCTCGCACCGGAGGGAATATGTGGTCTAGGCCTTTGAAAAGGCGCCTGACCACCTTCTCCTGCATCACCGACTGCTTGCCGGCCCGCAACCGCTAAGCAGAGATGGCTGCCAGGTGCACCTTAAGGGTTGTCAACCGAAGCCCTAGCTGAGAAAGGGACCACAGGCAGTCCAAAATACTAGCCAATGGAAAGGAAGAGGGATCCAACCCCTTGTCCTGACACCAAATGGACAATCTCTTCCATTTGAAGGCATAGCATTTTCTGGTCGACTCCTTACGGGACACCTCAACGACGCTGAGGACCTCGTCGGAAAGACCCAAAGCCTGGAACTCTAGGCGCTCAGGAACCAGGCTGTCAGGTGCAGGGATTGAAGGTCCGGATGGAGAATCTTCCCCTTGTTGATTGAGATCAGGTCCGGATGGGCTGGACGCCGCCTCGGGAGCCTGGAGCTGAGGCTGAGGAGATCTGGGTACCAGAACTGGCGAGACCAGTCTGAGGCTATCAGAATCACCTGCACCTTGTCCCTCTTCACCTTGAGAAGTGCCTTGTGGATCAAGGGAAATGGAGGGAAAGGCGTAACACAGAAACATAGAATTTGATGGCAGATAAGGACCGCTTGTACCACCTCGTCGCCCATTTCCCTACCGATGGATAAGCTGCAGATTCTAGTTAATCAACAGCTTATCCTCCTACCCTCCACTAGAACTGCCTTATGCCTGTCCCATGCATTCTTGAATTCTCCCACTGTTCCTGACTCCACAGCCTCCTCAGGAAGGCTGTTCCATGCATCCACAACCCTCTCTGTGAAAAAATACTTTCTAACATTACCTCTGAGCCGTACCCCCTCTATCTTCAAATTATGCCCCCTTGTTCTTGCACATCTCTTCTTCTGAAAGATACTACCCTCTTGTACTTTGTTAATTTCCTTGAGATACTTGAAAGTTTCTATCATGTCCTCCCTCCCCCTCCTTTCAAGGGTATACATATTAAGCTGCTTTAGTCTCTCCTCGCATGTCTTTTGGTGCTGTGACTTACTTCTACTAGTGTAATCCTTCCTCCTGTACCTGTTGTCTGAATACTGTACTGTTTGTATGTAATTAACTCTGGGTCAGCCTTGTAAAAGGGACCTTTGGTTCCAGTGGGCTTACCCGGCCGGTTATTAAAATGAAATAAATAAAATAAGGGGAGAGAGCTAGAATGCCAGCCAGCATGGCTGCAGGCATGGTGTTGAGCAAGAGTTTATCCTGAAAGAGACCAGAAGAGGCAAAGCATTTATTGAATGAAAATCATGAGAAGTACTATGTAAGTTCTCATATTAAAGAAATGAAAAGTGCAACATGTTCACTATTCTTTAGCCAAGAATCAGCTGTTATAATGAATTTTTTACATTATAGGACCACTCTCCTTGATAAAGCACTGTTAATAAAAGCACATAATGTCAGAGTGTTATGGTGGCCTGGTACATAGATACATAGACAGTGTCGGCAGATAAGGGCCTATGGCCCACCCAGTCTGCCCATTTGAGCTTGTAAGTTCAGTTTATGTTTTCCTAGAAGTCTGTTGCCCCTTACCCCTGACCTCCAGAATTCCTTTATGTCTATCCCATGTATTCTTAAATCCTGTGATTGTTTCAGCCTCCACCACTTCCTCTGGCAGGGTGTTCCACTTGTCCACCACCCGTTCTGTGAAGAAATTCTTACTCACGTTTCCTCTGAATTGTCCTCCCTCCAACTTCATCCCATGCCCTCCAGTCCTGGAACATCTTTTTCGCTTAAAAATAGTGTATTCCTGCACCCTGTTCCTCCCTGTAAGATACTTGTATGACTCTATCATATCCCCTCTCTCCCTCCTCTCCTCCAGGGAGTACATGTTCAGTTCCTTCAACCTGTCCTCATAGGACTTGTGATGCAATCCATGCACCATGGTATGGTTAATAAATTGAAGAAATTACATCATTTGAAAATCTTTGTGGAGTCTGTTGTTTAAAATTAAAATTCTAGCTTTGTCTGATCAAATGGGAGTTATTCTCCTGAGCAATATGAAGGTGCGTTCTTATTCCTCGATAATCACTGATCATTTGCTATTGTAAAATCACTGCAAAATATTTTCAAGATCAAGAAACTGAACTGACCCATCCTAGCAAAGGACTATGAATTATTCTTTATGTAACCTCCCAGAAACAGTGTTAACAATTTGCCGCCACCTATACTGTGAGTTAAATAGCAGCCATAGGACAGAAAGTACTGTTAATTAGAATTTACCGTAACAGTAGATCTTTGGGAGAAGCTCTTGCAGCAGGCCACACCGGTAGGGACTAACCGCCTGCTGCTAGGACCGGAGAACCCTAGCCAGCAGTCTATCATGGGGACTGCCCACGCCCGGCGTCAGTCAGATGACAGCCCTAGCCTATATGGTGGGCCGGTCCCCACATACCTCAGTTCTCCCGCCAAAGACCCCTATACGAGTAGCTGAAGGAGAACTGAGGAGGTTTTCAGAGAGCCAAAAGAAAGGCTGAAGTAGTCTAAGAGAAAAAGAGTAGCAGGGGAAGGAGGGGAGGGAGGGAAAGCAGGGTCTGCTGCAAGGCTTCTCTCGAGCTGCTGTTCACGGTAAGTTCTTACGTAACTGTGCTATCTTACCTTGAGGAAGGCTCTTGCAGCAGGCCACACTGGCAGGACTGAGTCCCAAACAGTACCGGTATCACCAGGTTAACACCACCGGAGGAGGACAGATCAGCAGCCAAGAGCTCAGGAGAGAGGCCCTAAAGAACTGCTAGTCCGAAATTGGCCCTGTGCCTGAGGCGATGTCCAGACTGTAATGCTTGGTAAAGTGTGGACAGAACTCCAGGTAGCAGCTGCACAGATGTCTGCAGCACACATTTCTGAAGTAAGCCGTGGAGGCAGTCATACTCTTAGTCTGGAATGGCCTTTGATCATCCCAGTGTGACCCAAGAAACAGCACAACTGTGGTACCGCATCGGTTGCGAACTGAAAATGCGCAGAGGGCATCCAACGGCGATAGTAGGTCTATTGGAGAACTGTGAAGGTGAGAGTCTCCTGGAATTTCTGCAGGGCTGACTACCAGAAAATCTAAACATGGGATAGGCCCTTTCAGCAAATAATTTCCTCAAGGCTTATCAAATATCACCTAGGGCCGCCGCCGCCGCAAATCAAAGTGAAATACCTTGGACAATCCTGCTGGTAAGACAGGTGCTTCCATTCGGGACCTTATTTTGCAGGCCGCTAGAGGAGCAGGATCCCTAAACTAACAGGGGAAGTTTGTTCACCTTTTCCCGGACCTTTCTTTTGCCACATGTTCTAGGAGGAAGAAATTTGATGGGGTCCGGGTAAAACTCAGAAGTCTGGGAGTAGCCCACTCATTGCTAATGCCTGCTCGGCTGCAGATCCACTATGGCGGGCACACTTTTCAATTCACCGACCTGGACGAAGTGGGGAAGAAGGTGGAGGCCATCACCAAAGAATTTGAGTGTGCCAGACCTCAAGAATCATCCGATTCTGATGAAGACGCCTAAAGAGTGCTTCTATTTGAACAGACTCGATTGCTTACCTAAAGAGGTTTACCCCTAAAAGTTTAAAAATTGAAGTTGCATGTTACTGTTTAGCTGATGAACACTTTTACTAACTCCTAATTATAAATCACTGCTTCAGAAGTAACTTGGTTTTTCTTACCTACAGTTATAACAGAATGATGTTTATTCTGCAGTTGTTTAGTAGAAAGATAAATAGACAGAGTTTAATGATGCAGTTCGTACTATTTCGCTGAAGTGTCCCAGTAACAAAAATGTTTGTGCTTGGCTTATGGTGACTACCACGGAGGAATCTCACGGTTAATTGAATAACTCAGTTAAACTTATCCTGCTATGGCAATCATTTTACATTTTGTATGGACATGTCCTCAACAGGTGTCAGAGTTTACTCTCCTTGTGCACTACCAATGCTATGGATTTAAAATGTTTGATAAGGGGTCACATCAACACTGGTTGTTAGGCAAAAATGCTTGGAACTTCTGTTTCATTTTGAACTGACCGCCCAAAGTCTTGAAGGGTGCAGCATACCTTGGACATTATGTGGACTTGATATCGTGGAATACCCCCTCATTCATAATCCAGATTGCATAGACTTACATTTACTATTATGCTGGATGTATCTACTTGCACAAAATGTGATACTGTATCTTGCATGAGATAGTTGTATGCTATTGTTTTTTTATATCACAAAAGCAAGAAAATATAATTATTAAAAAAAACACAGCAGCTTGGAGTTGCTTCATCACTGAGATGAAGGAGGGGTCATCAGGGGGGACTTCAGGGCATACCTGGTGGTGTCCTCACCCCCTGAGGAAACAGTGGAGGTAGATCGAGACGAGCTCCGATCCCCATCTTCCTCCTCTTCCTTTTGTGGGATGAAGTCAGGAATATAATCCTGATCCTTGTCAATGGGCTCTGAATAGTGCAGAGAAGGCAATGGGGACATCGACACCCTGGAGTGAACAAGGCATGTCAATGTGGAAGGTGTTGGCACTGGTATGGTAGGCTCTGGCACAGTCTGGGGCATCGAGGGGAGACGTACGAATCCTGACACTGACGGGCCATCACCGGCTGAAACAGGCACAGTGGAACCTGCTGCCTGCCCCTGTGGGAGTTGTAAAGGCTGGCAGGGGTGCCAAAAGGCCCATCGTCAACAAGCCTGTCGGGCCATGGATAGGTTTGGGGTAACTCACTGTCAAAGCTGACCCTGTGGTAGTGAGGGTGTGGGCAGCAAGAGGTGTTGACGCTGAAGTGGACAACGACATTCACTGGCCAGTGCCTGAAGTGGCGACCGAGAGTGTACAGGGGAAGCGGAAGGGCGATGACTTATTTCTGCTCCTCTTCCTCTCCAGTGCTTGTGTTTCCCAGAAGATTTGTCCTTGGGATGTAAGAATAGGAGCCCATGGATGGTGCCGCAACAAAAAGAGCTTCTCACCTGAAGCTCCTCTCCATTCTGGCTATCTACCATTCCAGCAGGAAGGACTGCAATGCTTTCTGATAGTGCTGCCAGGTAGTCTGGAAGAAGTCATGGCAGATCTACTTGAACCTTAATGTTGTGAGGCCACGAGACAGCAGACACAGGCGTTGTTGTTGTCACTGTTATATATTTTCCCATGCACTGCATATATTGGAAGAGTTTATGGAGTCGGTCTTACACAAATACAGGAATCACTTTAAAAATAAAGTGATAACTAGCTAGGTGAGAAAAATAAAATGTAGAAATCGAGAAAATTAAGATATGGCGGTTAATTGAGTTGCAGTGTGTCTGATGTGTAATGGTTGATGACGGAAAAGAACTGAGAAGGGCTGGGCTGCCCAAGTTTATATGCTTGAGAACATGAGGACATTGATGTATGATGTCATCACAGGTGGTCCCTAGAAGACTGCTAGAAAAAGTTTTCATGTGGTCCTAGTGCTTGGCAGCTATAGTTCCATAGGTGTGGCCTGCTGAAGGAGATATCCTCCAAGAAGCAGAAACTTCCAGACTGAGAACTGAGCAAAACAAAAGACGGATCCAACCGCTTCGTAGCTGATAGAAATGCATGCCCCCAAAAGAGGATACCTAGAAGGAAGTGGGCATAAACCATGGTGAGGAGGGCAAGGCCACATGATCAGTCGAGGGCAAGAAGGGGCAGGTGTTAAGCCCACCAAAAGGGTACCCAAGGCGTAATGAGGTACCCAAACATAGGATTAAAAGGCTATATATATACACACACACACACACATTTTTTTTATAGGATAAAAGAGAAAACTGACAGCCGGTTGCGGCAGGAAATAATGGAATCCCCTAAGGCCTCTATACAGGCACACAGTGAGGCTTCCCTTGGAGTGACCTGCGCTGGGGGGGGGGTTGCATCATCTAGGAAGTTTCTTCTCGGATTTCCTAAACATAAACCAGCACTGTTGGCCAACCCGTTGGACAAGCATAATGCAAAAAACCATGGATGCCCTCAATCCTAGGGGTGAACAGAGTGAAGTGTGAAAGACTTGCCACAGTCCCTGGCATGCAGAAAAGAAAACTGAAGGAAAGTAAGTGCAAACCCAATTATTCAGCAAGGCTGCCTCGGGATGGACCTGCTCCGGGAAACAACCATTAAGGTGGATGGGCCAGGGAAAAGGCAACTTTGCTGCTCTCTGCAATAAAAACCTAGGGCCATACCACAGAAAATTTGAAAGGAAGGAAGGAAGGAAAAAGAACTTTCCAAGGGAGATAGTGAAGGCAGTGAACTGCGACTGGCTCAAAAGGAACCTAGCTAAAAGAAACCCATACCACAGCAAAACAAAAGCAAGACAAGGGTGTGAAAAAGGACTCACACGATGGCAATTGGTGGAGAAAAACAAAAACTAACCTCAATGGAGTGTGAACTGCTTGTCGAGTAAAGCATGCCCCCATCAAGGGGTAGGCAGGCTTGTGGGGATAGTCTTATGAGTTGAAGTGATGGCAGAAAAGAACCATGAGAATGGGGCTGCCCACGATTATAACGGATGGCAATGCATGATGTCACCATGGCGGGCCCCAGCTGGCAAAGTTTCTGTGAGGTCCTAGTGCTGATGCGGTACTAGTTCTAGAGGTGTGACCTGATAAAAGAATATCCTCGAGGAAGATCAAACATGACCCTTTCCTGTGTCTGACACCTTTCGCATTTCCTGCTTATGTGTTCAGGTCCACAAAACACCATCTAACTTTGGTGGAAGTCAATGGTGCCTGCCTAGCTGCATGACAAACATAAAAAAAACACAATACAAAACTAACACTTCACGTTGAAAGAATAA
The DNA here is from genome assembly GCA_016271365.2 of Neoceratodus forsteri. Classification (NCBI taxonomy): domain Eukaryota; kingdom Metazoa; phylum Chordata; order Ceratodontiformes; family Ceratodontidae; genus Neoceratodus; species Neoceratodus forsteri. The sequence continues at coordinate 1,201,592,770 of CM057455.1, read as the reverse complement.
AACTATTATTTTTTAGTATCAGCCACACTGTCTTGTACTTATAAACCCCTGAGTATAACTGTACCGAAGTACAGATTTGACAAGAAACTGAGGGTTATACCTCAGTATACAGTCCTTACGAAGCCACACCAGTAGTGTGAGTCCCATATAAAAAACATTCAAACCAGCTTGTGCTGATAAAGTTCCTTTTGCTGCAATTGTCTGATTTGGCATCTGTGACAGAGAATGCCACTTTGGCCTCTGAAGCTCTGAAAAGCGGATCCAATGGGTAGTGGAAACATAAGTTCAGAAAGAATACTTCCCATTAGTTTCCTTCAACATTCATTCCTCCAGAACTGTAAATGCTTTAACTGACTTGTATTTCCAAAACAATTCAAGAATTTATGTGCACTGTGGAATGAGGCTTCCACTTTCTCAGCCTCTAGGACAGCCTGTTCTTGGCAATGTCGGCCCATAAGCCTATGCTGATTTCTGCATCTGTATAGTCAATTAGATGCTGTTTGCACTTGGCTCTAGGGTGATTGTACAAATGATTCTCCAAGGTACTTTCCTTCCTCAGCAGAACTGTCTTGTAGTTTGAGCACAAATCAAACATGGCGTCCAGTTAAAAAGTACAGTGGTTTGTCATCACTGCTGTTAGCAGTCTGAAACTCATCCCGGAGACGGAATTGCCACTCATCTTCCAACTCCAGGCGGACTATTGTCTGACGCAACGAACTCCTGTCTTGACAGATGACACAAAGTGTGGCCCCTGGAATTCAAGAAGAAAAGATCAGTACTTAAATTATAACAAGTGTTTAGTATAGGAAGCTTAGGTAATGATACACCTTTACCTTTCAGGAATTTAAACTTCTTGAGCATGTCTGCAACTACGAAGGAGTCGCAGAGGTAGAGTAAGAGCCCACTGAAGGCAACCCCTTCGTGGCTCAGGTTCACTGAATGTGGCCTAGAGCTGACATAGCATAAGGTCACCTGCAATGAAAGCAATGAAAAAGGTCACTTTCTGTAAAGGTAGTGTATTCTAGTAGTCAAGAGTGCAGAGCTGGAGACTCTAGATTGAATCCCACCATAGTTAGTTAATGTGACCTTGAGCATATTTATTTAACCTCTGCCCTCTCCTTAATGACCCCCCTCTCATCCTGTATGTTCAAATCCCATAATCTTTCCTTAGCCTCCCTCAATCTCACTTAACCTTCATATATGCATCCAAAGGCTGCAGGTCCATAAAGTACTTTGGGATACAGCATAAAAAGATAACACTATATGGAGTTTACATACTTGGAACTATAGTTCTATTACTAGTATTCAGTTCACAACCACACTTAAGCAGTCTGCCACTGAGCATGCTCAGTCACCAGAACAGTCTTTAAGCTCAACTTCTACCACCCCAGTATGTGGTCTTTTGGTTCTACCCTCAGATCTTCATCCAGATCTGACACTGGTGCGCTGCAGCAGGAATCCAAAGCAAGCCTCGTCGAAGGAGGTCACGTGGGTTATACGGAACTGAATGCTAGTAGCAGGACTAATACAGTAAATGGTTACATGTGAGTAAACTATTTTAACTACTACATTTCGGTACACACGTAGGCAGACTAAGTAGCAGTCCTCAGGGCGAAGCGGCAAAGTGCACCTCAAATTAAGTGAATAGAAACTAGAGGACTGAAGACCTAAAAGCAGCATTATAACAGCTGAGCACACTGATGTGAAAAGTAGATATGTACTGCAGCAGCATTCCTGATGGAGTAAGCCCCTTGGGTTGCTCCTCCTCAGCCAATCTGTAATGCAAGCGATGCAGAAAATTATTTATTAGGAAATCATCTGTTTGGCTGTCCATCTGCCTAAGGCAGCTATAAAAGTACAGTTACGTAAGAACTTACCGTAACAGTAGATCTTCGAGAACAGCTCTTGCAGCAGGTTACACCATTAGGACTGGAAACCGGCGGGCGAAGGACCCCACGGAAAAATTCACAGCTTAGCCGTATCCAGTGTGGGACCGCTGACGTCGAGCCTCATATAAAAAGGCGGTCCCCCAGCATCCCCAGTTGTCCCGCTGGAGACTTCCGGCTTAAAGTGTGACATCTGAAGGAGACCGAGGATCCACTTTGAAAGGAAGGTTAGAAAAAGAGGCATCAAGGGCGCTGTGAGCCTAAAACTAGGTCAGAAGACTCAAACTCCAGGGGAAGGTGGGAGGAAACCACCTGCTGCAAGATCTGTTCTCGAAGATCTACTGTCATGGTAAGTTCTTATGTAACTGTACTATCTTACTTTGAGAAACAGCTCTTGCAGCAGGTTACACCATTAGGACTATTCCCAAGCAGTAAGGGAACAATTTGCTACCGGAAGGAAGGTAGGAGAGATGACTCAGACTTCAGGACAAGAGTCCTTGAAGGACCGCCAAGCCGAATCCAGCTCTATGCCTAGAGGCAATGTCCAAACTGTAGTGTCTGATGAAAGTGGGCACAGTGCTCCAAGTCGCTGCTGCACAGATAGCTGAAGTGGAGACATTTTTGAGCGCAGCAAAAGAGGTAGCCACCCTCGTAGAATGGCCCTTACCGGTCCCAGTAAGGGTTTATTGAGCTTCTGATAACAGAACATAATGCACTTGACCAACTATTTGGAAAGCGACTGTTTGAAACATGAGCACCGAGCATCCGCTGTGCGTGAAACAAGAGCTGGTCCGACTTACAATGGGCTTTGGTTTTGGTCAGATAATATCTGAGACATCTATGCACATCAGAGTGTGCAACAGGGCCTCCCCATTACCGTAATCGGGTAATACAGCGGCAAGTCTATATCCTGGTTGAGTGTGACCACGAGACCACTTTGGGAAGAACTTAGGATTTGTTCTTAAGGACACCTGTCCTTGTGAAAAACCATACAAGGATCCTTGCACGAGTCGCGTGAGCTCAGAAACTCTTCTGGCAGAAGTAACAGCAACAAAAGGAGCATCTTCCAAGCGAGGAGATGCAACTAGCAATCTCGGCTGGTTCAAAAGGTGGTAGAGTAAGCTGCTCTAAAACAAAGGGAGATCCCAAGGTGGAACCACGTCTCTGATAGGTGGCCTCAGGTGCAGGATGCCACACAAAAAAAGCATGTGAAGCCTCTAGTTGAGCTAGAGAGCTATGATCTATCGGTGAATGATACGCTGAAATGGCGCACAGGTGGACCTTAATGGAAGAGTAGACAAGGCCTGCCTCATACAGGGTTAGAAGGCAGTCTAACACTGACCTATCTGAACAATCCAGTGGGGTCAATTCTCGAGCTTGAGCCCAGATGCAAAATCTGCGCCACTTCATGGTGTAAGTGGCGTGAGTGGAGGGTTTTCTGGCTGCCACCAGAACGTCCGCAACTTCCCAAGAGACCCCGTATCTCAGGACTGCTATGTCTTCAGGAGCTAGGCATGCAGGTTCAGTGACTGAAGGTCCGGATGGACTAAGGAGCCTGCCTCCTGGGACAGAAGTTGAGAGCTGAATGGCAGAGGCACTGGAGGTTCCTGGGTCAGCTGATGTAATAGAGGGACCCAAATTTGCCTGGGCCAAAAGGGCGCTACCAGAATCAGTGACGCCCACTCTTGTCGGAGCTTCAGTAAAACCCTCTGGATCAAAGGGAAGGGTAGGAAAGCGTAGAGGAATCTGCCATCCAAGAGGGACAGCTGCCTCACCAGAAAACACCAGGCCCTGGATCTAGCAAGCAAAATTGGGCAGTTTTGCATTGGATGGGGACACGAAAAGATCTAATTCTGGTGTCCCCTATCTGCAAAACAGATCCTCTGCAACTTCCTGAAGCAGTTCCCATTCGTGGACTCTGGCCTGTGATCGGCGGAGACTGTCCGCGATTGTGTTGTCCACTCCGGGAACGTACACTGCAGTAATATCTGCGCTGTGTTGCAGTACCCAATTCCAAACCCTTTGAGCCTCCCTGCAAAGGGGAGTAGGAATGAGTGCCTCCTTCGTTTCTTGAGATAGTACATCACCGCAGTATTGTCTGTTTGAATCAGAAGAGTACCCGGTGGAATGTCCATCTGGAATGCTTGTAGGACACAGAGGATGGCTCTCATCTCCAGAATATTTATGTGCAGATGGGACTCTAGAGACGACCATGAGCCTTGGGTCCCGACCCCGTTGAGGTGCGCTCCCCATCCGGATCCCGAGGCATCCATGGAGAGTGTCACTAAAGGAGGTGGCGCCATGAAGGGGATTCCTTTTGAGAGATGGTCTGGGATGAGCCACTATTGCCAGTCTCGGATGACGGCATTCATGATCCAGACTGGATGCTGCATATGAACTTGCTTCTGGTCCCATTGAGCCCTCAACATCCATTAGGTAACTCACATATGGGGCCGGGCTAGGGGAACCGTCACAATGGCAGCCGCCATATGTCTGCATGAGCAAGAAGCAGTCCTGGCCGGGCACCGTTCTCTTAATCATTGTGTCCTGTATGAGGGATCTGATGTGTCCCACCCTGCCCAAAGGAAGAAATGGTCTCCCTTGAGTGGTGTCCAGAACAGCTCCAATAAATTGCAGTCTGAGACGGGACAAGGTGCGACTTCTCCTGGTTGATGATGATGCCTAACGATTGGAAAAGAGAACGGGTATCCTGAATCGTGGACATCAGGGCCTCCCAAGAGGGTGCCATGAGGAGCCAGTCGTCTAGGTATGGAAAAACATAGTGGCCCTGCCTCCTGAGAGTTGCTGCTACAACTGCAATGCACTTAAGTAAACATCCAAGGCGCGGAAGACAGTCGACGGGGAAGGCTTGGAATTGGTGGTGGCGTCCCAGAAACTCAAAGCGCAGAAACCTTTGATCGTTTGAGTGATCGGGAGATCAGAGTAAGCGTCCTGCATGTTCAGGACACTAGCAATGCGCCTCTCTTTGAGCATGGGGATGAGACCGGTAGGGTCACCACACGTAAGCATTTGCATAACACAAATGTGTTGAGATAGCTGAGATCTAAGATCGGTGCAAGTCCCTGTTTTCTTTGGGACCAGGAAGAAGTGGGAATAATAACCTTTTCCTTTCTGGTCTGGTGGAGCGTACTCTATGGCCTCCTTGTCCAGGAGGCCAAGATCTCCTGCTGGATGAGCAGAGCATGCTGACCCAAGTAATAGAAGAGCAGGGAGGTCTGGACAGTGGGTGGCGAGGAACTCTATAGTGTGTCCTCACTGTACCAACTGTAACACCACGGTCAGAGGTGATCCTCTGCCATCCCGGAAGGTAATGAGAGATGTGACCCCCAACCTTTATCCTTTGATCCAGAGGAGGGGCGAGGGCCGGGAAGGAGTCATGCTGTGGTGGAATTGGGTTCCGTGGGCTGGGCTGCCTTGGGATGCTTTGAGCCCTAGCCCATGGGGAATCTGGCTTGACCTTTGCGACCAAAATTGCCCCAGAGTTGCTGGCCGGAACGTGGCTGTTGCTGTTGTTGCCTGCCATGAAAACAGTTCTGGTTCCTCCAAAAGGAACCAGATCTGGCCTGTACATAGCCTCTACAGTCCAAATTGCCTTCCCAGCATCCTGCAGCTTGGAGAAGACCTTCTTGGATTCCTCACCGAACAAGACAGCTCCATTATAAGGGATGTCCGTAATGACCAGTGAGTCTGCCAGGGTTTGCTGCGCCAGATACAGGTCCTCCATAGGAGCTCTGTAGAGGTGGTCAGCCTTCTTAGGAACAGCCAGTGTCAACTGTGGACACTTCCAAGCCACCTTGGTGATGTCCATGAAGGTGTCCACTAGAGGTGGGACCACCACAGGCTTTGGGTCCTTTTGCCGAAGGTAACGGGCAAGGCATTGTCTCTTGGGGTCCAAGTCTTCAGTCTCCCATCCTATATTCCCCGGATGTGCCTCATGATTTCGGAGAAAGAGGGATCATCCAGTGGTGACCTTGGCTGGTCTCGTGGGTCTGGTGATGGGGCACTACAGGGGGATGGAGACCTGGAGGTATCGAACATATCTGGTCTGGAGTCATCCCCCGATGGGTGTCGTCTGTCCCTGGGTCGTTTAGGGCTTGGAGACCCAGAGGGAGACCATGATGGGTGTCTTTTTCCCTCTCTAGATCTGCCTCTAGGAGGTGGAGTTGGCTCCTTAGGGGTCGGGGATCTTGAGCCTTCACCCTCCCGAGGAGGGGGTGGAGGTGGTGGAGGTGGAAGAGGCTTACTGGGGACCACATCCTTTCTGATGGTCTCCCACCAGAAGGTGAACAATTCCTTCACCTCCTGAATGTTCATGCTCGATGATGGGCCCGGCATCGGTGTGGGTCTGTCGCTGGGGTCGGGTGTCGGGTCCTGGGAACCACGGATCCGTTGATAGATCCCAGGTGAGCCAGCATCCTCAGTGCCGCCCATCTGGACATCCAGCAGCACGGCAGCCCTCCTCTCCTAAGGACCCCTGATGTCCAGTGTCACTTGGCGTCAGTACAACTGCTGTCGGGTTGGGAGTCTGTTTTTTGGGCGTTGGGTCAGGCACCTTTTTATTCTGTGACGTCCGCTTAAGAGGCGTCAGATCCTTGGTCTTCCTTTCCGGGCCTTGGGAGGATGGGAGACGGACCTGAGGTTGGTGTCCTGGCATCGGCCTGATGCCCGCTAGATTTAGAGGAAGACTTCCTATGTTTTCTGAAGAGTCAGGCCTGGAAGAAGAGTCAGGTGCCCAGTGGGTCTTAAGCGGGTGCAAGGAGACTGAAGAACCCCCTCAAGACCTTACCTTAACTGGGGGAGGTTGGGAGCGGGCCTGGGAAGGAGAACAGTCAGACCGCGTAGAGCTGGAGCTGGCCCTGGATTCAGAGGCCCTGCTGTGGGGGATCCCGACCTACCCGAGTCCCGGTGCTTCTCCTGGAGCTTCCCGGTCTTATGGGAAGAATCCCCATTGCAGGAAGGTCTTTTTTCCATTTTGCGAAGTTTCTCTTCAAGAAGAAACCCCTGAAGGACCTTTTGGTGGTGGATCCTGATCCTGCTATTAAATTCTTGGCAGATGGAGCAGGCCTGGGTGTCGTGTTCTGGGCCCAGGCACCTCACACAAGCCAAATGATGGTCAGAGAAGGGGATCTGCTTGCCACAGGCACACTTTGAGGGGTGTCCTTTGAGAGGAGGAGTTGAAGAAGTAGACATGGGTTTTGTAAAGATTTCACGCATTGTATCCTTGATGCAGGTATCCGTGAGGTCGATGCTGGCGAGTCGAAGGTGGGAAAAGAACTGGGGATGCTGGGGGACCACCCCCTTTTATGTGATGCCTGACGTCAGGGAGGGGCCGACGTCGGGGCGGTCCCCCACTGGATACTGCTAGCTAGAATTTTTCCATGTGGTGCTGGTGCCTGCCAGCTTCAGTCCTAATGGTGTAGCCTGCTGCAAGAGCTGTTTCTTGAAGTAAGATCTTTTGTGACAAAGAGCTGGTAGGCTTCATGGTGAAATTTCACTGTGAGTTCCCAATAGAAGACCAGAGTCCTGTGAACATCTAGCATGTGGAGCATTCACTCCACCTCCGAAGTGCAAGGCTTCAGAAAGGTCGGTAGAATGAGTGCCTGATTAAGGTGAAACTCAAGAGACTACCTTGGGCAGGAATTTTCGCATTAGGGCATAGGCAGCCTTGTCCTTGTGAAATACAAGTTCAGTGGAAGGCCACCAGTGTGTGTAGTGCTTGTGCAACTGCTGTAATACTTTGACTTGTCTCCTTCTCTGGTTTTCCACCCTCATTAGAGGTGCCCGGACAGTAGCCTCAAGGCTAAAGGAAAAGCTATAGCCAAAGAGCCATACCAGAGGCAGTGCACCAGAGGAGGAGGAGGAGAGGGAGGTGAACCGTGAAAACCCACTAGGCAGGGAGCTGATGGATTGTGGGGGATTTAAGTAGTCAGAAAAGGGGGAGGAGTCTAGTGGCCCCCACTGAACCACAGGTAAACCCTTTAATTCAACAGAAGGCTGCCAGTGTGTGTTGTGCTTGTGTAACCGCTGTGACATTTTGACTTGTCTCTTTCTCTGATTTTCCACCCTCAGTAGAGGTGCCCGGAGAACAGTCTCAAGGCTAAAGGAAAAGTTATAGCCACAGAGCCAACAGTACAAAGTGAGATGTTATGGAACCCACCTTGTCCAACTCATGAAATAGTCCCAATAACACAGAGGAGAGGAAAACCCCTCATGTGAAAGAAACCCCAGGCGTAACCCAGGTTATTGGGTTAGCCTTCTTTCCAGGTTTAGATTATAAGCTTAGCTGTTGATAAGCTTGGTAGAGTTCAGAATCTGCTTCTGATATATGTTTCAAAGCAGGAATATGTCCAGCGACCCATGACTTTAATTATGTGAGCTGGAATGTTGTTTCAGGATGCTGAGGTGGCTGCTCCTATTCTAAAGAATGACTGGGAAAGGAAGAAGCATCAAGATGCAGCGGAGAAAGTGTTCCAACATGGAGGATGAACCAGGACGTAGTCAAGATGGAGTAGGACTCGAATACAGAAGAGGATGAACAGAGTCAGGATGTCTGTCTGAGGACTGCAGCAAAATGCAGGTTACTCACCTGTAACAGGAGTTCTAGGAGTGGTATATGTTGTTCATCCACACTGTCTGGCAGGTTCCTTGTCACTTTAATTCTTGCCAGAAGGTCTTCAAGCTGGCTCCTCCCACTCACCCAGGTGGTAAACCCTGGCACCACCCATGGCGCCAGATCTAGCCCACTGGAAGCCAGCGTGCCGTCGAAGCCAGGGAGGTCGGGGGGTCGTGGATGAACAACATATAGCACTCCTAGAACTCCTGTTACAGATGAGTAACCTGTATTTCTAGGGATGTGGATCTGTTGTTCAATCCACACTGTCTTGGCAGATTCCTGGCAGTTCTCCAGGAGAAGGTGGCAAGGCACGCACCCCAATACTTACTTGGGGAATAAAGACTGGAGAACTGAGATCCCAAACCCAGCATCCCGGCGTGACTCTAGGTCAACGTGGCAATGGGAAATAAAGGTGTGTGCTGACTTCCAGGTAGCAGCCCTGCAGATTTCCTGGATACGGACGTCCCTAGAAGCAGCCACCGAAGCAGCGGTATGGTGGGTAGAATGAGCTCTTATCCCTTTGGGAGGCTCCATGCCCACCAACCTATAGCAGAGATCTATGCACGAGGTGACCCACCTGCCTATCGTCCGCTTGGCTGCAGGTCTGCCAGGTGCGGTTCAGCATAGGTGACAAACAGCTGGCAAACCTCTCCCTGAACTTCAGCCATCCACTCCTTATAATAAGTGAGCGCTCTCCTAGGGTTTAAAGTATGGAGCCTATATTTGGCCTCCGAGGTGTGACTGGGTAGAACACCGACAGAGTCAACACCTAGTTAAGGTGAAACTCTGACACCACCTTCGAAGGAACCGGTGGGGACGAAGGACAACTTCGTCCCTGTGGAAGACTAGGTAGGGAGACTAGATGGGAAGTGCCTGGAGCTCTCCCATCCTTCTGGCTGATGTAATAGCCACCAGAAGGCAGTCTTCCACGACAGGTGAAGATGTCACCTGTGCATCAATTCAGATAAACGCCATGAGCTTAGCCAATACCAGCAGTAGATCCCTGGAGGTGGAGGTTCTCGTGACCGAGGGAATATGGTCTAGGCCTTGAAAAGGCGCCTGACCACCTCTCCTGCATCACCGATTGCTTGCCGGCCCGCAACCGCTTAAGCAGAGATGGCTGCCAGGTGCACCTTAAGGGTTGTCAACGAAGCCCTAGCTAGAAAGGACCACAGGCAGTCAAAATACTAGCCAATGGAAAGGAAGAGGGATCCAACCCTTGTCCTGACACCAAATGGACAATCTCTTCCATTTGAAGGCATAGCATTTTCTGTTCGACTCTTACAGGGACACCTCACGACGCTGAGGACCTCGTCGGAAAGACCCAAAGCCTGGAACTCTAGGCGCTCAGGAACCAGGCCGTCAGGTGCAGGGATTGAAGGTCCGGATGGAGAATCTTCCCCTTGTTGATTGAGATCAGGTCCGGATGGGCTGGACGCCGCCTCGGGAGCCTGGAGCTGAGGCTGAGGAGATCTGGGTACCAGAACTGGCGAGACCAGTCTGAGGCTATCAGAATCACCTGCACCTTGTCCCTCTTCACCTTGAGAAGTGCCTTGTGGATCAAGGGAAATGGAGGGAAGGCGTAACACAGAAACATAGAATTTGATGGCAGATAAGGACCGCTTGGCCCACCTCGTCTGCCCATTTCCCTACCCGATGGATAAGCTGCAGATTCTAGTTAATCAACAGCTTATCCTCCTACCCTCCACTAGAACTGCCTTATGCCTGTCCCATGCATTCTTGAATTCTCCCACTGTTCCTGACTCCACAGCCTCCTCAGGAAGGCTGTTCCATGCATCCACAACCCTCTCTGTGAAAAAATACTTTCTAACATTACCTCTGAGCTGTACTCTCTATCTTCAAATTATGCCCCTTGTTCTTGCACATCTCTTCTTCGAAAGATACTACCCTCTTGTACTTTGTTAATTTCCTTGAGATACTTGAAAGTTTCTATCATGTCCTCCCTCCCCTCCTTTCAAGGGTATACATATTAAGCTGCTTTAGTCTCTCCTCATGTCTTTTGGTGCTGTGACTTACTTCTACTAGTGTAATCCTTCCTCCTGTACCTGTTGTCTGAATACTGTACTGTTTGTATGTATTCAACTCTGGTCAGCTCTTGTAAAAGGGACCTTTGGTTCCAGTGGGCTTACTCCGGCCGGTTATTAAAATGAAATAAATAAAATAAGGGAGAAGTAGAATGCCAGCCAGCATGGCTGCAGGCATGGTGTTGAGCAAGAGTTTATCCTGAAAGAGACCAGAAGAGGCAAAGCATTTATTGAATGAAAATCATGAGAAGTACTATGTAAGTTCTCATATTAAAGAAATGAAAAGTGCAACATGTTCACTATTCTTTAGCCAAGAATCAGCTGTTATAATGAATTTTTTACATTATAGGACCACTCTCCTTGATAAAGCACTGTTAAAAAGCACATAATGTCAGAGTGTTATGGTGGCCTGGTACATAGATACATAGACAGTGTCGGCAGATAAGGGCCTATGGCCCACCCAGTCTGCCATTTGAGCTTATAAGTTCAGTTTATGTTTTCCTAGAAGTCTGTTGCCCTTACCCTGACCTCCAGAATTCCTTTATGTCTATCCCATGTATTCTTAAATCCTGTTTGTAACCCCCCTGCAAATAGAGGTTCCCCAAACTTCCAGGAGCTTGCTTGAATGCCCCAAGCCTGAATGGTGTTTGGCTTTAAGCCATTTATCAGTGGTGTTTTAGAGCCTCTGGTACTGTCTCTTTAAGAGCTGTCTGCTTGCAGACATAATTAGTGTGTATGGGGGACTGTGTGTTTCTTTGATTGAGTACCACCAAGCTGCTGCCAATTCACCCCATTTTTGCAGTCACTAGGTGCAAAGGGAACCTGTCTGAAAGATGTAACTGATTGCCAGAAATCATTTACAGTAATAATAAAATTACAGTTTGTCTAACCTGCTTTCTTTGCAGTCAGAACTGTCTGCCTAGTTCCCCATTCTGGTTTTGAACTGCTGAACTGGACCAATCAGTGTGGGGTAAACTAGCTCTAAAATGATGCCTTGGACGAATCAGAACTTGGGACTCATAATCTGAGCCAGCCACAAGAGGATTGTATGGGCAGTGACTCTGGGAGATGTAGTTTAGACTTGATTGCCTTTTGGACCAACAGCAGCGGTCTATTGTGAGTGACAGCCAATCCAGTGAGAACTGGGAGGAACTCAAAGGAAGTGCCCGGTTTTTGTCTGTTGGGAGTTTCAGTTTGAGATCTGAAAGTGAAGGAAAGAAACCCTGTGCTCCTTCAGTGCACAGTTTCAGTCAAAAACGTGTGCAAGGCCCAGAGTTCGGTCTACAACTGTGTAACTGCTTGTTAGACTGAATCCGTCCTTGAAAAGAATCAAAGGATCTCTGAAGAGTAGAAACCAGGCTCACCCTGTAGAAGACTGAAGAAATTGTTGAATTACACTCGGTCTGTCAGGAACTGAATCTGCTGTGTGTTCTCCTGGTTATTGTGCAGTAATTGCGATTGGGATACAGATGCAGCCTGCCTGGTATAGTGCTTTCTTTTTTACCATATAAATGTGAGAGTCTCTTGGAGATCAAAAGTAGCCCTGCTGACATTGAAGGACCATATCTTCTTTGGAGGTCGTGAGTACTAATTCAGGGTCGCTCCTGTTGGATGCCACATTAAATCCAAATGGAATTACTGTACTGCTGACTGTTTAATTTTCCTTTTCTCTGTGTGAAAGGGCCCCTACCAGCTGCCACGGTTTGGACTAGCTCACAGGGCCTGGGTACCCAGGACAGTAACTGTAGGGATAGGCCTGTGCACAGAGCCATAGGTAGATAGTAAAGTGATAAGCTAATTAACCTGATTTCCCCTGTCCTTGTTATATCCCCTAAATAAATCAGAGCTGTTTGTTTCAACAAAGTTATACTGCCTGAGGTATTTGTCTATGTTAAAGTACTGTACTGTGATTGTTGCACTGTATCTTATTTTACAGGATGTCCGGGTGCCTGAACCAGCCTTGGGGGTAAGTGTATACTGAAGGTAATTCTGCTATATTGTGTGGGCCACTATGGGAAGAAAGGGGGTTGCAGTGTCCCAGAGGGCTGTGACCAAGTAAGTTTAACTATTGCAAACCCTGACCTCTGGGTGGAGGCACCCGCCATTGGATCCAGGCCCCTCAACCTGTTAGTGGCAAATCAGGCAGGGTAGTAGCCCCTGGGATAGCGCCATCTAGGGGTTACATCTTGAGGCTCACCGCTGGGATTGTGTGTCCTCTAGTGGCCATATTACAAACCACTGTTAAGGGAAAAAAAATAAATAAATAAATAAATGGGTACCCCGACAGAGTGGCTGTGCACGGCTGGTGGAGTGGTGTACTGGGAGAGATCGACCCCAAAATGCTATGCTTATCCTGGACATCCCCTGGGTATCAATACGGACACTGTGAGGAGTACTTTCCAAGGTGGAAGGTTTACAAAATCCTGTGGTGGTGGGTCGGCACGCTAATCTGCTCACCCACACTTTCCTGGCCCTAGTAGAGTTTAAGGATCCCATAGATAGCTCCAAAGTACCACAGACCATTACCCCAGAGGGAGCCCTCACTGCTTGGAGAGTGATAACTAAGGACAGTAAAGACCCGGGGGGGAATGAGCCCCCACCACTATCTGAAACTTTTGAGGAGAAATTTGCTAAATGGTTGCTGGGAGAAGGGAAAACTGTGGAGGACTTGAAGAAACTATTCTTGCCACCTGGGGTGTTCCTCCCAACACCCTCTCCTGCTCCAGTACCGTATGGTGGCTGAACCAATGCAGACTCCTATTTCTGCACCTGCCATTAGTCACGACTCTTACCGAAGGTTGAGGATCTTCTCTGGCACCCTCCCCACCCCAAGGGGAGGATGACTGGGAGACCTGGATGAACTATATTGCCCCAAGTGTTAGAATGGCAATACTCGGAAGCCAGCGAAGAGGGTTAGTGAGAGCCTCCGAGGTCCTGCCCTGGCTACCATCCGTGCTAAGCGGGCCAGTAACCCTGAGCGACTGCAAGCCTATCTTGAGGCCTTGGAGAATGTGTATGGGAGCCCAGATTCTGATGAGGACCTATGGTGGAGGTAAGAAATGCACAACAGTACCAAGGGAGTTGTTGTCTGTGTATGTCTCCGGCTGGAAAAATTGTTGCAAGAATGCCTCAGAAAGGGTAGTTTGCCAGCGATTGAACTGGACGAACCAGACTGGACAGAATCCTTAAGTCTGCCTTCTCAGAACTGCTGTTGCTTCAGTTCACGCCTGGCAAAATCGACTGGAATCCCCACCCTCCTATGATGAGTTAATGAGAGAAATTGAGGAGTTGAGAAAAGGCGACCTCGGAGGGACCTGCACCAATAGCTGTGGCTATGACCAGTGACTGAGGGTGGCCCATCAAGTGAAGTTCAGGGGCAGAGGTTGGCAGTCAATGAGTGCTCTGATAAGGAAAAAGATATGCCACAATGGGCGAACTGTTGAGAGAATCCAGAATTCAAAAAACAGTCCTTTATGAAGGCCACGCCTGCAAATACGGGCCCCGACCTATATCCGACTGCATCTGCTGTGGGGTGGGATACCCACCCATGTATCTCCTGCTGATAACAGCTCCGAACCGATTCCTTGACCATGGAAGTGGAGAAACTGACGAGATGTCTCCAAATGCTTATCACGCAGAACAGAGATGGCACCAAGGTTTCCAGTTAGTAATACCCCGCCCTGGCTCTCCCAGTGTGGCACCTCGGCCAGCTCAAACTCCAAAGTATGTTTTGCTATAATTGTGGGAAGGATGGGCACATGAAAAGGAATACCAATCCCAAAAGACACTGACAAAGTTGCATATAGGCTACAAGGAGAGCTTGGAGAACAAATCAGTGGTTAAGAGGTGCAGAAATGATCCCAGTGAGGCACCAAAATGCTAATTCACGTCCTTTGTGGCAAGGTCAGTTGCCCAGGCCCCTACAGCCTCTCAGACTGGTCCAGAATAGTGGGTCCCTCCATGGAGACCACTGTAAAGGTAAATGGAGTGTCTACAAGAGCTGTATTAGACAGTGGCTCCCAAGTGACAATTATGTTTCAGATTGGTATCAGAAGCATTTGTCAGGCGTACCCTTACAACCATTAGAAGGACTGCATGTATGGGGGTTAAGTGAAAGGCCTACCCTATTCTGGGTATATCCGAATTTGGCTGTCTTTCCCCCACCTCCGTGGCTGGAGTGGCCGAACAAGTAGAGACCCTAGCCTTGGTGTGTCCCCCCACTGGACTGTATGATGGTGTCCCTTTGTTGATTGGAACAAATGCTCATATGTTCAGAAGGCTGGCACATTTGTGTTATGAAAACAGGGGTCAAAGACTAGTAGAGCTTTAAGAGTTCGGCTTTAATTAAGAAGGCCTATGAGGCACAGAGAGATGCTGAAAATATAGAACCAGAGGAACCGGTGGAATTGTATGGAAGAAGGATCCTGAGTCTCTGATCCTGGCACCAAATGCCAGATGTACCTTACAGGGAGAGGTCCGTATCAGAAAGGATGTTAAGAATAAAATATTAATGTTGGATGCACCAGGCGATGGAAAATTGCCAGAGGACTGCTGGTCAAGCCTAGTATTTTGCCGCTAGAGCCCATGCTTATGCCAGAAGGGTAATGGTCCAAGTTCATAATGTGTCAGAAAGAGACATTCGAGTAAATAGAGGTTGCATCCTGGCTAATGTGCATTGTGCAGACACTGCAGTGCTACCCAGCAGCAAGAGTTCAAGGAAGAATGACAGAGTAACGCCTGACTTGTTTGATTTCGGCAACTCCCGCTGCCAGCTGAATGGAAAGTGAGGATCAGTGAGAAGCTTGCCCAGAGACCAGGTGTTTTCTTTAAAGGAATGGGGACGTGGGATGCGTGCAAGGAGCTGAGCACAATATCCGCGCATGCGAAAGCCATTTCAGTGAGAGGTCTCGACGCCTGGCACCTGCTGATATAGATGATGTGAGACGGCATCTGCAAAGAGATGTTAGCGGCTGGTGTAATACAAGAATCCAGAAGCCTTATGCTTCCCCATTGTGGTAGTGAGGAAAAAGAATGGGACAGTAAGGATGTGCGTGGATTATCGCCTTAAACCAGCGGACTATCCTGATCAGTACACAATGCCCGCATTCAGGATGCTTTGGACTGCCTAAGCGGGAGCAAGTGGTTCTCTGTGCTGGATCTCCAGATGGGTACTACCAGATCCCGATGGCCCCAAGGGACCGTGAGAAGACAGCCTTTATCTGTCCTTGGCTTCTATGAATTCATGAGGATGCCTCAAAGGGATTTCAGGTGCCCCAGCCACTTTTCAACGATTGATGGAGCGTGCAGTGGGGACATGAACTTACTAGAGTGCCTGGTATACCTAGATGATGTTATTGTGTTTGGCAGCTCACTGGAGGAACATGAGAGCAGATTATTTAAGGTATTGGATCGACTGGAGGACTTTGGCCTTAAACTGTCCATTGATAAGTGTCAATTCTTTCAAACATCAGTAAAGTATGTGGGACACATAAGTATCCACCGAGGAATAGAGACCGACCAAGTAAAGTTGAGGCCTTGACCACCTGGCCACAGCCCAAAATCTAAAGAACTGCAAAGATTCCTGGGATTCTGTGGTTATGATCGGCGTTTCATCAAGGACTATTCAAGAGTGATCCGCCCTTTTACTTACCTTACTCAAGGGTATCCCCCAACCCACAAAAATACCAAAAGTCAGCGTCCCTCAAGACTGAAAGAGTGTATTTTCATCCGAGTGAAGTATTTGGGGCCGCTGGACTCTGATTGTGAGACTGCTTTTCATGAGATCATATATCAACTTACCCATGCTCCAGTGCTGGCCTATGCCGATCAAGAAAACCTTACGTCCTGCACACTGATGCTAGCTTGCAAGGGTTGGGGCTGTTGTACCAAGAGCACGAGAATGGCCTGAGACCAGTGGCTTTTGCCAGTAGAAGCCTGACCCCATCCGAAAAGAACTATCCTGTACATAAGTTAGAGTTCCTAGCTTTGAAGTGGGCTATTGTTGACCAATTCCATGAGTACTTGTATGGGGCTAAAATACTAGTAAAACTGACAATAATCCTTTGACCTATGTGCAGACCTCAGCTAAGTTGATGCCACTGGCCACAGGTGGCTTTCTGCATTATCTACATATGACTATGCTCTCGAATACGAGCAGGTCTGAACCACATAGATGCTGATGCTCTCTCCGGAGGCCTGTTCCCCAGAATGATTGGGTCCATTGGCAGAACCTGACATTCGGGCACTCTGCGGAGAGTTGACGAGGAGGAACAAATGTCCACGGACGCAGTGGACTGCATGGTGGATTACTTGAGACCCTCTGAGAATTGCATACCTGCTGCTTATTGCCACTTTTCTGCAGACAGACATTTGTGCACTGCCTCCAGCTGGACAATGACAGTGATCGGCGGGCTCAATCCACGATCCTATAGATCAAATCAGCTTTAGAAGCCCTCTATGCAGGAAAAGATGTGTCCAAATTACGCTCCACTGATTTGAGAACTGCACTGTTATACAAAGAAGGTCCTAAGTTGAAACTGATCAATAAACTGTTATATAGAGAAACAGTAGACAGAGGGGACAAGTAGACAAACAACAACTGGTGCTGCCCTGCCTTCGAGACTCAGTATTGAGGTCCTTGCACAACCACATGGGGCACCTTGGTATAGACAGAACACTTGACTTGGTGAGATCCAGATTCTATTGGCCCAAGATGGGGCTGATGGAGCAACACACACGGAACTTGTAGTCGCTGTTTACAGAGGAAAGCTTTACACTTCAGAGGGCTGCCCCCTTGTTAACATAACCACCAGTGCACCCATGGAGCTGGTCTGTATTGATTTTCTGAGTTTGGAGTCAGATCAAAGAAATATCAGTAATGTGCTGGTGGTCACTGACCATTTCACTGAGATATGCCCAAGCTTTCCCCACCAAAGACCAGAAAGCATCCACTGTGGCCAAAGTACTTGTAGAAAACTTTTTGTTCACTATGGGGCTCCACAAAGAATCCATTCTGATCAAGGGAGAGACTTTGAGGTCGTCTGATCAAAGAGATGCTTTCTCTGTGGGGAGTGCGAAAGTCCAGAACCACTCCTTACCACCCCAGGGGACCCACAGCCTGAGCGTTTCAACAGCACTTTGCTAGATATGCTAGGCACCCTGCACCCAAAGGACAAGCCTAGATGGAGCCAACAAATTAGCACCCTGGTACATGCTTATAACTGCACCAAAGTGATGCCACTGGGTTCTCCCCTACCGCCTGATGTTTAGAAGATAGAAGTACCAGTAGATGTGTGTTTGGGGGTCTCTCTGATGGGGTTCAAGCTGACAACTATTTACAGTATGTGCAAAAGTTAAAGGCCCAGCTAACTCATGCGTACCAACTGGCTCAAACCATGGCTGCCAAAAGAAATCTGGCCAACAAAGAACGGTATGATAAAAGGTGAAAGCACAGGAACTCCAGGAGGAGATCGGGTATGCTAAGAAATCTGGGACTGCATGGCAAACACAAGATTGCTGACAGATGGCACCATCTCCCTCACATTGTGGTGGGCAAACTAGATGATCTGCCAGTGTACAAAGTAAGGCCTGAGAACAATTCAAAAGATGTAAAACAATGCATAGAAATCATTTACTGCCCATTGGACAAATCCTGATTGAGTCTGAGCCCCCAGAAGAGCCCCTCTGGACCAGTGACTAGAGCTGCTGCTTAAGAAAAGATCAAGGAAGTCTGCACCTACAGAAGCAGAGTTAAAGTGTTCCCTGCACAAGTCCCAGTTGAGCATGACTGTCAGTCCATATCAGAAGAAGTGAGTGACTTTGAATACTATCCTTCTTACGAACTGAGTCAATTGTTTCAGGGCAATCCCTAGTCAATACTGGAGACAA
Source organism: Neoceratodus forsteri (assembly GCA_016271365.2). Lineage (NCBI taxonomy): Eukaryota > Metazoa > Chordata > Ceratodontiformes > Ceratodontidae > Neoceratodus > Neoceratodus forsteri. Next base: position 1,201,574,318 of record CM057455.1, on the reverse strand, counting down.
AGCTGGGCCTTCTGGACTGTCTAAGCTCAGCTTCATCCCTGGAGCCAATGCTCCCAGAAAGTGAAGTGCAAAGCATCAGATCAGATGAAATGGAATCATTGTGCATGGTTGAACTGTTTGAGCTTTCAGGGAGAAAATGATAGATTAGGGCAGACTGGTGATACACCGAACAAGAAGAGTATTTTGAGTGCCCTGACAGTCCACTGCCAGTGTCCGAAAGCTCTCCATGGCCAAATGTTGTGGACTCAGAACTGTAACTCCTGGAGCTGAAAGTGCCCCAAGTTCTAGCCTCTCTACCCCAGGGAGACTCCCTGACAAGTGAGGACAATGCTGAAAATGAGGCTCAGAGTGCAGAGACTGTAACAGTTCCCCTAGAAAGACTGGTCGAGCTGTAAAGCCTGTGGTGCACCTCAGTTAAGATTCACTTGGGAGGCCTGTGGACTTGCCTCTCAATGTTGTCCATAAAGGTGTATGTGTCCCGAGCTCATTGCCCAAACTGAGCATCAGTGCTAACTCAAGTTACTTGTGTTGCCCTCTAGTATGGTGCCCTTGCCCGTCCAGCCCCAAGGTAACTGATAGGAAGGGCCCCTCTGTTCAGGTTTCATGTACAAGAGGTAATAACTTGAGTTATGGTACAATGTGTGTGTAATACTGTAAAGTGGACGTACTGCAATGTTTCAGAAATGTGTTCTTGGTAAAATGATGTATTGACTGATGATTACATGTGTAGACCTAATGCAAATGTATATGGTTGCAGTTGGAAACTTATGGGGAATTACTTGGCGGACGTCAAGCTTTCCCAAAACCAGGAAGGTGTAACCCCTGCAAATGGGGGTTCCCAAAAGACTTCAGGAGCTTGCTTGAATGCCCCAAGCCTGAATGGTGTTTGGCGTTTAAGCCATTTATCAGTGAGTGTTTTTAGAGCCTCTGGTACTGTCTCTTTAAGAGCTGTCTGCTTGCAGACATAATTAGTTGTATGGGGGACTGTGTGTTTCTTTGATTGAGTACCACTCAAGCTGCTGCCAATTCACCCCATTTTGCAGTCACTAAGTGCAAAGGGAACCTGTCTGAAAGATGTAACTGATTGCCAGAAATCATTTACAGTAATAATAAAATTACAGTTTGTCTAACCTGCTTTCTTTGCAGTCAGAACTGTCTGCCTAGTTCCCCATTCTGGTTTTGAACTGCTGAACTGGACCAATCAGTGTGGGGTAAACTAGCTCTAAAATGATACCTTGAGAGAATCAGAACTTGGGACTCATAATCTGAGCCAGCCACAAGAGGATTGTATGGGCAGTGACTCTGGGAGATGTAGTTTAGAACTTGGTGCCTTTTTGGACCAACAGCGGTCTATTGTGGTGACAGCCAATCCAGTCGAGAACTGGGAGGAACTCAAAGGAAGTGCCAGTTTTTGTCTGTTGGGAGTTTCAGTTTGAGATCTGAAAGTGAAGGGAAAGAAACCCTGTGCTCCTTCAGTGCACAGTTTCAGTCAAAAAGCGTGTGCAAGGCCCAGAGTTCGGTCTACAACTTGTGTAACTGCTTGTTAGGACTGAATCAAGTCCTGTGAAAAGAATCAAAGGATCTCTGAAGAGTAGAAACCAGGCTCACCCTGTAGAAGACTGAAGAAATTGTTGAATTACACTCGGTCTGTCAGGAACTGAATCTGCTGTGTGTTCTCCTGGTTATTGTGCAGTAATTGCGATTGGGATACAGATGCAGCCTGCCTGGTATAGTGCTTTCTTTTTTTACCATATAAATGTGTGAGGAGTCTCTTGGAGATCAAAAGTAGCCCTGCTGACATTGAAGGACCATATCTTCTTTGGAGGTCGTGAGTACTAATTCGGGGTCGCTCCCTGTTGAATTGCCACATTAAATCCAAATGGAATTACTGTACTGCTGACTGTTTAATTTTCCCTTTTCTCTGTGTGAAAGGGCCCTACCAGCTGCCACAGTTTGGACTAGCCACTAGGGCCTGGGTACCAGGGACAGTAACTGTAGGGATAGGCCTATGCACAGAGCCATAAATGAGATAGTAAAGTGATAAGCTAATTAACCTGATTTCCCCTGTCCTTGTTATATCCCTAAATAAATCAGAGCTGTTTGTTTCAACAAAGTTATACTGCCTGAGGTTGTTGTCTATGTTAAAGTACTGTACTGTGATTGTTGCACTGTATCTTATTTTACAGGATGTCCGGTGCCTGAACCAGCCTTGGGGTAAGTGTATACTGTGAAGGTAATTCTGCTATGTGTGGGCCACTAGTGGGAAGAAAGGGGTTGCAGTGTCCCAAGGGCTGTGACCAAGTAAGTTTAACTATTGCAAACCCTGACCTCTGGGTGGAGGCACCCGCCATTGGATCCAGGCCCCTCAACCTGTTAGTGGCAAATCAGGCAGGGGTAGTAGCCCCTGGGATAGCTCATCTAGGGGTTACATCGTGATTGTTTCAGCCTCCACCACTTCCTCTGGCAGGGTGTTCCACTTGTCCACCACCCGTTCTGTGAAGAAATTCTTACTCACGTTTCCTCTGAATTGTCCTCCTCAACTTCATCCCATGCCCTCAGTCCTGGAACATCTTTTCGCTTAAAAATAGTGTATTCCTGCACCCTGTTCCTCCTGTAAGATACTTGTATGACTCTATCATATCCCTCTCTCTCCTCTCTCCTCCAGGGAGTACATGTTCAGTTCCTTCAACCTGTCCTCATAGGACTTGTGATGCAATCCATGCACCATGGTATGGTTAATAAATTGAAGAAATTACATCATTTGAAAATCTTTGTGGAGTCTGTTGTTTAAAATTAAAATTCTAGCTTTGTCTGATCAAATGGGAGTTATTCTCCTGAGCAATATGAAGGTGCGTTCTTATTCCTCGATAATCACTGATCATTTGCTATTGTAAAATCACTGCAAAATATTTTCCAAGATCAAGAAACTGAACTGACCCATCCTAGCAAAGGACTATGAATTATTCTTTATGTAACCTCCCAGAAACAGTGTTAACAATTTCGGCCGCCACCTATACTGTGAGTTAAATAACGCCATAGGACAGAAAGTACTGTTAATTAAGAATTTACCGTAACAGTAGATCTTTGGGAGAAGCTCTTGCAGCAGGCCACACCGGTAGGACTAAGCCGCCTGATGCTAGGACCACACGGAAAATTTCTAGCTAGCAGTCTATCATGGGGGACCGCCCACCGCTGATGTCAGTCAGATGACAGCCTAGCCTATATAGGTGGGCGGTCCCCCACACATACCTCAGTTCTCCCGCTAAAGACCCCATACGAGTAGCTGAAGGAGAACTGAGGAGGTTTTCAGAGAGCCAAAAGAAAGGCTGAAGTAGTCTAAGAGAAAAAGAGTAGCAGGGGGAAGGAGGGAGGGAGGGAAAGCAGGGTCTGCTGCAAGAGCTTCTCTCGAAGAGCTAGCTGTTACGGTAAGTTCTTACGTAACTGTGCTATCTTACCTTGAGGAAGGCTCTTGCAGCAGGCCACACTGGCAGGACTGAGTCCCAAACAGTACCGGGTATCACCAGGTTAACACCACCGGGAGGAGGACAGATCAGCAGCCAAGAGCTCAGGAGAGAAGGCCCTAAAGAACTGCTAGTCCGAAATTGGCCCTGTGCCTAGAGGCGATGTCCAGACTGTAATGCTTGGTAAAAGTGTGGACAGAACTCCAGGTAGCAGCTGCACAGATGTCTGCAGCAGACACATTTCTGAAGTAAGCCGTGGAGGCAGTCATACTCTTGGTGGAATGGCCTTTGATCATCCCGGGAAGTGGTTTGTTGTACTTGCGCTAGCACTAAACAATGCAATTCGCTAACCACTTAGACAAATACTGTTTGGAAACAACAGCGTCCTCTCTCTTGGGGGTGAATAACACAAACAACTGTTCAGATTTTATGAAAGGCCTTGTGTGGTTCGTGTAGTACCGCAGCATCCTATGTACATCCAAAGTATGGAGCAAGGCCTCTCCCTGATTGGAATACTCAAGAAAATAAATGGGAAGGTAGCTGGACTGATTCAAAGTAAACTCCGACACCATCTTAGGTAAAAACTAGTATGCAAAGACGCCCTGTCTTTGTGAAACACGTAATAGCCTGAAGCTCTGAAATTCTTCGAGTGGAAGTAAGAGCAACTAAAAAGAGCACTTTCCATGACAGAAAGCGCAGCTCGCAACTCGCAGCCAGTTTAAAGGGAGGTAGACTGAGTTTCTCCAACATAAAGTTAAGGTCCCATGGAGGGACAGGGTCCCGACTGGGAGGTTTCAGATTCAAGATTCCCCGCAGGAATGTGTGGGACACCTCAAGCTGGATGACAGCTTTACCCTCAATAGGTTCTTGGTACGCAGAGATGGCAGAAAGATACACATTAAGTGAGGAGTACCCGAAGCCTGCATCTGAAAGGGAAAGGAGGTACCCCAAAACTTGATTCACCGAACAGCTGAAAGGATCCAAATGGTGAGCAGTGACCCAAATGGAGAAGCGTTTCCTTTTTATATCATAAGTGGTCCTGGTAGGCTGGCCCGGTGGAGCTGAGGTTTGAGGCACTGGACGCCACACCTCGCACCACACCGGTGACCCGGGTTCGTGTACGGACTTGGGTTGTCGGGGATCAGCAGGGTGAAGGATGATTGAGCTTCCCAATGGTTGCTCTCCTCCTTCGGGGTGGGTTACCAGGGGTGCTTAATGCACCCGCTGTCCACGGGGGCCAGTGGAAGCACCGACTCTAGGGGCACTGGCAGCTCCTGCATGGGGGAGCTCGGATGTTTTAAGGCACTTGGCAGGCGTATGAAGCATCGCTTACCAAGCCGGCGTCCGTGGGGATAGAAGGAAGACAGAAAAGCAGAAACCACCTTGACAGTCCTAGATGATGGCCACTCCAGCCACCCAGTCCAGGAATCACGGGCAGACTCCGCTGTGCAAGGTGCTCGAGGGAGGAAGGTAGGAGTCACTAGGGGCACTCTAGGGGCAGACTCAGTGTGTCGGGTGAGTGGCATGAGTGAGCCCAAAGGAGTGGAACAACGGGGCGATCAGGAGGATAAAAAGATTTAAAAAAATAAATAAGTGGTCGTGGTGGAGGGTTTCCTGGCAGCCACCAGAACATCTGTGACCCTAGAGGATATCCCAAATCTGTCAATAGCTGGGTCTGCAGGAGCCATGCCTGGAGACGCAGGGATTTCAGGTTTGGATGGCCCAGGGTGCCCCGGTCTTGGGACAACAAACCGGTGCACAGGGGCAAGGGCACCAGAGGTTCCGCTGCTAGTTGCTGCAGCAAGGGTAACCAAATCTGATGTAGCCAGAAGGGGGCTATGAGGATCATCTCTGCCCCTTCCAACTGGAGCTTAAGCAGAACCCTCTGAGAGAGGCGGAAGTTCAAGTTAAAGTTTATTGTAGGAAAACTCCATTGAGCAAAGCTCATTCACAAGGAGGTCCTTTGACACAGACAGGTAGTTACAGATCGCATAATCGAAAAAACAGCACAAATTCAAGTACAGAATTATGAGCAAGCATTAACATGCTGCATAAAAATGATAATGACATAGAAAAATACAAGTACAGAAAAATAGTACAAAGTGCTTGGGAAGGGAGGAAAGGTGTACAGAACCCTCCCCTTCCAGGAGAGGGATGATGCATCTCACCAGAAAACTCCAGGCCTGGGATCAAGTAAGCAAAAAAGTGTGCAGTTTTGCATTGTGTGGGGATGCAAAGAGGTGCAACTCTGGATGGTCCCACCTGTCAAAGAGGTCTTCGACCACTGAGATTAGAAGCTCTCACTCATGAGCCTGCGACCTGAAGCAACTGAGACTGTTGGCCTAGACATTTTGAAGGCCGGGAACATGAACAGCCAAGAGCTCCAGACCATGCTCAAAGGGCCAATATCAGACTCTCATTGCCTCCCGACCCCTCCCGTTTGTTGATGTAGTACACCACACACATGTTGTCCATCTGCACCGGCAGCGGACCGGGAAGGAGATGAGTTTGAAAGGCCTGCAGGCCATAAAGAACCGGCCACATCTCCAGGACTCTGATATGGACACCATGCTCTACATCCATCCTGGTACCCTTGGACTGGTGATTGGCCAGATGAGCACCCCACCCCAGGCCAGATGCATCTGTCATTAGAATCTGATGGGGGGGGGGGTCGAAAGCTGAAAAGAGACCTCCCACAGGAGGTTGGCCAGATCCAGCCACCACAACAGAACCCTCCAGATCGGGTCAAAGACCAGGAACAACTGGTCCAGGTCATCTGTGCATTGGTCCCACTGGACCCTCAAGGTCCACTGGGGAACTTGCATATGCAGTCAGGCCAGGGGCAGCATGGCAACAGTAGCTGTCATATGGCCCAAAAGGCACAGGAAAACCCTGGCAGAACCTGCCGGCTGGAGGAAACCAGATGGGCCTGTTCCATCAGTCACTCCACCTTGCCCTGGCTGGTGTCCAGGACCTCCCGTATGTACTGAAGGCACTGACAAGGGGAGGGGCAGAACTTCAGCAGATTTATAGTGATCCCCAGGACCTAGAAGAGATGGAAGGTGTATTCCGGGGTCTGAACTAAGCAGTCCCTGGCGGAAGCTGCTAGCAACCAGTTGTCCAGGTAAGGGACACATAGAAGCCCTGCCTCCGCAGTGCGGCTGCCACCACTACCAGGCATTTGGTAAATAACCATGGGGGGGGTGAGGAAAGGCCAAAAGGGAAGGCCTGGAATTGGAAATGGGCTCCCTGTAAGAGGAAGTGGAGGAAACAACAATGGGCAGTAAAGACCTGGATGTGCAGGCAAGCATCCTGAATGTCCAGGGAACAGAGTCAGTTGCCCTGGTGCAGAAGGGGTAATAGCCCCTGAAGGGTGACCACCCTGAAGCATTTGTACTCAATGTGCAGATTTAGATGGCTCAGGTCCAGGATGGGCTGGAGATCCCCCACTCTTTTTGGAGAAGAGGAAGAGGTGGGAATAAAACCCCCTTCCCCATTAAGCCTGAGGGCTGGGCTGTATGGCTCTTTTTTGAGGAAGAGTCTGAATTTCCTACCAAACCAGAGACAGGTGTGTGGGGGTGGACATGAGGGTTTTCAGGTGGCCTCTCCAGAAACTCCAAAGAGTGACCATGTGCTATGATCCGGAGCACCCAATTGTCTGTGGTTACCCCCCCGCCACCCCTTGAGGTGGAGGCAGAACTGATCCCTGACCACCTTTCTTGGATCCTCAGCTGGAGGAAGTGGGGTGTTGGCTAAGGAGTCAGGAGGTAGGGGCAGGCGCAGGTGCAGGCGGGGGGGGTACAGGGGCCTTGGAGGTTCTGATGGCGGAAGAGGCAAGGGCCACTCTGGCCTTACGCTTGTGCTGACCCTTGGCAGGCTGGCTATGAGATTGCTTGTGGGAGGACTTGCGAAAGAACTGATGTTGGCCTGCTAGGTTAGAGCGAATGAACCAACTTGAGGGCCCGCCTTGACTCTTGCAGAAATGATGTCTTGGACCCCCCCCCCGGAAGGGGGCATCCAAAATGCTGGCCTGCACATCTGAGGCAAAGCCAGATACCCGGAGTCAAGAATGGTGAGACCCCAGCAGCTGCTCCATGCCCGGAGGTGTCTACAGCATCATAAGCTGCCCGGAGGACATGACTGCCAACATCCAAGCCTGACTTCACAAGTTGGGCGAGCTGCATCTTAGTGGGGTTCTCTGCTAAAGTCTGTACCAGGTCTCTGGCTTGGTCTCAAAAAACATTCTGGTATTGGACCATGTGGGCCAGATAAGTTATAGCCCAGACAGCCATAGTAGTAGAAGCAAAAACACGCTTACCAAGGTGACCCAGCTGCCTGGACTCCTAGTCCTGGGGAAGAGTAATAAGTTGTTTAGGCTTCTTAGTATGATCATGCGCTGCATTATTTTCCATTGAATCCACCTTAGGGTGGCTCCCCAGAAAAGGCTTGCCAACCGGGGCATGGTAAAGATGGTCTGCATTTTTAGGCAGAGGAGGGGTGGTAGAAGGGGGATTCCAGGCTGCCTTAGTGACAACCTCATAGAAGTCAACCAAAGGAGGTATCACCATGGGGAAGGCATCCTGCTGACAGAGGAAGAGGGCCAAACAGCGTCTCTCCGAGTTCTGCTTCTCCGTTGAACCAGTCCATGATGGACTGGATGTGGTGTATGACATCCATGAAGGCTGGATCGTCGGGGGGGGAGAGAGACTTGGGCACCTCTTTAGCCTGGTCATCACCCTCTGAGGACTCCCCTGAAGAGGAGGAAGACCCTGAAGAATTGGAGTCATCCTCGGTAGTATCACTATCTGGGACCGAGGTCAGGGGCTGGTGATCTTGCCCTCTAGAGTTTGAACCGAAGTCAGGTTAAGCCCCAGAGGACCCCAATGTGCGGGGTTCACTTGGACTAGGCTGGTCTGGATTCTGGGGCTGGGGGTCCTGGGGAGGGTGGAGGGGAAATGCCGGAGGCTGGCCTTAGGGCACAGGGGTCTGCTTTTGCATAAAGGATAACCACACCAAAAAAAGGGCATTGTAATCCACCTGGGGTGCTATATTGTACACCAGCAGGAATGGAAAGAAAGGCACTGGGGAAGGGTATGATGTTTAGGAGCCAGCAAAGGGTACCCTGGCATAGGTCCTTCCGGCACTGGGTGATGATTTGGTGACGGCCAGCAGATGTCGACTGCGGCACAGATAGCAACATGGTGGCAACGGGTTGGACCCAAGCTGGGGCTGCGGCAACACTGGCGGCGGCCCAGCAGGTGACAACCTGGAGTGCTCAGGCAAAGGGTCCGCCGGCATGAGCCCAGCTGGAGAAGCTAGTGCCTGAGTGGAGGGAGACCTCCAAGGTAAGGGCAGAGGTGATGCCAGTGAGGCAGAAATGGCAGTAGCCTGCTGCGGGCATTGCCTGGCAGGACTGACGCTGGTCCCAGTGGAGGGAGCCCATGACAGCAGCATTGTGGTGGGGGGGGAGCAACAGGTGTAGAGCTGATGCCTGAGAGACCAACACCAGCCTAGTCACCTGACTGAGCGCCTGAGGAAGATATGGGCCTGAGCATGAGGGGCTGGGGAGCAGGAGACGAAGTCCCATGCCCCGAAGAGCCACCGCCCGAAATGGAAATAAAGACTGGCAGCAGAGTCATCAGGAGCCCAGAAGAAGAGATGGCTGGCGGGGCTGGAGGAGCCTACCACCCACAGGGGGTGAACCAGTCATGGCCGATGGTTTGTGGGGTGACTGTGAATGGGAAACTGACCGGGCCCGGTCCCTGTGTTTATCCTGGTGCTTATGCTTCCCAGACATCTCCTTGTGAGAAGACAAAGAGGACCCAGAGGACTGTGCCGGCAAGGCCGAAGGGCTCCTGGCATGCAGCTCCTTCTCCATCGTGACTAAATTCTGCTTCAAAAGGTGGCTCTTCAGAGCTTTTAAATGACGTCCCTGAGTGGCCTGGTTGAATTTTTTTCAAAACTGGCAGGCTTTGGTGTTGTGGTGGGGGCCTAGGCAGATCAGAAACGCAGAGTGGCCATCCTTTTCAGGGATCCGTTTGCCGCAGGTACACTTCAAGTAGTGGTTGGAAGACAAAGCTGGTGGAGAAGACACAAACTCGTCGATGAGGACACCGAAAAACTGATGTTTTACACTAAAGAAAATATAAAAATAAAAAAGTGTGGTAAGCGTGGGAAACGGCGGTTGACTGTAGCAGCAGCATCTGCTGAAGTCTGATGTACGCGGGTCGACGGAAGGAAAAGAACTGAGGTAGGTGTAGGGAATCGCCCACCTATAAAAGCAAGGCTGATATCAGCTGACTGACGTTGGCTGTGGGTGGTCCCCCATGATAGATTGATAGCTAGAAGTTTCCTTGTGGTCCTAGCACCTGGCAGCTTAGTCCTACTGGTGTGGCTTGCTACAGGAGCCTTCTCAAAGTAAGATCTTTCATTCAGGTCCCAAACTTCATCACCTGAACAGAAATCCCTAGCCTCAAATGTTACTACTCCAGATGCAAAGGTCAATTTCCAAAAGTAGTTTATTCAAAAAGCTGAAATGACTGCAAGTAATTAAGCAGGATCAAACAGAGCACACTGCAAACAACCAGGAGATTCAGGAGCTACTTTCAGTTCCACTGTAGCTACAGACAATCATGAGAGATTGTTCTCCAGAGCCCTGTCCCGGGGGCAGGGCTTGTATCTTCAAGATGACCAACAGAACGAAGATACTCGGCAGCCAGCATATCCTACAGGTTACGATCCAGGACTGTGAACCAGGAGATCTGGGTCTGAATTTTCTCCTCAAATTTCTACTGGAGTAATGATCCTTGGTTACATAGTGTTATAATGGTGCATCTACATTAAAGGGAAAATATGTTGCAGTAAACTACTGCTGGCACAGAGACTACCTCCAGATCAGGCCCCCCCCCCAGGGGCAACTGGTCACTGGATCAGTGTTGGGGGCAGCAATCTAGTAAGAGGAATTCAGACTTTTGTCACCTGCATCAATGCACATTCAAACCCCCATAGTGTAATTTGCTTATGCAGCAACACTAATACAGTATATACTAAACTAGATATAAGCACAACATTGTACTACTATTCACTGTATAATTGTATTTGTACTGGCAAAAATGGTTGAGAAATATAGGGATGTCATGGTTAACAGGCAAACAAAATTTAATATGTTTAAATGTATTTTAAGAATACATATCTATTTGCATTTTACAACAGACATAGCACATGCCAGACTGTACATTACAGGGATACAGTATACAATGACTTATAATTCTTGTATAAAATACAAGCGTTAACAGCCTTATATTCGGTGATGATATGGTCAAGGATTGAAATGAAGTTCTGCAGCCACTAGCCAGAAGGGCTACTGACTAGTAAAATCCAGTAGCCTCAGACTTTTCTACTGGCTCAGCTGATACACTCTTTGAAATGTTACCTTCTCAAGTGAAGCCTGCAAGGCTATTAAAAATGTTTTTCTGCTAGCCCGATACAAAATGTACCAACATTTGGCTAGTGGTCAGTGCAATGGACCGTGGCCAATTTTGAACCCTGAAGGCGTGGTAAGTAATGATGATCACAAGCCTGTAATCAAGCAGTGCATACGTCACACTGCAGATAATGACCACATGTTATAATAAAATGCACCAAAAATCTTACAGTGTAAGGGGGGTCATGCAACCTCAAGATTCTGAAGACACATATAAAACCATAAGATCAGAACCCCTCTACAGCATCACTCCCTTATTATGTAAAATAGAGTGTTTTCTCAATTTAGTGCACTGCCTAGGGATCTAATACACATCCTGGGAACAATCTGACTAAAACATTATCCGACCACGGAGGCCCAGCTTGCCATAGCACAGGTCAATCTCCTTCCTCTTATGGATTATTGTGTCCCCATCTATATGCAAACCTCCTCCCAACTACTGGCGAGGCTTACTACCACTTACAATAACATCTGTAGATCTGCACTGATGGCACCCTACTCCACCCATCACTGTTCCCTTAACAGTCCCTAGGCTGCCCCCACCCACCCATTTCGCAACAACTACTTCCTTGGCTGCACCATAGATAATGCCATCAGAGGCAGGGACTGGTCCCCCTTTTTCTCCCTGCTCAAACAAAAAACTGCCCTCACATCCTTCGAAACTCCAGCATCTTACCATTGGAGGTTCCTCAGATATCCACCTGCCTGGGTAGCACAGCTTTCACTTCAGTCACCCCTGAACTGTGGAACAGTCTGCCTGACTCTCTTCTCTCTCTAGATTCCCACTATAAAGCTGCCTGAATAGCTGCCACATCCCCCGGTGACCACCCCCCTGGACATCCTTGTAACCTGAGTTTTTCTAGATTTTTTGGGGTCTCTCAGTCTAGCCACCACGACTGTGCCCTATGTCTGTTGCACCAATGATGAAATACACTGTGCAATTATTTCTGTTGTGGTTTTACACTTTAATGTATTTATGTCTGTTTCACTCCTGATGTACCATACTAAACGATTATTTACTGTGGTTTATACTTGACTGTATTTAGAACTCTGCTGTGATCTTTTCACGTACTGTATTTCTGCACTTGCACTTTGTAGTTCTCTGGTACTGTACTGTGTACCCTTTGTATCTGTGTACTTGTATTTCTGAACTGTATTTACCTTTAGAAAATGGTTGAAGAAATTCCCGGACTCTGACTGGCTAATAGCACTGGCAAGGTGGGCGTCTATCAGACAAAATGAGCCCGAGTTAAAAAAGGTGCCAGTCCCAAGTGCCCCTTCACCCACTGAAATATCCCTGTGCCCAACCTCATTGCTCATTGCCAAAAGTACCAACATTCATTTTAAAGTGACACCGTTTTTTTCTCTTGCTTAGCGAGAGATACTGCCCTCTCACCCCACACTGCTGAATTCAATGCCAGCTGCCACATGAACCCACAAACCAAACTCTGCTGGGCTCACTTCACGTTACACCCCAAAAAAAAAAGTAAGCAGACATTTGAAATCCGACACCTACCAAACAGGCAATCTCGGGTAGTCTCCCCGCCCCCCCCCCAATAGCAATACACCCGCACACAAAACAACAAAATAAATACTGTAAAAGTTTACAGTCGCCGCAAACTGTATGAAGTTCATTGAGCTTCTCCCATCCCACGCTACTTTCCTTAGCGCTGTAGTGACACTCGCGCTAACTGTCAGTATCATGCCAGTTTCCGGCTCCACTACAGACTGCCGAGCTGTCACAGTTTCCTCACTGTTTACTGTTCTTAAATGACATCCTTGCGGGCTGCGACAGCTCCAAACTTTTGCTTACCACAATGTAGTATACTGTGTAAAAACTTCAGAGCAGAGAATCAGGAAGCTGCCTAGCCTGTGACACATCCGTTGATGAATTACTGCATAGAGGCCTTATCATCCCTACAAAGACATGCCATCTATTATCGTCCCGATCATCGGTCTCTCTTCTGACCTCATTCACTCAAAGAAGTCTCTCCGCTCGTCTATGCGACCACCACTGCTTACACAACCTGCCTGCCCACTACCAGTAACCCTGTAAAACACCATCCCAATGGCAAAACTGCAAGCTACCTTTTATTTTAATGCAGTTCTTTTCTTCCCGTCACACTGTGCTATCCTTTATTAACAGAAATATTCTTCGGACTTTCCATCTGTCGCAGGCAACTACAAAAGGGCATTCCGAAGCAGGGACAAGAGTGAGTGAGTGGCGGGAGTGCCAGCAGCTCAAACACAATTTAAAGTGATAGATAACCAGACCACAATTTTCATTCAGTCATCACCTGCAAAACAGACTGCTACTGCCTTTGCCCCATTCTGTAGTTAAAAAAGGTGACTAATGAGCAGCCTGCTGCACTATAGAGTTGCTCATGAAAAGTCCCCATCTAAAACAAAATTCAGGTAGAGGAACTATTTTATTACAAAACTTACTTTAATTTTATTATTAACATTTTTTTACGAAACTTATGTTTTTTTTTTTTTTTTACAGTGACCATTTTCCAAGCACAAAAATACCCTCCAGGATGGGCGGTATTGTGCTATACCAGACCTTCCAGGGGCTATAAGGCCCTCCACCTGCGGTGTTGGGCCTCAATACGTCCCTGGGCAGTTTGGTATAGCACAATACCACCCATTCTGTCAGGTATTATTGCTTACCTGTGCCATCTTCATGGCTCAGGTCAGGCCTGAAACCGGTCCATTGGATCAGTGCGCCCACCCGGTAAACAAATACATACATAAATAAATAAATAAATCTTAGTCCCTAGGATGTGCCTTAAATCTCCTGGGCATTAATTTAATTCCTGTAATGCACAGCCTGAGCAAATGGCCATTAAATCTGCACCACTTCTACACACCACTACCCTAACAGTTCTTGAAAGTCTCCCATTTCTAGTCAAACCCAACAAAACAGACACACATCACCCCCCCCAGCTCACATTTAGAGTTCTACCCAGCCCTGACCAAAACACAGGAAATCTCCCTCACCTCTGGGCCAACGTTAAGGTAGCAGTCAATGGCAAGCACTGGGTTTCTGCTGTTGCGCGTGGCTTTAGGAAACAGTTTGTAGCTGCTGTGTTGTAGGAATTTCTCCAGCAGGAACTGAGCAGGAGCTGCCAGCAACATGGGTTCACTGTCTGGTGCACACACGTAATGAGAAGGAGAAATCGCTGTTATTTTCTCGGTATCCTGAAAAGAGAGAGTAAAAGTAATCTGAGATCAGGTTAACCTGTAGAAAACTACATAAGCACCTAGTGCACAGCAGGGATGCTCTGTGAGATGACTACATACCACTACATGAAGCAGAGAAATTCTCAGCAGCCATTCAAGTCCAGCTTTCTCTTAATAAACATGTCAAAAACAAGTTCCAGAACTAGCCGGCCCATCAGTGCAGAGGAGGCACTACAGCGTGCAATGCCAGTGACCCAGGTTCAGGAGTGAGTCTGGGTCATCGGGGGATAGCCTGGGTGGAGGGATTGAGCACTACCCCCACAGCAGCACCACCTGGTTTACCATGGGTAGAACTGTAAGCAGGCCTGCCTCAGGGAGAGGGGATGCTGGCTGATGTCATGCAGAAGTGCGCTCTGCACACATGCTCATACACACCCATCCAAGTTGCTGGCATCCCAAAGGAATGGGAAGGGAGAAAAAGGGAAAAATGCCCCAACAGGGCAGCATGATCCTGGCAGACTCCAGAGGGGCTGGGGCACTCACCATGGCCCCATATGGGGTGGGGGGTAATCTTTGGGAACCTGAGAATGGGGTAAGACCTGGAGAAGGCAGGCGACACGCCTAGGGGGCACTAGAGGAAGAGGGCATACCGCTGAGAGAGGGGGCATAAAGAATAATTAAAAAATATTCATAAAACGTTCCCAATTTAGATAAGATGTGATCAGACTCATGGACTAGTATACACACTGTATCCACACTGTATCACAAAGCACATTGCAACCCAGGAGGGTGAGGGGAGAGAATGCTGCTGTCATTTTCTGCACACAGGGAGACATCAACAGCTAGATTAGATTCAAGAGCCGGATTAGAAAATAACTGAGCAGTTAAGCACAGGGAGGTTAAGTGACTTGCTCAGAATCAAACAGTGAATAAGTGGCAGTTGTGGGATTCAAACCTGGGTCAACAGTTTTCCAGCTTGATGCTCTTACTCCAAGAACAAGGTACTTTCCTAAATAAACAAATACCTCTGGGGTGCTGCAGCTTGAGGCACACCACAGGGCCTTTGACTTATACGAGCCTCTCCAGTCAGGATTTCATGCGAAGCACAGCACGGAAACCGCACTAGTTCAGGTGCACAATGACCTTCTCAGGGCAACAGATCGAGGAGAAGGGACAATTCTCGTTCTTCTCGCTCTCTCCTCAGCCTTTGATATGGTGGACCATTGTGTATTACTTGACTGCCTAAGGGAATTCAGTGGACTAGCTGGCATTGTCATCTGCTGGTTTGAGTCCATCCTCACAAACAGGAGGCAAAGGGTAGTGATGGGCAGTTTCTTCTCCTCCTTGAGCATCCTGTCTTGTGGAGTACCTCAGGGTTCGGTCTTGTCACCGATGTTGTTTGCCATGTACATGCTTCTCCTGGGAGGGCTCATTAGAAAATACGGCATGGGTTTTCACTGCTACGCTGATGACACCCAGCTGTATCTTTCTTTTGCACCTGGGACATCCAATGTGGTGGACGTGCTAAACAATTGTCTCGCTGAAATCAACGACTGGATGGCCTCCAGCTGGTTGCGACTGAACCCCGACAAGACAGAGATACTGGTGGTGGAGTCAAACAGAGAGCGTGATAAGATGGCCTCAGGTGCGGACAAAGGATTGGTCCTGGGCTCAGTGCTTTCGCAGGCCTCCTCCAGAGTGCACAACCTGGATGTTATTTTGGACAGTGGTCTGACACTTGAGGCCCAGGTGTTGGCAACTGTTCATGCCAGTTTTTACCATCTGAGAAATATCGCCAGGATTAAGCCCCTGATTCTGCTCCGGACCTCCCTATCTTAGTGCATAGCTTTGTGTCATCCAGGCATTATTACTGTAATGCGCTCTACCTCGAGGTCTCAGGAGGCATCTTCCGCAGACTTCAGCTGGTGCAGAACACAGCTGCCAGGCTGCTGACAGGGCAAAGTGAGTATAGTTCACGTCATCCCAGTGCTAAGCGAACTGCACCGGCTGCCGGTCAGGTGGAGGATCCTCTTCAAGGTGGGCTTGCTCATCTTTGTTTTTATACTCTGTTTATTGTAAACTTTCAACACAGTGTCGATAACAAGCATGGCACGTAGACATTCCATTGCAGTAGGTATTAACATTCTCGGTACAGCTGGTCAAAGCATAGTACAGAATTGCGTAAGAGCAACAAGAAATTCGACATGTCTAGTACTTCACAGTATATATAGTTGGTCTATATACTAAAACATGTTAATTAAATCTTGTGAAAATTTCAGATATTCATAAAAAGAATAAAAAAACTAAATTAAAACTACAAACAAGGGCCTATCAGTTAGGAGTATCTATATTTCACACATTCTATATATGAGTGTCATTGAGGGTTCATAACAGAATTTAAAAAGTCATCACAAGGATTAAATCGAACAGAGGATGACGTTAATAAGGAGGAGTAGGGTAAAGTACCCAGGGGACCGCGAAGAAAGCAGGACGTGCACCTTCAGCTATATATATGGACCTTCTTGCCCCTGTTACATCAGCCCATTCCTTTCGTTCCTCCTCAAGGGGCCTCCTTGAGATTCCCAGGATGAGGTTAAAATCAGCCAACGACCGAGCTTTCGATGTCACTGACCCCGACCTGTGGAATTTGCTTCCTTCATCAATAAGGGAGGCCCCTTCAGTGGAGATTTTTAAGGCGTGCCTCAGGGCCTTCCTGTTTGAACAGGGCTTCCCAAACCCAGTATTGTAAATATTGTTTATAAACTGACCTATTAACATTATTTTTGTGTTTAACCGTTTGCTTCTATGTAATTAGATTTTAATTTTAGGAGTATGTAATTATTGACATCTTGATGGTTGGTTTTACGTACGCACACAGAGCCTCCGGGATTGGGAGTCTTTTTAAATAAAATTTGCCTTGCCTTACCTCTGTGTCACACAGAGTGAACTAACAAACAAAAACATCCAGGAACCCTTTGACTGGATGTGATTTAGTAGCCAAACAAGACTTTCTTCCTTTATGAGACTGAATGCAGCATTAGTTGATTCACTTGGATTCCAGACTGAACATTGTTCATTTCAGAGACCACTGGAAAGGGACAACCCACATGAAACATTTTCAGTTCATAATTTTTATGTGTTTTTACTCTGATAAGTATATTAGAAACAGTAGTGGAGAGGCGGCAACATAAACATGGACTGGAGCCACTGACATGAAGTACAGACTGAAGACGATAAAAGTAGGGCATCAAGGTTGACTGAACAAAAGACCTATTACGACAGGTACAAATTAAAACTTATTAAAGCTAAAAAAATTAGAACAAACATAGCAGCAAACCCCCAAACATTCCTCCAGCAATTTGCATATTACATGTTTTTTCAAGGCGTGGCTTTAAAGGTGTATACACCTATTTCCCATACCTGTAAAAGTATTCATTAAAGAGCTAGTGTACTGCCTGGAATTAATAGTAACTTTCAGATGTAGTCATCTATCACTTGTAACTTTCAGATGTACTCAGCTATCACTTCTTATATCTGAAGGATTGTTTCTTTTCTGTTTGCTAATTAGAATATTTTCCACCTGACAGTACTGGGGTGATGAGTGGAGTAGCAATCTGTCTAGAAGCTAAAAGAAGAAGTCACTTCTGTCCCTCCCACCTTGTACACCCCACTCCTCTGCATCCACCACCTACCAACACCCCGCTCCCTCTGCCCTTCCGGTCCCATCCTGGACCCACCTCTTCCTTGCCATACCTACCCATTCATGTCTTACCCATCCCCTGCACCCCTATTATCAGGACCTCCCATCGGCACCGCACTAAGGGTCCTTGTCATCACCGTCCCCTAATTAGAATAATAACTCTGCTCTTACTGCTCTCCGGAAATATACACCCAAAACCTGAACCTATGCCAACTAGCCCTCCCATACCCCACTCTGGAGCTGGTCTCCGCGTTGTATCACTGAACATATGCATCCTTCTAAAGAAATCCACCGCACTCCTGTGCTGGGTTGTACAACACCAACCTGGCATTACTGCGTTAGTAGAGACCTGGCTCTCCAAAACAACCCCTGACTCTGTTATTTCCCTCCCTGGATACAACCTGTTCAGGGAAGACCGAGTTGGTAAACGCAGTGGTGGGTATGCAATTTACATGCGGGACACCCTTATAAGCCATGCGCTCCCTGCCCCCAACCTTCACTATGGCACCCAAGCCCTCACTCTAAAAATTACCCCTGACCCAGCCAGGGGCCCACTCTTACTCCCTCACAGTCTTCTACATACCCCCAAGGAACCAGAACCCAGCGGTCCAGTCTCTCATTGACTACCTCACCTCCCTACCACATGAAGCTCAGCAACTCATCCTAGGAGACCTTAATGTGAATTGGCTTGGTACCACTGCCTCCCATACCAGGGACTCCTTCGCTGCCCTAGACATGTCCCATTTAGTTACCTTGCCCACTAGATTCAACCAGACAAGTGGCTCCAGCACCCTCCTAGACGTAATACTATCGAACCGCGCTCATAAAATCCAGGATATCAATGTCCTCCCGACTCAATCAGTGATCACTCACCTGTCCTCTGTCTCTGGTCATCCTCCATATCGAAACCTGTGTCCCAGGCCACCTTGCGCCGGCACCTATGCCCTGAGGGTCTCAGAAAGTTAAAATTGCATCTAGCACAGCTGCACTGGTTCCCCCATCCATCACACCCCTGATATTGACTCTGCCCTAGACCTCTTCACCAATGCCTTCAGCAAGGCCTGTGACCTTTTCGCCCCCCCACACCAGAATCCATACTAAAAAACAAAATGCCACTTGGCTCTCCCCATACCTTATCCAAAAACTTAAGCACAGGGATAATATCTGGCACATCGCTATCGAATCAGGCAAGTTGGCTGATAGACAAGCCTACAACATGATGCATAATCAGTGCACCTGGGTCATTAGACGGGCCAAGGCAGAGCACTATCAGACCACCTTCGCATCAACCTGGGGTTCTGCCTGGACTTTCTGGGACAGCATAAAAGAGCTTAATGGGAAGACCCGCTACCCCCCACTGTCCCAGCTCTCCATCGATGGCACTGTCACTACAGACCCAACTTGCATAGCTGATTGCCTCAATACTACCTTCTCTGACCTAGGCTCTGTCCTCCGAAAAACCTTTTTTGACCCAATCCCCACCTCTATCCCACTGCCTTGGATCACCCTCCTTTCTACCTGCATACTATATCCCCCCATGTAGCCAGGCCGCACCTGCTAAAAGCCCTTGGTAGCAACAATCCCAGCTGTAACCCTCTAGACTCCAGGATCCTCTGCCTGGTCTTGGATGTCATCCTAGTCCCCCTTACAGACCTACTAAACCAGTCTCTATGCCTCAGTCAGTTTCTCAGTGCTTGGAAGTCAGCCAAAATCACCCCTATACATAAGAGTGGAGATCGGTCCGCACCTAACAACTACAGACCGATCTCTATCCTCCCCCAGCTCTCTAAAGCCCTGGAAAAAAATAGGGTCTATATAACTCTCTGAGTACCTGGCCAAATATGACATAATGTGCCCAGAACAACATGGTTTCCACCCAGGACACAGTACCACTATTGCACTCCTGGAGTTCTCTCAATACCTGCACTCTGCTCTTGACTCCAGCAACCTTGCCAATGCAGTGTTCATAGACCTCTCCAAGGCTTTTGACACTGTTTGTCACCCCCTCCTGCTCAACTTCCTCCACCAACTCGATTTTTCTGTTGGTCCCCTTGCCTGGTTCTCCAGCTACCTCTCTGCTAGATCCCAGCGTGTGAAGATAAACGGCTCTCTATCCAGTACCCGGCCTGTTCATTCCGGGGTGCCCTGTACTTTTCAGCCTCTACCTCAACACTCTCCCCAGCTCCTGCACAGGAAAAATGCTCCTCTATACTGACAATAAGGTTCTCTTTGCCTCTCACCACGATCCCTCTTCTCTCCAGGTATCCCTCTAGCACACCTACAGCCAAGCTGAAAAGTGGTTCCTTAACCACCGACTTGTCATTAACCTAAAGAAGACTAAGTCAATGCTGTTCTCCCATCACCAAAACAAGGCCAAGAATGCCCCCTCTTCATTCTCCCCAGCACTCTGCACCCGCTGCAGCAAGTGACCTCTTACAAATATCTAGGCATCACTTTCGACTCGGCTCTCACCTTCCACACCCACATCAATGCCCTATCCTCCACCATAAATTCTTGGATAGGCCTACTATACCATCATAGAGATTGCCTCCCTCAAGCTGCCCTCCAGCTGGCCATCACCTCTTCCGTCCTGTCGCTAGTGGACTATGGCTTGTCCACTTACGCTGTGGCGGACAATACCGCCTTGACTAAAATCCAGCTCTCAATCAATAAGGCCTGCAGGCTCCTGACCAGAGCCCATATCCACACTCACACTTGCCTGTTCTACTCCACTGCCAACCTGCTCACTTTTGAGGAGCGTCTGTGCTAACAGACCTGCCTACTCGCCAAAAAATCTCTTCAAGGGCTCTCCACCCTGGGGGTCTCTGCTTCCCTACGGCATGCGTCCTTGTCTGTTGCCACCTATAGCTCTGTCAAGGCCACCTATCTGGTGCCCAGAACCAAGACCTCGCTAGCCCAGAGGTCCTTCCATTACCGAGCTCCTGCTTGGTTCAACTCCCTCCCACCATGCGTCACAGACATTGCCAAAACTGGTCCCTTCAAAATCGCCCTCCGGAACCATCTCTTTGACGCTCGTTGTTGTAGACGCACCTAATTAATCCCACTGTGGGATCCTCCTGTCGGGCCTCCTTGACTTGACAACGTCCTCTTGACAGCCTACCCTCTCCCACTCCCCATCCCTACGTCCACCCTCTCCAGGTATTATCTAGGTAAGTCCAGGGCTTTATCTCCAATGTAACCCTTGGGTACCTTGTATATGACTGTAACCTATTATAAGTAACACTATTATGTAAGCTATGTGTACTTTATGTTCTGCACCTGTACTGTTCTCACGGTTGTAACCACACTATGTAACTCTGTCTACCCCCCCCGTGACGAGGTGCCTTTGTAAATGAGTCCATTACTCAAAGGTTGTAAATCCGACTTTTCTAATAAAGTGGAAGTTGTGAGAATCAAACCCAGGTCTGGTCTGCTGCATGTACCAAGCTCGTTCACAGCTCATTACTCTAACCTCTAGGCTATACTGCCATGCCTGCTATACCACAATATTGCTTTCTGACTGCTTCTTTCAGTCACCAAAAGGATTTTGGACTTTTAACATCCAGGCAGCCACTTGGCAACTTTGAGCAATCACAAGGTATGCTTTGGTTTCCCACAGGAGTGAACTAAATTTCAGCAGTTTTATATTTGTGAGGGGTAACCCCAACATTTTGGTGTAACCCCCCCCCCTCTTTTTGTGTGTTCACAGTTATCCCTGTTGGACTATTACTTTCACATGCTCATATTAACAGTAGGACCACTGGCGTTCAGGGGATCAGCCTGGAGAGTGGGAAATCTTGAGAGCAGCCATTCAATTAAGCTTTCAGCACAGCTGGGCATATTTTCAGTTGACAGCAATGTTATGCAGAACCGGGAGGAAGCCTGCTCATCATGTAATCCGAAATGCTCAAGCTGGGAGAAAACAAAGGCACTTAATAGAAGAAAGAGGAAGGCAACGGAACGATTACAAACCACAAAATAAAACTGGACTAACACCAAACACATTAAAGGTGCATTTGAAAAACTTGAAAAATTGCTATACAATGAAATAGACTTAACGTATAACATAACCACTTTGGAACAAAATTTAACATAACAGCATGCCTCGAGAGGGCTAAGGGTCACTGTAACACTGTCTTCAAGTTTTGAGGAATCTGAGTTTCAAAATGAATGAGTGAATGCAGTGAAAGAATACTCTAAGATTTTTATTGAGTTAGTTGTTAAAAGCAGATATAACAAAGCACAAACGACTCCAGACTGAGCTCAATGAAGTAAAAGAGCAAAGACAAACTTTTAAAGGGAACAAGCAATACAAGGAATTAAACATAGCCTTGCAAAAGAAACTTGGCAAATACGAATCTGAAAGTATTCTCAGAAAACAAAGTAAATTACAAAGAGACGGTGAAAATTATGAGAAAGGGGACATTCTATTCTAAACCCAAACTTTCTAAATCTAGAAGCAGAGGACATTCTCAGGTCATTTTCAAGAAAGAGGCCCAGGGAATCGATCCAGGAACAGACCAACTCAATCTAAAACCACATAGAAAAATAACACTGATAAGGGAACCAAACAAAGTTTTTTAGAAAAACATACACAAGGAGAAAGAGGAAAACCAGGAGAGGGAAGAGAGGGGGAAGGAAACTGAGGAAGGAGAGTACTGAGAAACAACAAAAAGTGCAGAACTTCAAATAATTCCTTTATGGAAGCACATTTTGACAGAAAATTAGTGTTCAGTTTTACAAAGATTCAGATTCAAAAAGGAAAAACATATTGCCTTTGGAAATAGAAACCTTTTTTTATGTCACTGCTTTTTTGCACACTTCACCATTATTGTATATGTAAGCACTGCTGATTGGGGAATTTGAATGAATTTGTGTTGAATATGTATTAGAAGATGGTGCTTAAACCGTGACATCACTGCTCCTTGACCACGCCCCCCAAGGAAAGGTTGTTTGAACCCGAAGTGCCAGGGCAAGTGTGGCCAGTGAATTGGCTGTCTCTCCTGTGTCTGCTTTGGTGAAGTTTTGTAATAAAGGTATGTGTTTTTTACCGTAATATTGCGTGTGAATGCTTCATTCAGTCATCAAAGGGAGTTTGGACATTTAACATCCAGGATGCACTAAATTTCAGCAGTTGTGTGTTACTGATTTTTTACATCCTGTGACAGTAGACTGCTTTAAAAATAGAGATTTTATTAATTGCAGTACTACCGATATTGTTTCTGTGGCTACATGCCATTGTAAAAACTTTTATGTGAGCAAAACCAAAAGGCCCTCTAAGGCCTGTATCTCTAAACATCTTAGAAGCATTATGAGGGCCGACAAGACAAATGCCCTCGCGGTTCATATAATGCAAAAAGGGCATGGACATTCCTCTTTATTTCAAGGACTAGAAGTAGTAAAATTGGGCAAGGGGGTGGGGGGACGTGGACAACAAATTGTTATGCTGTGAAAGCAAGTGGCAGTATAAATTAAAAGCAAGTGGAGAAAAGGGACTCAATGAAGTATTCGGCTTAGTGCAGTTTCTGAAAAAACGAGTGTGCAATATTTATTTATTAGCTTTTGGTGACTGGGTAAGTGCGCTAGGCGACAATCCTGCCTATTTTCAGGCACGACCCGGGAGGGTACAAAATTGAGAATACAAAACATGACAGCAGTACAACTCCTTATTAACAATATTGGAGAATACAGAAATGACAACAGTGCAGAATTCAAAAACAATCTCAGGTGGAGTCGCTACAGACTAGATTGAGCAATCCGAGGATTGAGCACACAGCCATTTAAACAAGCACCAATAAGTAAACAAAACAGATAACAAAAAAAGCAGGATAAGCTAGAGGAAGAGCACGCTCAATCAGACTTTAAGCCAAAGCTCAGTGGAAATGGAAGTAACCTAACTCAGCTGCAGCACAGTAAGTAATGCATTAGCTGCTATCATAGAAAGGCGACATAGGTAGCGACTCACAGGTGCAGTTAATATGTGTTCTCTGGGTCTTGTATTATTTATACATCTCTGTATATAGGTTGTGTACATACTGTATTGCATTACATGTATTTTATGCTGGATTTAGGGGTTATTTGTATTGAAGGAATACTCTTACAGGTATGGGAAATAGGTGTATACACCTTTAAGCAGGTGCTTTATAATAGGTGAACTCATACCTGTAAGCCATGTCTTAAAAAAGTATACGTAATATGCAAAATATTGGTGGATTGTTAGGGGGTTTGTTGCTATGTTTGTTCTTATTTTTTAACTTTAATAAATAAGTTTTAATCGGTGCCTGTCGTAATAGGTCTTTTGTTCAGTCGACCGTGATGCCCATCTTTTATCATCTGTAAGTCTATTAGAAGAAAGATACATAGGCATGTTCTGGCCTTGATCCATCCTCAGTGTGCAAAATTGACAAAACTGAGGAAGCAGAAGCAACCCATCCGTGATTTTGCTTCTTTTTTAATCGACTGAACTGAACATAAAGATGGATTAACAAAATTAAAGCAACTGACTGCCAGTTTTAAGTATATGCCGATTACTCTTGAGAAAGCAAAATATATCTGCTATGACTCGATAATCAGTTACATACTCTTTTTACATTCTAAGAATGCGTACTTCAATGGGTCAGAACACAATATTTTATTCTCTTCCATTATTTTTTAATACACTGCAACTAGCCTTTAAGTGTATTACTGTTTTCTTTTCCAACGTTAAACACAAGTTGAAAGAGTGGCTTTTTGAAAAATGTAAACGTAACTGTTTTGTACAATTGGCTTGTGATGGATTGCGGATATATATAATGTATTTTTATACTTTCGTATTTTGTCTGTATGTTATATTGTACTGTTGTTATTTATGCACTGATCGTCCATGAAAATGGGTCATTTGGCCCATGGTCTCATCAGTATAAATAAATAAAACAAACAAACAAATATGATTTGAGAAGCAACTGCAGGCATTTAACCAGCATATCCCACCTAAACATTATAATAGATGCAACAGCACTTGTTACAGAGAATACACTACCCAGTACGTGCTCAGCTATCCTCATAGCCACGGTTTAGAGGCACGACATACCATCATCTTTGGTCTGATAATGAAATCTTTCTGTCCTCCAACCAGGATGTCCTTGCTCATCAGGCTGAAGCTGTCGAAGCGACATATTGGCAGGCCGCTGCTGTTCGTTCTTAGATTGAAATCGATATCTTCGCAGAAATACCTGGGATTAACAAAATATTGGCATTTAAAATCTGCCATTTTGTTCTGAGCTTAGCTCTTCAGCTTGTATGTTTGCAACTTTACAGCAGAGATGAAAACCATGGCAGAGACTGTCTAATGTAGCATACCTGTTAAAATCATACTGCACATTCTGGGTCAGGTCAACATTAAGCAGTACAAAATCATGGATATGACACCTGGAGAATGGTGCCATGCGTCGACGGGCATTTAATTTGCTGTTCCATTTCAGGATGCCCAGTATAGCATAGTAGCTGATCTTTGGTGTGGCTTCAATATGGTGCAATACAGTTTTTAGCGAAACATTCTTATAGGTCACCGCAGGCTCCTCTGACTGGCTGCTGGATAATCAAAAACAGAATATTAGTGATGTTTTGCATTTTTATCCCTAGCTCTGAGAAGTGCACAAACAGCTGTGCTTTGCCATTACCAGTGATCATGCACCAGAAATGTTGGATTATTATGTTTCACCGCTGTAACTGGTAATCCTCTACATCATTTACACCAGAGTACATAATGTTTGCAATAGCTGTGTTTTGCTTTCCTCAAACACTGCTAATGTTAGAAGTGTGTGTGTGTTCGGCTGGGGGGGCAGCCACTTAGCAGCGATGAGGTGATCAGCTCATGGGCAATGGCCATGAAGACAGTTACTTGCCTGCCTTCTTGAACAGAGGATGGGTACACCATAATGCCCCTGAACACTGGCGTGGAGGATGGGTGGGGGGGGGGATCTAAAAAGGCACTCCTTAAGGAAAGGGTAGTGCAACACCTGGAATCCATAGGGGCACAGGATCCAAGACAGCATGGGTTTACAAAAGGAAGGTCCTGTCAAACTAATCTCATAGATTTCTTTGACTGGGTAACCAGAGTGGTGGACCAAGGGGGAGCAGTTGATGTTGCCTACTTTGACTTCAGCACACCTTTCGACACTGTTCCACATAGAAGATTGATAAATAAGCTGGGTAGGCTCAGGGTGGGTCAGACGTTGGTCAACTGGGTGGCAAACTGGTTGACGGGCAGGAAACAGAGAGTGATGGTAAATGGTATACAGTCAGAAGAGATGCAAGTCTCAAGTGGGGTACCTCAGAGGTCAGTCCTGGGGCCAGTCCTCTTCAATATCTTCATAGTGACATTGCAGATGGACTAGAGGGTAAGAGCTTGTCTGTTTGCAGATGACACCAAGAACTGCAACAGAGTAGATGATCCAGATGGGTGGGCAGAATGAGAAGAGATCTGGATAAACTAGCAAAATGGTCAGAAGAGTGGCAACTGGGATTTAATGCAAAAAGTGCAAGATCATGCACAAGGGAAGAAAACCCTGTAGCCACCTATAGGCTGGGAGGGAGTTGCTGGCAGTCACAAGGAAGAAAGAGACTTGGGCATCATCATCACCGATGACCTGAACTCATCCAAGCAGACCTCTAAAGCAGTAGGTAAGGCTGGGGATGTTAGGGTGTATTGTAGGGGTACCACAAGTCGTAAGAGGGAGGTAATAATCCCTCTTTACAAGACACTGGAGGCCACACCTTCACAAGGACATTAACCAAATTGAGGCAGTCCAGAGGAGGGCAACTAAAATGGTGCAGGGACTGCATCAGAAGACACATGAGGACAGATTAACAGAGCTCAATATGTATACCCTTGAGCAAAGGAGGGAGAGAGGTGATATGATCAAAACATTCAAACACATTAAGGGCATTAACAAGGAGAAAGAGTCTAACACGTTTCAATAAAAGAAAAATAGCAGGACAAGAGGACACAGCATGAGATTAGAGGGAGGCCTATAAGGGGGGAATGTGAGGAAATTCTTTTTCACAGAAAGGGTGGTGGATGCATGGAACGGCCTACCTCAGGAAGTGGTGGCTATGAATACAGTGCAGGGCTTCAAACATGGGATAGACATAAGGGAGCAATACAGATGAGTAGGAATAGATAGGCCACTGACAGAGCAAAGGCTGATGGCACATTTATAAGGTAGGAAAAGAAATGGGCAGACTGTATGGGCCTTGCGGTCCTTATCTGCTGTCAACTTCTATGTTTCTATGATGCTTAACAAAGTTACTTAAATGGGGCCATGTATGTGTCTGTTTCCATCCTTTTGAGCCTTGCTAGATATCCCGCTACTCTAGCCACCTCACATGATGCCTTTTTGAATTTTTCCAGATGCCACAATCAGTTGAGACCAGTGGCGCCTATTTCAGGGAATGCAGCTGAAGAAAATGGGTTTAACAAACAGAGTTAGATGGGCACCTGGAAAGCTGTATTGGGCCACCTGTTCTCAGGCCTAAACAGTATTTTAGAAACAGAATTTGTTGGCAAAAAAGGACCTCTAGATGCACCCAATCTGCCTAAGGGTTCCCTGCCTACTGTACCTCCGGAGAACCCTAAATGGCCTCCAGGGAGCCTACCCATCTCTGCTACTGTACTAATATGCCTGTTTCTATCCCAAGCATGCTTGAAGCCTTGCACTGTTTTGGCTTCCACAACTTCAGCTGGCAGTTGGTGCCTTTCTGTGAATAATTTCCTCACATCCTTCTTGAACTGTGCCCCCCCCCAATTTCATTTCATGTCCCCTAGTTCTGCAGCTCATCTTCATTAGCAAGAGACTCCCTCCCTGCAATCTGTTCACCCCTGTGAGGTATCTGGAGGTCTCAATCATGGCAATCACTTGCTCGCCTGCCCTACAGAGAGTACATACTGAGTTCCCTTAGTCCCTCCTCATGGGGCTTCCCTTGCTACCCCTGCACCATCTTGGTTACTCTTCTCTGGACCAAATCCACCCTGTCCTTCCTAAGGCACAGTCTCCAGAACTGAATGCTGTATTTCAAGTGGGGGCATACCAGAGGGCAGTACAGAGGCAGCACCCCCCTCCCTCCCTCCTCCTGCTGGTGATGTCCCTCCCTATGCATTCCAGCATCCCACTAGCCCTGCCCACGGCCTTGCCACACTGCGCTGACACTTTGAGGTCATCTGAAATAATGACTCTGAGGTCCCTCTCCTGCCTAGTGATTGCCAATACCCCCTATCCTATACTCAGCACTGGGGGTTCCTGTGCCATAGGTACATGATTTTGCACTTTTTGGCACTGAACTCTCAGCTGCCATGCCTTCGAGCACTCCTCCAGTTTCCCTAGATCCCTGTGCATTGTAACTACTCCGTCCTGGGTGTCCACCCTACAGCAGATCTTAGTGTCATCTTCAAAAAGACAAGACCTTCCCCTCCAGTACCTCTGCAATGTACCCTATGAATATACTGAAGAGGACTGATCCTAGCAGTGAACCTTGCGGTACCCCACTGGTCACCCCTGCCATCCTTAGTGTGTGTTCCATTTAACACTACCCGCTGCCTTCTATCCATTAGGTAGCTGCAAACCCAATTTACCATTTTGGGCCCCACCCCCAAACTGGTCAGATTCCTAAACAAGACCTTGCTGAAGTCTAGACAGGCTATGTCTACTGCCCTCCCATGGTCTATTTCCCTTGTCAACCAGTGAAAGAAATCTGTTAGATTAGTTCAATATGACCTTCCTCCAATGAACCCATGCTGTCTGTGGTCCTGTAGCCCACTGGCTTCCAGGTACAATACTCAAATCAGTCTCACTCAGTAGGGTTTCCATAAGTTTTCCCACCATTGAAGTTAGGCTAACTGGCCTGTAATTACTCGATTCCTCCTCCCTACTGGTGCTCCTATGCAGACTGACCATGTTTGTTTTACAGTACTTTTTTTTTTGAAATTGCAATTTGTACTCCTCCACGTCCTGTCAGCCCCGACCCTTCAGGGCTGCCAAGGAGTTATCCTCCTGCCTCCTGCTCTGCCGACACCTTCCTCCAGACCCCTGTGGAGCTTCGGTTTACCCCCAGAGTGAGGATGAGGTGTGGCCTCGACACACTGAGCTACTCACTTTTCTCGTCGGTCTGGAGGCGGCTGGGTGAGTGGGGGCACATCGGAGGCATGCTCCAGGCAGCCTGTCTTCCCGGCGCTGGCAGGCGTTTCCACCAGTTTTCTCCCCATACACCATGTAGACCTTGACGTCATGACACAATGCACCAATGTCCACCGCATACTCTTGGCCGCTGTTCTCCAATGGGGCTTGTAACACCGCAGCTTCCGAGGGTAAGACAAGTCAAGGACATTGCCCCCGAGAGGGCGGGCTGTCGTGGGATGCTCAAGCTACTCTCCCTGGCCGTCCCTCAATGACCCAAGTCTGCTCCTGAACCCGAGTCGCTGGCATCTCAAGTGGAAATCCAACCACTGCGCCAACGGGCCAGCTTCACAGTACTTTTTTGGAAAGGGGGGGGAAAAAAACAGGTTACTCACCTGTAACCATAGTCCTAGTAGTGGTATACAGTTCATATCCACACTCTGGCAGTTCAACTGGAATTGTTGATTCATCGGACATCTTTACACCAAGTCCCTGCCACCATCCAGGTGGTGTATCCCCTGACTCCACCACGTGAAGTCAGATCTTGCATGCTGGAAGCAGTATCTGTATGCCACTTGCCAGGAGAGGCTGGGTGGGTTGTGTGGATGTGAACTATATGCCACTCCTTTAACTACAGTTACAGGTGAGTAACCTATTTTTCTAGGGGAGTGGATATAGTTCACTATCCACATTATGGCAGACTCTTAACAGTTCTCCAGGATGAGAGTACAAGATGTACACCCCTACTTGGCAAACAGAGACTGGAGAACTCATGTCCCAAAACCAGAATCCCAACCTCAAGGTTCATGTGGTAGTGTTAAATGAAGGTGTGTACTGACTTACAGGTAGCAGCCATGAAGATCTCCTGGACAGGAACGTTCCTGGAAGTAGCCACCAAGGCAACAGTATGTCTGGTAGAATGAGCTCTAGGCCTTACAGGAGACTCCCTGCCAGCCAGCCTATGGCAGAGATTGATGCAGGATGTGATCCACCTACCAACTGTCCGCTTTGCTGCCAATCTGCCAGCGTAGCTTCAGCGTAAGTTATGAATAGCTGGCAAGCCTCTCCCTGAACTCTAGTCATGTGCTACGAATAGTGAGAGCACCCTCCAGATCCAAAGTATGGAGCTGGTGGTTGGCCTCCAGAAAAGGGCTGGTAAAATATACAAGTAAGTACATTACCTGATTAAAGTGAAACTCCAATACTATCTTCTAGAGGAACTTTGGGTTGGGGCAAAGGACAACTTCGTCCCAGTGGAACACCAGATAGGAAAACCCCACCAAAAGTGCCTGGAGCGCCCCGATCCTTTTGGCTGATGTAATGGACACCAGAAAGGCCATCTTCCACAACAGGTGTGACACTGCACACCTCTGCATAGACTCACATGGCTTGCCCATGAGTATAGCCAACAACAGCAGTAAGTCTCACGGTGGTGGTCCACACAATGGGGGAGTACAGGTGGTCCAGACCCTTAAAAAAGTGCCCAACCACCTTCTCCTGGGCTCCTGTCTGCTTACCAACTTGTGCCCAATATACAGATAATGGCTGCCAGGTGTGCTTTAAGGGTCATTGCTCACAGTTTCAGCTGAAAGAGGGCCCAGAGGAACTCCAAGATACTCACTATAGGGCAGGCAAGGAGATCAGGCCACCTGCCATGGCACCAAACGGAGAACCACTTCCATTCACACGCATGGCACCAATGAGTCTACTCATTTTGGGAGGCCTCCACAACATGGAACACATTATCCAAGATACCCAAGGCCTGGAACTCTAGCCACTCAGGAAGCAGGCCATGAGGTGCAGGGACTGCAAGTCTGCATGCAGTACTGTCCCCTGTTGTCTGGTCAGCAGATCCAGGAGGAGAGGCAACTTTGTGAAGGTCTGCTACTAAGAGTGAGGAGACCCAGGTACCAGAATTGTCATGGCCAGTCTAGAGCTATCAGGATCATCTATGCCTTGTCCTTCTGGGCCTTGACCACCACCATATAGATCAAGGGGAAGGGAAGGAAGGCATACACAAGGCCTGGGGTCCAGGGCCTTGAAAACACAGCCCCCAACAGTGTCCTGTACTGTAAGTGGCCGGCACAAAACAGCCCTAGTTCTGCGTTCTCCAAAGAGGCAAAGAGATCCACCAGAGGAATGCCCACTAAGAGAACAGGTGGTCTACCACCTCCTGATTTAGAGGCCACATGTGCAACATCTTTCCCACTCAGCTGACAGCATCTGCCAGCTGACTATGAACTTCTGCAACATCGATCACCAGGAGATATGCACACAAGTTGCTTATGAAGGTCCAGGTGTGGAGGGCCTCCTGACACTGAGGAAGGGAGTGAGTTCCACCCTGTCTGATCAGGTAGAACATGGTCATGGTATTGTCCTTCTGGACCAGCACAACCTGACCTGACAAGAGGAGCAAATTCCATCACAGCAAGCCGCACTGTGCGGAGCTCCAGTAGGTTTATGTGGTGACAGGACCCCCGGGGAGACCAGAACCAGTGGTCTCTATTAAGCTTTCCCCACCCCACCAGAGATACACCCATCATGAGTGTGATGCTCAACTCTGGGTGGACAAACAAGATTCATTCCTCCAGGTCAAGGGTCCAGGTGTTCATGTATCAGCCACCGCTGAATGGCATCCCACATCAGCTGAGTCACAGTGACCAGCTGATCCTAGTGGCCTAGATGCTGGGACCACTGATGGTCCAATTCTCACTGCAGGTGGTGCATCCACCACTGGACCATGCTGGTGCAGGACACTGTGTATTGCAGCGGCCACAGGAGATCCCAGAGAAGGCACAAAAGCCCAACCTGAAATGATCACGTAAACGAGATAAGATCCAGTCCACAGGGAGTCTAGTTCTGCTCCGATTAAACTTGATCAACTGCGTGGGTACCAGTCTGACTTGTCGGGGTTGATCAGCAGGCCGATGTCTCAGTAGGTTTGGAGAGCCAGATCTCTGGATCTTGCTATGACATCTTTGGACGGATGGGCAAGCAGTCAGTCGTCCAGGCAGGGATACACCCTGATGCATAAGCACCACAGGGAGGCTGCAATCACTGCTATGCACTTGATGAAGATCCTGGGCACCAAGGAGAGACCAATGGGCATGACATGGAATTGGTACAGGGTCCTTTCCACTTCTAACTGGTCTGGAGGTACTGGCAGTGAGACAGATAGACTGGGATGTGGAAGAATGCATCCTGTAGGTCCAGGGAGCAAAAAGTACAGTTATGCAAGAACTTACTGTAACAGTAGATCTTCGAGAGAGGTTCCTGCAGTAGGTCACAACATATAGGACTGTGCCCCCTGGTGTCAGAACCACACAGAAAACTCTAGCTAGCAATGTTTGGTGGGGGACTGCCCACCCAACATCACGTAATGACGTCAGTGTGAGTCTATATATTGGGCAGTCCCCACACCTGCCCTCCGGTTCTCCTGCTGGAGACCCAGAGCCAGTTATGACAGGAGAAAAGGAATGAGCTCCTGAAGCCCTGAAAAATAAGGCTCAAGAAAGTAGATGCAGAAGCTGAGAGAAGGGGGAAGGAAAAAGGTGACCTACTACTGGAACCTCTCTTGACGATCTACTGTTATGGTAAGTTCTTACATAACTGTACTATCTTACTTCGAGAGGGTTCCTGCAGTAGGTTATAACATATAGGACTGAATCCCAAGTTGTTAGAAACCAGACAAGAACTGAAGCCTGGGAGGCAGGAAAAGGTTCACATAAGTAGGAGCAGAAAGCAATGACCAGGACAAAAGGTTCAGCAAAGCAGAGACAGACCTGTACATGACTGTCTCACAAATTCCAGCAACTTGCACGTATAATATAAGTAGCGGAAAAACACCCTCGTCTCTGTAGAATTCCTTAAACTGCCCCCTTGAAGTGGTTTGCTGTGTGTCTGTTAATGTCACAGACACAGATCACCACCATGTGGACAAATACCATGTGGACACAGCCACGCCCTACAGTAGGACATAAAAGAAAAAAAGGCAAAATGCTGCTGGAATGCAGAGTAAGCAGCAAAAAAAAAAAGACCGCTCCCTGATTAAAAGCTCAGGAAAGGGTCGGCATTTAAGTGGTCTATCAGAACTGAAAACTGAAACCAAACAAAGTATGTAGTGGCCTCTTGCAAGCCATGGAAAAGACCCATGGAGCCATGGGAAATCCTGCCATCCTTAAAGGTGGAAGGACACAAACCGGCCCCCCCCACTGGCTCTACCAGAGGGTCAGGCAGTGGTAGGGGGGTCCCTCACTAGCCAAGAGGCCGAGGCATGAGAGGCTGATGGCAGGAAAGAACTGGAGGGTGGGTGTGGGCACCGCCCACTATATAGGTTCACGCTGATGTGTGACATTGGGTGGGTGGTCCCCCACCAGACACTGCTAGCTAGAGTTTTCCGTGTGGTCCTGATGCCAGGAGGCGCAGTCCTATATGTTATGACCTACTGCAGGAACCCTCTCAAACTAAGATCCATATGTTTCGCTCCAGAGATGGAATGATCTGATTCAGAGTGCCCATCTAACCATCTTGCTCTTCTGCATGAACTGGTTCAGACTAAGCGGATCCAAAATGGGGTACCAGCCCTCTGTCTGTTTTGGGACCAGGAAGTACCTGGACACATAACCTTGACTGGCCAGGGCATCCATGATACGGCCTAGTGCCCCTTTTGCAAGGAGCTGAATGATGATCTCCTGAATGGCAGACAGCGTGTCCCGTGACACCCTGGACTCCCAAGGTGTATGGAGGTGGTAAGACGAGGCACCCTCAAAGTCCAGAGGCAACCCTATGTTCACTACATCTAACACCCACTTGTCAGTTGTGACAGCAGTCCAATGTGGCAAAAAGTGTCACAGCTGGACAGATGATCAACGACTAAGGTGAGCCTTCTGGCTGGTTGTGGTACGATGACCAGGACAGGCATAGAAGACATGACCACTGGTGGAGGCTGTTCCTACAGTGGGCCAGTTTGGGGTCTCTAACTGGTCCATGTTTCTTGACTGAAGAATGGGAGCACTGGGATCTGCAATATTGACTCTTCAATATCATCTGACAGCTGCTCAGCAGGCTCAATGGGGGTACTGAAGAGCCCCCAACCTTCCTTTAGACCAAGGGTTCTTGAATACCATCCTGCGGTCAGGGGAGTCCAGGGATTGGGAGGACCTCGATCAGTCCCAAGACTGGTATTGGCGGTGCTTATGTTTAGAACCACAGTGGGCAGGGCTCTCCTCCAGGGTCTGGAGGGTCAAAAACCTAGAAATCTCCAGTGAATGACCCTCTGACATTGGCCACAGCTGGGAACAACACAGAGACCAAAAAGCTACCTGCTGCAGGAGCCACCACTTCCACTTCAAGGGCTGTAAGCTACTGAGCCAACCTGGAAGCCACTGAAGCCTTCTTGCAGCCCTTAGGGCAGTCCTTTGGATTCTGCTCTGAAGGCTGTCCCAGGGTGATCCGGTGCTTCCTATTCTCGAGGGACACAGGGAACATGGACAAGCAAAGGCCGCACCTGTCCATGTCATGCTGCCCACCCAGGCAGTACTGGTATGTGTCATGCAGTTCAGTGACTGACAAATTTTGCTGGCACTGGATGCAGAATTTGAACTCCTGCTTCTGCTGTTCCATCATCGATCTCAAAGAGGAGTTGAGAAGACCAAGGAAAAACACATTGGTTAAGTCAGAAACTTCGAAAGTCTGCCTATCGTGCACTAACTCCTAAATGAAAGTCGCAAATGAAGTGACCTGTTCTTCCAGTAGAAAGAGAGAAAGATCTGATGCCATGGGGCGGAGTCAGGGGATATAGCGCCCTCTTGGTGGGGGGACCTTAGCTTAAAGATGTCTGACAAATCAAATCTCATGGAACTGCCAGAGTGTGGATAGTGAACTATATCCATGCCCCTAGAAAGAACAGAAGGAGGCAGTATAGCGTAGTGGTTGAGGGCACTGAGCTGCAAACCTGGAGACCTGGGTTTGAATCCCATCAACCCCACTTGCATACTGTGTGACCCTGAGCAGGTCACTTAACTTCCTTGTGCTCCTAGGTCGCACCTGGAAACAAGCTCTGGTTCAGTGTGCCTTTCCTGATTTAACAATTTCCCCCTTTCCTTTCTATTCAAGAACTTACCATAACAGTAGATCTTCAAGAGAATCTCCTCCATTAGCCCACACCTTTGGAACTGTAAGCCATCAATGTCAGGACCACACAGAAACCTTTTGCTAGCTGGGGGTTGCCCACAATGATGTGCAGTGTCAATGCATATATAACATGAGCAGCCTCCACACTCC
The DNA here is from genome assembly GCA_016271365.2 of Neoceratodus forsteri. NCBI lineage: Eukaryota > Metazoa > Chordata > Ceratodontiformes > Ceratodontidae > Neoceratodus > Neoceratodus forsteri. Next base: position 1,201,539,059 of record CM057455.1, on the reverse strand, counting down.
TCAGTTCCCCACCAGAGATAAGCCTTGGAGGGCCTCTTACCATGAGGAACCAGGAGATCAAACCAGTACCAGGCACACAAGGAGAGGCATGGGACTGGAAAGCAAAGTGCATGGAATAAGGCCTTAGGCAAACTATCTGAAATAACCCTCAGAAAACAAAGGGGGAATGGTATGGCATGGGGTGATGGAGGAGATTCTCTTAAAGATCTACTGTTACGTTAAGTTCTTACGTAACTTCTATCTTTATCGAGGCTATCTCCTCCATTAGGCCACACCTCTGGAATGATTCCCAAAAAGTACAAAGCAGCCTAGGAGGATGGCACAGTCTGGTATATGATCAAGACAGAAGGCCTTGCAGTACAGCAAGCTCAAAGCCAACACGTCTATGAGAGAGGATGATTAGACTGTAGAGTTTAGTGAAAGTGTGGACAATGCACCAGGTGGCTGTAGCACATATGTCAGCAGCAGGGACATGTCTGAAACAAGCAATAGAAGTGGCCATATCACTTGTGGAGTGACCACAATCAGTACCAGGAAGTTCCTTACTGTACTTCCTATAACAAAACATAATATAATTAGCCAGCCATTTGGATACTATTGCAACACAGGAGCGTCCTCTTTCCCAGAGGTCAATGAAACAAAAAGCTAAGAAGTCTTTCTACAGCCCTTAGGCCAAATAGCATAGTATCTGAGTGTTCTATATACATCAAGAGTGGTATGTGAGGAAGTATTTTTTAATGGAGCAATGCCTCACACTGGCTGGGATGCTCAGAATAACAGACAGGAAGATGTGTTGTTTGGTTCAGTGTAAATGCAGATACCACCTTCAGTAAAAACTTGGGATCTGTACATAAAAAGACTCCGGGCAGAATTTTCAAAGCGTGGTGCAGGGTTTGCATCCAGCCCTGCGCTATGGCACAGTTTGAAGATAGAGGGGGGATGGCTCAGAGGTAATGTGAGGAAGTATTTTTTAATGGAGGGGGTGGTGGATGCATGGAACAACCTTCCTGAGGAGGTCGTGGAGTCAAAAACAGTGGGGGAATTCAAGAATGCATGAGACAGACATAAGGCAATTCTAGTGGGAGTAGGAGGAAGTAAGCTGTTGGTTAACTAGGATCTGCAGCTTATCCATTAGGTAGGGAAATGGGCAGACTACGTGGGCCAAGCAGTCCTTATCTGCCATCAAATTCTATGTTTCTATGTTAATTTCTGGCAGTGTGTCAAACCATTTGCGCAACTGTGCCCGATTTTACAATCTTGGACGCAGCTGCAACAGTTTCCACAAATTATGGCAGCCTGTGTTTAATAACTGGCAGAAGCTCTGTAAAAATGGCCCCTAAGATTGCTACAAGTTTGACTAGAAAAAGTTGATCTAACTTGCAGCAATTGCTGCATGGGATAGAAAATCTCATCAAATTGCTGCAAGCCCCATGTGCTGTATCGTTGGCGCATCAGGGCTTGCGGCAAACTAAAGCGTTTGAAAATCCTGCCTTCTGTCTTTGTGAAAACTCAAATAAGGTGGCTCACACATCAAAGCCTTCAGCTCAGAAATTCTATTAGCAGCAGTCATAGCAACTAAAAATGAGGTTTAATAACTTGGAACAGTAGTTCTAGGAGTGATATATGGGGCACATCCACACTATGGCAGTCGTCTCAAGTCCAGCCAGAACATCTTCAAGCTAAGCTCCTCCCACCCACCCAAATGGTATAGTCCTCGGCTCCGTCCTGTGATGTCAAATCTTGTACGCTGGAAACATGGATCTGTGTGCCACTTGCCAGGAGCGGTTCGGTGGGTTGTGTGGATGTGCACCATATACCACTCCTAGAACTATGGTTACAGGTGAGTAACCCTCATTTCTAGTGGTGTGGATATGGTGCACTATCCACACACTGGCAGACTCCTGGCAGTTCTCCGGGAGGAGGGAGCATGGCACACACCCCTATCTGGCAAACAGGGATTAAAGAAATGAGGTCCCAAAACTAGCATCCCGGCATGGCTCAAGGTCGATGTGGTAGTGGGAAATGAAGATGTCTGCTGACTTCCAGGTAGCAGCCCTGCAGATTTCCTGGATAGGGACATCCCTGGAAGCAGCGGTATGTCTGGAGAAATGAGCTCATAGCCCTACAGGAGGCTCCCTACCAGCCAAGCTATAGCAGAGGTTGATGCAGGAGACAATCCACCTGCCATTCATCCACTTAGCTTCCAGTTTGGCAGAAGTGGCTTCAGTTTAGGTGACAAAGAGCCACCAAACTTCTTGAACTCCCGTCATGCATTCCTGACAGTAAGCAAGCACTCACCTTGGGTCCAAAGTATGGAACCTGTACTTGGCCTTCGAGGTTGGATTGGTGACATACACCAGGAGGTTAATCACCTGGTTAAGGTGAAACTCCGACACAACCTTTGGAAGGAACTTCGAGTGGAGGCGAAGGACAACCTTGTCTTTGTGGAACACCAGATAAGGAGACTCCACCTAGAGCTCGCTGATCCTTCTGGCGAAGGTTGCCACCGGTTGCCACCAATGAGTCAGTCTTCCACAACAGGTGTGACATCTCATACCTGTGCACTGGTTCAAATGGCTTGCCCATGAACACTGTCAGTACCAGCAACAAATTCCAAGGTGGTGTTGGCCCATGCACCGGTGGGGACAGGTGGTCAAGGCCTTTGTAGAAATGTCCAACCACCTTCTCTTGTGCCAACGTTGGCATACCAGTCCATACCTGGTATGCAGATATGGATGCCAGGTGCAGCTTGAGGGTCACTGACCTCAGGCCCAACTGGGAGAGGGACCACAGGTAGTCAAGAAGACCAACCAATCTCCTGCTGGAGAACCGAGGAAGAGCTGAAGGTTCCCGCCAATGAAAAAATAACAGCATTTATGAAGGGAATATAATTCCATGTTTGAGGGGAATGTAATTACATGTTGGAAGGTACTGCAAATTAGAACTGGTGATGTTTTGCAGGAACTAAGGGTGGGGGGAATCATTGGAAATAATAACCACAGCGATTTTGCGATTAAGGGGTAGGCGCTATTTTGGTAGCAAGCTGTTATGGGAAATGCGATCATACGCAAACGCTAGCTTTACAATCACTATTTTGCTTGCGCTATTTATGCACGCGCTATTTAGGGTGTGCGATTTTGACATTAAACCCATTAACATGGTATTGTCCATCTGGACTTGAACCACTTGACCCCGGAGTTGAGGAGCGAAAGCTGACAGTGCCAGTCTGACTGCTCTGAGCTCCAACAGGTTGATGTGGCATCGGGACCCTCAGGGATCCAGAGCCCATGGGCCCTTTTGTCCCCCATGTGGGCTCCCCAGCCCATGAAAGAGGCATCGGTCGTAAGGAAGAAAGTCGGCTCGGGACGGACAAACAGGATCCCTTCCTTCAACCATCCACACAGGAGAAGGAGAGACAGACACAGAGAGGCCCACTGGCCGAGGGGGGTGGCAGGTGGGACAGCATGGCCTGCTGCAAGAGATCCTCTCGAAGATCTATTGTTACAGTAAGTTCTTACATAACTGTACTATCTTCATCATGGGTATCTCTTGCAGCAGGCTACACCTGAAGAATGAGTCCCAAACAGTACTAACAACAGAAGAATCAGTCTGGGTGGCTGTATATCATGAGCCTAAGAGAGAAGGCCTGAAGCACTGCAAAGCCAAAATTAGCCCTGCGCCTAGAGGCAATGTCCATCCAGACTGTAATGCTTGGTGACGGTGTGGACAGTACTCTAACTGGCAGCAGCACAGATGTCTGCAGCTGAAACATTCCTGAAACAGGCAACCTAAGTGGTCATACCTCTGGTGGAATGACCACAAACAACTTTAGGAAGGTCCTTACCATACTTTCTGTAACAACATGAAATACAGTTGGCCAACCATTTGGACAGACACTGCTTAGAAACCGGAACGCCCTCTTTCCCAGGGGTGAAAGAAACAAACAGATGCAAGGACTTTCTGTAGTCCTTTGTACAGTGTGCACAGTAATGCAAAATTCTATGAACATTTCAAGTACGGAGCAATGCTTCCCCTGGACTGGCATGCTCTGGATAATAAACAGGCAGGTGGATAGTTTCATTTAGAGTAAACTCAGACACCACCTTAGGAAGAAACTTAGGACTCATCCACAAAGACACCCTGTTTTTGTGGAATAGCAAATAAGGCTGCTCACACACAAGTAAATCTGAAGAAAATGGCAGTCAACTGAAGCTGGCGGAATCACTGTGAAGTCCGATGTGCGATGGTGAACAGCAGGAAAATAACTGAAGAGGGTGTGGGGCCAGCTGTCCATTCTTATACATTAAGGGCGATGTCGGTGGACGACGTCGGAGAGGTTGGCCCCTGGTGGACTGCAAGCTAGAAAAGTTTCTGTGTGGTCCTAGTGCCTGGTGGTTGTAGTTCTTCAGGAGTGGCCTGCTGCAAGAGTTACCCTCAATGAAGATCAACAATTCCTTATCTTTGTCTTTCAACTCTGATGACTGTTTCTCTGTTGACAGTGAGGGTGAAGCAGGCCTGAAACCCACAGCCTTTTCCATGACTTTAAACGCTTTTTGAGTGGTAAAGTTCTCTAAGGCCATCTGATGGCATCGCCTTGTAGTCTGGTTGAAACACTGGCAAATCTTGCAGGCCCTCACGTCATGAAATAGGTCCAAACAACATACACAGATTGTATGAGTGTCATCCTTGTAATTTTTGTAGCCGCAGGAACAATAACTGAACAAAGGCTCTTTGTCCTTCAGCGGCATAGAGAGACGACAGTGGGAAATATACTTGAAAATAAACAGCTATTTCAACATTGTTTCTTTTCAGCAAGTCTGATGAAGATGATCAATGGCAGGAGAAACAACTGAGGAGTTTTGGGGTCATCCATGTTATACTGTATACACACTGATGCTGCACGTCATAGTTGGTGGCCCCTGGCTAGCAAAATGTTTCTGTGTGGTCCAGACACTAATGGCTTAACAGTTCCAAAGGTGTGGTCTTATGAAGGAGATATCCTCAATGAAGATCACCATATTTTCCACATTACTGGGAAACCAGACAGTTCCATTTCATTCACTTGGCACATCCCTGCCTTTCTGGTCACTGTAACTGGATCTCAACAGCCCGTCAACCTTAAATTAGAAGAGTAGAGCTCAACACTGCAAGATATAATCTTACCTGGTCTGCTCCTGAATGTCATGAATGTTCCACAAGACACATGAGTCATCCATGATAAGAATGAAGGGCCAGACACACTGCCGTTTAACTCCGACCTCCTCCAGACGGTTTCGCTCCAGCTCCAGGTTATGATATGACAACTCCTTGATAAGGAACCTGGCAGCACCTATATAATTAAAGAACAAGGTAATGCATTCCAAGCCTAAAAAATATTTGCACACCACAGTATAACATGGTGTCACAGTAGTACCTCCTCTCATAATGATATCTTTGTAAGGTGTGATAATGATATCTTTGTAAGGTGTGTTAATGATATCTTTGTAAAGTGTGATGATATCTTTGTAAGGTGGGATGTGGTCACACAGTACTGCCTCCTCTACTAATGTGTTTGTATTTTCCAAACAACTGCCATGAGCTTCTGAAGAAGGGCTGGTTGGTCCGAAAGCTAGAGCACTTTGTTCTTGTTACATCTATGTTGGTCCATTAAAAGGTATCAAATCATTTGCTTCTGGATCTATCCTCTACTAATGACAATTGAGAGAAAGCTGTGACATGGTTACAGAGCACTGCCTTCTATGATGACATCAAAACTTGTGACATGATCACAGCACTGCCTCCTCCCAATATGACATTAAAGAAGAACTGCGCTGAACTTGTAAGCTATTTTTTTTCTATAGAAAAGTACAGTTACATAAGAACTTACCGTAACAGTAGATCTTCGAGAACAGCTTGTGCAGCAGGTTACACCATTAGGACTGAAGCCAGCAGGCACCAGGACCCCATGGAAATTTTCTAGCTAGCAGTATCCAGCGGGGACCGCACCCGATGTCGGCTGCACGATGTCAGGCATCATACAAAAGGGGGTGGTCCCCCAGAATACCCAGTTCTCCCACGGAGACTTGTGGCCGCTAGATGACATCAGAAGTGGAGACCAAGGATCCGCCTTCAAAGAAGGTGTTCAGAGCGGTGTTACAAACACTGAATTCTAGGTAATGAGTTAAAGGACCAACTCTACCTCCAGAGGGGATGGTGGAAGGGAAACTACCTGCTGTCAAGAGCTGTTCGAAGATCTGCTGTTGACGTGTAAGTTCTTACGTAACTGTACTCATCTTACTGAAACAGCTCTGCAGCAGGTTACACCATTAGACTGATTCCTACAATTCTGGAAATCCCTGTGGATGAGGCTAGGTAGAGATCGTTAGTTGGACCGAATCCTAGGATAGTAGTCCCTGAAGGACTGCTAGACCAAAACCAGTTCTTAACCGTGACGCAACGTTCAGGCTATAATGCCTGATAAAGGTGTGCACGGTGCTCCAAGTAGCTGCTGCGCAGATGGCTGAAGTGGACACGTTCTCCAGAGCAGCAAAGGAGGTAGCCACCCCCCTTGTGGAATGTCCCCTAACCGAGCCTGGTAGGAATTTGTTACGTTTCTGGTAATAGAACGTGATACCATGGATGAGCCACCTGGACAGTGATTATTTAGAAACCGGAGCCCCCAGCATCCTATGGGCGAAGGAGACAAAAAGCTGATCAGATTTACGGTGGTGCCTGGTTCTGGTCAGGTAGTATCTTAGACACCTATGCACATCTAGAGTGTGCAGCAGGGCCTCGCCTCTATTACAGTATTTAGGAAAATACACCGGCAGGTCAATGTCCTGATTGAGGGTGAGGGCTGAGACCACCTTAGGTAGAAACTTTGGATTTGTCCTTAGGGCCATCCTGCCCTGGTGAAAAAACAAATAAGGTTCTTTGCACATAAGTGCGTGAAGCTCAGAAATCCTTCTGGCTGAAGTAACAGCAACTAAAAATAACATCTTCCATGTCAGGAGACGTAGCTCACAATCCGCGGCTGGTTCAAAGGGTGGCAGTGTAAGCTGCTCCAGGACGAGGGGTAAGTCCCATGGAGGAATAGGATCCTTAATCGAAGGTCTAAGGTGGAGGACGCCTCTCAGGAAGGCTCGTGCGGTGTCCAACTGAGCTATGGACCGTAGGCCTATAGGAAGTGTGATAGGCCGAGATGGCACAAAGGTGTACTTTAATTGAGGAGTAGGCCAAGCCTAACTGGAAAAGAGACAAAAGGTAGCCTAGAACAGAACCTTGCGGACAAGCCATCGGGGAAAGTCCACGTGCTTGAGCCCAGAGGCAAAATCTGCACCATTTCATGGCATATGTGGCATGAGTGGCTGGTCTTCTAGCAGCCGCTAGAACATCTGCTACCCCTTGCGAGACCCCATAGCACATGATAGCTATGTCCCTAGGAGCCAGGCATGCAGGTTCAGAGAGCGAAGGTCCAGATGGACCAAAGATCCTGCCTTCTGGGACAGTAAGTGAGAGCTGATTGGCAGAGACACCAGAGGTTCCTGAGACAGCTGGTGCAGCAGAGGGAACCAAATCTGTCTGGGCCAAAAGGGCATGATTAGTGTCAGCGTCGCCTGCTCTCTGTGGAGTTTCAAAAGAACCCTCTGGATCAATGGGAAGGGAGGAAATGCATAGAGGAATCTGCCCATCCAGTAGAGGGACAACACATCTCGCCAGAAAACACCAGGCCATGGATCTAGCGAGCAGAAACTGGGCAGTTTTGCGTTGGATGGGGATGCGAAAAGATCTAACTCTGGTGTGCCCCATCCGTAAAATAGATCCTCTACCACCTCCTGGAGTAGTTCCCATTCGTGGACTCTGGCCTGAGACCGACTCAGACTGTCTGTGATAACGTTGTCCACTCCTGGGACATGTACAGCAATAAGGTTTGCGCCATGTTGCAGAACCCAATCCCACACCCTCATGGCCTCCCTGCAAAGTGGGTAGGAATGGGTACCTTCTTGTTTGTTGAGGTAATACAACACCGCGGTATTGTCTGTTTGCAACAGCAGAGTACCCGGTGGAATCTCCGACTGGAAGGCCCGCAAGGCATAAAAGACTGCTCTCATCTCCAAAATATTTATGTGGAGATGAGCTTCCTGGGGCATCCACGAGCCCTGAGACCTGACCCCGTCGAGGTGTGCTCCCCAACCGAACCCTGAAGCATCTGTGGGGAGTGTCACAATCGGAGACGGCACGATGAAGGGGACTTCCACCAATAGGTGCTGTGGTTCGAGCCACCATTGCCAATCCTGGATGATGGCATTCGTGATCCAAATTGGCAGCTGCAGATGGTCTTGCTTCTGATCCCATTGTACCCGTAACATCCACTGGGTCACTCGCATGTGGTGACGGGCTAGGGGGACTGTCGCAATGGCTGCAGTCATGTGTCCGAGAAGGCAAAGGATCAGTCTTGCTGGGACCATCTTCTTTGTCAAGATGTCCCTTATGAGGGATATGATGTGTTCCGCCCTGTCCTGGGGCAAAAAAGCTTTCCCCTGGACGGTGACCAGGACTGCACCTATGAACTACAGTCTCTGTGACAGAACCAGGAGTGACTTCTCGTGATTGATGATGATGCCCAACGACCCAAAGAGGGAACGAGTACAGTGGATCGCGGACATCAGAGCCTCCCGAGAAGGGGCCATGAGGAGCCAGTCATCCAGGCATGGGAACACGTAGTGGTCTTGTCTCCTAAGAGCCGCCGCTATGACTGCCATGCACTTCATAAATACCCGAGGTGCTGAGGACAGTCCGAAGGGGAGGGCTCGGAACTGATAATGGCAACCTAGAAACTCGAAGCGCAAGAATTTCTTGTGCGCTCGAGCTATAGGTATGTGCAGGTAAGCATCCTGCATATCCAGAGATGCTAAGAAGGTGCCCTGCTTGAGCATGGGAATTAAACCAGGAATGGTCACCATGCAGAAGCATTTGTAAAGGACCAAAGCGTTGAGGTCACTGAGATCCAGAATCAGAAGGAGGTCCCCTGTCTTTTTGGGAACCAGAAAGAAGTGGAAATAGTAACCTGCACCTCTCTGGTTCCGTGGTACGTGCTCTATAGCCTCCTTTCCCAGAAGCCCGAGCACTTCCTGCTGTATGAGCTGTGCGTGCTGACCCAAATAATGGGAAAGCAGGGGAGGTCTTGACGGTGGGTGGTCGAGAACGGTTAGGAGGCATCCTCTCCTAATTGTTAGAGGACCCACTGGTCGGCGGTTATCGCCTGCCATCCCAAAAGGTGGGGAGCAATGCGACCCCTGACCTTTTGTTCCTGCTGACCCACAGGCTGGGTCAGTTTGGTATTTCTCTGACCTTGGCCTGGGGAAGACTTAGGCTGGGCCTTACGGTTGAAGTTGCCCCTTTGCTGCTGGCCGGAAAGTGGCTGCTGCCGTTGTTGCCGGCCGCGAAAACGATTCTGGTTCCTGCGAAAGGAACCAGATTTGGGTCTGTACATAGCATGTACAGTCCTTACTGCCTTCCCGGCATCCTGTAATTTGGTGATGGCTATGTCTTCAGGAGTCAGGCATTTAGGTGAAGAGACTGGAGGTTCAGATGGACAAGGGTTCCCCATTCCTGTGACAGCAAGTCTGGGCACAGGGGAAGGGGCACAGGAGGCTCCACTGCCAACTGTTGCAACAGTAGAAACCAAATCTGCAGAGGCCAAACCGGGGCCACCAGAATTAGTGTGGCTCCCTCCATCTGGAGCTTGATTAGCAGTCTCTGAATCAGATGAAAGGGGTGGAAGGCATAAAGGAATCTCTCTTTCCAAGAGAGGCACAATGCGTCTCGCCAGAAAACTACAGGCCCTGGATCGAGCGAGCAGAAAAGTGGCAGTTTTGCATTGAGTGGGGATGCAAACAGGTTCAACCCTGGACAATCCCACCTGTTGAACAGATCTTCTACCACTGAGGAAAGCAGTTCCCATTCATGCATTCTGGACTGCGATCTGCTTAGCTTGTCTACCAGGACGTTTTGGGCACCTGGGACAAGGACTGCTGATAGTTTGAGGTCGTGTTCCAGAGACCAGAACCAAACCCTCATCACCTCCCAGCACAGGGGGTAAGAGTGGTGCCCCCTTGCTTGTTGATGTAGTTCACCACACTAATACTGTTCATCTGCACTAGCAGATGGCCCAGGGACAGGTAGCACTGGAACATATGCAGGCCGTACAAAACAGTTCTTATCTCAAGGACACTGACATGGAGTGAAGCCTCAAGCACAGTCCATGTTCTCTGAGTCTGTAAAGGACCCAGATGAGCACCCCAGCCCATCCCTGAGGCATCTGAAGTGAGAATCTGGTGAGGGGAGGGTATGAGGACAGGAATCCCCTTGAGCAAATGGCTGGGTTTCATCTACCACAGGAGAACCTTCCTTACCGGTGAAGAGACAAGAACCATCTGCTCCAGACTGTTGGTTCGCTGATCCCACTGTATCCTCAAAGTCCAGTGAGGGATGCGCACGTGCAGCCTCACCAGGGGACCAGTGCAATGACTGCAGCCAGCAGGCCCCGCAGTTTGAGATATGTCCTGGCTGTAACATACCAGCTGTGACAGAGTTCCTGGGCCTGCACTATCAGGCGCTCGGCCCTGTCCAGGGCCAAAAAAGGCCGAACCCTGGGCCGTGTCCAATATCACCTCTATATACTGGAGACGCTGGCCCAGAGTCAACACTGACATGGACAGGTTGAAGGTGACACCCAACTTGCTGAATATCTGCAAGGTATGTGCCAGGGTCAGACAGTTGCTCTTTGGACCGAGCTTTGAGTAACCAGTTGTCCATATAGGGGAAAATATAAAGTCCCTCTCTCCTGAGGGCTGCTGCCACTATAGCTAGGTACTTGGTGAAGACCCAAGATGCCGAAAACAAGTCAAAAGGGAGGACTCTGAACTGAAAGTGCTCACCTTGAAACAAGGATCTGAGGTACTTCCTGTGGGAACATACAAAATGCGCTGTGTGCTACCTGGAGTACAACAGTGCAGCTGTTCAGACGGCAGGTGAACCACAAAAAATGAAAAATACAGAACTACACTGAGAAACTGATCATTGCCAGATTTATTAAATGACAAGCAAACATGGAGCAAACCCCAGATCCAGCCTCCCTTCCAGATGGCGCAACAGACCAGGGAGGGTGACCATCCTGAACTTTTTGTACTAGATATAGTAGTTCCGGTTCCGTAAGTCCAGGATGGGTCTCAAGCCCACTGTGGAATTAAGAAAGAGGAAGAAGTGGGAGTAGAATCCCGCATTCTGTTGATTCTTGGGTACAGATTCTATGGCCCTTTTTTATAGCAGCATCTGGATCTCCTCCAGTAACACAGGTACGTGATCTGGAGGGTTAGTGGAAAGCCTTGGAGGGAGATCTGAAGGCATTTCCATGAATTCTAGAGCGTGTCCTTGTTCTATGAGTTGCTGCACCCAGGTGTCAGTTGTAATCTCCTGCCACCTGTCTGGATGGAGGAAGAAACGACCCCAACCACCCCTCCTGGGAAACTGGATGAAGGATGGCAGGCAAGGAATCAGGCTGAGGCAGAACCCGTGGCTGGGGCGGCTTCTCCACCCCTTGAGGATTCTCCTGTGGTGAAAGAGGGGGTAGGCAGAGCCATTGCAGCTTTAAGGCTGTTGGGCTGTCTAGTGCCAGACCTAGGACAATGAGTGGCATGCCGAAAGGGCATATTCTGTCTACGCTTCTGGTGGGTGTGGTACAGAAGTGAACAGACCACAGGGTTCTCCCCAAGGCTGGAGGTCACTGATAATATCCAACACATCTGTTCTGAAGAGCAGCTTATAGCCCCTGAAGTCAGCATTCAGGAGTGGCTGTTGGACATCAAGGAAAAACTGGACACCCTGAGCCAGGAATACCGCCTCAGGCAAACTCCCACCATGGAGGCTCTGGCAGAGGCATAGGGCATCACAGGTGGCCTGCAAGAGGTGCTTGCCCACATCCACACCAGTCTGGATGGTCTTGAGCATCTCCTGCCTTTGGGGCCTTCAGGAAGAGACTGGGCTGCAGACTTGGCCTCTTTCCAGAGGTCATTCTGGAATTTAAGCATATGGCCAATGTAATTAACAATCCTTATAACCAACGTGGAAGAGGCAAAAGCTGTCTTGCCCGTAAGGTCCAACTTCCTGGACTCCTTGTCAGGAGGGAGAGAGCTGTGGTGCTGGGAAATCTTGGATCTATCAAGGGCTGCATTAATCACCACGAAGTCCACCTGTGGGGGCCCTGCAAAAAAGGGCTTCCCAGAGGGGACCCTGGCCTGGTACAGCTTGTCTGCCTTTCTGAGAATAGTGGGAATCAAGTTAGGACTGTACCATGTGACCATAGTCGCATCCTCGTATGCACTAAGCATAGGAGGAATGATGAGGGGAGAGGAATCCGACAGATCTAGGTATTCCACCAGGGTCCGCTGAGTAATGTGCTGCTCCACAGCATCAAACCCCATAGCGGACTGCAGTTGCCGCACCACTGCTATGAAGGAGGGGTCAAGGCAGTGGGGTGTATTTTGAGTACTCCCCTGCTGAAGAAACAATGGAGGTACTAAAGGGGGGTCCAGGCCCCAGCATCTTCATCCTCCTCATCTTCGTCATCAAGCAACAAGAAGTCAGGGTGATAATCATCGTCATCCCCCGGTTAAGAGATAGGCACCATGGACATCGACAACCGTGAAGGGGCTGGTTGTGGTGACACATACTGCAATGGCGCAGATGATGGCCAAGAAAGACCCACCTAAGACAGGCCCTAAGGCGAGGCGACTCTCTGCATGAAGTCCCAGACAGAGGAGATCAGGGCCTGGATGTCAATGGTCACCAGTTTCGGTAGGGGGCCCTGTGGCGTTGACAGGAGATACTGAGGCCCTGGCGACAGCAGGGAGGGCTGAAGCAGCAATGTGATGGGGCAGGCTGAAGGACCAACTGGGGGGACCTGCATCCCTAACATTGCAGAAACGGTCAGGGGCATTGGCCTGAGAGGCCCAAAGCTTGACAACATACAACCATCGCCAGCCACAAACAAACCGATGATGCTCCCGGACTGTGGTCCCTGAAGAGGTGAGGGGTGTTTAGCAAGGGTGGACATGTCGATAGGGGTAGAGAAAAGCCTGATGAAGATGGGCCAACGTCAGCCGAGGAGGAACCACTGGGCCGCATTGCCAAAGACCCCCCACTGTGGCAGACAGGGTGAGGGAGGCGAGAGAAGGTTCGTAAGGCCTGTCGATGATGCACCAACGCAGAGCAAAGGAGCTCTGGTGAGAAAGGCTGCCAAGGCAGACCCTGAAGCAGAGAGGGTGTGGGTGGCAGCAGGGGTTACCGCTAGTCTGGCTGACAACCCCACAACAGTCAGCGTTGGGCATGGTAACCGAGAATGTTTCTGGGAGGACTGGTCTTTCTCCTGGTGACGATACTTCCCTGACGACTTGTCCTGGGCCTTGGCGGCATGAGAGCTTGAGGACAGTGTCGTAGAAAGGGAGGAGCTCCTAGCCTGAAGCTCCTTTTCTGAGGTGGTGATCTTCTGCTCCATAAGGAAGGATTTTAGCCCTTTCTGGTGATGCCGCCAGGTAGCTTGATTGAAACCGTGGCAGATCTTGCAGGCCTGAATGTCGTGGTCAGTGCCGAGGCAGCGATTGCAGGCCACAATGAAGTCTTTATCATAGATCTTCTGTCTGCAGCTGCAGCGACAAAAAAGATGGTCAGATGCAGGCATAAACAAAAAGACAAAGGGGGAATCACTTTAGAAAATAAAGTGACTAAAGAACTAGGGTAAAAAAATAAAAACAGAATAATCTACAAAAATGGCGGCCAACTGAAGTGACGGTGCTCCATGGTGTCTGAAGTACAATGGTCGACAATGGGAAAAGAACTGAGGAGGGCGTGGGGCCGGCTACATCTAAATAGGGGGACGTCGATGTGATGACCTCGCCGTGGGCAGCCAAGTTAGACTGCTAGAAAAAATTTTACCATGTGGTCCTGGTGTCTGATGGCTAAAGTTCCTAAGGTGTGACCTACTGCAAGAGACATTGTTGAAGAAGATGGTACTTTCTTGGGTACTCAGGAAATGTACTACTGGACTCGGCTGTCCAGTCATTTTTTTTAAATAAATCACTTGCTAGTAGTCCAGCAAGCAAGATGTGATCAATGGTCAGCATACCTATTCCAGCATTGTTGAACAGGCCTGGCAGCACTAGGATGATGTGATTGGGCCAGTATTTGCGGTAAAGTGGCATTTCGTACTCTTTGACCACAAGGATGTGAAGATGATCGACTTCTTCCATGGCATGGTAGAGATTCAGCAGACCATGTTCATGGCGCCCACTTGTAGGAGTGAAAATTGGACTCTTCACTGAACTCAGATTCTGTTTGGAAGACAAACAAATATTTTCTTCTCTTCTAGACAACTCCATTTGCCATTGACACCACTACTGCACTTATACTCATTTAAACTGATAATTTGCAATCTGGAACATCTGGAAGCTTAGTAACTTCGAAGATGTTTACTGCATTTGAAAAAATGGCATACTTACTATAGACAGCTGCACTATAGTAGTACATGGTTTGACGCTATTGTGAATGGAAAGCTACACACTCCAGAACATTGTTCTGCTGCAGCAGTGACAAAACTGCTAGAGTAGAATGACTTTTTGTACTGCTGTAGTAGCTACATCATATTGCAATCATCCTGATCAGCTGTTCCTCATTCCCATTACTGCTGCTCACGCCAGTGTGAAGTGCGTGGGCAGTGGCTTTTTTAAACAATTCAAAGTGAAAGAAGTTTTCTTTCTTTTAAAGCAGACAAAAGGAGCAGGAGAGGGAGACAGTAGTAGCAGCAGCTAGATGATTAGCGCAGTCGGGGGCAGCGAGTTCGGGGGAGCCATGAGGCATGATCATCATCCAGCTGGGCAACCCATCTACAAGTACCACACAACAGTAAGCAAAGGTATGTGAGCCAAGAGCGTATTGGGAAATGTTGCCTCATTCAGTTAAGCCACTACTTAAACAGAAGACATTTTGATGGTTTTTTTTTAACCCTATACACTATACAAAATAATGTATGGGAAACCATACACACCAAGGCCATTTTCCCACCTCGTGGTTACCATGACAACAAGGACTGCACAAGCTTCACTCTGTCGTCATGGTAACCATGCAGTGGGAAAACAGCCTTGTTATGTGTGGTTTCAGAAGGTTATTCTACATATTCCAAGGACTCAAAAAAGGCCCTCTGGCTCTCATGTAAGGTAGTTGAAAAACAGATCTTGAGTTAGAAGGTACAGTAGCACAAGAAGCACTGCCTGAGCAACAGATTCAGTGTTGACCCAAGAACACTGATTGAGGACTGCAGCAACTGCAGGCAGCTTCTCCAGGAACAACTGCAGCAGATACACAGAGTAGGGTACGCTGCTTGGCCACGGTGGTTCTAGATTCAATTCAAAACAAGCCAGGCATGACTCAAGGTCGATTTGTAATGAGACTGCCAAATGTCTGTAATAGAAACTAAAAAAGACTTAGCTTTTTTATACAGCATGGCAGTGTACCATAGACGTGGTCACTGTGCCATCTTGGGACTACTGACTGGAGTCAAGGAACTAGAAAAGGGAAATAACCTGGTTCAATGGTGTTAGAGAGGCACGTTGTGCTCCTACACGGAACTCCCAGATTTGTGCCGTGACCCAGTTTCCATGCCCTAGGTTGGTAGGACCTAAAGTGCACTGCTGTGACAGCGCACGCAAGCCCCAGGAGGGAGGGATGCAGCTGGCCACTCCTGTAGTGCCTCCAGTGGATTGTGGGGTCACTCTGACATTGTGACATTGACTCCCTCTCCCGCAGGCTGGTCTTACCACAGTGGCATGGTGCAATGCATCAGGAGAGACTGGGAGGAAAATCCCCACTGGCAGCCACTATGAAGGCCAGTCCCCTGTACTCATGTCAACAGGCCTCACTCCAGCCCCTCCCTTCTGACACCGGCTAAATGTTCCCAGGCCAGCTAGTCGGGAAGGGGGGCTGTGCTCTATGCAGAATGGAAAATCTGTGAGGTCATACCCTGAAGCCACGTCCTGGCGGAAGAAGTGGGGACAGGAACAGCCAGTTGAGGGACACTAGGAGACAGTGTCAGTGGGAAGAGAGTAAGTGTAAATGAAAACAAAAAAAAAAAAAAAGGAAAAAGGGCTGCTTGATGATCCAACCTGGGTTTGGGACTGGATCAGGATGCTGGTAATTGTGTGGTCAGCTGGGGAACAGTGCTGCCCAAAATGCACATCTTTGGGATGGATTAGTGGCACGCTCAGCAGCCACACTGACCCCCAGTGGTGGATCAGACAGCTTGCTCCTCCATTGTGACATTACTTTTGTGTATGTAAGGCAACCTCAGGCTTTGCATGCTACCTGGGGAGGAAGCAGTCCCTGGGGTCATGGGTTCAGTCAGGAAGAAAATATTGCCTGCCTATATCCAATCTTCACCAGGAGTAAAACCTCCTGGATAAACCCATCAGGATTGCAAACTAATGCCGTAGGACAAATGGAGCAGCGTGTTTGGGTTGGGACGTTGTCCAAGGATAGAACTCACGTGGGGTATCCAGCTGGGGGATATACACCACTGGGGGGGGGGAGGCAAAAAAAATGAATGACCCTAATAATTATTGTTCCTATGAATTTATGTTACTCAACACTGATCCTTATTGGTTCTGAGGTATGCCAAATAAACTGGTCACCAGCCAAAGGGTTTTAATAGCTGATTATTTACAGCTTAAAACTCATAGGAAAACACTATATGGCTAAAATCATGCTTTCCACATTGTTTGGACTTATCTCTAAATTTGTCCTCACCATCTTTAAATGAGAACAGCACTGAACGTCTAAGTCATGTTTTACTGTAGAAGCTAATTTTTAAATACTGAATCCCATTCTTTTTTCAGTCATTAGTATTTTTAATAAACTCAACAGGCATTTCTGATTCACACACAAGTAGTTTAGAATCATTTTTAGAACTATATGGATGTAGTTGTTTATGTCCATTTCAGTCACAGAGTTGTACAGCACAACTTAGATGCATTGTGCCAACAATAAAAGAGCTTAGGGACATAACCCACTTCATACAGTTCTAAAATGGCCTTTACCAATGGCATATAAATACAAAACACGCTCTGAAGTTACTGAAAATGATGCAGTAAAGATGGAACTATATATAGAATAATGCATGGGCAACCATGCAGAACAAGACTGTGTTTCCATTGAGGGGCTCTGATGACATCATAGGGACATCAACAGCAAAGCTTTAGTGGTCGCTGATGTTACCAGAAACCTGAGACGGACACTTACTGAGTTGTGCATGGTTGCCATGTGCTAATTTGTACAGTATATCGTTTGAAACAAAAAAAAACAAACTGCTGCTTTTTTCCTTCCTACAAAATGTTACACACACACACACACACACACACACACACACACACACACACACCACACAACAGGAAAACACCCACTTACAGAAAATCCATCCTGGTGAAGGGGGAGTTTTTTTTTTTTTTTATTAAATATTACAACAGAAGATTTTATGTTATGGGAAGGTCTGTGTTTCGTGTGGGTGGGGGCACGGAATGAGAGTAAAACAGTAGATGTTATGAGTTTGCATTCTTTTTTTTTTTTTAACTTTCTTTTTATCCTCCAACTCCTACTTTCTAACCTCAACTCTCCACTCAATCGGAGCTCTCAGCGCCCCAAACGTTGTGACCTATCCGACTTCAGGGTCTGCCCCTAGACTGCCTTATGTCCTTGATGGCCCGGATTAGCCACGGGGCAGGGCGAGGAAAGGCTCACCCCTTACCTGTTTCCCTTGAAATGTTCTCAGGGAGAGGGCCTAGCACAGCGGAGTCTGCCCTGATACTTATCGGTGGTGGCCCGCTTGCTGCAGGAGACATCGTCACCTAGGACAGGTGAAGGATTTTTCCTCCAGTCCCTTGTGTTACCAGACCCCTGAGACGCTGGCG
This sequence comes from Neoceratodus forsteri, assembly GCA_016271365.2. Lineage (NCBI taxonomy): Eukaryota > Metazoa > Chordata > Ceratodontiformes > Ceratodontidae > Neoceratodus > Neoceratodus forsteri. The sequence goes on along the minus strand of CM057455.1, from coordinate 1,201,521,069 downwards.
GAGAGAGTGCTACGTGCAGATGCAGGCTCTCTAAGCACCTGACAGCGTCCCCCCTCCCAGCTCCGCCAAGTGAAGCCGCCGTGCCTCCAAGCCGGTGCTTCCACCAGCGGGGTGTCAGGCACTGTACAGTGCCCCTGGCATCCCACTCTGAGGGGGAGAGCATCTGTTGGGACGCTCAATCCTCCCTCCCCCCCGACCAGCCCCTGATGACCCGAGTCCGTTCCCGAACCCGGGTTGCCAGCACAGCGCGAGGTGTGGTATCCAGCACCTCAACCTTCAGCGCCACCGGGCCAGCTTATGAGTTTGCATTCTAATTTAATAAGCTATTGTACCACAGATGTGTACAACAGCATTCTGTGACCTTTAAACTGTGGTACATGTGCAACATGGAGTAACTATGATTTTTCCACTGTATTACTAGCATTCACAAATGTAAACTTCAATTTCGCACATTATTGTTTGTATCAATGACTATGTTGGTTCCGACTGCTAGCACCTTTTACAATGTCAGGTTCCTTGATTGGACCTGTATAGCTACTTAATCTACATAGGTCTCCCTTTCGCTAACTTAATTGTATTATCCACAATGTGATTTTCTTACCACTGTATTGCACTGTACAATTGTTCTTCTGACTGTACTTTGATGTGGAGCCTTTGTAAATTAGTCTATGACTCAAAGGTTGTAAATCCGATATCCTCAATAAATAAATAACCATAAAAGAATGTGAACAAGCTTTTGAAAAACAGCTTTTACAGAAAGCAGCAGCTTGCAAGTTGAATGTAGTTCTCCTTTAAAGTGGCTATTAAGAGAGTTGTGCAGATCATACATGAGATCAGATCAAGGGGTCGTCCAGTTTGTTCCCTGTCCTCACAATTGATACAACCATGCTATTTCAAAATCTGACTGAAAATTGTGCCCTCACATTACTTCTTCAGATGATACTCTGCACCAATATCAACTGAAGGTCTAACAACACTTTTTTTTTTTTATACACATTTTATATCCTCTGCGGCTGGGGGGGGGGGTGTTACCTATGTTCCCCCCCCAATCCAGCCCGACCTCCCAGCCCCTGCACTGCCCCCACATCCCAAGCTATATCCCTTACCTCTGGTCCTACTCAGCGATCTGCCATGGTGGGTACATAACCACGCCATGGGAACTGGGGGGGGGTCCAGATCAGGAGGAGCATCCAGGATTCAAGCCCAGCCCAGCAGCGCTGCTTGCGTCCATCATTTAGCACACCAAGGTTATTTTCTTCCCTTTCTTCCCGTAGGGTGGCGGCACGATGCCAAGGACAGGAGCGCGACACCACCGCACACACGCCTGCTCCAGCCGCCTCTGCCACAATATGTCCCCTCCAAGTCCACCCATGGCCTGCCTCTAACCCCCAGCCACTGCTAGAGGCCACGAGGGCCACCAAGGTGTCCCACCCCTCCCCGGAGAAGGAGAGTAGTCCCTCGGCCGCTCGATCCTTCTCCTCCCCTGCTGACCCCCAACGACCCAGGCTCGTTCCTGAACCCTGGTCACTGGCGTAGCGCGAGGTGTGGCGTCCAGTGCCTCAACCCTCAGCGCCACCGTGCCAGTCAACACTTTTTTTTTTTGTTTACTGCTGCTCAAAGTGCCAGGTTCCGTACTGAATGGAGGTGTAGTGATTCTCACCTTATCAGACATCAGGGGTAGTTGCATGCTCTCCAGGCGCCTTCCCTGCTGGCTGAAGATGAAGTGGTGCTCCTTGGACTTGGGGATCACAAAGTGAAGCTGGACCTCTTCTCCCATCATGGAGGACGAGAATGAAAATGCATGCAGATTGGACTCGACAGGCTGCATAGGAGCAGGGAGAAACACCATCTATTATTACACAAACACTGTATGAAAGGGCATACTGGCTGTTTGCCCCCTCCCATCAAACCAGGTTCCTTCCAATCACTTTGAAGAATTCATGTACAACTCCATTCACCCATCCAGGTGACGTGGCAGCGCCACTATATTTAGGGTTGAGTAAACACTTCTATGTTAAAACTCTATTTTCATCCACTTATAGGTCAGCCATCCTGAAACAGAGGGACCTAAAAAAGAATAGTTACTTAAGAACTTACCGTAACTGTAGATCTTTGATAGAATCGCTTCCATCAGGCCACACCTACGTAACTACAGTCACCAGGCACTAGGACCACAAGGAAACTTTTCTAGATAGCAGTCTACTACGGGCTGCCCACGACGATATCAGATGCCAACACCATCCCTCCCGTAAATGTGGGCGGCCCCGCTCCCTTCTCAGTTCTCCCACCAAAGACCATATACAAAGGAGCGCCTGCTGGGGAACCGAGGAAGAGCCAGATGTTCCCACCATGAAGAAAAGTGAATAAAGAAAGTAAACCGTCAGAGAGAGAGAGAGAGAGCGCGAGAAAGACTGAGAGAGAGAGAGAGAGAGAGAGAGAGAGACAGAGAGAAGCCCTAAGGCCAAGGGGGGTGGAGGGTGGGATGGGATGACATGGCCTGATGCAAGAGATTCTCTCGAAGATCTACTGTCATGGAAAGTTCTTATGTAACTGTACTATCTTTATTGAGGGTATCTCTTGCATCAGGACACACCTATGGAATGAGTCCCAAGCAGTAGAGACAGAGAGACAGTCTGGTGACTGGAGGCTATAGGCCTAAGACAGAAGGCCTTGAAGCACAGCCAGGCTGCAGCCTGCTCTTCTTCTAGAGGTAATGCCCAGACTGCAGTGTTCAGTGAAAGTGTGGACAGTACTCCAAATGGCACTGGCACAGATTTTAGCGGCAGACACATTCCTGGAAGTGGCCTTGCCTCTGGTGGACTGGCTATGTACAACCCCAGGAAGTTCCTTACTGTATTTCCTATAACTGAAAACAATACAGTTGGCCAACCATTTGGATAGACACTGTGTAGAAACAGGTATGCCCTCCTTACCAGAGGCGAAAGAAATAGGTGCGAGGATTTCCTGCAGTCCTTCATACGATGAACATAATATCATAGTATTCTATGTACATATAAAGCATTGCTCCAATGCTTCCCCTGGGTTTGCATGCTCCAGGTAATACAAAGGAAGGTGGATGGTTTAATTCAGGGTAAACTCAGACAACCACCTTTGGTATATGCTTTGGGTTAGTACGCAACGATACCGTCATTGTGGAAAACCAAATAAGGAGACTCACACATTAGAGCTTGCAGCTCCGAAATCCTTTGAGCAGAAGTAACAAAAACTAAAAATAATGCTTTCCATGACAGAAAGTATAGCTCGCATGTCACGGTCAGCTCAAAAGGAGCCAAAGTAACTTTCTCCAACATGAAATTTAAGTCCCAATGTGGGACTGAATTGTGGATGGGAGGCTTCAGAAGGAGAATACCTCTCAAAAATGTGTGGGACATCTCCAGTTGGGCCACCATATGGCCATCAGTGAGCAAATGGAAGGCTGAAATGGCAGCCAAGTGCACTTTAATGGAGGAGTACTGCAGGCCAGAATCTGAGAGAAATGGCAAACACTCCAGAATCTGATTCACGGGGCAAGTGAAAGGGTCCAAATGATGAGAAGCTACCCACAGAGCAAATGCTTCCACTTCATGAAATAACTGGCCCTGGTGGAAGGCTTTCTAGCAGCCACCAGGAAGTCAGCCACCTTTTGGGATACCCCAAATCTAGCCATGGCTATGTCCTCAGGACCCATACATGGAGGTGCAGTGACTTGCAGTCTGGATGGATCAGTGTGCCCTGCTCCTGTGATAGCAGACCTTTGCACAGGGGCAGGGGGACTGGGGGTTACACTGCCAGCTACTTCAGTAAGGGGAACCAGATCTGACAAGCCCAGAAGGGGGCAATGAGGATCAGAGTGGCCCCTTCCATCTGAAGCCTGGTCAGCACTGACTGGAGTAGAGGGAAGGGAGGGAAGGCATAGAGGAACCTCCTTTTCCAAGAGGAGGAAAACTTGCCTCACCAAAAAATTCAAGCCCTGGAATGAGTGAGTAGAAACGCAGCAGTTTTGTGTTGAGTGGGGACGGAAAAAGGTCCTACTCTGGATGACTCCACCTGTTGAACAGGTCTTCTACAACCAAGGTCAGCAGCTCCCACTCATGCATCTGAGACTGCGACCGCCAAAGCCTGTCTGCCAGGATGTTCTGGACACCTGGAACATGTATGGCCAACAGTTCTAGACTGTGTTCTAGAGTCCAGTACCAGACTCTCACCGCTTCACAACATAGAGGGTATGAATGGGTCCCCCCTTGCTTGTTGATGTAGTGTACCACACCATACAGAATGGCACTCATCTCTAGGAAGTTTATGTGGAGGGTAGCCTCCATGGAGGTCCATGTTCCCTTGAGTCTGATGAGGCCCCAGATGAGCCCTCCTAAGCCCAACCCCAAAGCATCTGTGGTGAAGATCTGCTGAGGGGAAGGAATGAGGAAGGGAACCCCTTTCAATGGGTTTCTTGGTTCCATCCACCACAGCAACACCTTTTTGACTGGGGAAGAGACTAGAATTTGCTGTTCTAGGTCGTCGGTGCGTTGATCCCACTGGACACTTAGTGTCCACTGGTGGATGCAAATGTGTAGCCTGGTGAGGGGATCCATGACAATGGCTGCAGCCAGCAGGCCCAAGAGCCTGAGGAAGGTTCTGACCATGACATATCTGCTGCTGTAAAGCAGCTGGACCTGAGCCATCAGACAGTCTGACCTGTCCTGGAGCAGCAAAACCAAGCCCTGGGCTACGTCCAGTACATTCCCTATGTACTGTAGGTGCTGACAACGGATCAGGACTGACTTGGGCAGACTTACCGTGATCCCTAGGGCATGAAACAACTACCTGGTATGCGTTAGGGTGTGGAGCAGTTGCTCCCTGGACTGTGCTTTGAGCAACCAGTTATTCAGCTACGGGAAGATGCACAGTCGCTCCCTTCTGAGGCCTGCTGTTAAGATGTGTGGCGCAGAAGACAAGCCAAAGAACACTGCTCCAAACTGGTAGTGCTCTCCCTGGAACTGGAACCTGAGGTACTGCCAGTGGGTGGCACACACCTTGATATGCAGGTATGCATCCTGCATGTCCAGGGAGCAAAGCCAGTCTCCCTTGTGCAGAAGAGGCAGCAGCCTTGGAGGGGTTACCATCCTGAACTTCTTGTACTGGATGTAAAAATTCAGGTTTCTCAGGTCCGGGATGGGCCATAAATCCCTGCTGATTTCGGGATGAGGAAGAAATAGAAATAGGACACCCTGTTCCTCCGATCCTCGGAAACAGGCTCTATGGCCCTTTTCTGTAGCAATGTGTGGATTTCCCCCAGCAGTGAAATGTGGTCTGGAGGGTTGTTCAAATGAACTAGAGGTAGATCTAGAGGCCACTCCAGAAGTTCTAGAGTGTGACCTTGCTCTGTGAGCTGCAGGACCCAAGCATCTGTTGTGATCTCCTCCACCTATCCAAGTAGAGGGAGAAATGACCTCCTACCACTGCCTCCTGTTGTGCTGGAGGGTGGGACTCTAAGAAAGAGTCATGCTGAGACAGCACCTGTGGTTAGGGCCCCACCCGGGCCTTCCCAGTGGTGGAGGCAGGGGTGGGCAGG